>CM055118.1:448814510-450014510 GCA_029206835.1 Rana muscosa
CGTGTTCATAACAGTCCACACACTGGTCTTTATACTTCATTGCCTCATACATCTGTGTGGCTCTTTCCCATTGCCAAAGCCAGTACATGTCCCTATAAAAGTAATTCCCTCATTAAGTATCAAGCAGAGAGGATGAAGAGAAAGTAAAGTTAGCCGAAGCCAGCCTTGGACACAGTTCACTCAGATTGTTCTGGGAGAAAAGATGTCTCACACTTATCTAAATATTGTTGCTGTATCATATGCCTCACTTCCTGTCTTCCTTACGCAGGCCAAGAAAGCACAAACTCCCCTTGAATGCAGGGCTCCTCGGGGCTTTTGTCTTTTAAGAAAAACAGATATCTAGTATCAGATATTTGGCAAAATATTTGTTTGCAGTCATAAGTCTTTGAAGTTTATGGATGTGGTCTCGAATAATATGCACCGTCAATAACACAGGAACATGCACCACAGTGCTGGGTAATTTGTAGGACACTAGATTTAAAGGCTGTCCTAATACATGGATAATTGAAACCTCAATAAGAAATGTATGGTCAGGTTACGCGTATCTGGTTTACATTAAGGTTTAATATATGTGAATATTATTATATGGAAACAAGTAGAGTAACAGCTGTCTTTTAACAAAGGATATTCACATGCTCAGAGGTAATGATAAACCAAAAGAAAATTGAACAAGTTGACTTGATAAAACCCTAAGTTGGACACATATGTTACAATCTGGCAATGTTGTACTCAATTTCTAGAAGGTATTTGAAACATTGTATCTACAAGAAATTTCTTCATAAAAGTGGTGTAGAGAGGCATATTTGAAAGATTTTTGGAGATCAGTTCTAGGACTGGTTGAAATCAGATACGGCCCAGGTTTCAGATTTTGATTCTTCTTACAAATATTCCAAGTATATCAGCATAAAAAACCCTCTTGGCAGAGACGGAACAACCAGGGTTACAAAGGTCGCACTTGTGACTGGGCCCTGGTATTCCACCACAATAAGAGGGTCCCAAGCAGGACCGCCATCAGGGGGTACAGGCAGTACACCTGTAAGGGGCACGGAGGTCCCCATGGGCCCGGATGGCAACCCCCCTTTTTTTGTAAGGGGCTTAGAGGTCCACAGGGCCCCGGGTGGCAACCCCCCCTTTTTTTTAATAAACATTTCTTATTTTTTTCTTTTTTTTATATTTATTTATTTTTTCTTTTTTTTTTGTAAGGGGCCCAGAGGTCCCCAGAGGCCCGGAGAGTGCCAGATGGCAACCCCCCTCTTTTTTATATATATTTTTTTTGTAAGGGGCCCAGAGGTCCCCATGGCCCGGGATGGCAACTCCCCTTTTTTTTTTTGTTCGTCAGCACCCAAAGCCCCCCCAACCTCAACAATTCGCAACATCAGCACCCCCAGCTTCTCAATTCGTGGCACCCCCCCCCACTTCTCAATTCGCGGCAGCCCCCCCCCCCCGCTCCTCAATTTGCGGCGGAAGCACCCCCCCCAGTTCTCCTCTGCTCCAGGGGGCTCATGCCTGAAGCTGTGTAAGGGGTCCCAAAATTCCTGATGGCGGCCCTGGTCCCAAGACAACAGGAAGGGGGCCTGCTGCAGAACATGCTCCTCAAGGGTCCTGTTCACATTGCTGCAACCTCAAAGTTTCCTTGCAGCTTGCTTGTGATTACCTTGCAGCTGGTTTGCGACGTGCTTGCAAATTTTTGTGATTTAAAGGGTCTTTAAAAGAGTAAAGGGATCCTCTGTGCAAACATATAAAGTGCTATACTAGAAACCAAAAGTAATTTAAAGACAATAAAATAATATAAAATAAAATTGGATGATTACCAATAAAGTCCTAAGTGAAAGTCCCACAAAATGTGCTAAATGCAGATCAAATGACAATTCATATAACAATTCATGTAGAGATTCCAATAAAATCATGAATTAACTATATATAAAATATTGACTGCTGATAAAAGTGCTGAATGATAATCCCAAAAATTACGTGCAAATCACATATGACAATTCATAAATAAATAAAAAGTTCATCATAATCTTCAAAAAGTGCTTGCAGTAGTGAAAGGATCAAAAATAGTGTCCCGGTGATGAGAAACACCCCAACGCCTTTCCTTGACTTTCCTATCGAATTTGCAAAAGTTTAAAATTTGATTTGAGTTTGAATTTTGGACAAAATTTTGTTTTATTATTTCGGATTCGTTTAACCGGTTCCCGACCGACTCACGCAGATATACTGCGGCAGAATGGCTCTCCTGGGCAAAATCCAGTACATATACGGCTTCGCCTAGGAAAGGCACCAGAGGGCGTGATCGCGTGCACGAGCGGTAGCGCAGGGGTTTGTGTGTGTAAACACACAAATCCCCGTGCTATCAGAGGAGAGAAGACAGATCGTGTGTTTCTACAAAGTAGAAACCACGATCTGTCATCTCCTATAGTGAGTCCCCTTCCCCCCACAGTTAGAACACACAATAGGGAACACAGTTACCCCTTGATCACCCCCTAGTGTTAACCCCTTCCCTGCCAGTAACATTTACATAGTATTCAGTGCATATTTATAGCACTGATCGCTCTGTAAATGTCAATGGTCCCAAAAATGTGTCAAAAGTGTCCAACCTGTCCGCCGCAACGTCGCAATACCGCAAAAAAAAAAACGCAGATCACCGCCATTACTAGTAATAAATAAATAAATAATAAAAACACCATTTAAATGCCATGAATATTTCCCATAGTTTGTTGACGCTATAACTTTTGCGCAAACCAATCAATATACGCTTATTGATTTTACCAAAAATATGTAGAAGAATACATATCTGCCTAAACTGAGGAATTTTTTTTTTTTTTTTTTTTTTTAAATTGGGATATTTCCTATAGAAAAAAAGATATTGTGTTTTTTTTCCAAATCGCTCTTTTTTTGCTTATAGCGCAAAAAATAAAAACCGCAGAGGTGATCAAATACCACCAAAAGAAATCTCTATTTGTGGGAAAAAAAGAACGTCAATTTTGTTTGGGTACAACTTTGCACGACCGCAAAAGTGTCAGTTAAAGCGACGCTGTGCAGTATAGCAAAAAATGGCCTGGTCATTGAGCAGCCAATTAATCCGGGGCTGAAGTGGTTAAATTTGTTACTATCGTAATTCGGAAATTCTGGTATGTCCGAATTTCCGAATAACGAAAAACTCGTCCGGATTTAGTCCGGAACGAAATGAACTGCACATGTCTAGCAACAGTGCATTTCCTTACTATCTCAACTAACTGAACTAATAAAGTTAACCACTTAAGGACCGCCGCCTGTACATTTACGTCGGCAGAGCGGCATGGACAGGCATAAGCACGTACCTGTACGTCCCCGGTGGCGCGCTCGCAACCCTGGTGCTTTCTCCATGAGCCCGACCGTGTGTCCCGCGGACTCGATCGCCGCGGGGATACCCGCGATCGTCTTACGGAGAGATAGACAATGACACTGATCTCCGCTCCGTATAGTCAGAGTGGAGATCAGTGTTGTGTCACACACAGCCCATCCCCCCTACAGTAAGAAGCACTCCCTAGGACACACTTAACCCCTACTGCGCCACCTACAGGTTAACCCCTTCACTGCCAGTGTCAATTTCACAGTAATCAGTGCATTTTTATAGCACTGATCGTTGTAAAAATTACAATGGTCCCAAAATGGTGTCAAAAGTGTCCGATGTGTCCGCCATAATGTCGCAGTCACGATAAAAATCGCTGATCGCCACCATTACTAGTAAAAAAAAAAAATATATTAATAAAAATGCCATAAAACTACCCCCTATTTTGTAAACGCTATAACTTTTGCGCAAACCAATCAATAAACGCTTATTGCGATTTTTTTACCAAAAATATGTAGAACAATACGTATCGGCCTAAACTGAGGACATTTTTTTTTTTTAATATATATATATTTTTTGGGGATATTTATTATAGCAAAAAGTAAAAAATATAGCATTTTTTTCAAAATTGACGCTCTATTTTTGTTTATAGCGCAAAAAATTAAAACCGCAGAGGTGATCAAATACCACCAAAAGAAAGCTCTATTTGTGGGAAAAAAAGGACGTCAATTTTGTTTGGGAGCCACTTCACACGACCGCGCAATTGTCAGTTAAAGCGACGCAGTGCCGAATCGCAAAAAGTGGCCTGGTCTTTGACCAGCAAAATGGTCCGGGGCTGAAGCGGTTAAGTTACTCCTTTTTTTTTTATGTTAAAAGTTAAGTTACTTCAACTTCTAAGCACATCACCCACAAACTTGGAACAAAAAGCAAGCCACAGAAATTGTTGCTTGACCTCTTCTTCTATATTGCATGGTATTACTTCCTGAACACAGAACATTACTTGATGAAACAGGTACTTCTGCAACCTAAACTGTCCTCTACCTTGTTTTCCCTGGGATTCTGTTTGGTCATAGGTTTTGCGCAGCAGATATCCCCGGAGATCACTTGATGAAGGTTATATGTTGTCACCCAGTGTTATGATAGTATCTGAGGTCAGACTGGATAAATGGTTTACACAAGGCACTGCAACTAAGTACATTCTTAGAGGGCTGCCATTAACCTTTGCTGCTATAGTTGACATCATAAACTGAAGTCTGCCTTCCACCAAATGGGACTGACACCGCAGATTAGAGAAACTTTAAATTATTCCGTCTAACAAATACATCACAAGACCCTTCCATGCACATTTGGTCATGTGGGTACCTGACTTTTAACTTTGTAAAATCTTGAATTTTCCATTGACGATTTGATGCAACATTGTTTTTTCATAGGTTATTTCTAGTTCACTGTCACCAAGTCACTGCAAAAAATTGACAAAATATGAATTTGCCCCCTTAATGACCAGAAGATTTGCCCCCTTAATGACCAGAAGATTTGCCTCCTTAATGACCAGGTCATTTTTTGCGATACGGCACTGTGTCGCTTTAAGTGACAATTGCGCAGTCCTAAGAAGATGTACCCAAACAAAATTAATGTCCTTTTTTTCCCACAAATAGAGCTTTCATTTGTGGTATTTAACCCCTTAACGACCGGCCACAGCATATATACGTCAGCAGAATGGTTTGTACAGGCACAATCACGTACCTGTACGTCCCCTTTAACTGCCTGCCGTGTGGTCGCGCGAGCGCCGCCGGCGCGCTCGCGACCCTGCAGTCATCCCCGTGAGTCGGACCGCGGGTCCTGCGGACTCGATCGCCGCTGGGATCCCCGCGATCGTCTCACGGTGGGATGGAGCAGGGAGATGTTAGTGTAAACATAACATCTCCCCGCTCGCCTACTGTCAGCGATCCCCGCTCTGTGTAATCAGAGCGAAGATCGGTGACGTGTCACTCGTAGCCATGCCCCCTAACAGTGAGAATCACTCCCCTAGGCACACTTAACCCCTTCAGCGCCCCTAGTGGTTAACCCCTTCACTGCCAGTGTCATTTTTACAGTAACCAGTGCATTTTTATAGCACTGATCGCTGTAAAAATGACAATGGTCCCAAAAATGTGTCAAAAGTGTGCGATGTGTCCGCCATAATGTCGCAGTCACGAAAAAAATCGCTGATCGCCGCCATTACTAGTAAAAAAAAAATGAATAAAAATGCCATAAAACTATCCCCTATTTTGTAAACGCTATAACTTTTGCGCAAACCAATCAACAAACGCCGATTGCGTTTTTTTTTTTACCAAAAATATGTAGAAGAATATGCATCGGCCTAAACTGAGGAAAACAAATGTTTTTTTATATATGTTTTGGGGATATTTATTATAGCAAAAAGTAAAAAATATTGCTTTTTTTCAAAATTGTCGCTCTAATTTTGTTTATAGCGCAAAAAATAAAAAACGCAGAGGTGATCAAATACCACCAAAAGAAAGCTCCATTTGTAGGAAAAAAAGGTCTTCAATTTTGTTTGGGCGCCACGAGGCATGACCGCGCAATTGTCAGTTAAAGCGACGCAGTGCCGAATCGCAAAAAGGGGCCTGGTCTTTATGCTGCATATTGGTCCGGGGCTTAAGTGGTTAATCACCTCTGCGTTTTTTTTTTTTTTTTTCTTCTTAATCAAAGGTTTATTTAAAGAAAATTGTTTCAAACAATTGACAGTAGTTGTACAATAACAAAACTTTGTACTATAAAACAATGTCTGTTGACTAAGTAACACATATTATAATGAAAAGGTATACATACATTTGTCTTGAGGCGAGAAAAGATTGCCATATTATATATTAATAGAAAAATGGAAGTGGGAGGGGGGGAAGAGGATGGGTTGGGATGCAAAGGACATGAAAGAGGGGGGGGGGCAGGGATAGGTGGATAGGGGGCAGGAACACAGGGGAAGGTGAGGGGAGGGGTGAAATCCAATACCAAAAACAATATATGTTTACACAATGATAATAGATATCACACAATTCTATGATGTCTCTCGTAGGAAGGTTTATTTTACATCTACATATAATAAGCTAAAAATAAGGCCGAGAATTTATTGTTAAAGTTGTTGAGAATCTCACTTTGTCAATATTTGGTATTCATTAGAGTACACAAATAATACCCAGGGTTGCCATAGTTTATGGAAACTTGCAGTGTTTTCCCTCTTTATTGCTACAATCTCATCCATCTTGTATATATACTAGACATGTGCATTCTTTTTCATCCGAATGCATTTTCGTCCAAATTTCCGGTATTTTCGTTATCATTTTAACAAACGATAATGAACGCGCAGAATCCGAAAACCAAAAAATCCAACATAAAAAAATGCTTTCTTTTCGTTTTTGTTGCGACAACAGTTCAATATAGATAGGAGATTTGACATGACGCTGACAATAGTGATCTATGTCTATGGAACCTGTGGTCGAATGTGCCTAATCTTAGCTCTATTAGTCCAAGATTATTCTACATAGAGAGAAAGATTCGACCTAGAGAGAAAAGATTCGACATTATAGAGACAATAGCAAAAAAGGTTGAATGTGCCTAACCTAACTCTTTTAGTCCAAGATTATTCGACATAGAGAGAAAAGATTTGACATAAAGCAGTCGCCGCGAGCAGACATTTATGGTCAAATGCTCCGCCCATAGGCTATAGAAGAATTCGACATAGAGAGAAAAGATTCAACATTATAGAGACAGTGTGGGGGTAGACCATTCGTCATGAACGACGAAGATTTTGACGAAGCAGCGAAAAACATACAAACGTCGACTCTGTCATTGAAGGCTTATGGTGTCTGTCGAAAGTTCTAAGAAGATTCGACGGAGCAGCTAAACTGTACGACGCCGCAATCGTACATTTCCGGTCAAATGCTCGGCCCATAGGCTATAGAAAGATTCTAATGTTGGTTGACTAGTAATAATAATTAATAAATATAATTATTACTAGTCATACAACATTAGAATTCTACTATAGCTTGTAGGCGAAACATTCAACCGGAAATGTGCGATTGCGGCGTTGTACAGTTTCGCTGCTCCGTCGAATCTTCTTAGAATATTCGACAGACACCATGAGCCTTCAATGACAGATTCGACCTTAATTATTTTAGATTTTCAGATGAATGCATTTTTTAACGAAACTAAATAATTAAAAACGAATTTCGGGAGTAACTAAATAAATGTATTTTTCGGACGAAAACGAAATTCCGAAACAAAATATTTCAGTGTGCACATGTCTAATATATACTGTACTCTGTCTAACCAATCGTTGACCGTCTGACTTCTGGTAGTTCTCCAGTGCAATGGAATCAGTGTTTTAGCTGCTGTCAATAAGTGCCTTTTTCTACTTACTGATCGTAAAGTGGTTGATGTAATAGGCATGCAGTTGCATTCAGATTTATCTTGGTATCCGTGATGTGTTTAATCCATTTTGTTATCTGGGTCCAGTAGTCAAGGATTGGGGGACATCCCCACCAAATGTGTAAGAAAGATCCTTTTTCCCTATCACATCGCCAACAAATATCCGATAAGGTGTTCAACCACTTTTTAGCTTTCAGCGGGGTCATATACCACTGCGTTTATATTTTGTAAGAGATTTCCTGGTATTTTGTGCTTAGTGAACATTTGTGAGCTAAAATGCATGCCTTTCCCCATTGTGCATTGCTGAATTTAAGACCTAGGTCACTTTCCCAGTTGTCTTTATGTTTGTTGCATGGTTCTGTTTGCGATTGACTCAGCCAGGAGTAAGCTAAAGAGGTTGTCTTTAAGACCTGAGATCTAGAATAACAGATATGTTCTAACTGAGACAGTCTATTACAGTATGCGCTTTTATGTTTACTGTTGACTAGAAAGTCTTGCAGCTGCATATGAAACCAGGAATTAGGTAATGGCTCTCCAAAATCTGTTCTAAATTCTTCAACAGATTTAACTTTATTCCCTTTTAGGCAGTGGGTGACCAATAGTTTGTTAGTGGTGGTGAGAGTTGGGAGTACTGGCTGGTTCTCACCTGGTAAGAAGTCTAGATTATCAGCAATTGGGGTTAATGGTCCCGGAACTGTAGCTAGTTTGTGTGGAATGGCTATCTTATGCCAAATGTTTAGCGTGGCGGCTACTAAAGGGTGAGCTATTTTTTTGGTGCGTTTGGAATTAGTGGTCCGGGGATAGTATAATATTGGTTTCATGTTGTGGTTTTGCTCTAGTTGTACCCAGTCTTTATTTTTCCCATGGCAGTGCCAATCTATCAGTCTGGTGATGTGGGAGGCGATGTAGTATTTTTTTAATTCAGGATTCGGGAAGTCCAATACCCCCCCCTGCTTTTCGGTAGTGTAAGGAGACACAGGCTTATTCTTGGCTTTTTGCCAGCCCAAAGGAATTTTCTTTGTATGTTTTGTAATTTGGAGTAAAAGGAGGTGGGTATTGTGATTGGTAAGGCATTAAAGAAGTAAAGCAATAGTCATTTTTAAAATAGATGCTCTTCCGAACCAAGAGAAGAGCCTGGGTGTCCATTTTTGTAAGTCTGTGGAGATGGAGTTTAAAGGGGGGGGGGGGGGTATAATTGGCTGAGAAGAGGCGGTCAATGGATGGGGTTAGTTTGATTCCTAGGTATTTAAGGGTTTCCTGTTCCCATTTGAAATTATGGTTGCTCTTAAGTAAATCATAGATGCGGTTTTTATGTTTTGCGCTATAAACAAAAAAAGGACCGGAAGATTTGCCCACTTAATGACCAGGCTATTTTTTGCGATATGGCACTGCGTCGTCTTAACTGGCAATTGCGCAATCATACAACGTTGTACCCAAATAAAATTGATGTCCTTTTTTCCCCACAAATACAGCTTTCTTTTGGTGGTATTTGATCACCTCTACGGTTTTTATTTTTTGCACAGTAAACAAAAAAGTCTGCCAATTTTGAAAAAAAAAAAACACAATATTTTTTACTTTTTGCTATAATAAATATCCCCCCCCCACCCCAAAAAAAAAGTAAAAAAAAAAATTTTTCCTCAGTTTAGGCCGATATGTATTCTTCTACATATTTTTGGTAAAAAAAAAAAGTCGCAATAAGCGTATATTGATTGGTTTGCGCAAAAGCATCTACAAAATAGGGAATAGATTTACGGCATTTTTTTGTCCTTTTTTTTTTTTTTACTAGTAATAGCGGTGATCAGCGATTTTTAGCGGGACTGCGACATTGCGGCGGACAGATCAGACACTTTTATGAGATCATTGACAATGCACTGATTACTGTATAAATGACACTGGCAAGGAAGGTGTTAACACTAGTGGTGATCAAGGGGTTAAATGTGTTCCCTGGGAGGTGTTTCTAACTTTGGGGGGAGGGGAGTGACTGGGAGTACAGAGAGATCGCTGTTCCTGATCACTAGGAACAGACGATCACTCTGAACTTCCCTGACAGAACGGTGATCTGTTTGTTTACACTGACAGATTCCCGTTCTGGCTCTCTGTGGGGCGATCGCGGGTGGCCCGCAGACATCGGTTGCCCCCCTGTGCCGCCGGGCGCGCGCTCGCTGTAGCTTTTAGAGGGACCGCCGTACAGCTACAACGATTCGCGGAAACGAGCCTACCTGCCACTGTATAATGACGATGGCTGGTCGGCAAGTAGTTAAAATTCTGGCCAATTAAATAAATAAACGCTCGGACACCAAACACTGCTAAACTTGCCTAAACTGGTTTGAAAAAATGCAGCTTAGGTGAATTTTAAACGCAGATTTTCACCTGTCAGGAGAAACAGTGTCTACAATAAACCAGTGTTAATGAGGCCTTAGATTATATTTTTTTAACCGCTTAACCTAGATATACAGCAGCAAGGTGCATCAGATCATGCACATAGTACGTGATCTGACACTTCCAGGTAGGGGGCGTGCGCGCGTTGGCAGCGACCCGCCATGCTGTGATTAAACACAGCAGATGTCAATCACCGGGTGACGGCCAATGGATTACCGCCGGCACCCCGTGATAATCATGAATTTACACAGGACAGGGCTCTGCCTATGTAAACAAGGCGGAGCCCTGTCCTGACAATTTTCTTTCCCCGCAAAGCAGAGAATAAAATGTATTAATTCCCCTAGTACAAGGCTCAAAATTTCAAGTCTTGAGCCACTAGCCAGGCCTCAAGGGTTACTCGCCACTAGTTGTCCCACCCAACCCCTACCCTGCTCCGCCCCTTATTCTGCTGCTAATCACGCCCTCATAAATTATCTCGTGAAATGTTCTATGCAGAATTAAGTTGCAAAAATAAACATTAACAACAACTTTATCAGTTCCCCTCAGCACAGTATCATCTGTGCTCATCAATGCAGCCTCACCGTGCCCACCATTGCAGCCTCACCGTGCCCACCATTGCAGCTTCACCGTGCCCCCCATTGAGGACTCACCGTGCCCCCATTGCGGACTCACTGTGCCCCCATTGCGGACTCACTATGCCCCCATTGCGGACTCACTGTGCCCCCATTGCGGACTCACCGTGCCCCTATTGCGGATTCACAGTGCCCCCATTGCAGATTCACCGTCCCCCCTTTGCAGATTCACTTTGCCCCCTTTGCAGATTCCTTGGCATGCTGGGGCTCCTTACAGGAGTACTGCCTGTAACCCTCTAATGGCGGCCCTGCACGCGCCCATTATGTACAAATCCGCCCCTTGCAGACTTGAACGAGCAGCTGGGGGACGTGTGGTACTATGTCAGCTGTTCGTCAATTCCGAGGTTCGGTGTCTTTCGGCGGCTCGGTACTGCGCAAGCGGTGCCCATGCGCAGTGCCGGGCGGGCATTATTCGACAGGGGGTCATTTCTCGTCACAACACCGTATCATAAAAAATGGCCTGGTCAGGAAGGGGGTAAATCCTTCCTGACCAATCCTAGGTGCAGTTTTTTTTTTTCAAAAAGTAAATTTTAAATTAAGTCTAGTTCACACTAGTGAGATTTCAGAGGCGACTTGAGTCACGAAGAATCGCATGATAATGGAAATCACATTTTTTTCAATGGTGTCCATTCACATCAATGCAACTCCGCACGGAATGATTTTGGAAGGGGCTGAAGTGGTTAAAAAAGTATTTTACAATGAACATAAATAAAAAGGGAAGTAGCCGCTCCAGATGGATGTGCTTGGGTAATCAGTCTCCTCCTAGAGACCATGGGTGCTGGCAATGCATATAGCAAAGAACGAAGAGAGTATTTGACCAGCCGCACTCCAGGGAAAAATTCCTTAAATAGCCTTTATTAGTAGATAGGATAAAGCACTACATGCCACAGCAAGAAAAAATCAGGACACACAACTGACGCGTTTCGCACTTACAGTTAGTGCTTACTCATAGCTTAAATAGCTTAAACATAAATACCGTATATACTCGAGTATAAGCCGACCGAATATAAGCCGAGGTACCTAATTTTTCCACAAAAAAATGGGAAAACGTATTGACTCGAGTATAAGCCTAGGGTGTCCATCTGCATGCCTCACTGTGTCCATGTGCATGCCTCACTGTGTCCATGCCTCGCTGTGCCCATGCCTCACTGTGCCCATGCCTCACTGTGCCCATGCCTCACTGTGCCCATGACTAGACTGACGTTTAACATGGGAGTCTATGGAAGGAGTGCCCAGCTTTGAAAAATGGGTGCTCCCCGGCCGTAGGTTCCCCAGACAACAAACTTTGCACACTTGTAGATGAGAAATGGGGCTACATGTGCGCCAAGTTTGGGTCCAGGGAACCTACGACTGGCCAGTAACCGGTCCCCAAAATCACCAGAGAAGTTACCATTTAACAGGGGAGTCTATGGAAGGGGTGCCCGGGTTTGAAAAATTAGTGCTCCACTGCCATAGGTCCCCTAGACAACAAACTTTGAACACTTGTAGAGGAACAGTGTGGCTAAATGTGTGTCAAGATTGGGGTCCATGGGATTTACGGCCGGCTGGTACCAGGTCCCCAAATTCTGGGAGATCAGTCGCAAAAAGGTGACTCGAGTATAAGCCGAGGGGGGCATTTTCAGCACAAAAAAATGTGCTGAAAAACTCGGCTTATACAGTACTTGAGTATATACAGTAAAAACATACTGATTTAATCCATTGTTTGTATATAAACACTGAAAAATACAACAATCACCAAAAATTTTTGCATAAAATAAAAATGACAAACCCCCATGTACCCGTTCCTGAGCAGAGCCAATGCCAGCAGGTGGACTTTAGAAGGCTCATCTGACCATTGGTTCTCTACACAATGCTGTCTAGTATAAATCCTCTTAGCATCAGCTGCTCCTTCCAGTGCTGGCCCCACATACATGATATCACTGACACTAAATATATGACTTCTTTATTTTCTCCCATGATTATCTTCTTAGCCTGAGCCTGTTGGTGGAGGGCTTATGATTCCTATGTACTCTGCTCGGGTGACATTACACAGAGGGAAAATAAGATCTCTCAGTAGTCAAGGACTGCAGGGCTGATTTTTACAGCAATTTCCTAATCATTTTTGCTACTCCAATTCAAAGCTATGCCCTTCAACTGATGTAATTCTGCAGCCTATCTTCCCTCTTCCTCTCTCTATTTTTTTTTTTTCTTTTTTTTTTTTTCCTATCTGCCAGCCAAGGTTTGGCCCTGTGGTTGTTTGTGCAGTGTCATGAAAGTGCTCCAAGCAGAGTTATTATACAGCATTATTTGGAGAAACATTGCGTTAATAACCAGGGTTCAAGGGCAAAGCATATAAACAAAGCAAATTGCAGTCTGAACAGATATATAGCTTTTGCTAAAAGGGATACTGGCTATTGCTTTATTTACTGAGCAGTAGTAAATTTGCAAAAAAAAAAAAAAAAAAGAAGAAAAAAATAATGCTTAAAAACTAATGAAGTGTGGATTATGTACAATGCAGCGGAAATGTGTAGTCCTATTTTATGTTTAACCCTTTTATCAATGGGATTATATTATATTTTGTACTTTATTCAGTCCAGTTAAATTGTAATGATAATAATGATAATAATATTAATAATAATAAAAATAATAACAACAACAGCAGCAACATTTTATGCATTTTAAATAAGCATTTTAAAGTGGTTGTAAACCCCCCAAAAAAAAAAAAAAACTGCAAGACAAAGGCATAATGAGCTAGTATGACTAGCATACTAGCTCATTATGCATTACTTACCTTAGATCGAAGCCCCCGAAGCCGTCCTCGTCTCCCCCTCCAGCCGCAGACATTTCTCCCGGCGGTTACTTCCGGGTATTGCTGCTCCGGCGCTGTGATTGTCCGGAGCGGCGATGCGCACGAGAGCCTTCAAGGCCGGCATTTTTCATTCAGAAAACCGCCATTCTCAGTGCGCCTGCGCCGTAGACAATGGTGCATTCTTTTTGGCAAATATCTCCTAAACCAGTGTTTCTCAACTCCAGTCCTCAAGGCGCCCCAACAGGTCTTGTTTTCAGGCTTTCCATTATTTTGCCCAGGTGGTTTAATCAGTTTCACTGCCTTAGTATTTACCACAACTGTTTCATCTGAGGGAAATCCTGAAAACATGACCTGTTGTTGCACCTTGAGGACTGGAGTTGAGAAACGCTGTCCTAAACCGTGTAGGTGTAGGAGATATTGCTAACACCTACGGGTAAGCCTTAATCTAGGCTTACCTGTAGGTGAAAGTTGTAATGGAGGGTTTACTTCCATTTTAACCAATTGACCTCCGGAAGATTTACTCCCCCTTCATGACCAGGCCACTTTTTGTGATGCAGAACTGCTTTAAAGGATATGTAAATGTTTGTTTAACCACTTAAGGACCGATATACGTCGACAAAATGGCATGGCTGGTACGTCTCCTTTAAGATCCCAGCCGTGGGTCGCGCGCACGCGTTGCCGGTGGCGCGTTAGCGACGCGATCCGGAGCTCCGTGACCGCGCCCGTGACTCTCGCGGACCCGATTGCCGCCGGTGTCCAGCGATCGGATCACAGAGCTGAAGAACAGGGAGAGGTAAATGTAAATAAACATCTCCCCGTTCTTCACAGTGGCACTGTCAGTAATCGTCTGTTCCCTGTGATCGGGAACAGCGATCAGTGATGTGTCACGCCAAGCCACACCCCCTAACAGTTACAAGCACTCCATAGGTCACAATTAACCCCTTCAGGGCCCCTACAGGTTAACCCCTTCACTGCCAGTGTAATTTTTACAGTAATCAGTGCATTTTTATAGCACTGATCGCTGTAAAAATTACAATGGTCCCAAAATGGTGTCAAAAGTGTCCGATGTGTCCGCCATAATGTCACGATAAAAATCGCCAATCGGCGCCATTACTAGTAAAAAAAATTATAATAATAAAAAATGCTAAAAATATATCCCCTATTTTGTAAACGCTATAACCTTGGTGCAAACCAATCAATATACGCTTATTGCGATTTTTTTACCGCAAATATGTAGAAGAATACGTATCAGCCTAAACTGAGAATTTTTTTATTTTTTTTTTAAATTGGGCTATTTATTATAGCAAAAAGTACAAAATATTGTTTTGTTTTTTTCAAAATTGTCGCTCTTCTTTTGTTTATAGAGCAAAAAATAAAAACCGCAGAGGTGATCAAATACCACCAAAAGAAAGCTCTATTTGTGGGAAAAAAAGGACGTCAATTTTGTTTGGGAGCCACGTCGCACGACCGCGCAATTGTCAGTTAAAGCGACGCAGTGCCGAATTGCAAAAAGTGGCCCGGTCATTTGGCAGCCAAATCCTCCGGGGATGAAGTGGTTAAGGAAACCAGGAGCCAGCTGCATAAGGGACATAGCTCATTAATAGTAAGTCATGGCCCTTGTGCTGATTTTTGTGTTGTATATTTTGAATACACTTATCAATGAACCTTCTATAGTGAATAATCAGACTGCAAAAAACAGCATTTAAATATGTGAAGGCCATTGTCCCAGGAAATTTTACAGCTTATTTAAGCACTTGCTTATCACTCTATAGCAGAACTACAGCTACAGGATGGCAGCTGTGCGCCAGATCACGTATATAAGGACTGTCCAAAGTTTCAATGTGTCCCTCATATAATCCCATTTTCCATTCATCTAAAAATAATTTCAAGCAGAATAGCAAAGGCAGTCAATACAATCATAAGCTCAATAATAACATGCAATGCCAAGCTGCAGTTTCCAAAGTGAGCAAAGTCCTTTCTTGTATGAAGAGAGGTATGGACTCCAGAGAGAGACATATAATTTTGCCCCTGCACAAATCATTAGTAAGACCTCATCTGGAATATGCAGTTCAGTTTTGGGCCCCAGTTCTCAAAAAGGATATCGGGGAACTGGAGAAAGTGCAGAGAAGGGCAACCAAACTGATAAGAGGCATGGAGGAGCTCAGCTATGAGGAAAGATTAGAGGAACTGAATTTATTCACTCTTGATAAAAGGAGATTAAGGGGGGATATGATCAACATGTACAAATATATAAGGGGTCCATATAGTGAACTTGGTGTTGAGTTATTCACTTTACGGTCAACACAAAAGACAAGGGAATGAGGAAAGAGGAAAAGAGATTTCATCTCCAAATACGGAAAGGTTTCTTCACAGTAAGAGCTGTGAAAATGTGGAACAGACTCCCTCCAGAGGTGGTTCTGGCCAGCTCAGTAGATTGTTTTAGGAAAGGCCTGGATACTTTCCTAAATGTACATAATATAACTGAGTAGGCTTGTGCAATTCGTTTCGTAACGAATCGAAATTCGTCCGAATTTAGCAACTTTCGGACATTCGGAATTCGAATTTCCGAACAAAGCAATTACGAATAAAACCGAATCCGAAATAAATTATACCGCAAATAGCGAATGCCCGAATGTCTTCGGCATAATTCGTTATGAAAAAAGTTACGAATGTACGAATCCATACGAAGCACAATAACACTCTGCTCTGCTCTCTGCTTCTCCCTCACCGTGCTGAAACGGAAGTAAAATACGAGATTTCGAATCATTACAAATAACCGCAATGTATTTAGAAAAGTACAAATCCATTCGAAGCACATTAGGCATAATAGGCAGCGTCGTTGTGAGAGAGACACGGAAAATTACGAATCAACGAACCCAAAAAAAAGCTACGAAAGTAGGAGTTGTATCCAGAATCAACGAAAAACAATGTACTCTACCGAAAGTACGAGTTATAAATCAACGAAAAATTCAACGAAAAATTACGCTTGCGAAAATACGAATTAGTCCGAACACGAAAAATCCCATCTAGCAAAATTACAAATGATTCCGAATCAACAGGACCGAAAAGAAACGAACCAAAACTAAACAAATTTTTCCGTTGTGCACAAGTCTATAACTGAGTACTAATATTTATAGGTAAAGTTGATCCAGGGAATATCTAATTGCCTCTCGGGGATCAGGAAGGAATTTTTTCCCCTGCTGTAGCAAATTGGATCGTGCTGTGCTGTTTTTTTTTTTTTGCCTTCCTCTGGATCAAATGTGGGCATAGAATTGGGTATATGGGATTGTACGATTTTTTTTTTGATTTTTTTTTAAGGTTGAACTGGATGTGTCTTTTTTCAACCTGACTAACTATGAAACTATAAATGCCAATTCTCTATGATAGACAAGGGTTGCCCTTTTGTTTCAGTCCATAAGAGGAGAATGCATTAAATGATTTTCCATAGACAGAAGATAGGACAGAAATTCACACATGATCAATTAGCATGGCTATACATGCCACGTTTCTTATTGATAAGGGGAGATGGAATTCTCACCATCATCAACTGATTTTTATTTTGACTTAATCATGATTCAAGAACTTCTCCCCTTTCTATGGAGGAAAAAAAAACAGCTTTTCACCAATTGCAAAGGTTTTCCAAAATGCTGTAAACACCTGTATGACCAATAATAGGAGAATTCACTATTGTGTTAATTCATTATCTGTTGGATGTTAGCTCCCACGTGGTCAGGATGTTACAAGCAATGCTCTTGTGAAAATCAGTCTCTTTGTAAGTGCCACAGCAGGACAGAATTTAACACAGATTTATTTCTAATGAGTACTCAAATCAGTCCCTACCTTGAAGGCATTTACAGACACATAAATCCTACATCAGGTTTGGGTAAAAGCCTAATAAACTACCAATGTGGAAGGAGAATGAAGCAAAGATAGGAACCCTAACTCCGGAAGAACATGCAAATTCAAATATTTAAAGCTTAACTCCAGAGAAAACGAAAATCCTACCTTGCAAAGGGGCTGCCCCCCAAACTGTAAGGGTTAAATCATCTTTTCTCAACCTTTTGTGCACAGAGGAACCCTGGAAATAATTTTCTGGTCTCAGGGTGCCCTTGCTAATATATACTATATCTACAGGTCATGCTCACTGGGAAGAATGCTCATTACACTTGTGATCATTGGGGAAAATCCCAACCCTACAGCAAGCAAAAAAGTGTATTTTATCATTGGTTTCCTATCTGAGAGGGAGAAATAGCTTATTTCTCAAGGAACCTCTATCATCCTCTGAAGGAAACCTGAGGTTCTACAGAACCTAGGTTGAAAAATGCTGGGTTAAATGCTTGTTTAGGTTTAGGGTACAAAAAAAGTACTTTCACTTACCTGATCCTCTGCATCCATGGGCTTCTTCTGTGCTGCTAGGACAGTCCCTGCAACCTCTTCTCCCCTATGCTCTGGTATTTGCAGGTCCTTTGACATCAATAAGTATTGGACGTGAGGACGCCAAGGGACAGTTCACAAGCCAGAGCATAGGGCAGAAGAGGAGAGTACCAGCAGAGGATTAGATAAGTGGGGATTTTTTGTTTCCCTGGAGATGGGTTTTAGAGCCCTTTCACACTGGTGCCACCCATAGTGTCAGTGTTAAAATAGCGGCGGACTTTTTCTGACGCCCTGCCAGCGCAACGCTCCAGTGTGAAAGCCCTCAGGCTTTCACACGGGAGACAATAGAGCAGCTGTTTGAGGGCGGACTGCAGGCACTATTTTTAACGCTATTGCGCCTGCAAAACGCCCTCAGTGTCAAAGGGATTGTAAAGTCTTGATTAAAAAACAACAAAAAAAAAAAAACATGTTATACTTACCTCCTCTGTGCAGTTGGTTTTGCACAGAGCAGCCTGGATCCTTCTTTTCTCTGGTCCCTCTTTGCTGCTCCTGGCCCCTCCCTTCTGTCAAGTGCCCCCTCAGCCAGAAGCTCTCTATGGGGACACCTGAGCCTAGTGAGAGCTCTGTGTATTCATTCAGACACAGAGCCCCAACCTGGCCCTGCCCCCTCTCTCCCCTGATTGGCTGACTGACTTTGATTGACAGCTGCGGGAGACAATGGTGCAGCTGCTGTGTCTCAGCCAATCAGGAGGAGTGTCTTGGATGGCTAAGACACTCGTGGACATCACTCGAGTGAGATGGGGCTCAGGTAAATAATTGGGGGGTGCAGGGGAGGCTGCTACACACAAATGGTTTTTTATCCTAATGCATAAATTGCATTAAGATGGAAAAAACCTTATGCCTTTACAACTCCTTTAGGGTTTCTGGTGTGAACTGAGCCCAAGACCCAAGCAGTAAAAGAGCAGGACACTATCACTGCTTAGACGAGTGGTTCTCAACCACCAGGCTAAGTCCCACTGCCAGGCTGCAGCTTTCTTCCTCCTGGGCCTCCAGCTAGCTGCACATCCCCTAACCTCCCACAATGCCTTTCAGCTCCTATAGTGCCATCCAGCCTCCCATAGTGCCCCTCAACCTCTCACAGGGCCTCCAAGGCTCTTAAGAGCGTTTAGTCCCCACAGTGCCTGCCAACTTCCCACAGTGCTTCCCAGCCCCCCACAGTATCCCCAAAAATGTTCCACAATGCCCCTCAGACCCCCAGCCCCCTGCAAAGGCCCCTATTCCCAACAGTTTCCCTCAGCCCTGTCAGTCACCCAGTCCTCTAACCCTCTCCAGAATCTTTATCCACCCACAGTGACATCCAACCCCATCCAGTGCCCTCCAGAATTGCAATACATATTTTATATTTCCATAATTTTATTGTGTTAGTATAATCTTTTTTTTTTCACAATTGGAGCACAGAAGGTTTTGGAAGAATTTACCGTGCCCTGATCTCAATAACATTAGGAACTCTTGCAAGGGAAGTTTCACTTTGAGAGGGATTTTTTCCCAGAGCTTAGTGAATGTGGTGAAATTTCACTTGATTAGATGATGGAAGTCAACAAAGCTTTACCTCATTCACTAAGCTTTGGGGGATGTTTCCCTTGCAAAGTAAAACTTCCCTTGCAAAATGGATAGCCTATTTGCCTTTAGAAAATCAATCCCAGAGATTAGAACCAGTGAGCTAACGTGGTTAATTTACCAAAATAAAAAAAGGCTGTTAAGCCCAGAGCATAGTGAATGTGATGAAAGTTCACTTTACGAAGAATACCCAATCATGTGTGTAGCGCACAGACTCCTTTCTTTACCTGCATTAACTTTGGCTCCTCGCAGGAAGAGAGAGGCACAACGCACTAACAGCCCGTACCCTCCTGTGTAAAGAGATTGAGCGGTGTTGTTGTTGGGTCTTGTCTGCAGCCAGGGCCAAAGTCCTCCTGAGAATGATTCTCACCTCTACCATGGGTAGAGACAAGTCCTTTAATTCCCCAGTAACATGAATGTCACACCAGCGGAAGCTCCAACTTAAGCTTTATTCTCACTTTACAATACACAGTCTCTTGGATAGGAAAAAGGTTGGAGCAAAGGCACAGGATAGCTCAAGGTGTGGAGGAGGTCCAGGCACAAACGTAGCATAATCTTCACTACTCAGATTCTCCGTGAGTTTGGTCTCTGCCACAGACCTGGTGAATAAGGCCACTGCCACTGACCTGGTGAAATAGTCTCCCTCTTAGAACATGGCCCCTATCAAGGAGAAGACATCCCCCTAGAGAGTCAACAGACACTTCCTTCACCGTGACTCCCGCATCGGTCCTTCAGAATGATCCTCCCTTCTCTGAGAGTGCGGGTCCCCTCGCAAGGTGGCACCCTGGACTCCTCAATCCTTAGCGGACCCCAGCCGAAGGTGCTGGGCCCCGGGCCTTCTTCCGCAACCCCTGGGTCTTCATACCCAGGCGGACAGGAATGGCAGGGTAGTACCTCACCCCAGGCTGAAGGTGCCTGAGGTGGAACAGGAACACAGCCTCCGGGCCTAGGGCACCCGGAGATGAACCCCACATGCACACCCAGGCTGAAGGTGCCTGGGCGTGGACCCCGATCAGGAGATGTCTGCCCCTTTTTATATCCTCTCCCGGCATGCACAGCAGGTTCCCCGCCCCACCGCATGGCTGCCGGGAGGGGACACAAAAGGCACAGCACTATGCTCGCGGTTCAACCCCAGCCCAGAATGGCAGCGCCACCCGCAGGCCAAAGGGAACTCATCACCAGCATTATCCCCTGAGGACAAAAATGGTCCATAAACCCTACCAAACCAAGGTGTCTGAGCCTAATTACCACTCAGAGACTCCCCTTAAATTGACCACCCCGCTACATGTGCAAGGAACATTTAAAAAAAAAATGCATTTTTGCTTGCACATGAATGGATGATGGAGGTTAGCAGGGCTTCATCTCATTCCCTAAACTCCAGGAAAAATTCCTTTGCAATATGCAACTGCCCTTGCAAAGTGAACAGTCTATTTGCCTTTAGTAAATCAACCCCATTGCAATGATAGAGTGCATGTGAATATGTACGTACAGTACTTGGGCATTTTTCACTCTCTGCACGCACATGTCCTTGCTACGGCGTAAATCTACCTCTTGTGATTTTTAAGTGGTTAAATGACATAAATAACATTTGCTTGTTTTTAACTTTTTTCCTTACTTTGTATTACAATAAGCCAGAACACATTGCCTGTAGAGGATTTGATTATTTCACAGCCAGAGATGCAATTTTATGTTAAAGCTTTGGGGACAGCGGGGACTTGGAGAGATGTAATATAGTCATGGTATGATAACATTGCAGATCAACTCGCCTCCCAGGGTGATTTCTAAATGCCGAAAACCCCTCCGTCAGCCCTCAGATCTTGTCACAGTCGATCTACTTGCAAAATGCAAACATGAAACTGCAGATTACAGAGACCGGGAGTTTTGTTTAATCCAATGTTCACCTTTGTATATCAAACCGAAATAAGAACGAATAGATACCGGCACTTACACACCGCTCTCTGCTGAGAGGAGCCTTAAAGATGAGTAAACATTTTAATAAAATGCTAATTGAGTTCTCAGTCAAACAGTGGTTTAGTGTGCCAGCCTCTATGAATTGCAAGAGTGGAATGTACTGGTAGAAAACTTCAAATAGAGAAGCAAATATCCACTTTTTAACCCAAAAAATATTAACATAAAACAATCAATCAAACCAATATCTTTAATTGTTGAAGAAGATGCAAGAGCTAAGTATGCAGACTAAGGCCTTGTGCACATGGACGTATATAGACATGAAATATGTCTAGCCCAAAAAACACAGCTGGGGAGCCACAGGTATGGCATGCAGATAGCCAAAAAAGGTGAATGGCGCCTGTTCATGTGTAAATGGGTACTTACTGTAAATGGGTACTCGTGCATGCATATGTTAGGGAAAATCACTAGGGGGAGGTGAACCTCCTACCCTGACATTATAGGGGAACTACTATGGATTTAACCCAAAATTAAAAAAAATTGTGTTTTTATATTGGTGCGAGTTGATGCCCCCTTCCATGGCCAGAGGCCAATTTGTTACTCCTGGCCCAACAATAGTAGGATAACTTTTTATCTTTTTTGCCTGTTACCAGTGGTGGCTGGTGCTCTAACAAACAGTGGCGGCAAACAAAACCCCCTACCCCCGTCAGTCGATCGGTCAGTTTGTTGGTCAAACCCCCCACCCCGTTGTCGCTTGCCCATCAGCCCTGCTCTTGCCCTATCCAGGCCTGGGACAGTTTGGGAAGCTTCCTCCTAGGCGCCCCCCCCGTTCCCAGCAAATATGATCGCTTCTCCTTTCGGCCAATCAGGTCTTAAGGCCTTGTACACACGACCAGTTTTTTCAGCAAGAAACGACAAGAAAACTGCTGGGAGAGCTTTCTTACTGGGAAAACCGGTCGTGTGTATGTTTTCTCATCGAGAAAACTATCGGGAATCTCGATTAGAAAAATTGAGAACCTGCTCTCTATTTTCTCGTCGGGATTCTTGTCGGCCTGTTTCACGACGGGAAAACTGTGTGAGTGTATGCGGCAACAAGCTTACCTGTCCTCCGGTAAGCCCGCGCATGCTCGAAATGACTTAGACGCATGCGCGGTAGCTTCCCAGGCATAGGTAGGGTGTAGCAAGATGGCGGCGACGGCATCGAATGTGACGAGCGCATGCTCGTCGTAGTCGATGACGTCACCGCGTTCGTTCCATTCAAAAGAACGGCGGTTCTTTGGAATGGAGTGTGTGTACACTCGGCCGGCACAAGATTCTTGTCAAGAATCTCGTCAGGAAAAACAACGGGTTTTTTCCTGACGAGAATCTCGGCCGTGTGTACTAGGCTTTAAGACCCGCTTCCTGATTGGCCGGGAGGGGAAGCAGGAAGACAATAGCTAATATTAATTGGATTAGGGGGCGGCGGCCCTAATGGAGCAGCCGCCATTGCCTGTTACTGACACTTGTCTCAACACTGACTACAAAGATATTTCAAGAAATATAGCACAAAACACTGAACCTCCTTCACCGGTTCTCTATCACACAACAGACTTTACAGTTTACTCTTGAACTCGAAAGCAAGGAGGGATAATGCTGCGTGAGGTGATGCCCTCCCATGGCCAGAGACCAATTTGTTATTCCGGACCCAACACTAGAAAGATAACATCCTTTTTGCCTGTTACATACACCTGTCACAACACGGACTACACTGCTATTGCAAAGAATATAGCACAAAACACTAAACCTCCCTCACCAGTTCTTTATCACACAACAGACTTTACAGTTTACTCTAGCACCAAGAGTAAGGAGGGATACTGCTGTATAATTTGCAAGGCCCTGCATTTTCATCATCCTGGCACAGTTCATAGGGGGGTTCTGCGATGCAGCGGGTCCTAAGTGAGGGTTCCTGCCACTGGAAAGGTAGACCATACAGCCACAAATCCACCCCTCCGTCAGAAACTCCATCCCTGGCCACCACCGTCTCCTCTCCTTAATTGGCTGCTTCTCTTTTTTTACTTAGCTTTCTCTCTCTCTCTCTCTCTCTCTCCCCCATCACTATGTACAGTATAGGCAAACACTTTATTCCCTGTCCCCGTACATGGAAGATTCCAAACATTAGTTGTTTTCAACAACCAGACCAGACAATTTACTTAACCAGCAACTCTGTTTACTGAGCAAGAATGTGGTGATACAGCTTCTTCCATAAGATTCCATTCAATATTGGCAAGGCAGTACAGCAGGTATTAGGTACATAATGTTCCCTTTTAATATATGGTAAAGTCTTTAGGGCTATGCCGTGGTACCCATACCCTTAGCTTATCTCAATACCCAAAAAGGTAAAGCAGTTTGCTAAAAGTCCCACTTCAGGGTCCTGCCAAGGGTCGACACACTTCGATTTAGCACTACATCTCTCTGTGTGGTCTCACGCCTTCCCATGACCAATCTCTCAAACAAGAGCCCAAAACACCCACCCCCTTACTCTTAACCACTTGCGGGCCACCTACCACATATTTACTAAGGCAGAGCGGCCCCGCTCCGCTGGATCATGTTCGTGATCCAGCACTTCTGTGTCATTCACTGGAGCACAAGCCGATCAGCGGTCTTCAGGAAATGATTTATGGCTGGAATCCACTGATTGGCTGAACAAACGACAGGAGAGAGCTCTGTGTTGTTTACCAACACAGAGCTCTTTACAGGCAGCAGTGATGTACCGTTTCTTTTCTACCTGCTAAGCAGGGAGTTAAAACTGACACATCGCTCAGTAAAAACAGTAAACAGTACACACAGTAAACATTGTAGGTAAACAGTTAACCCCTTAATTACCCCTAAATGTTAACCCCTTCCCAGCCAGTATCATTAGTACAGTAACAGTGTATATTATTAGCACTGATCACTGTATTAGTATCAATTCCCCCCAACGTCTGTTAGTGTCAGATTTCTGGCCGCACTAGCACAGTCTCACTATAAGACATGTAGCAGCCCCCAAATCTTCAGCCCCCATATCCAATCACTGGCTAAATCCTGCCGCCTTAAAGCAGAGGTCCACCCTAAAAAAAAAACAAAAAAAAAAAAACACATAGACACGCTGCTTAAAATACATTAAAAAACATTTGAAAAATATATAATATTTTACTTACCAGAAATGGCTGTTGCTAGGCAGATCGTCCTAATCTGCCACTTCCTATTCCACGGTAGTCTTCATTCTTCAACTCCTCGCGTTGTCTTCTGGGAAATTTGGGCTTGCTGTCTTCTGGGACCTGTGTGTGTAGCTGCTGACTTTTAAAAAATATTTTTTACGGCTGGAACACCGCTTTAACCTCCGCAACATCTCCAGAATTCGACCCTTCCTGACTAATGACACCACAAAGCAACTTAATCACACCTTGATTATTTCTCGCTTTGACTACTGCAACTCTCTCCTTAATGGCCTACCCTTAAAGGGGTTGTAAAGATTTTTTTTTTATTTTTTTTTAAATAACAAACATGTTATACTTACCTTCACTGTGCAGCTCATTTTGCACAGAGTGGCCCCGAATGGCGTCTTCTGGGGTCACTCGGCGGCTGTCTCGGCTTCTCCCCGCAAGAACTCACCACCTTCAAGCGAGCGAGCTTGCATGGTGATGAGTTCTTGCGGGCGCGCTCCCGTGATACAGCCAGCGGCTATTGCCGCTCACTGTATCACTCGGCCCCGCCCCCCAGCGCACCGCGTCATTGCATGTGATTGACAGCAGCGCGAGCCTATGGCTGCGATGCTTTCAATTCTTCCAGTGTAGCCAACCAATAGGATGCATTAAGATGAAAAAACTTTTTCCTTTACAACCCCTTTAGTGGCCTACCCTTAAGCAGGCTATCCCCCTTCAGTCTATTATGATCTCTCCTGCTAGACTAATACACCTCACTAACCGATCTGTAACTGCTGCCCCTCTCTGCCAATCCCTTCACTGGCTTACCCTACCCCACCGTGTAAAATTCAAAATGCTAACCACAACATATAAGGCCATCCACAACATCGCCACATCTACATCACCAACCTCATCTGCATATATCACCCAAATCGACCCCTCCGCTCCTCCCAGGACCTCCTGCTCTCTTGCTCCCTTGTTTCCTCCTCCCATGCTCGCCTTCAGGACTTCTCCACAGTCTCTCCCATCCTCTGGAACTCACTGTCCTGGTATGTCCGATCAGCCCCCACCCTGTCCACCTTTAGGAGATCCCTGAAAACTCATTTGTTCGGGGAAGCCTATCCCACACCCACCTAACAACTGTCCCTGAGCCACCCCCATCAAATCATTCTCTGCAGCTATTACCTTTTGTACCACCACCCCCTCCCTTTAGAATGTAAGCTCTACTTGCAGGGCCCTCCTGTACCTTCTGTATTGAACTGTACTGTAATTGTGCTGTCCCCCTCTACATTGTAAAGCGCTGCGTAAACTGTTGGCGCTATATAAATCGTGTATAATAATATAATAATTGTAGCGGGGTGTTATATTTAAGGGAACTATCTGAGTGGTAATAAGGCTCAGATACACAAATTGTTAGGGTTCATAGACCATTTCTGTCCTTGGGAGATAGTACTGCTGTACAGTTCCCTGGGGCCTATAGGTGGCGCTGTTGCCATAGGCCCGGGTTGAACCATGGTACAAGGATGCCCCTGTCCTTGTCCCGTAGTGCTAGGGACTCACCCATGTCCATTGGGGAAAATACACCCCGGGGGGTGGCTTCCGAGCCTGAGGAGGGATCTGTCTCCTTGCCTACTCCTCCATCATTGGAGGCATCGGTTTCAACAGCCGAGACAAGTCGGGTGTCGCTGCGGGCCCCTGCATCTGGCCCGGAGGTAGTTAAAGTACCTCGGCACCCTGAAGCCTCTTCATTCCAACTACTGTTATTTCAGGTGTGTTTTTCTTTCCCCCGCAGGTGAACGTCAAGCAAGACTGCTCAGGATGGGTCTTAGCTAGTACAGTGGGAGGCAAATGTAAATTTTATTGAAAATTTTATGTGATCTTAAATGTTTTGTGCACATGTGTATTTCTCCTTTTTCCCTTCTGTGCTTCATTTCTTTTCCCCCGTGTTAGGTTTCGGCCCAAACAATTTTTTTTCTAAATTGTCATTTTTTTTGATAGTCTGTCTCTGGATTGGACTTATGCTGACTCAGGCCTGACAGGCATGGGTCTACTCCAGACACTGGGGACCAGTGTCTATTAAGAGGGGGGAATGTGTAGCGGGGTGCTATATTTAAGGGAAGTATCTGAGTGATAATAAGGCTCAGATACACAAATTGTTAGGGTTCATAGACCATTTCTGTCCTTGGGAGATAGTACTGCTGTACAGTTCCCTGGGGCCTATAGGTGGCACTGTTGCCATAGGCCCGGGTTGAACCACGGTACAAGGTTGTGCCTTTCTTGTCCCGTCTCGGCAGCAGTACGGCAGGGCGGGGAACCTGCTGTGCCTGTCGGAAGAGGGTATAAAAAGGGGCGGCCATCTTCCAGGGTGGTCGGTCGTCGGGCCCCAGGCACCTTAGGCCTGGGGTGTGGGTCATCTCCGGGTGCCCTAGGCCCGGATGTGCTGCCTCCAGGTGCCTTAGGCCTGGAGGCGAAGTTGCTGTTCCATCCCAGACACCTTCAATCTGGGGTGAGGTACTAACGAGGAGGCCCGGAGACCAGCAACCTTCGGCTGGGATCCGCCAGGGATCGAGGGGCTCCCAGGGTACTGCCTTGCGATGGGACCCGTATCTTGGATCGAGGAGGCCAGGGAGGTGACCCTTTCTGAAGACCCAGCGCAGAGTCGTGGTGACAGTAAGGGTCTCTGGTAACTCTCCGGAGGTATGCTTTTCTCTTGACATGGGCCAAGTTCTTCAAGAAGGCAGTGCATGTTCTGTAGGTCATAGTGGCAGTGACTCTATGCACACCAAGTCAGTGGCAGTGACTTTCATGTTCATTAGGTCTGTGATAAAGATCGTACGCCAAACCTGTTCGTGCATATCAGAGCAGTAAGAGAACCAAGATTTGTGTTTGTGCCTGGACCTCTCTCCCACCTTATCTGACCTGTGTCTCGTCTCAACCTGTCTGCTCCTAAAGGGACTATTTATTATCCATGCAAAATAAATACAGTGGTTGGACTTTCAGTTGGTGTGGACGATGGCTTTACTGGGGAGAATTAAGGACTTGTTTCTGGCCAAGCCAGAAATGAGATCAGCTCGGGAGGATTCAAACACCAGCTGCAGGCAGGCCCGATAAAACTAACACCGCTCAACCTCCCCATCCAGGAGGGTACGGGCATGTAGTGCGGTGTGCCTCAGTCTTTCCTGCGGAGGAGCCAAATAATGAAAAGCAGGTAAAGGCTGGGGTGAGTGCGCTATATACTAATAATGTAGCAAAATATTATTATTATACACGATTTATTTTTTTTTTTTTCCAAAAACAGTTTATTGAAATGTAAAAAGCATTTACAGATATCTTGAACAATAGTAGTACAATAAGGTATTAATACAACCACAAAACATGGATGAATAACATGTGTCACATACAATTCAACTTGCGGGTAGTGAAAATGAAATGGCTATGTGCATCCTTCATGAACTAGGCCATGTTGGGGTGGGCTACCTTAATTCAAGGTAGTTGTGGGGTCTAGTCAAAGTCCACTACCATTGACGGGGATAGATCTTGTTGGTAGGTTAGAGCTAGGTAGGTTCACGGATGCCGTTATGGACTTTTGGTCTGTGTGGGAGGGAAAGGCCAACAGGTGCAATATGGCAGAAAGGGAGGGAAGGAGCTATAAACAGGTTTATTTCGTTGAGAGTGTATGAATGCGGGAGTGTAGGCTGGAGCTATGTTAGTGGTTGTATTGTACAGAAGCTTGTGGATGAGAAAGTAGGAGGGGGTAAGTGGTGGAAGGAGAAGGGGTGGGGTGGGGATCGAGGGGAGGGGAGTGAGGCAGGAAGGGATGGCGTTGGCAGGGGGTCCGTCTCTGACTTCCCCGACCCCTTGGGGTGTTCAAGGGGCGTGTTATGAGAAACTAGGGGCAGATCTGTATAGGGGGAGATATAGGAGGAGAGAGGTGTCTTTGTAAGGTTTAGGGTTAAGGGGAGATCCTGGCACGTCGTAGATTTTTAATGACAATTCTCAGAGGAGTAATTTATCCTTTGTCAGGGTTCAGGGAGTTTGCAAATTCTGGGGTCGTTTTATAGTGTAACCAGCAGGCCCATTTTTTACTAAATGATGACGGAGTCTCTCTTGCAATATGTATAAGATTTTCCATTTCCTCAATTTTGCATATTCTGTTAAACCATTCTTTTATGGTTGGTTGTTGAGTCGATTTCCAGTGTATAGGGATACACTGCTTTGCCGCATTGATCATGTGCATTGCTAGGGATTTGTGATAGGAATTGTGCGACAGGGGTGAATGGTGTAGAAGGAATTGAGAAGGGGAAAGGTCCAAATGATATGGTCTGACTCCCAGTTCTTACAGGCTAAGGTCTCGTTAGCTTTCATCTCGGCGAAGAGGAGTTCATGTGTGGTAGAAACTAGATGAGATTGGGGTGTCGTTTGGATACATAGCTTTTCGAAAGGGGTGAGTTCTCTGGAGCATTGTATATTCTTGTTAAGGGATTTTAGAAAATGAGCAATTAAAATATATGTCCAAGGGGGAATGGGTGGCTTGTTTAGTTGGGAGGAGAGTTGGGATGTAGACAATAGTTTGCCCCGGAGGAAGAACTGATGTGATCTAATTGGGCTCTGTGTCCAGTTATCGGTAAGAAACTTTGCGTGCATACCTGGTGGGAACCCAGGGTTCATTTTTACAGGTGTCAGTGGGCCGGGAATCGAAGATATGGGTGATCGGTAGCAAAGCTTTTTGAAGCATTGCAAGGTTGGGCCTATAAGTGGGTGTACGTGTAATTCAGAGGGGACGTGGGGTGAGAGTAACCATGGGAGAGACTCCAAAGGGAGAGCAGAAAAAGATGCTTCTAGGGAAACCCAATCTTTGTGGAGAGATTGAGTATTCCAGTCCACTATCCTGGTAAGGTGTGTAGCAGTGTAATAATTGAGAAGGTTGGGGAGGCCTATGCCCCCAAGTCTTTTAGGTCGGGTGAGCTGCGTAAAGCTGATTCTGGGTCTACGGTTCCCCCATAAGAATTTAGTGCATATGTTTCTATAAGATTTAAAAAAGGCCGGAGGTATATGTATAGGGATCGCCTGCAATATATAGAATATTCTCGGGAGGGCATTCATTTTGAGGATCGCCGCTCTGCCAAACCAAGAGAAAAGCGGTTTGTTCCATGTTTCAAGATCAGAGGATATTCTGTGTAGGATAGGAACATGGTTTTTAGCGTAGAGGTTTGAGAGTTTGGAAGGGAGTTGTATCCCTAGGTATGTGATGGAATCATGTTTCCATTGGAACGGGAAGTTAGCCTTACATTGATCAACTATGTGTTGAGGTAATGTTATATTAAGGGCAAAGGATTTCGAGAAATTAATTTTAAGGTGGGAGAGGAACTGAAATTGTTTAAATTCAGAAAGAAGGTTTGGTAGGGAGATCAGTGGGTTCGACAGGAACAACAAAATATCGTCTGCGAAAGCAGCGTATTTATATTCTCTTTTGGAGGAACTTATACCTTGGATATCTGGGTTGTATGTCAGTTTACGGAGGAATGGTTCAAGTGTGAGTACAAAGAGGATGGGGGACAGGGGGCAGCCCTGTCTTGTGCCATTTCCGATGGGAAAGGCGTCCGACAGAGTATTGTTGACCCGTACCTTAGCAGATGGTCCCGTGTATAGTGACAGGATTAGGCCTAACATATATGGGCCCAATCCTATGGCCCTCAGAACCGCTGTCATATAGTCCCAAGCTACTCTGTCGAACGCCTTCTCCGCATCGAGTGACAAAAACAGGCCTTTTTGGGTTGTCTGTGTCATAAGGTGGTGTAAGTTTATTGCTTTAACAGTGTTGTCCCTGGCTTCACGTCCAGGGATAAAGCCGGTCTGGTCATGAGAGATTAAGGAAGGGAGAAGCGGTAAGAGTCTGTTTGCCAAAATCTTAGAAAAGATTTTGACATCTATATTCAATAATGAGATTGGTCTATAATTTCCCGTTTGGGTGGGGTCCTTATCTTCTTTGGGGATAACAACGATATGTGCTTCTAACATTTCGCTTTTGAAAGGATTTGTGGGAGAGAGTGTATTGAAGGCGTCAAGGAAGGGTTGTTGAAGAAGGTCTGAGAATGTCTTGAAATATACGGCGGAAAGACCATCAGGTCCCGGGCTCTTACCAGGCTTAAGTTGTTTTAAAGCTTTTTTCCATTCCTGAATAGAGATCGGGGATTCCAGAATCGTGGTGGTGTCAGTGGGGAGCTTTCCTGGAGCAAATTGGTCTAAGAACGAGTTAATATCATTGGGTCTGTCATTCGATAAGGTAGTAGGGGGTTCGGATTTATCTAGATTATATAGGGACGAGTAGTACTTCTCAAACTCTCTGGCTATGTCATTGTTATTCGTGAGAGTCTTACCCGTGGGGGATTGTATGTGGTGTATCGTATTAGCAGCCCTTTTCTTGCGTAAGGCTTGAGCAAGAAGATGGCCACTTTTGTTGCCGAATTCGTAAAAAAGTTTCTGAGATAGAGTGTATTTCTTCCTGAGGTGATGGCCCAATTCTTCCTGAATGAGTGTACGAGTCTCTAGTAGTTCTACGAGGGTTTGCTGGGCCAGGTTTCGTTTGTGTAGTGCTTCTAGTTTATTAAGTTTGGAAAAGAGATCAGCCAGTTTGGCCCGTTTTTCCTTTCTAATTGCGGCCCCCAGGGAAATCAATTTCCCTCGGACAACACATTTGTGAGCCGCCCACTGAGTAAGTTTAGAAATGTCCGGGGTGTTGTTCTCAGTGAAATAATTGCTTAGGCAAGTTTGAATCTCTAATTCTTTGGTTTTGTCTGTCAGGATGGAAGGGTCTAGTCTCCAAATTTGCGAGCGGTATACTTTTTCAGGGAAAGTGAGGGTCATTGAGATAGGGTGGTGGTCCGAGAAGGTCATCGGTTCGACGGTTGCTGCTTTCAGGGACGGGAGATCCTGTTGGGTAAGAAATATGTAGTCTAGTCGTGAATATTTGTTATGTGGGGCGGAGAAGAATGTAAAATCCTTTACGTTCGGGTGTAAGGTGCGCCATGTGTCGTGGAGCAAGAGTTCTTGGAAACATTTTCTGATTTGTCGGAGCGCCCTGTATGGTAGGTGGGATTTCCCCGACGAGGTGTCTAAAAGGGGGTTCAGGGGTACATTGAGATCCCCTCCCAGTATAAGAATACCCTCTTGGAAATTGGTTAGGTGTCTTGTTACAGCCCTAAAAAAGGGAACTTGGGACGAGTTGGGGCTGTATATGTTAGCCAAAGTGATTGGTTTGTTCCTGAGTGTCCCTTTTAGGAAGATATACCTGCCTAGTTCGTCAAGGTGAGTGTCTGTAATTTGGATGGGAAGGTTTTTGGAAATGATTATGGAGACTCCTTTGGATTTCGAGATAGGTGAGGTGGCATGGAAACTATGGGGGAAGAGGCGATTAGTCATGTTGGGAACTGATTTCTTACAAAAGTGGGTTTCCTGTGAGAAGATTATGTCAGCTTTCATGCTGCGCATGAGGGAAAAGAGTTGTGTTCGCTTTTCAGGTATGTTCAGTCCTTTGGCGTTAAGGGAGACTACCTTTAGGGACAGGTTGGCGCCTCGGACATTATCGGGGCTCATGTTGGTAGTAGAGGTTTAAGCGAGTGGGGGGCGGGAGGATATGGGGAAGTCAGAGACGGGAGGAAAAGAAAGGGGGGGGGTTATGCGGATGGGGAGAAGGGAAGATGTGGGGTAGGTGAGGTTAGGACGTTGAGGAGGAAGATAACCAGGGAGGAAGGAGGGGACAGGTAGGGGGATGGGGTATTATACCGGGTGTGGGACTTGACCTGCAAGCCCACCAATTAGGAGTGGGGGTACCGGTGAGGTTCAGCGGTGTCTACCAGAGTCCGCTGTGTGTGAGAGCGGTAGGTGGAGTTCAACTAGAGAGAGGTGAGGTCTGCGTCTCTCTATGAGGTCTTAAGGATAACAGACGCTGCTGATTGTTAGCGTCATCTATGGCTCATTTTGGTGTCAGAGGAGTAATCTTGTTGTGTAGATGACGGACAGGTCATCCTATAAGGACATGGTGAGAGGGTGATTCGTAGGTGACTTCAGGGCTGTGTGTAACGGCTTATTCTCATAAAGCATGAAGGCTGTGGAGTTGTAAGGGCATTTATTCGGCAATTAGAGGAGGATGTTTAGCATTGTGTAATCTGGGGGTTTGTGTGGAAGAGGGGGATAAGAAATTAAGTGTATTGCTCAAATTTCAGATGTCACATGACAGAGAATAGGGGGCATATACTTTGGTTTAGAGGAATATGCAGGGAACAGAGTCAGTAACATGGTGAATTAGTTAAAACAGAACAGAACAGAACGTACAGCTTGCGTTACCGTGAACAAGTATGCATCTGCAGTTATGGCTGACATCAAAAATCCAAATATGGATAACATAGCAAACAAAACATAGTAAACAAAAACATAGTAAACAAAATCATACCCAGGGGTTAAGGGCAGGCTGTCTAAATCCGAGGGGGGCACGCCCATTCCCAAACCTGAGAATGGATTCTACCCGACATCCACGTAGGCCACACACCTGTGCATGTCCCCCTCGGATCCCCGACCACCCTCAGTGCTGTAAAGCAGAAAATTCAGGAGCTAGGAGCTAGTAGGGCCTGTGGGGAGAAAGACAGCACATAATGCAATCGGGGGATTATATATCGACATGTCATTAGCTGCATTGGAGTAGATAGGAGAATGTAGGAAGAAGGCTTCAATAGAAAAACAGCCGATGAGCAAGAATGAATACAGTGTGAGGAGAAGGAGGAAAAGACAATCAGTGCGGGAGAAGGTAGTCTCTGACCCGACATAAGGAAGTTAGGGCGACCGGGGAAACCTTCGGGAGTTGTCCAAGAGGGAAAGAGGGTACCAACCGTTCTGCCAGTGTTCCCTAGGGATTGCTGTATAAAGTTACCTGCGAATTGGAGTGGTCCAGAGTCCAGCTGTGAGGTGGAAACAGAAGGACGGTATTCATGTTTCTTGTTAGGCGATGCGTGCTTTGCGGGGCACTGGAGAAGCCGTCGGGCTACCATTACGCGGGGCTCTTTGATCCTTTGAAGGAGTGTGGGGAGGAGGTGGGTGAGAGCGTCGGCGGCCGATACTAAAGTTGCCTGCTTCTGCGATACCTTCCATGGAGGTGACTCTTCTGAGTGGCGGTATACGGAAGTCGAGTTCCAGTCTGGTACTTCCACATACGGTATCTCCATGGCCGTGCAGAAGTGGTCTAAATCCTCCGGGACTTTTAGATTGGCTGTGCGGCCTTGGTGAGTTGCTGTCAGGCAGAAGGGGAACTTCCATCGGTAGATTATGGATCTGGCCCTCAGTGTTTCCAGGAGGGGACGTAGCTCGCGTCTGCGCTGCAGGGTGATGTTAGATAGGTCCTGGTAGATTCTGATATCCGTTCCCTGGAAAGACAGTTGGTTGCGGTGTCTGGCCTTGCGTAATATTTCCTCCTTCAAGGGAAAGTCTGTGAGGCAGCAGACTGCATCCCGTGGGGGATCTGTGTCCCTTCCCCGCGGGCGCAGTGCCCTGTGGAGCCGTTCGAACGCGATCGGGGTATCAGGGGCTCTTTCAAGTAGATCGTTAAAGATGGTAGTTACTGCCACTGGGAGCTGGCTGGCATTGATCATTTCTGGAATACCCCTCACTCTAAGGTTGTGACGCCTTCTGCGATTATCTAAATCTTCCATGTGGCGATTGATCTCCCTGAGGTGGATCGCATGCGACTCTGTTACCTGTTGAACGTGACAAATCGCTGTGTCTTGGCGGGCTTGAGCGTATTCCACCTCTTCCACCCTAAGCGTCATGGCGTGTATGTCCGACCTCATGTCCAAGATGGCCGCCATGAGGGTGTTTTTAATATCCGTAGCGACGCTGTGCAGGTCATTAAGGCTCACTGCCGGGGGGTGAGTCATCCCCGTTGCCAGACCTGGGGATCTCTGCTCCTCGGGTCGCTGCGGGCTGGAGCTCTGGGCGCGTGGCGCTTGGGAGGAGGCTGCTTGCGAGGCCTGCATCCTGGCCGTAGGCCGTGACCGGAATATCTCGGGGATTTGCTGACTCAGCGGGGTGTCGGTGTTCAGCGGGGATCGGGAACGGGTTGCCGAGGCACTGCGAGCGGTTCTCACCATGTCCGGTGGAGCAGGTAAGCTGATAAGCTGAAGTTGCTGGACCTCGGGACGGGAGCTCGCACACTACACGTCCATCCTGGAACGGCACCAGACCACGCCCCCTATACACGATTTATATAGCGCCAACAGTTTACGCAGCACTTTGCAATGTAGAGGGGGGACAACACAATTACAGTACAGTTCAATACAGAAGGTACAGGAGGGCCCTGCTCGTAGAGCTTACATCCTCAAGGGAGGGGTGGTGGTACAAAAAAAGGTAATAGCTGCAGAAAATTTGTTTTGCCTAAATTTATGAAGAAATGTTAAAATCTTGTAAAATTGTCTGGAGCTGAAGTGATTAAATACCCTAACTACGGGAACCATAACGGGCCAAATGGCAAAAAAAAAACTCACATTGGCATGGCACTGTATAATGCATTGTGATAAGTGTGCAGATGGGGAGAGGGGCTCAGTATTACATACAGTAGAAGGGAATATTAGTATATCTGTAGAGGGCGAGTTGAATAATGCTACGCTCATGTCTATTGTTTCCAATTCATTACTCTTGAAGACATAGGACACTGCATGCAAGTCACAAATTAGGAGAACACCCTAGACCACAAGCTGATAAATTGTTATATGGCTTAAGGATATATAGCCGTACAGTCTGTTGTATGAAATCTACAAAATCATAATTCAAACATGTACATGTCATTGTCTAGTAGCGGAAAGCATATTCATTATAGGCAAAGTGTCTTGGCTCCTGTAGCACCATAAAGGAAGGTGATTTTTTTTTTTTTACATATGAGTTTACTATGAGCATCAAGTATGCAAACCAAAACATCCAAAGGCTAAATTTGTGGTTCTGACCTAGAAGACTATTGAGTTTCTCTAGATGAAAATTTCCTTCTCCCACAGAGATAAAATAGCAGCTAATTTTTAGAATCTAAACACTTCACGTTAAGCCCCTCTGTTAAGCATTTTTGCTCATTTCATTTGTTTCTGTTACAGCTCTGTGACCACTTGTATTTACATACGCAGAGAACCCTGCTGTTCACAACTCTCGGCTCTCAAGACAGGGCAATTAATCATTCCCAAATCCTCCTGCAGAGCATTCAATGACTTTGACAGAATGTACAGCCAATCACATCATGCAGGTGGAACTCCAACCTGCAGGGGAGCCCGGCACTCTCAATGCAGTAAGATGGCCCTATCTTTGGATAAGAAAAATAAAAGCTGGGTACCCTTATTACAAGTCATTTTTATAGGGTAAATGTGAAGCACTTAATCTAAACATTCACCTCCATAAAAATGCATTTCTATAAACAGTTGTGTTTTGCTCACCAATCATTCCAATTTTCTATTAAAAGTGAGTATATTTACACCGCTATTAATAATCCACTGGATCGTGGATGCGTGCTCATAGGCACAAACAGAGATCTGACCTTGTTTAAGCATCGTAAAGACAATTCACCTATCATTATTATATAATTTCAATACTAGGTTGGTACTACAATGTGTAAAAATAAGATTTGCAATGAAAGTGGCATTAAACAATATCTCCAAAATATATGAATATATATATATATATTAATCGGTTAAAAAAAATCGATTAATCGAACACCAAAATTTTAATCAGTAACAGCCCTAATATATATACACACACACACAGGTACATACATACAGTATACTGTATATAGCAGGTAAAATAAGTATTGAACACGTCACCATTTTTCTAGGTAAATATATTTCTAAAGGTGCTATTGACATGAAGTTTTCACCACATGTCGGTAACAACCCATGCAATCCATACATACAAAGAAACCAAAACAAATAAGTTCAGAAATTAAATTATGTGTAATAAAATGGAATTACACAGGGAAAAAGTATTGAACACGCTAACTGAAATTACTTCGTACAAAATCCTTTGTTGGTGATGACAGCTTCAAGATGCCTCCTGTATGGAGAAACAAGTCACATGCGTTGCTCAGATGTGATTTTTGGCCAATTCTTCCACACAAACAGTCTTCAAATCTTGAAGGTTTAGTGGGCCTCTTGTATGAACTCTGATCTTTAGTTCTTTCCATAGATTTCCTATTAGATTCAAGGCAGGTGATTGGATGGGCCATTCTAGCAACTTTATTTTCTTTCTTTGAAACCATTTGAGGGTTTCCTTGGCTTTGAGTTTGGGGTCATTATCTTGCTGAAATGTCGTTTCATCTTTATCATCCTGGTCGATATCAGCAGATTTTTTTGTGCAATACTCTTAAGCCTCGTACACACGGCCGGTTTTCTCGCCAAGAAAGCTCTCCCGGCAGTTTTCTTGTCATTTCTTGACGAGAAAACCGGGTGTACGAAGCTTGATTTAAATTTTGGACCCAATCAGATATAGTAGCAGGAGAGACCAAAACCGATTTAATGATGATCATTCTTCAGGCAATAAAGAATGCTCTAGAAACCCCCAGGAATTTATACTTATCCAAAAGAGAAGCATCAAAATACCCCAAAATACGTGTCAGTAGATCTGTAGTAAGAGAAAAACCTGTGAAGCCTCGTACACACGGCCGGTTTTCTTGGCAAGAAAACTGCTGGGAGAGCTTTTAGCCGAGAAAACCGTTCGTGTGTATGGTTTCTCATCAGGAAAACTGCTGGGAATCTCGACGAGAAAAATAGAGAACCTGCTCTCTATTTTTGTTGTCTGGATTCTCGGCAGAGTGTTTCCTGCCGAGAAAACCGTGAGTGTGTATGCTCACCTGTCCATGGTAAACCCGCGCATGCTCGAAAAGACTTTGGCGCATGCGCAGTAGTATACAAGTGTAGTGTAGGGTGTAGCAAGATGGCGGCGACGGCATTGAATGTGACGAGCGCAGCTCATTGTAGTCAATAACGTCACTGCGTTCTTGCCATTCAAAAGAACGGTGGTTCTTTTGAATGGGCGTGTGTACACTCAGCGGCAAGGCAAGCTTGCCGGGAATCCCAACGGGAAAACCAACATTTTTTTTCCTGACGGGATTCCCGTCTGTGTGTACAAAGCCTCACAGTATTAATAATTTGTATAACTTCTGTCCATTATCGTTTAAAGTGGAGGTGCCGCGGAAAAAAAAATATTAAAAGCCAGCAGCTGCAAATACAGCAGCTGCTGACTTTTAATATATGGACACTTACCTGTCCTGGAGTCCAGTGACGTCCGCAGCAGAGGACGAGCAATCGCTCGTCACTCTGCTGCCCCCACCGCCATCCTCGGTGAGGGAACCAGGAAGTGAAGCCTTGCGGCTTCATGCCCGGTTCCCTACGGCGCATGCGCTAGTCGCGCTGCGCCGTTGTGAATGGTCCCCTGTGTTCTGGGAGCTGATTGTCTCCCAGAACACAATGGGGAATCTGCGGGAAGTGACGTGCTTCCCGCAGATTTCACGCAGAGAGGACTCCCAGAAGTGGGTGCAAATACCTGTCTTAGACAGGTATCTGCACCCCCTCCCCCCTGAAAGGTGTCAATTGTGACACCGGAGGGGGGAGGGTTCTGATCAGCGGAAGTTCCACTTTAGGGTGGAGCTCCGCTTTAAACTTAGGACAGCGCCACATCAGATGAGTCAGGTCTCCCTGCAATTGACCACTTCTGATATGGCAAGAATCTTGCCGTAGACCTATACTGCAAAGAAAATGTGGAATCCGATATACCCGATAGATAATAAACAGTTGCGTTAGCTGATACGAGGGAGAAGGAGAAACAAGATGGACTCTTTGCAGAACCTAGTCACAGATGTCATCAGGAAAATAACCTAACTCTTATTACCATGAATGTCCCAACAAAAATTTAGATAAAATATATCTCTGATATAAGGCCCTTTGAATCACAGATCCCAATTTTTTTTTCAAATAATGGAGTATCTGCAATTGAGAAGCTGAGGGAGACATTTTGGACCTGAAATGCATGTCTGATTAGAAGATACTGATAAAAAGACCCTTTGTCTAAAGAAAATTCTAATTGTAATTGCTCAAATGATTTGAAAAATAGATTTTCACATAAATGAGAAATTGTCAGAATGCCACTTCTGGACCGAGCCTGAAGCCCCCACAACTTCCCAAATTCAGGAAGTAAATTATTAGTCCATATAAGAGTAAACCTGGCATAGCCGATAATACCAAATAACTCCTTCACAGATGTCCAGACACGTCCTATCAGACAAACAGTAAGGACCTGTGATGGAGATTTGAGATATGCTGAAGACTCCAAGTCGTATAGTGGACATACCCCTTTAAACAGCCCCTTAATAAATTTGTAAGAGACTTTTGTGGAGGAGCGGCTTTCCCAACTATTCAAATGTTGGAGTTGCATTGCCAAAAAGTACAACCAGTCATTCGGTATTGCCAGGCCAATGGGGTATTGAAGGAGTTCTAGCCTAATCCTATGTGGTTTCTTCTTATAGATAAAATCTCTAAAGATACCAGACAAACGTTTATAAAACTTAAGGGGATCCAACAAGGGGAGTTGTGAAAGATATATATGATAGTTGAGGCAACCAAATCATCTTAATCAAATTGGTATGTCTTACCATAGGGATTGGTAACTTACAGCAGGACGTAAGCTGTGATCTGAAATGTGAAATCAACTAAACCAGGTTAAGGGTAATGTAATCAACTATTTTATGAGAGATTGTAATACCCAGATATTTAAACTGAGAAACAAATACCGGTATAATATGGGCAAAGGGACATGTTAAGGTTAATAAAAGGGGACCTAGAGGGAGAAGAGTAGACTTATCCCATACATTTTTTAGTCCTGAAAAACCTTCAAATTCTGTAATGAGGGACACAGCCTCTTGGGGGTAGGATTGTGTATCGAACAGAAATAGGAGCATGTCCTCTGCATAGAGAGTGAGCTTCTCCTCCTCCTGGCCTTTACAAAAGCCAACCACTCCAGTGGTCTGGCACAGCAGATGGCCAATGGTTCAATAGCGACTGCAAAAAGTCAAGTTGCTCAAAGAGGTAAATTTTGGTCTCATCTGACCACAGCACTTTCTCCCAATCCTTGTCTGAATCATTTAGATGTTCATTGGCATCACTGTACACGTGCCTTTTTTAGGAGGGCGACTCGTCATGTTTGGAGGGAAAAAATGCTGACTATGACCCTAAGAACACCATCTCTACAGTCAAGCACGGAGGTGGAAACATTATGCTTTGGGGTTGTTTCTCTGCTAAAGGTACAGAATGACTTTGCTGCATTGAGGGGCCAATGAACGGGGCCAATGGATGGGGCCATGTACTGTAAAATCTTGGATCAGAACCTTCTTCTCTTAGCCAGAACACTGAAGATGTGTCATAGATGGGTCTTTAAGCATGACAATGGCCCAAAACATATCGCCAAGGCAACAAAGGAGTGACTCAAGAAGAAGCACATTAAGGTCATGGAGTGACCTAAATCCTATAGAAAATTTATGGAGGGAGCTAAAACTTTGAGTTGCCAAGCGACAGCCAAGAAACCTTAAGGATTTAGAGAAGATCAGTAAAGAAAAGTGGACCAAAATCCCTCCTGAGATGTGTGCAAACCTGGTCACCAACTACAAGAAATGTCTTACCTCTGTGCTTGCCAGCAAGGGTTTCTCCACCAACTACTAAGTCATGTTTTGCTTGGGGATAAAATACTTATTTTACTCACTGAACTACAACTTAATTTATAACATTTGTGTCATGTGTTTTTTTTCTGGATTTGTGGTTGATATTTTGTCTCTATCATTTAAAATACACCTATGATAAAAATGTTAAACCCTTTATTTATTTGTAAGTGGGAAAACATACAAAATCTGCAGAGGCTATGTTTCTTCTTACAGTGGGACCATGAAGAATGAATGTGCCCAGTGGGAGGTTGGCACTGCCCACCCTCTAATAGGAAAGAAGAAGAACTTCGATATTTGAAGGAGGCTGAAGGCAATAGAACTGACTTTTCTGAGTTAGGAATAGATACTTGAATTTTCTTTTTTTAAACCAGAGTTACTTTGAACAGTAACATGTGTGGCTGATATACGAATACTGGAGCAAAGTAATATGTGTACAGAAACCGATACAAGATGGTATAGCTGCTATGAGCAATTGAATTAACATTCTTTCTCAATAAAGAATGTTAACTTTAAAGTACAGTACGCTTTTGCAACCAGTCAGAATCTATAATTTTGGTTTGAATTTGTATTCTGTACTAAATAACGATGGCTGGAATATGGTTGGTCACCGGGCCCAACTAGCAAATTAATACCTTCTCTTTCTTTTCCTTTTTCTTTCTTTTTTTCTTTCTTCTTTTTCTTGTATTATTTTTTGTTAGGTATATTATCACCTTTCATGTTGTTATTCAGGCTCACTTTTATGCTACCATTTTTGTCATTATTTGGAGTTAGTGAGAGCTAGGGTGATCCTTTGCACTCCCAGATGTCCATGCTCTCATCACTTCATTTGCATATGTAAATCTTTGTCTCAATTTTGGCGCCCTTTTGATTACCCTGTCTATTTAAGCTCACCATGAGTATTCTAGCTCCTATACCCTTGATGAAGTCATGCGGCAGTGACGCAACGCGTCGGGGGGAGCTTAGGTTTTACGTCGTGACCGGAATTCCTGTATCTTTGATGTTGTTTTTACCTGTATGCCGTTTTTTTGCCTTTTTATTTGTCAACTACCGATTTTAATAAATAGACCCATGTTCCTTTTAACTTACTACACTATGGAGATCCTTTTTTCTTGCTTTTAAATCCTTGGATCCGGAGATACATTTCCCAGGAAATCTGTGGTGAGGTTGGAGGCAATACTGCAGTGGTGTCTGAGGAGGAAGGAGTATTCACCGTTGGTTGGCCACTATCGTTCAATTCACTATTAGACCCAGTGGGGTCTATTTATAAGGTAAGCGGCCATCACCACAGGGGGAGGATATGAGGAGTCTGTCGTTTTTATCTACATATTTTCCAGACTTGGACTCCCTTGCCCGTCCCTTTCCTCTGCTCTGTTATTTTGCTCATCCATGAAATTATCCTGTTGTGACAAGGACTGAGTTGCTCCCTGGATGATCAGAGATTTTTTCTGTGGATGCACCAATTATAGCACTTTCTCACATGGACTTGGTTTTAGTTTAGTATATATTTTACCTGAATGGACTTTATATTATTAACTATACTCTTTTGTGATGCACGTTATCATTATTATTATGAGATTCATTTGCACTAACTTTATTCACATAGCATTTGCTAAATAGTAATTAGCGTTACTTCATTATATTTAAAACAATACCTTTTAAAGCCTTTTTATACATGAGAACCATTCTGCCTATTTTCATGGCTAACACAGAATGTGATTTTTATAGATATGTGTTCTGGTATTCTTTCCCATTGCATCTGAGGAGCAGTGATAGGGACAATCATGTCTTTTGACACATCATATATCATGTGCTTTCTAATGTGCCAATTAGAATTCAGGCTCCCTTAGCACATTACGAGTGTCCTTTGCCATCCTCAAGTGATAACATTCGGTGACCCCATTCAAAGATTCTCCACCCAAAATAATAAAACGACATATTGCTCCAATGAGGACTGTGAATAATATATAGAGCAAATGAATAGATTGAATGTAATCCACGTGGTGCAAAAACATTGTACCCCTATAATTACTAATTACATGACTAATGATCTTATTGTTTTTTATGCTAATCAGCCGTAGATAAACATAAAGAAGGGTTTATATATAAATAAATATATATATATATATATATATATATATATTTATCATCTCCAATTACCTTATTGTATTTGAAATTATTTTAAGAGTGTTGTGTGTTTGCTACATCTGCAGAACAACAAACATACATCATCCAGAGTATATAATTTCTTAAAGAGAAGCTGAATTCTGGAAAAAAAAAAAGGGCAGACATAAGGCAAAGGACTAGTTGCCAGAATTGCCTGTAGCTGATACTTCCTCATTACTGCTATATGATAGTGTGTTCTGCAAAAGGCGGTCATCTCAGTAGAGGCAGGGCTTTGCTTCCTTATGTAATTGCCTCCAGCAAGGAGAACAGAAACTAGCAGAATAGTGACAACAACAAATCTCTCATCCTAAATCCAGGCTTAACTCTAACTACTCTGAAAACTGTCCCGTCCTCCCCATCCGCAAAACTTATGCTTAGTAACCTGTGTAATAAAGATTTGTATACTTACACTATATTACCAAAAGTATTGGGACACCTGTCTTCATAGTGATTGACCACTAGGAAAGTGTGGGATATGTTGGGGAGCATTCTGAAGATGTTGGATTAGCAGCAAGGTAGACATTAATAAAGAATATTAATGGCAGTGTTCAGATTTTATGAGTACATTTTCTTTAAAAGCTGAAATACACCTTGGCAGAATTTAAAGTGTTACTAAACCCAGGAGCGTAGGCGTGCGCACAGGGTGTGCCAGGTGTGCCCAGGCACACCCTAATCACCCTGTACAGCACAGATTCCCCCTACTGCCCTGGTTCCCCTCTCCTTCCCCCCACAGCGCTTCCAGCTTCCCTACTCTCCTCTCCCTCCAGCTGTTGCTGCGGGGATGTTTTAAGATGAGTGGGGGAAGGGTCTGGTAAATATGTAACTTATCGGCCCCTTCCCTTTCATCGTGAGTGATCGGTATTATGTGTTTGATCTGTGGGGTGCACACCCTAAAGCAATAGGCTGCGCACACCTATGCCCAGGAGCCTGCATTCACTATATCTGGTCTCCCACGGCACACAGAACATGGAAATGCAATTATTTTAGTAAATAAAAAACTGCTAAATTCCTTTCTCATCAGCAGTATATACACTATATTACCAAAAGTATTAGTACGCCTGTCTTTACAGGCACAAACTTTAATGGCATCCCAGTCTTAGTCCGTAGGGTTCAATATTGAGTTGGCCCACCCTCACAGCCTCCACTCTAATTCACTCTGTGCAGGCCAGTCAAGTTCCTCCACCCCAAACTCGCTTATTCATGTCTTTAACCACTTCCCATCCGCTGTATAGTCATATGACCTCCACAGGAACCCTTCGTCCCTCCGGGCGGCTGTCATATAACATCTTGGAATGCCCTGCAGTGTGAAGAGCGCCCGCGCACTCGCCGCATCACTGGGGACCCAATGCGCGTGCCTGGCGGCCGCGATGTCCACCGGGCACCCGCAATTGCTCATCACAGAGCAGAGACATGGATCTGTGTGTGTAAACACACAGATCCACGTCCTGTCAGGTGAGAGGAGACCGATCCATGTGTTCCCATTACAGAGGAACATCAATCGGTCTCCTCCCCTAGTGAGTCCCCTCCCCCTACAGCTAGAATCACTCCCTAGGAAACACTTAACCCCTTCCTCGCCCCCTAGTGTTAACCCCTTCACCGACAGTCACATTTACACAGTAATCAGTGCATTTTTATAGCTCTGATCGCTGTATAAATGTGAATGGTCCCAAAATAGTGTCCGAAGTGTCCACCGCAATATCGCAGTCACGATAAAAATCGCAGATCGCCGCCATTACTAGTAAAAAAAAAATGAAAATGCCATAATTCTATCCCCTATTTTGTAGACGCTATAACTTTTGCGCAATCCAATCACTATACGCTTATTGCATTTTTTTTCAACAAAAATATGTAGAAGAGAACACATTGGCCGTAACTGAGGAAAAAAATCGTTTTTTTTTTTTAAAAATGGGGATATTTCTTTTAGCAAAAAGTAATAAATATTGTGTTTTTTTTCAAAATTGTCGCTCTTTTTTCGTTTATAGCGCAAAAACGAAAGACCGCAGAGGTGATCAAATACCACCAAAAGAAAGCTCTATTTGTGGGAAAAAAATGATCAAAATAAATTTGGGTACAACGTCGCACGACCGCACAATTCTCATTCAAAATGTGACAGCGCTGAAAGCGTCGATTGCGTCGAGATCCTACGGGGTAAAATGACCGCACCAGCCAAGCAGACACTGGCTGCAAAAAGTGCCTAGAGGCGATTCAGTTCACATGTGAGAGCTATACAAGTCACTCATTCATTCATTCAAAGCTGAAAATTGGCCTGGGCAGGAGAGGTGTGAAAATGCCCGGTATAGAAGTGGTTAACCAAGATGACCGCAGTTAGAAATGCTAGGGGGATAGTTTTTAAAGTGATTTCTCAACAAAATAAGGCATGGAGACATGGATGGATGGGGGAATTTACTTTGAAACTTAAAATGAATTAAAGGAGAAGACGTTCTCACTTCTTTTTTCCATTGTTTCTTTGCTATAAATTAACTGTACACTGGACGTTAAAATAACGTTATAAAAACGCCAGTAGCTTTGCAGTGAGTTTTTCAACTTTTTTCAGCTTTTTTCAACGTTTTTGCAATATCGTTTTTTAGCGTTTATTAAAGTTTTTTAGCGTTTTTTAGTGTTAGGTTTTTTTAGAGCTTTTTTTTCTTTTTGAAGAAAAAATTTTTTTTTTCTTTCTTTTTCAATGGATCAAAAACGTTAAAAAACACTGGGGGTGGCGTTTCTGAGTGTTTATCGATGTTTATTAGCCTTTATCAGCGTTGGAGCGTTTTTACAGCTGAAAAACGTCTCTCAGAACCCACTCGTTTTGGGGGTTTTTTACTGCTCAAAACTGCTGATCACAGCCTGTGTGTACATGGACACATAGGATAGCATGATGGAGAGTTTAATGACTGTGGAAAAAAACGTCTACTGCCAAAAATAGCTGCTGTAAAAACATCAAAAAACGTCCAGCGTGCATGAGGGTTTGGCATGTTTACGAACGCTTACTGGGGGAGATTTACTGGTTCAGCTGAACTCGCACGCTTTCAGACCAGCATTTCAGTCCAACATCGGGTTCATGCCCAGATGTCTGTTCAAATCGCCCCCGAAGTAGCACAGGAACTATTTTTGTGAATCGGCGCTGGGAATCGGCAAGGAAAGTCGGCATTTCACCGATTTGGACAGTACCATTGCCAGAAATAGGCAGCGATTTGACATGCGATGTGAATGTAGGCTAAAACCTGGAAGATGATTGGTTTCTATGCAGAGCTGCACCAGACTTTGCATGAAATCAGTAATCATGTTATAGGCTGTACTTTGAAAATACTTCAATAAAAAATTATTGAAAGTGAAAAATTTAATAAATGACCTTTTCAGTTTGTGGTGATCAGATACTGTTGAGTTCCGCTTTACAGAATATGTTACCCCAACATTTCACATTCCTAATATGTGTCTGTCATACCATGTACCTATGTTAAAAAGTATCAAGTTCTCTTTGTATTGCTTCCTTTGTGTGAAGTCCCTGGTGTTTCTTCCAGTCCTTCTGTTTCCTTTTAAAAACTGACAAAACCAGGCAAGAGAGCACATCCTTCCCAACGTGGTCAGTTTTCTGGCTGTGCTGGGATAACAGCCTGCCTGTCCTCCAATGATCAGACTTGTGCTGACATGCTCTCACTGAATAGCCATTCACTAGGAAGATCAGTGTGATGTTGTTTCTCCACCTCCACCCCTCCAAGTCCCTTACTGTATGTAGCTGGGAACAAAGATTATGTGATCATGGGAAAAACAAAAAAAATAAAAGAAAGGCATTTATAATTTTATATATATATATATATATATATATATATATATATATATATACAGTATATATACACCGATCAGCCATAACATTATGACCACCCACCTAATATTGAGTATTACTTCATATTTTCATTGCACACGTTCCTGGATAAGCTCTCAAAATTTGGGTGCCGCAGCAACAACCAGCTGGAAACTGGTTCAAGTCACGAAGTAGATATTTGCCAGCACACCAAAGTAGTGTCCAAACGGATAGTTTATTGCATGATCACAACACAAGAAGAGTGCAACGTTTCTGAGTCACGCAGGACCCCTTCGTCATCACATACCCGACAAAGGGGTCCTGCATGACTCCAAAACGTTGCACTCTCCTTGTGTTGTGATCATGCAATAAACTATCCGTTTGGACGCTACTTTGTGTCGATCCATGGTGTGCTGGCAAATATCTACTTTGTAATATTGAGTACGACCCCCTTTTGCGAAAAAAAAGCCTGACCCATTGAGGCATGGACACCAAAGTAACATGCACATGAATGGCAGGACCCAAGGTTTCCCAGCAGAACATTGCCCACAGCATCATACTGCCTCCACCAACCTGTCTTCTTATACCGCATCTTGGTGCACGCGCCCGGCCATCCATATGATGTCAATAAAAACGTTATTCCTCAGGCCAGGCCACTTTCTTCCATGCTCCTTAATCCAGTTCTGATGTTCATGTAACCATTGTAGAAGCTTTTGGCTGTGGACATGGGTCACCGTGGGCTTCACAGCCCCATACACAACAAACTGCGATGCCCATTTTTTTTTCTGCTTTCACCACATCAACTTTATGGACAACATGTTCACTTGCTGCCTAATATATCCTACTAATTTTCAGCTGCCATTGTAAAAAGATATTCCCTTTACCTGTCAGTGGTCATAATGTTATAGCTGATCAGTGTATATATCACTGGGGATTATTTACGAGAGGCAAATCCACTTTGCACTACAAGTGCAAAGTGCACTTGAAATTTCACTGAAAGTGCACTTGGAAGTGCAGTCGCTGTGAATCTGAGGAGTAGATCTGAAACGAGGGGAAGCTCTGCTGATTTTATCATCCAATCATGTGCAATCTAAAATGCTGTTTTTTATTTTCCTTGCATGTCTCCCTCAGATCTTCAGTGACTGCACTTCCAAGTGCACTTTCAGTGGACTTTCAAGTGCACTTTGCACTTGTAGTGCAAAGTGGATTTGCCTTTCGTAAATAGCCCCGATATATCTATAACTATATATATCTATACTATACTGTATATAGATATATATCTATATATATCTATATATAGATATGTATAGATATACATGTCCTTCTGAAAAAATTTGCATATTGTGATAAAGTTCATTATTTTCTGTAATGTACTGATAAACATTAGACTTTCATATATTTTAGATTCATTACACACAACTGAAGTAGTTCAAGCCTTTTCTTGTTTTAATATTGATGATTTTGGCATACAGCTCATGACAACCCAAAATTCCTATCTCAAAAAATTAGCATATCATGAAAAGGTTCTCTAAACGAGCTATTAACCTAATCATCTGAATCAACTAATTAACTCTAAACACCTGCAAAAGATTCCTGAGGCTTTTAAAAACTCCCAGCCTGGTTCATTACTCAAAACCGCAATCATGGGTAAGACTGCCGACCTGACTGCTGTCCAGAAGGCCATCATTGACACCCTCAAGCAAGAGGGTAAGACACAGAAAGAAATTTCTGAACGAATAGGCTGTTCCCAGAGTTCTGTATCAAGGCACCTCAGTGGGAAGTCTGTGGGAAGGAAAAAGTGTGGCAGAAAACGCTGCACAACGAGAAGAGGTGACCGGACCCTGAAGAAGATTGTGGAGAAGGACCGATTCCAGACCTTGGAGGACCTGCGGAAGCAGTGGACTGAGTCTGGAGTAGAAACATCCAGAGCCACCGTGAACAGGCGTGTGCAGGACATGGGCTACAGGTGCCGCATTCCCCAGGTCAAGCCACTTTTGAACCAGAAACAGCGGCAGAAGCGCCTGACCTGGGCTACAGAGAAGAAGCACCGGACTGTTGCTCAGTGGTCCAAAGTACTTTTTTCGGATGAAAGCAAATTTTGCATGTCATTCGGAAATCAAGGTGCCAGAGTCTGGAGGAAGACTGGGGAGAGGGAAATGCCAAAATGCCTGAAGTCCAGTGTCAAGTACCCACAGTCAGTGATGGTCTGGGGTGCCATGTCAGCTGCTGGTGTTGGTCCACTGTGTTTTATCAAGGGCAGGGTCAATGCAGCTAGCTATCAGGAGATTTTGGAGCACTTCATGCTTCCATCTGCTGAAAAGCTTTATGGAGATGAAGATTTCATTTTTCAGCACGACCTGGCACCTGCTCACAGTGCCAAAACCACTGGTAAATGGTTTACTGACCATGGTATTACTGTGCTCAATTGGCCTGCCAACTCTCCTGACCTAAACCCCATAGAGAATCTGTGGGATATTGGGAAGAGAAAGTTGAGAGACGCAAGACCCAACACTCTGGATGAGCTTAAGGCCGCTATCGAAGCATCCTGGGCCTCCATAACACCTCAGCAGTGCCACAGGCTGGTTGCCTCCATGCCACGCCGCATTGAAGCAGTCATTTCTGCAAAAGGATTCCCGACCAAGTATTGAGTGCATAACTGAACATAATTATTTGAAGGTTGACTTTTTTTGTATTAAAAACACTTTTCTTTTATTGGTCGGATGAAATATGCTAATTTTTTGAGATAGGAATTTTGGGTTTTCATGAGCTGTATGCCAAAATCATCAATATTAAAACAAGAAAAGGCTTGAACTACTTCAGTTGTGTGTAATGAATCTAAAATATATGAAAGTCTAATGTTTATCAGTACATTACAGAAAATAATGAACTTTATCACAATATGCAAATTTTTTGAGAAGGACCTGTATACACAGTATACACAAACCTTTCTATTTTAACCACTTGCTGACCGCTGACCGCTGCACGCAGATGTACGTCGATAGAATAGCACGGGCAGGCAAATGGGCGTACCTGTACATCCCTTTAAATTTGCCGCCCAGCCTTGTGAGTGCGGCCGTGTGTCTCGATGTTCCCAGGCGGCCCGCGATTGCGGTCGGCAAGGGCAGAACAGGGAAATGCCTTTGTAAACAAGGCATTCCCCTATTCTGCCTAGTGACACTGTCACTGATGACCGTTCCCCGTGATCGGGAATGGTCATCAGTGACGTGTCACATGTAGCCACGCCCCCTCACAGTAATAATCACTCCCTAGTACTGACTTAACCCCTTCAGGGCCACCTAGTGGTTAACCCCTTCACTGCCAGTGTCATTTTTACAGTAATCAGTGCATTTTTATGGCACTGATCGCTGTAAAAATGACAATGGTCCCAAAATGGTGTCAAAAGTGTCCGATGTGTCCGCCATAATGTCGCAGTCACGATAAAAATCGATGATCGCCGCCATAACTAGTAAAAAATAAATTATTAATAAAAATGCCATAAAACGATCCCCTATTTTATAGAAGCTATAACTTTTGTGAAAACCAATCAATAAACGCTTATTGCGATTTTTTTTTTTTTTTTTACCAAAAATATGTAGAAGAAATTGTATCAGATTAAACTGTGGAAAAAAAAAAAGTTTTTTTATACATTTTTTGGGGATATTTATTATAGCAAAAAGTAAAAAATATTTGAATTTTTTTCAAAATTGTCGCTCTATTTTTGTTTATAGTGCAAAAAATAAAAACCGCAGAGGTGATCAAATACCACCAAAAGAAAGCTCTATTTGTGGGGAAAAAAGGACATCAATTTTGTTTGGGAGATTGAAAAAGATAACTAAAGGGTGGGACTTTGAATGAAGCATACTGTAAACTTGAAGGAACCAATCAATGTACTGTAAACATATTTTATTGATGCAAAAGGGGCATACATACACATGTAAAATAGTAACATTTTATAATCGTAGGTCATAGTATGAGAGGGTAGACAGTGCATGGTAATACACAATTGTCTCCACATATACACATAGTAACAGACCTTAGGCATGTAGACCAGAATTGAAGTGGTAACAAAGTAACAATGTTGGATCGGTTCATTATAGTAGTAAAATACAGATATTGAAATAAAAACTGTGACGTAGCATCATCATATCGAATCTGTACGCGTTTCGTGGTTTTAAACCACTCGTCAGGAGCAGATGCACAGTATGGGGGTATCTATAGTGAGATAGAAATGCCACAATCCTATAATGGTATAAAAAAGGTATGAACTTGTAGAAACACAGAAGAAAGAGGGGGAGCAAATAAGGTCCCAAGCACTCTCACCTGTCTGTATTGTATGGGTACAATTGTAGAATAGTTTTGAAGGTAGCGGGCAACTATAGAGAGCATCAATTTTGTTTGGGAGCCACGTCGCACGACCGCGCAATTGTCAGTTAAAGCGACGCAGTGCCAATTCGCAAAAAGTGCTCTGATAAGGAAGGGGGTAAATTCTTCCAGGGCTGACGTGGTTAAGGGTTCACATATACTTTAATTAATTTTAGCCACATAACAAACAAAAAAAACACATGTATTATGAAGGTAGGGTCATATGCATTACATAAATGATTATCACTGGACACCACGACTGTAAATTTTGAATATTGCATATCTATGAAATTGTTAGTCCTCCATGATTTTTAAATTAAAAGCGCTAACGCATATTATAACTTTGAAACCCAGATCTTAACATTGTTTCAGCAACATTACTATACCACTGCTTTTCCATTGAGAAGCTGTCATCTCTGACTGGAGGTGATTCATCAAACTCTCTTTCGTGTTAACGTGGCCGTTCCGACCGCAACGCCCATTGGCTTGACATTCGAGTGGAAGTCCCCGCCGTAGCAGCCACATTAACACATAAGAGAGATTGATGAATTGCAGTCTCTGATAGTCTGTGACTCTCCCTGATTTGGAGTCAGACTCACTGTTATGAATTCTTGCACATTCGTCTATCTGATAATGTGTTAAGCCCATCACACACACACACAAGTGGCTGGGTGGATTTCTTCCCAGTTGCATGAAAAAAAAAAAAAGTCTAGTGGAAGAACAGATTAGCAGTTTCACATAGTTAATCACAAAAGCTCAGGTCAAAAATCATGTTATGCAGATAACTGACTCCAGCCAGCTTTGGTTTCGGCTACAAAGGGGAAGCACAAAAAAAGGGAAAAGAATGTCAATTTTGAACTATATTGTTTGCAAAGGGCACCCGACCATTCGATATGAAAACTCTTTTGTGTGCTGTTTTTTTTTTTTTGCTACAGTCACATTTGGAGTGTAAAAGCATAAAAGTAAGCCAGTCTAGGTAGCTATAAATGTATAATGATTCTAGTGTGGTTGTTTTTCAAGAATTTAACTTAGAAGTGCCTAAATGAAAAACTGCCAATCTGATTCTTATTTCCAACTCCAATGCAGGTTAGAAATTGGAAAGGAGACTTAAAGGGATTGTAAAGGTTCGTTTTTTATTTTCTAAATAGGTTCCTTTAAGCTAGTGCATTGCTGGTTCACTTACCTTTTCCTTCGATTTCCCTTCTAAATGTTTTTTTTCTTTGTCTGAATTTCTCACTTCCTGTTTCTCCTCAGTAAACTTCACACCATCATCCGAGTGGTGTGGAGTCAGCCAGAACAGCTTACTGAGGAGGAACAGGAAGTGAGAAATTCAGACAAAGAAAACAAAGAAAAAAAAAACATTTAGAAGGGAAATCAAAGGAAAAGGTAAGTGAACCAACAATGCACTGGCTTAAAGGAACCTATTTAGAAAATAAAAAACAAACCTTTACAACCCCTTTAATTTTAATGGGCAACATAAACACTATCAATGTGTTGCTCTGAGTAAGAGCCCATTCACACAGGGGCGACTTTGGATCCGACTTGAAGTTGCCCCAAGTCGCCTCAATTCGCACGGCATGAGAAAATCAATGTAAGTGAATGAAGCCGTCTTAATGCACACTACTGAAGTCGCTCCGACTTCAAAAAAGGTTCCTGTACGACTTCAATCCGACTTCTAGGCAACTTGTACCCATAGATTTCAATGGAAGTTGCCTCCAAGTCGGATCCCATGTCTTAAAGGGGAGTTCCAGACTTTTTTTATGTTTATTTAAAGTCAGCAGCTACAAAAAGTGTAGCTGCTAGCTTTTAATAAACATACACTTACCTGTTCCACTGTCCAGCGACGCGACGCCCGGAGCTCTGCTCCTCTCCCCCCCTTCTCCGCCGGCGCCTCCATTTATAGTGTGGGCACCCGGCTGTGACAGCTTTCGGCTTCACGGCCGGGCACTCACTGCGCATGCGCGAACGGCGCAGTGCTCTCTGAGTGGACAGGCGATCGCCTGGGACCTGTCACGTCCCAGGTGATCGCCTACAGGGAGGGGCCGCCAAAAGGCGATATGACGAGTCGCCTGGGCGGAAGGAGGACGTGGGACAGGAAGTCCCACTCCTACTGAAGCCCCCACTCCCCCCAAAAAAAATTACATGCCAAATGTGGCATGTAAGGGGGCGAGGACTGGATTTAGTGGAATTTCCAAATTTGGGTGGAACTCCGCTTTAACTAAAACAACTTTCCAGGAAGTAAAAATAGTTTTCCAGGCAAACCCCTCCCTCCCACAGAGCTGATTATTGTTTGATTGGCCACTGGAAAGTAGCCTGTCCTGGAAGCAACTTGAAGTTGCCTTGTAAGTTGCCTGGAGTCGCGCTGTGATTCATACTCAAGTCGTGTCCAAGTTGCCTCCCAAAGTCGCACTGGAAGTCGCGGTGCCCCTGTGTGAATGGGTTCTAAATGTAGATGCTGATGAATAGAGGCCATAAGCCAATATCCGCTCTTCCACACACTTTTATTTAAAGTGAATCTTCACCCTTTTTTTAATAAATAAGGCTTATCCTAATGGTCCAAAAATACAAACAATATTCGCGCTGCTAACACATGTAAGCAGCTACAATACCTGTGGAAAAAGTAACAACAAAGAATATACAAAAATGTAGCGCTATGCGTAATAACAATATAAGACACCCAAGTGCTCAAGGTGACTAGATCACAATGGATCTGATAATGAGTCCCAATATATGAAAAATGCAAAACACAAAAGAAAAGTCTTTGATGACAAGACCGTGAATAAAATTGAAACTGTCCGGTTCAAAAATGGTGAATGTTCAAAGTATTGAGTGACTTGTGACGTGACCACCACCACGTGAAAGGGAGGCTTACCGGATGGAGTAGACCCTGTACACATACGTGTAGAGGGTCAAACAGGCTTAGTATGTATATATCCGTAAATATGAAATCCCAGCTAGCACTGCACACATATGTATCCGAGATCCAAACTCAAGGATGACACCAGATATCCAAGCCCAATAGATAGATGAAAATGGCTCACATGGAAATCATGTAGAAGAAAGAAGGAGAGGGCACATAGCGTAATAACGTAAAGGATATTTAATAAACGTAGGTAAGTACACTTACATTCAATCCATGAACATAGCGCTTTGAAAAACACTCAGTGGCAGCAGTGGAGTCTCCCGACGCGTTTCGCAAAACCTTGCATCGTCTGGGGTATCCCTCTACACGTATGTGTGCAGGGTCTACTCCATCAGGTAAGCCTCCCTTTCATGTGGTGGTGGTCACGTCACAAGTCACTCAATACTTTGAACATTCACCATTTTTGAACCGGACAGTTTCAATTTTATTCACAGTCTTGTCATCAAAGACTTTTCTTTTGTGTTTTGCATTTTTCATATATTGGGACTCATTATCAGATCCATTGTGATCTAGTCACCTTGAGCACTTGGGTGTCTTATATTGTTATTACGCATAGCGCTACATTTTTGTATATTATCCTAATGGTCACCCATACATACACTATATTGGCAAAAGTATTGGGACACCTGCCTTTACATGCACATGAACTTTAATGACACCCCAGTCTTAGTCCGTAGGGTTTAATATTCAGTTGGCCCACCCTTTGCAGCTATAACAGCTTAATCTCTTCTGGGAAGGATGTCCACAAGGTTTAGGAGTGTGTCTATGGGAATGTTTGACCATTCTTCCAGAAGCGCATTTGGGAGGTCAGGTACTGATGTTGAACGAAAAGGCCTGGCTCACAGTCTCAGCTCTAATTCATCCCAAAGGTTCTATCGTGTGGAGGTCAGGACTCTGTGCAGGACCGTCTAGTTCCTCCACCCCAAACTCGCTCATCCACGTCTTTATGGACCTTGCTTTGTGCACTGGTGCGCAGTCATGTTGGGCCATCCCCAAACTGTTCCTACAAAGTTGAAAGCATGAAATTGTCTAAAATGTCTTGGTAGCCTGACACCTTAAAGCCTCGTACACACGATCGGATTTCCATCGGACAAATCCGTGGAATTTTGTGCAAAGGGCGTTCTGCATACAGACAGCAGAACTTTTTCAGCCAATATTCATGAAACTACGTGGTTTTTCAGCTCTTTAGCTCCACCCTTTGGGCAACTTCTGTACACAGACTTGTGTACACACGATCGGATAATCCGACGGCACACATTTATTGTCGGAAAATTTGAGAGCAGACACAGCCAACATTTGTTGTCGGAAATTCCAACAACAATTGTCCAATGGAGCGTACAAATGGTCGGATTATCCGACAAAAACCCTGCCATCACACAATTGTTGTCGGAAAATACGTTTGTGTGTATGGGCCTAAAGAGTTCAACACGACCTTCCTGATCCACCATTACATTGTTTTTTTTGTTTCATAACCTATAGGAGGCCCAATCCTCCCCCCGCTCTATGCCTTGCTACCATCACTATGGCCCCCTTTGTTCTTTCTCACATGTGAAAACCCAACAGTTCTTGAGAAAGATGGTTGGTCTTGCCCCCATCTGGGCACAGTTTTCCCCCTATAGGGGTGTCCAAATGTCCTGGGGACACAGTGGTGTAGTGGATAGCACTCTCTCCTAGCAGTAAAAAGGGTCGCTGGTTCGAATCCCAACCACGACACTACCTGCCTGGAGTTTGCATGTTCTCCCTGTGCCTGCATGAGTTTCCTCCCACACTCCAAAGACATGTTTTACTTTTTCTGTATTTTTTGTACTGGCTATGTTAAAGAGGAAGTAAACCCTCTAGAAATTTTCTTAAAAAAAAAAAACCCTGCAAGAGAAAGGCATAATGAGTAAGTATGCATAACATACTAGCTCATTATGAATGACTTACCTGAGATCGAAGCCCCCGAAGCGCTCCTCATTCCCCTCCTCCGCCACCGCCATGTCTCCTCCGAGTGCCTTCCGGGTATCGCTGCTCCAGCTCTATGACTGGCCGGAGCGGCTATGATGTCACTCCCACGCATTCGCGCGTGACCGGCAGATTCCTGGCAGATCCTGCACGCTCAGTGCGCCTGCGCCGTTGTCTATGGCGCGCATGCGCCGTAGACATCGGTGCATTCTTTTTGGCAAATATCTCCTAAACCGTGTAGGTTTAGGAGATATTGCAAACACCTACAGGTAAGCCTTAATCTAGGCTTACCTGTAGGTAAAAGTTGTCAGAGAGGGTTTTACAACCACTTTAAGTCATGCTCTAATGTACCTACCCTTTAAGGGGGCGACTTGGAAGGGAAGAGTTCCTGCGCCTATTCTCCGATAACAAAAAGCCCTGAATATAAGGCATTCTTTGAATGGCGGCAATGCTGAGCAAGCAACCCCCTGTTGTCTGTATGCATTGGGGCAGCTTCTCAGCACAGGACCTGGAAGTTCTCAATGATCACTGTAGAAGCACCAACTACTACAGTGATTGTCAGCTTCCCCAGCAGCCCCTCCGGTTTGAGATATGCCTATTTATATTGTGCCAAGCTGAAGCAATGTAATTTTGCAATACAAATGATACCTGGAGCTCAATTTAAAAATATTTACTGGCTATTTATAATGAGGTCAACTTGTCTTAAAGGTAAATTCCAGCCAGGACACAAATGCTAGCGGACTTTCCTTAATATCAGAATACGTGTACTTAAAATCTTGTGGTTTTTTTTGGATCTAGAGCCGTGTCTACAGAAGTCCCTCATAGGCAGGTAAACACAGATTTTCATTTTGAGAATTACGTACAAGTATCATTCCCTCCTGGATCTCTTTGCCTTTTCCTCCATACTTAGTATGTGTATACAGAGGGGCAGGAAGTTTTTGCAGACAAGCTTTATTTCTTGCTACAGGCTTAAAAATGTTTGAAGACTTACTTTTAATTCCAAACTGCAACTCAAAAAAGACGAATAGCCACAAGCTAAAATCTTTTCACACTACATGATTATTACTGTTCTTCTGTTTTGCCAACAGTTTTCTATTAGGCCATTAAAATGTATTGGTCAGAGATTTTAAATATGGACTCTGGACAGATATAAAAAAATGCAATTTAATCCAATTATGTATGTTGTTAAAAACATAAATAAATTGTAATTGTAAAGGTATATTGTAAAGGTAAAAGTACCTGCTATTGTTTGGACATCAACCAGCTATAATTCTCTTCTGCACTTGACTGAAAGATAGGGACAGAGGGAGAGAGCGCCTGCACATGGAGCAAATCAGGGCTGCCAAAATCACAAAGTATAAAGGTTTACAGAAGAATGCAGTGCTCCCTAGTGGCAGTTGATAGGCTAGTTTCCACTCCCCTGACGACGTCTTTTTTAAGACGAAACACGTAGGGTGGAGCCTGGCATGTGACGTCATTGCAGCACTGGAACGAAGTGGAGTGCGGCCATCTTTTGGGTTGGAAACTTTTCCATGTGGATTATCAATGCTGTTTTTATACTACAACCATGTGAGTGGCTTTTTTTAATGCAAAATAAATCATTAAGTAAAATATTACGCTATAAAAAGGCTGCATGTGCTTTATTGAGATATATACTCTGAGGATCGGGGATTGAGTGTTGAAACTCCTCTTCAATATTGTTGGAATCTGGAGGGAGATATACCTGATGGGGTAGCTGAGGAAGAAGATCGTGGTTGGAGTCAATGCGTGTTTGACCCTCTGTAATAGGGTGGTCAACTGCTTCTGGTAAGAGGCTATGTGTGTTGATGGTGGAGGTGGTGGTTTCTATTCAGGATCTCTGTTCCTGTGTTCCTGTTCACCCTGCTAAGGACTGAGTGTCTTTACTTTAAAGGAAAAATTTCATTTTGTGCATTTTAGTTTAATAAGGAAAGTGCTGAATTTTTAAATTTTACATTCTTTGTTTGTGACCAACAAATGTGCTAGTAGCTTTCCACATCATCTAGCCCGTCTGAGCGCAGATATTTTTTGTATTACTTTCCTAGTCTAGTTTCCACGCCAAGGGGCCTACAGTAGATTGTGGGACATGTGAGATTGGGCTACCACCACTCTCGTAATGCTGAGGGACTTATTGCCATCTAGCAGCCACAGAGCCTACCAAGCTGTGTATGGCCACATGGCCCATTGTAAATTCATGACTAAGCTAGAATAGATGTCCCCACCCTCTAACAATTACCCACTAGGCCACCCCAAACCAATCCTCCTAATACCCACCAATAAACAGACCACAGCAACATTTGGAGTCAAAATGGTATTTGCAGCCTTTTATTAAAATATATAACACTATCACAGCATACCTTTATAAAAGAAACAGTCAAAAGATTTCTTTTGTCTTCCCTCTGGGTCGCCAGGACAACAGTGAAACCTTACCAATAGGGATGAGCCGAACACCCCCCCCCCCCCCTGTTCGGTTCGCACCAGAACCTGCGAACAGACCTAAAGTTTGCACGAACTTTAGAACCCTATTAAATACAATGGACTCGAACGTTGGAAATCAAAAGTGCTAATTATAACGGCTAATATGCAAGTTATTGTCTTAAAAAGGGTTTGGGGACCTGGGTCCTGCCCCTCGGGAGCAGTGATTTTAATAATGCTTAAAGTGAAACAATAAAAGTGAAATATTCCTTTAAATTTCATACCTGAGGGGGGGGGGGGGTGTATAGTATGCCTGTAAAACAGCTTTTGTTTCCCGTGTTTAGAACAGTCCCTGCACAAAGTGTAATTTCTGAAGGAAAAAAAGTAATTTAAAAGCACTCGCGGCTATAATGAATTGTCGGCTCCCAGCAATACAGAGAAAAGTAATTGATAAAAAAAAAAAAATGTGTGGGGGTCCCCCCAAATTCCATTACCAGGCCCTTCGGGTCTGGTATGGATTTTAAGGGGAACTCCACGCCAAATTAAAAAAAAAATGGCGTGGAGTTCCCCCCAAAAATCCATACCAGACCCTTTATCCGAGCACGCAACCTGGCAGGCCGCAGGAAAAGAGGGGGGGACGAGAGAGTGCCCCCCCTCCTGTACCGTACCAGGCCACATGCCCTCAACATGGGGAGGATGCTTTGGGGGTCTGTGACCCCTCAAAGCACATGTCCCCATGTTGATGGAGACAAGGGCCTCATCCCCACAACCCTTGCCTGGTGGTTGTGGGGGTCTGCGTGCGGGGGGCTTATCGGGATCTGGAAGACCCCTTTAACAAAGGGGACCCCCAGATCCCGCCCCCCCCCATGTGAATTGGTAAGGAGTACATTGTACCCCTACCATTTCACAAAGAAAGTGTAAAAAATTGTAAAAAAACACACAGACACAGTTGGGAAAGTCCTTTATTAAAAATAAAAAAATAAAAAACCCATTCCAGCGATGTAATCCAGTGTCCCGCGGTGATCCGATGTCCAGCGCTGCAGTCTCCTCCAGTCTCCACTCCACACAAAACCCCCATGATGTACGAGGGGGCGGGGTCACCCGTCACATCATAGGGTAAGCCCCAGCTTTCTCCGCTTGCCGGGGAATAGCCAATGACGTAGGCGGAATCCCACCTACATCATTGGCTATTCCCCGCAAGCGGGGAAAGCCGGGGCTTACCCCTATGATCTGACAGGTGACCCCGCCCCCTCATACGTCAGACCCCGCCTACGTCATTGGCTGAGTGGACCTGATGGGGAACTTCCTCCGCAGTGTAATAAATGAATAGACCCTCCCCTTCTCATGTTCCCCATCAGGTCCGCTCAGCCTTACACCCTGAGGATGCATTATTGTGAAAAAACTTTTTCCTTTACAACCCCTTTAAGAGTTCCCTTCACTAGAACTAAGGGGCCAAGCCCAACCCCTGAAAAAAAAAACCACACCATAACCCACCCTCACCACCAAATTTAAAGATTTAAAGACATGGATGAGGGAGTTTGGGGTGGAGGAATTTGACTGGCCTTCGCAGAGTCCTGACCTCAACCTGATAGAACACCTTTGGAATGAAATAGAGTGGAGACTGGCGGCCAGGCCTTCTCATCCACATCAGTGCCTGACCTCACAAATTCGCTTCTGGAAGAATGGTCAAACATTCCCATAGTCACACTCCTAAACCTTGTGGACAGCCTTCCCAGAAGAGTTGAAGCTGTTATAGCTGCAAAAAGGTGGGCCAACTCAATATTGGACCCTACGGACTAAGACTGGGATGCTATTAAAGTTCATGTGCATGTAAGGGCAGGTGTCCCAATAATTTTGGTAATATAGTGTACATACAATACGCATGCATACGCTACCTAACCTTTTAGCGAATGAGCATCAACAATGTATGTGATAGGGATGCACTAAACAGTTACCCAACTTGGTTCTTCCTGGTGATTGAGTCTTCTTCCTTTTGTCCAGGATCTCTTCCCGACTGCTCCTTACTTCTCCCTCGCCTGCAAAACTTCAGCACATGGCTGTTTTCAAGTCCTTTGTTCCCTCCCCCTACTTCCTGCCAACATCACTTGCATGGGGTCCATGAACCAGTCAAACAAGTTCATTAGCATTCAATAGTGGAAGCCTAGTGTCTCAAAACAATACATATTAACCAAAATGCATTATTCCATATGTTTATGCTATTAACAAAATCACTAAAATGGCCATAGCAACACAGTGCAATAGATCAAAGAGAGCACCAAATGAAAAATTATTTGGATCCAAAGTCTTCTTCATCGTCCAACCGAATACTAAAAGCAGTTCAAAAGACAGCCATCATGTTTGAGGGTTTCACAATCCTCCTTCATCAGGGCTGGAGGAAAAGTTTAAAATAACAATACATTATCACCATTTTTATGTTTGTTATTTCAACTTTTCTTTTAGCCCTGATGAAGGGGGATTGAGTGGCCTCCAAAATGTGTTGGCTTGATTCTTTTGACCTTCTTGTTGTAACCAACTGGACAATAAAGGTGGAGATCAGTTTATTAAAAAAAAAATGATATTGACTCTTATGGTACATACAGGTAATGGCAGCTATATTAGAATGCTAATTGCACCATGTTCTCCTTTCATCCCGTCTGACTAGATATCACATTTCCTTGCGAGGATCCCAAGAGTTCACTATATCCATATTTTACATTTTTATTTACAAGCAGTTCTTGGCAGCAATAGATCTCAGAACTGTTTTCTCCCAAGTCATTTTCCCACTGATAGGAATTACCACTTTGGATCTCAATCAAAACTGAAGGCTGAGAATTCTAGTGAGGAAATTGTCGGCAGCAAAGTGACCCCTTTCTCTGAATCAGACAAACATGGCTTTGCTTTATTTAATTCTGATATGAATGAAAGTTTTTGACCTTTAAAGTGGAAAAGTGCAAAAAATAAATCACCAATCTTAGTTATAGGGCAGGAAAAAGCTACAACAATTAAATAGCGGATATATTGTGTAGATTTATGCCTATCTACTCCGCTACAAAACAGCTATTCCCACCAGATTTATACTATGTACACTATAAATAGCATGAAAAGAGATAAGCACATGATTCACATCAATGTGTCTATTTTACATGTATTTTTCATCAGGCTTGTTTTAATGTGCCTAGGTATGCTTTTATTTGCTTTGCATTGCATTTATTTATTTATTTATTACAGGTATCTTTAAAGCACTGACAATTTACATAGTTCTTTACATATATATATTGGAAATTCACAGCAGCCCCAACATACAACAGACACTAGTATTTACAGTGCCCTAAAAAAGTATTCATACCCCTTTAAATTTTCCACATTTTGTCATGTTACAACCAAAAATGTAAATGTATTTTATTGGGATTTTATGTGATACATCAACACAAAGTGGAACATAATTGTGAAGTGGAAGGAAAATGGTTTTCAATTTTTTTTACAAATAAATATCCGAAAAGACCTGCTGCACCCTGCTCTGCCACAGCTCCCGGACAAGATGCCCCTTCGGGGGAGTTCCCAGTCCTTCAGGCCACACCCCCACATAGCGACTGTGAGTACTTTTCATACCAGGCTATCTTCTAGATAATCCCCCCTTTTTTCTTCCTCGTAGTTGTCTTTCTACCCCTTTCCCGTTAAGGCAGTGACTTAGACACCCCATGTCTCATTTCAGACTAACATTGCTGCTCCTGAAGAGTGGATATCAATACTCCACGAAACGCGTCGAGCCATTGTATATGCAGTGTTCAGTCGACTTTGTATTTCTGCTCATTCATATGGATGTTTGGACATCATCATGGTCATTGAGAATTTTATGCAATATGAAGTTCGCATGTGGTATAGCACATACCCCTATCCACTGCCATGTAGTATCATGTTCCTGTATATAGATGAATTTTACTGTGATGTTGTGTATTTAATTGTATGAATTGTATTATGATTTACATACAATATATATAATTTTTGGCCCCCCCACTTGCTGACTGCGTGTCTCATTCAAAGTCCCGCCCTGTTCTCTTTTTTCTTATGCAATCGGGTTGGAGGCCTGAGACCTACGGTCCTTGCCTCACTCAAAGTCCCAAAATCCTCTTTTTCCTGTGCTACCGCATGTGTGAAAGGGGCCTTACTCTGATACCCCTAACTAAAATCTAGTGGAACCAATTGCCTTCAGAAGTCACCTAATTAGTAAATAGAGTCCACCTGTGTGTCATTTAATCTCAGTATAAATACAGCTGTTCTGTGAACCTCTCAGAGATGTGTTAGAGAACCTTTGTGAATAAACAGCATTATGAAGGCCAAAGAACACACCAGACAGGTCAGGGAGAACGTTTTAGAGAAGTTCAAAGCAGGATTAGGTTGTAAAAAAATATCCCAAGCTTTGAACATCTCACAGAGCACTGTTCAATCCATCATGCGAAAATGGAAAGAGTATGGCACAACTGCAACCCTACCAAGACATGGCCGTCCATCTAAACTGACCGGGCCGGGCAAGGAGAGCATTAATCAGAGAAGCAGCCAAGAGGCCCATGGTAACTTTGGAGGAGCTGCAGAGATCCACAGCTCAGGTGGGAGAATCTGTCCACAGGACAACTATTAGTCGTGCACTCCACAAATCTGGCCTTTATGGAAGAGTGGCAAGAAGAAAGACATTGTTGAAAGAAAGCGATAGAAAGTCCAGTTTTCAGTTTGCGATAAGCCATGTGAGGGACACATCAAACATGTGGAAGAAAATGCTCTGGTCAAATGAGACCAAAATTTTAACTTTTTGTCCTAAAAGCAAAACGCTATGTGTGGTGGAAAACTAACACTACACATCACCCTGAACACACCATGCCCACTGTGAAACATGGTGGTGGCAGCATTATGTTGTGGGGATGCTTTTCTTTAGCAGGGACAGGGAAGCTGGTCAGACTTGATGGGAAGATGGATGGAGCCAAATACAGGGCAATCTTAGAAGAAAACCTGTTATGCCTTGTACACACGACCGGAAAAGTTAGACGGGCTCTTTTCATCGGATATTCCGACCGTGGGTATGCCCCATCTGACTTTTTCCTTCGGAAATTCCGACGGACTTGGATAGAGAACTTGTTCTCTTTTTTCCCGACGGACTAAAGTCAGTTCGTCTGTATTCATTTCCGACGGACTAAAAACCATGCATGCTCGGAAACAATTCAACGCATGCTCGGAAAGCATTGAACTTTATTTTCTTGGCTCGTCGTAGTCTTTTACATCACTGCGTTCTTGGCAGTCAAAAGTTCACCGGACTTTTGTGTGACCGTGTATTTGCAAGACAGCTTGAGCGGAATTCCGTCGGACAATCCGTCGGACAATCCATCTGACTTTATTCCGACGGACAGCCCGGTCGTGTGTACAGGGCATAAGAGTCTGCTGACGTCTGAGACGTCATGAGAAGCCTATATAAACCGAGCGCACCGCAAAACCCAGCATTACAGCGGAAGGAAGCGACGAGTCAACATCGAGGAGGAGAAGAGAGAAGAAGACACAGACGGGAAGACCGGCCCCTCCACTAGCAAAAGAGCTGGAAGAAGATAGTGGAGGGGCCGGCAGACGAGACGAGGGGGAAGACCGGGCCTCCGCTAGCAAAAGAGCTGGAAGAAGATAGCGGAGGCCCGGCAGAAGAAAGAAAGAACCGGAGAGGAGAAGAGGGAAGAAGGCGATGGAGAAGACCGGGCCCCGCTAGCAAAAGAGCTGGAAGAAGATAGCGGTGGCCCGGCAGAAGGAAGAAAGAACCGGAGAGCGCGGCGATGACACCGGAGACCCCCGAAGTCGGAAGAAGACCCCCGGAGCTGTGCAATAAATTACTTTAAAAAGCTGTGTTGTGTTTTTTTATTGCCATTTTTTTCCACCAGGTGAATGGGTAGGGGTACGATGTAACCCATACTTATTCACATAGGGTGGGGGGCCGGCATCTGGGGGCCCCCTTATTAAAGGGGGGCTCCCGGATTCCGATCAGCCCCCACCCGCAGACCCCGACAACCAACGGCCAGGGTTGTCGGGAAGAGGCCCTTGTCCCCATCAACATGGGGACAGGGTGCTTTGGGGTGGGGGGGCCGCAGGTCGCCCCCCTGCCCCAGAGCACCAAACCCCCCCCCCATGTTGAGGACATGCAGCCTGGTACGGTTCAGGAGGGAGGGGGGGGGCGCTCTCTTGTCCACCCTCTTCCCCTGCGGCCTGCCAGGTTGCGTGCTCGGATAAGGGTCTGGTTTGGATTTTCAAACCGAAGGGCCTGGTATGCTCCTGGAGGGGGAACCCATGCCGTTTTTTTTTCTTTAAAAATTGGCATGGAGTTCCTGCTCAGGATTCATACCAAACACAGTGCCTGGTATTGGCGGGAATCCACGTCGGATCTCCGTCTATCGGCAATGCGTGCCGCTCATCGTGAAAGGAACATTTTTCCTTTCCCGATGACGAGACAGCTCAGCGCTGGCTCTCATGACGGGGCTCGTAGGGTGTCAATCTCGCCGTTAGAAGAGGCGAGATTGCCACAATATCGGCCGCACCTACTGTAGCTGGTCTAAAACCACTTTTGACATAAAGGGGCACTTTTTGGTTGCTATGGACAATCTCCAGTTTCCAGGCAGAAAGAACAGTTTTTATAAAATAAAAGTGCATGCAGGACACTGGACAGACCACTAGGGACAAAGGGGATGTGTAATTATTTGATACAGTACTGTAATCAGTAAGATTACAGTATACTGTATGTATTGTGTGTTTCACTTTTTGAATTTGGCGCCGAACTCCGTCCCCGTGCGTCGCAACGTCGCAGGGAATAGAGCTCGGCACTCGGCAGTGTGGATCGAGCGAGACACGGCTCACACACACAGCGGGGAGACAACGCAGGATCCAGGGAACAAGGTAAGTAACTCTCCCTGTATCCTGCAATGCGATCCTGAGTCTGGCTTGGGGTTTCCGCTGTTGGTATGAAAAACTCACCCTGAGCCAGACTTGGGATTACCGCCAGGGAGGTTAAAGCACTGTATATAGGAAATTTGCATCAGCCAAAACATACAACAGACCACCAGTTTATAGAGAGCCCTTTATTGTGGTAGCACCAAAAGGCACCAGTTACATCCTCCTCCTCTGACGGGGCCTGTGAATGCACGTGATTGGTTGCTAGGATGCCAGGCGAGCCTAGCAGCCAATAATTATGACAGCGGCGGCCAGCATGAGGCTGGGACTCCAGGGGCCCCATACATGTGTGTGTGCCCCCCCCCAATAGCGGCCCTGCATACACATACTAAAGCCAATTTAGACAGGTGCCAATTAGCTAATCAGAGTCCTTTAGACACGTGCACTGCCGAAAAATTTGTTTTTTTTCGTTTTCGTTTTTTTGTTTGCTTTTTTCAGAAATTCGGAAATTCGGGAAATTCAAAAAATTAGTTGTTTTCGTTTTTTTTTTGCTTTTCCTTGCTTTTTTTCGGAAATTCTGGAAATTCAGAATTTGGAAATTCGTAATTCAGAATTTTCGAATTCAGAATTTTCGAATTTCAGAATTTCCAAAAAAAAGAATAAAACGAAAACAACGAATTTTTCGAATTTCCAAAAAAAGCAGAAAAACGAAAAAAAAATAATTAGATTTTCGGAAATTCGGAAATTCTAAAAATTCGGAATTCGGAAATTCAAATTTTCAAATCTCGAATTTTCGAAATTTCCAATTTTGGAAATTCTGAATTTTGGAAATTCTGAATTTCGGAAATTATGAATTTCGGACATTTGGAAATTTCAGAAATCCAAAAATCCGAAAATTCGGAAATTGAAAAATTCAGAAATTCGGAAATTTCGGAATGAACAAATTTCTTTAAATTTGTGAAAAACTAATTAGAAACGAAACGAATTGCACATGTCTAGTCCCCATCAGATCCCTCTTAAACCAGTGTGCCCATCAAAGTCCCCCTTACAATAGAGTCCCTATCAGTTTTGAGTGAGAGTCAATATACTATATTTTTTGCATCCTAAAATGACTGGTGCCCATTTGTACACACTATTGCAGAGGACTTGATCCTGAGGTAAAATGCTAGCCCACCCTCCCTCTGAGCTACCTCATGTGCTTTGTGGGTCAGGGGGTGCTACATATGTGAATTCTAAATGTGTAATAACAGTAGTTTTTCCTGAAGTTTCAAACCCTTACCTTTACCCAGTGAAGTGACTATGCTCAGGAGATACACAAAAATTAAACACATCATCCTACATAAGTTGTGCCTGTCTATCTGCAGTCATCTCTTCTCTACATCCATTCAAAGTGCTGAATTTATAAGCTTGTCTGAGTTTAGAAAAAAGCTGAAGTTACACCTTGTAGAGCTCAGTGAAGAGAGCTCTGAGAGCCGGTTCCCATTTTCCACTCCTTTCCATATTAATAGGGATGGAGACCTGTGTACTGGATAGTCATGGCCTCATATAAAGTCCCAACCAACAATTTTCTTTATAAAATTCTTTATAAGTTTTCCCGTATAGGGAATTCGGCTTCACAAAGCAACAACAGGTAACAAAAAAAGCTAGCCCACCTGGCCCACATTCAGCAGCTCTGCCACTGTTAAGCAGGCCAGAGATTATTAGATTTTCTTTCCTGCAACCATGGGTTACAGCAGGGCTTGACAAATTTGCTTGGAATCTAGGAGCCAGCTAAAAAAGTTAGGAGCCAGGAACGCGCCCCGTCCCGCCGAACCACACATGTGAGGTATTGCCACGATTGGTAGAGTGAGAGCGATAATTCTAACCCTAGACCTCCTCTGTAACTCAAAACATGCAACCTGTAGAATTTTTTAAACGTTGGCCTATGGAGATTTTAAAGGGTAAATGTTTTCTCTCCATTCCACGAGCGGACGCAATTTTGAAGCGTGACATGTTGTGTATCAGTTTACTCAGCGTAACATTATCTTTCACAATATAAAAAAAATTTGGGCTAACTTTACTGTTGTCTTATTTTTTAATTAAAAAAAGTGTATTTTTGCCCAAAAAAGTGCGCTTGTAAGACCGCTGCGCAAATACGGTGTCACAGAAAGTATTGCAACGACCGCCATTTTATTCTCTAGGGTGTTAGAATAAAAAATATATATAATGTTTGGGGGTTATAATTAGTGGGAAGGAGATGGCAGTGAAAACAGACAGAGGAAGCTCCATTAGCATTGCTTGTCATACGGCCACCACTAGATGGCGCCAGATCCCAGAAGGAAGCACAGGCCTGCAGAAGGCCGCAAAGCCGCGGCCTCAATTACCGGCCGGCGCAGCCCGACGTGATCACACGGCGGGGGGGGCGCACGGAGACACAGGATACCCCAGCTGTGCCGCCCCAGGCGCCAGGTCGCTAATTCTAGTCGCAATGGCGACCTGGGGCCCAGGGTTTGTCGAACCCTGGGTTACGGGAAAGAAAATCGCTTGATTCCCCCATCAGCACAGTCAGTGTTGATGGGACAATCCCTCCCATGGAGCATTTGTGTTCTTCCAGTGGGGCACAGGGAGCCGACCCTGCCGGGAGAACACTGAGATTACTGCTAGCGGCTATAGCCGCTGGCAATAATCACATGCTGAAAATCTGAGATGCTGGTTATACCCAAGTCGATCAATGGATTGACTTGGATACAATCAGTCTGCCCATCGATGGATTGAATCTCAGCCAGTCCCTGCTGAACCGGCCGAGATTTGATCCATCTAAGGCTGGCTTTAGCAATGGTCTCCCTGAGCTTGCGTTCATCAAACTCACTCAGTCTGCACTGGCAGTACGTTACTACTTAGAACCTCTCCTGGCCTCACTGCATAGGGTTCTCCCAACACCCCTGGTTCTCCTACTTTTCTGGAACACAGGACACCCTCCAGACCCCTCTGTGGACTCGCTACTCACCTCAGCTTTCTTGGTCTCTCTAGACTTGTGTAGCTGTCCTGACACTCCCAGTCCTATGGGCTAGAAGTCCCCCCAACATAAGATCACCTCTCCTGATCAGGTCACCCCTCCTGGCTGGAGCACAGCGCTATCTTCACATACAGCCTGTGTCCTGGAATGAAAGCAGCTACCCTGAGCTATGCTCAGACCCTGCTTATATCAATCCTGCACACCTGTGCCCTCACAAAGACTTCAAGCAACTAGCAAAGTCTGGACATCAGATTGAAGGTTCCATCCTGGCCAAGACACTTGGGAACCTTCAAGCTCCCGACCCCGATCCAGAACTACAACTACATAGAGTGCAGCTTTCTCCATTCACCATAAACATGCCAGAGCTTCTCAAACTGCACATCTGAGAATTCTGTGTCCTTTTTTAACCAATTTGATAAACTTGTACCATGGCAGGGTCTCGCACTGTCAATATAAAGCTTTGTACACACGGTCGGACTTCCAACGGACTTTTCCGTGGATTTTTGTCCGAACGGAGTTGGCCGGGCACACCCATAGCATACACACCTCAACTTCTGCTATTGTTGGTTGATTTTAACATTATTTGTTTTGTCCATCGGACAAAAGTCCGATGGTTTTCTGTACACACGGTCAGACTTTGCTCCATCGGACTTTTGTTGGCCAAAAGTTTGTCCGTTTGCAGACCGAACTTTTGTCCGATGAAAACCAAAAAAGTTTGTCCGATGGAGCGTACACACGGTCGGATTTTTTGGCAAACTTGCTCAAAATGAAGTTTGTTGGCAAAAAGTCAGACCGTGTGAACGAGGCTTTAGAGTGCTAAGCTCTTTTTTTGTTTGATCCTCTAAAAAGCTATGTCTAAAAAAAAGTCATAATTATGAATCCACCCACCTTCACCTTCAATTGTCCAAGTCCCTTACCTCTACATAAGTCACGGGAGCTAATCTATTCTACTAACCTGCACCATCAATCACATTTTCCAAACTCCAGTGTGTGCATGGCACCCCTCAACAAGACTAAGCCTCACCACTGCCAACTGCCAATCTAAAATGGGCTATAATATACAGCCTGGCTTCTGGGGTGTTCCTGATGCTGCAGTGGGGACGAGTGGAGGAAAGTGATTTGCTTCACTTGTCATTAGAGCAAAAAAGGCTGATAGAATACATTGTGGAAGTGTTTAATAACATGGTATGGGAGAGAAGTGATTAGCTACACAATGCGCCAGACTGGCACAAGAGGTAAAACATAGCAAAGATGACAATGACGCGTATATATGCAGATGTACCATTCTTTATGCTAAATTAATCTTGGTTTTACTCTACTGAGACATCATGGAGTAGATTTCAATGCAAAGCCTGCTTATTTGTGCCTTGACTTTACTAGACAAGCATAATTACTGCATAACCATTTATTCCCAGTAATTAATTTTCTGCTATAAAGCCCTGTAAACGTTGGTCAGGTACTATATCCTCCTGGATCTCAGGCACACAATGTGGTTGTGAATGCCTGCTCCATATGTTCCAGATAGATGGGTAATAATACAGCGCATTAATACCTCCACCTTGGTTTATGTGCGTGTTTGACCACAACGCTAGCATAATTATTTTTCCTAGGTAAAAGCTATTAGAGATCTATATTGTAGGTTTTACGATCAATAGCTCTTGTGATATTTGTGTAGCAGGCACAAAATAATCAATTGAAGGTCGTACAAAGTAAATTACCATCCGCACATAATGATTCCTTCCCTGATGAGAATAGCTTCTATTATTTTTTAAGAGGCTGAAGACCTCAAATGATCTTCCATTAACTCCTTTACATTTAGGGACATCACAAATAGGGATAGGTGCAAAAAATAGCTGGGAATTCCTTTTGGCAGAAATCACACCATGTGATTTTTTTTTGTGAGTGTTATAAAAATCTTGAGTATTGATTGCAAGGCCTGAGCTTGGCCAGGCCAATGATTGTGCAAATGCTAACTTATGCTGCATGTGAGTTTCTGATGCCGTGTACACACGACCGTTTTTAATGTCATTGAAAAAAACATTGTTTCTCTCGACGTGATTCTTCTCAAGCCTGTCTTGCCTACACACTATCGTGAAAAAAAAATGCTTGAGCAAAGCGCGGTGACGTACAACACGTACGACGGCACTATAAAGGGGAAGTTCCATTCGGATGGCGCCACCCTTCATGTTAGTAAAGTTTGTTGAGAGACGATTCGCGCTTTTCAGCCTCCATTACGAACGCTAGTTTTACCAGAACGAGCGCTCCCATCTCATACTTGATTCTGAGCATGCAATTTTTTTTTTGCGTCGTTAAAGCCCACACACGGCCGTTTTTCATGACAAGAAAAAAGACGATGTAAAAAACGACGTGAAAAATTAGAGCATGTTCCAATTTTTTCATGGCCGCTTTTCACGTCGTGAAAAATGCTCTGAAGCCCACACACGATCATTTTTAATGACCATTTAAAAAATAAATAAAAATTTCTCGTCATTAAATATGGTCGTGTGTACGCGGCATTACTCATTACAAACCGGTTTGGGGCTAAAAACTGTTTGGGGATAAGCACTGGTATATGTCCACTGTGCTGATGCTGTGTTGTTATAGATTCAGAACTGGAAGGGTTTATCTATTTTTCTTTCTTTCTTTTTTTTTCTTTAAATCATGCCACCTTTCTAAAAAGCTTGGAACACCAAGATGGCATCCCCATTGTTGGTGCACAAGTAAATAGGCAGACACCAACATATACAGTACTTCATTTAAAGGCTAGGTTCACCTTTTTAAACTGGTCCATGCAGACAAGGGGCCCCAGTAGTTCAAAACTAAATGGGCTCCATTCACAGAACCAGATTGCATGCAGTATTTAGGTGTTTTCCCAAATATCACATGTGATCCTGAAAATGTCAAGTCACTACTGCTTTATGCGGTATTTACTGCATAAAGCAAAAACGCTCAGTGTATACCACATAAAACAGGAGTGAAAGTCAATTCACAAAAAAAAAAAAAAAATGCATGCAGTAAATAAGTAGTGGTTCCGGCATGTGATATTTAAGGAACTGGCAGCCGCTGGCATCCTTAACCACCAGTAAAAAAACTGGTTGTTAAAGAGCAGGCGGCCGTTACGTCCTTAGCAACCGATGAGTCATCAGGTTTTAGTGGGATTCCCCGCTGATAGGGATGAGCTTTATGCTCGAGTCGAACATTGGCTGTTCGCCCGTTCGGCGAACAGCAAACAATTTGGGGTGTTAATGGACTTTTGGGGACCCCCCACGCAGTTTTTTTTTTTTCAATGACTTTCAATGACTTTTTTCTGTATTGCCGGGACCCGACAAGTCATTATAGCCGCGAGTACTTTTAAATGACTTTTTATCCTTCAGAAATTACATTACATACTATTCACAGACCCCAGGTATGAAATTTAAAGGAATATTTCACTTTTATTGTTTCACTTTAAGCATTATTAAAATCACTGCTTAAAATCTGTTTTTCGAACTTTTTTTTTGCATTGATACATGTCCCCTGGGGCAGGACCCGGGTCCCCAAATACTTTTTTTATGACAATAACTTGCATATTAACCTTTAAAATGAGCACTTTGGATTTTTCATGTTCGTGTCCCATAGACTTTAACAGTGTTCGAACAAATTTTTTGCCTGTTCGCATGTTCTGGTGCGAACCGAACCGGGGGGTGTTTGGCTCATCCCTACCCACTGACAGCTGAATGTAAAAGAAAAATGCTGGCAATCAAAACTAAGGAAAAAACAGTGTGGGGTCCTCCCAATCAATACTAGGCCCTTCGTATCTGGCATGGATTTGGGGGGCGAACCCCCACACCATTTTTTTTTAATGGTATGGGGTCCCCCCAAAATTCATGGCAGATCCTTATCCCTGCATGCAGCCTGGCAGGTCAGGAAAGGGAGGGGACAGGCGAGCCCCTCCCTGAACCATACCAGACCACATACCCTCAACATGGGGGGGGGTGCTTTGGGCACCCCCTTTTGATGTCATCGGCCAGGGGCATGCTGGCTCGATGATGTCACAAGGGACTTCACCAGGTGGCCCTGCCCCTTAGTTATTTATTAAGAACTGTCAGACCTCGGAGCTGGCAAACGGTGGGAGCCTTGGGTGTGAGTGGAGATTTTTTTAAGGGTCGGCGGTGGTGGCAGACGTTGTGATTGACGATGGATCTACACCAGGGGGCATTTTTATTTTTTAAATAAAGGACTTGTCAAAAACTTTTGTTGTGTTGTTATTTACATTTTACACTTTTTTTGGTGAATGAGTGTGGGGCACTATGTACCCAGATTCTGATAAGCCCCCCCCCGTAGACCACCACAACCACCGGCCAGGGTTGTGGGGAAGAGGCCCTTGCCCCCATCAACATGGAGACAAGATGCTTTGGGGGGGGATAAAAAATTAAAAATAAACAAACAGTCCAGAAAAATCAGTCTTTCAAATGGGCCATAATGGTCAATTGCCAAACTTCATTATTCAACTGTGGATAAGGTTATCCAATCCCTTTACCAAGTAAACACGCCACCACCACAATAGGTTGGACTCTTACCAAAGAGCCTGGACCCTTTATTACAAAGGGTCAAACAGGCTTGATGAATATGTCCCAGTAGGGGTCATCAGCAGGAGATATACAAAGGAACCACGTCAGGAACAGCTCCAGAGCATCCAGGGGACTCCACCCAAACGACGATCGTGCAGTCAGGTTTTGCCCCAGAGGAAGTCCTTTTGTCGATGAAACCGGTCTGGCTGAGCTGTATGTTCCTGTTTTCATGCATTATACATGTTTGGATGTTCTGTGGCGGCTGCCTTCCTTTTTTACCATGCAATGCTGTTTTTACTATGGATATGTGTAAGTGCAATACTTTATAATAAATGCAACCCTTAAGAGGTTTTACACTATCCAGTGTTTTATGTTTTATTTGGATCTGACTACACAATCGTCATTTGGGTGGAGTCCTATGGATGCTCTGGAGCTATTCCTGAACCGGGACATATTCATCAAGCCTGTTTGACCCTTCCTAATAAAGGGTCCAGGCACTCTGGTAAGAGTCCAACCTATTGTGGTGGTGTGTTCACTCGGTGAAGGGATTTTATAACCTTATCCACAGTTGAATAATGGAGTTTGCCATTTGACCATTATGGTCCATTTGAGAGACTGATTTTTCTGGACTGTTTATTTATTTATAATTGTTTTCTGTATTTTTAATATTTTTAATATCAATCACTGTGCTGCCATTTTTTACACTAAATTATCTTTTCACATGCGCAGTATTATTTTTGTATTTATAATCTGCAACAGAAATCACGCAAGGCATCATGGAAGAACCTATCAAAGGTCACCGGGAAAGTTGTGCTCTTTGGTACAAAGCAGCAAAAGTCTATATTAGCACTAAGCAAATCAACTCAATCATGGTCACATTTTGGTATTGGTTAGTTCAACTAAAGCTACCTGGATACTTTTCTATGCATTACCCAATCAACACACAGTAAAGTGCATATATTGCACACATTTTATGCGGAGACATAAAGTGCCACCAGATTTACCAGCAAACAAGCCCATTATTCACCAGGGAGAAACAGGTGCAAAAATATTGCAATTTCAGCATAAGCCCAAAACTTATATAAATTCTCCTCAGTGTGTCATATTTGCTTTTGATTATCTGGTGCAAAGCAGACATGCTTACTGCAGATGCTAGTTAGCTTTAGGGCAATGTCCCAGTTGGCTGCAAGAGAAAATGATTTCCTCTGCACTCCTATATTTTCCTGCAGTAAATATGAGATTATAATAAAATAAAACAGGGTTCTTTTCTCCTATTATTTCATTGAAAGTCTTGGTTCACCAAGAAACCTTGCAAAATTAGATCAAACAGAGAATGTTCTTAAAAAAAGGGAAAATTATCAAGTGCCGATATTGTTTAAAAATTAACCCCTTTGAGTACGGTATACTAACAACACCTTCTTGCATCGAGTGAAGAGTGACAAAGACAATAGATTTGAATTTCAAAGTTTTTTCTAATGGTAGCCATAGATAGACAAATAGCCATTGGTGTGCACAGCCTATTGCATTAGGGTGTGCACCCCAGAGCAAAAACGCACATGCGTGTATATCAGCAGAGCAGTGGACGATGTCAGTAGAGCAGAGATTGGTGTCAGTAGGGCAGTGAACAGTGTCAGTAGTTTTTTTTTTTTTTTTTACAATTTTGATTGTTGAATTATTTTTTACAATATAATTTTTTATTATTTGTCCCACAATTTTTTTAGGAGCCCCATTGGGGAGCTTTGGTGAAATATCAAGGGTCTAAACAGACCCCCGAGGTCTCACTTTTGAGACAGAGAAAGGGAGTGAGGACAGAGCTTCCCAATTCCCTTTCTCTGCAGCCTCAGCTGCACTGGACAATGAAGGAATGGGAAGTGCTCTGTGCTGAGCGGCACAGTTTACAATGCTTCAGTTAAAGTGATTGTAAGGCTTCGTTTAAAAAAAAAAATTAAATAACAAACATGTCATATTTACCTCCACTGTGCAGTTCGTTTTGCACAGAGTGGCCCCGATCCTCCTGTTCTGGGGTCCTCCAGCGGCGCTGGTAGCTCCTCCCCGCATCGTATAACCCCCTAGGAGAAGCGCTCTCCCAGGGGGTTACCTTGCGGACGCTCTCCCGAGTCCAGCATTTGGTGTCCATAGACGCGGAATGTAGGATTCGGCCACGCCCCCGGCGCTCGCCTCATTGGATTTAATTGACAGCAACGAGGGGCTGGGGGGCTGGGGGGGGGCGGTCAGTGACAGAAGTTTTTTCACCTTAATGCATAGGATGCATTAAGGTGAAAAAACATGAGGGTTTACAACCCCTTTAAGAATGAACACAGGAGTGATCAGTACAGATCACTCACTGTGTTCCTTCACAAAAGGAAGGGGCTGGTAAATGTAATATTTACCGGCCCTTAACTCCGCTGTCAATTGTGAAACAACCCCCACAGCAGCCTGGAGGGAGATGAGGGAAGCTGGCAGCACTGCAGGGGGGGGGCACGGATACCAGGAAGCAGATGGAATCAGTACTGCATGGGTGATTCGGGTGTGCCCAGGCACACCCGGCACACCCTATGCACACACCTATGCAGCTATCACATCAACAATGCCAATGAGGCTGAAACATCTCCTTGTGCTTGAAGCCACCAGAAGTCACTGGTTTGCTCTGACAATACAAGAGGTTAACTGATCTTTCCCTCTCCATAGAAAATGCAAGGATCAGCTCCCACTCTTACCAACATGTTCAATATCACCACCATTCTTCCTATGCCACAATGTGAAATACCCAAATGAGAAGATTCAGATGGAAATTGCCTTTCTCTGGCTGCTAGGCTGCATATCAGTTGCAGTAACATTGCTTGGCATCTTAAAAGTTCTTGACATGGCCATAGAAGCCTTAGGAATTGTTTAAAGCTGAACTCCAGGCAAACAGCTAAATGCATAGATGAAATATATATAAGCCCAGATAGTAAGCAATTGAGCTGCAAGTTTGAAAATGACTTGCTAAGCTATTAATAGACTTGCCAGGCTTCACAAGTTTGTTGCACAATTGCAGCAAGTCCACATTGCATGACTCCAGATCAACTTTCTTTGCGAACATTCTGCAGTTCAGTTCTGGTTCAGTTATGTTATGCAATAGTCATCCCACCACAGGGGTCACTGTGGCTGAATTGTCATGCTGTAGACTTGCAGAGCTCTTGCTGTAGACTCACCACTGCCACTTTGCTCTTCCTAGAGATTTGCTACAAATTGGAAAAGTGTCCACTAGAACTTGTGCTTTAAGTGCTCTGCAAGTGTACAACATGCCAGTGAAAATGTGCAGCAAATTTGTGCCAAGTTATCCTTGCTATCTGGGAGGAAGTTGTTTTACCCATGCAGTTGTGATTCTGTCCAACCATTTCTGAGATTGGAAGGAGAGAAGGTCTTATTTTCTTCTGTTGCAGTTCAGTAAAACAGATTAGTCATATAGGGATTTAGACAGGTTGGGCACCAAAGCCACATCCAAAAAATCCACAACCCAAATTTCTTGGAGCTGCTTTTGATTTTGGTTAGAGTGGAGAAGAGTTATAACCTTTGTCATATGAAAAAGATACTCCTGCGCTGCTATGTACGGGTTAAACATGAAAAATTTGAATATCGTGCAAAAGTTCATTTATTTCACTAATGCAACTTAAAAGGTGAAACTAATATATGAGATAGACTCATTACATGCAAAGCAAGATATTTCAAGCCGTGATTTGTCATAACTGTGATGATTATGGCTTACAGCTCATGAAAACCCCAAATCCACAATCTCAGAAAATAAGAATATTGTGAAAAGGTGCAATATTCTAGGCTCAAAGTGTCCCACTCTAATCAGCTAATTAAGCCAAAACACCTGCAAAGGGTTCCTGAGCCTTTAAATGGTATCTTAGTCTGGTTCAGTAGGAATCACAATCATGGGAAAGACTGCTGACCTGACAGTTGTGCAGAAAACCATCATTGACACCCTGAAGTTGGATGTTCCCAAAGTGCTGTTTTAAAGCACATTAATAGAAAGTTATGTGGAAGGGAAAAGTGTGGAAGAAAAAGGTGCACAAGCAGCATGGATGACTGCAGCCTGGAGAGGATTGTCAGGAAAAGACCATTCAAAGGTGTTGTGGACTTTCACAAGGAGTGGACTGAGGCTGGAGTCATTGCATCAAGAGCCACCACACACAGACGGATCCTGGACATGGGCTTCAAATGTCGTATCCTCTTGTCAAGCCGCCACTCCTGAACAACAAACAACGTCAGAAGCGTCTTACCTGGGCTAAAGAAAAACACACCTGGTCTGGTGCTCAGTGGTCAAAAGTCCTCTTTTTCTGATGAGAGCAAATTTTGCATCTCATTTGGAAACCAAGGAGCCGGAGTATGGAGGAAGAATGGAGAGGCACACACTGCAAGATGCTTGAAGTCCAGTGTGAAGTTTCCACAGTCTGTGTTGATTTGGGGAGCCGTGTCATCTGCTGGTGTTGGTCCACTGTGCTTCATTAAGTCCAGGGTCACCGCAGCCGTCTACCAGGAGATTTTGGAGCACTTCATGCTTCCTTCCACAGACGAGATCTATGGGGATGCTGACTTCATTTTCCAGCAGGACTTGGCACCTGCCCACACTGCCAAAAGCACCAAAACCTGGTTCAATGACCGTGGGATTACTGTGCTTGATTGGCCAACAAACTCGACTGACCTGAACCCCATAGAGAGTCTATGGGGCATTGCCAAGAGAAAGATGAGAGACATGAGACGGAACAATGCAGAAGATCTGAAAGCCGCTATTGAAGCATCCTGGTCTTCCATAACACCTCAGCAGTGCCACAGGCTGATCGCTTCCATGCTATGCCGCATTGAGGCAGTAATTGCTGCAAAAGGGGCCCAAACCAAGTACTGAGTACATATGCATGCTTATACTTTTCAGAGGTCTGATATTGTTCTATGTACAATCCTTGTTTTATTGATTGCAGGTAATATTCAAATTTTCTGAGATTATGGATTTGGGGTTTTCATGAGCTGTAAGACATAATCATCACAATTATGACAAATCACGGCTTGAACTATCTTGCTTTGCATGTAATGAGTCTATCTCATATATTAGTTTCACCTTTTAAGTTGCATTAGTGAAATAAATTAACTTTTGCACGATATTCAAATTTTTTGAGTTTCACCTGTATATGTTAAGCCCCGTACACACGATCGGATAACCTATGGATTTTCGTCCGATGGATTTGTCCATCGGAAATCCGATGAAACTGTTTTTCATCAGTCTTGGCCACACACCATCAGTCAAAAAAATGACCGTTCCAAACGCGGTGACGTAAAACACTCCGATGAGCCGAGAAAAATGAAGTTTAATGCTTCTGAGCATGCGTCAACTTGATTCTGAGCATGCGTGGGTTTTTTAACCGATGGACTTGCCCATAGACGATCGGAAATTCCCATCGGTTTTTTAACCATTGGAAAATTTTAAAACAAGTTCTATTTTTTACAACCGATGGAAAAAAGACCGATGGGTACCATACACGATCGGTTGGTCTGATGAAAACCATCCATCCGACGGTTTAATCAGTCAAACCGATCGTGTGTACGGGGCTTAATATCTATCAAAACAAAACTTTTTTAATTTAATTTTTTGTATAAGAAGTTACTGCAACCATTCAATACTACGAGTAAAGCAATTTCTATGAATAATGGTGTGCTAATTTAAACACAAAACTAAAAACTTAAATATATTAAAATATTGAAATAAATTGCAGTGCTAAATCTTCAACACCAAATAATCAAACAATTTCTCACCATGACACTGTGAAAAATTTAAATATTGGCAAAGTGAACATGCATATGAATAAATCAACAATCATATACTAAAGTCCAAGTAAAGTCCATAAGATGAAAAAGAAAAAAGACAAAAGAAAAATGAAGCTACAATTAAATTACAATGAATAAAATTCACTTCAAAACATGCCACACATCGATTGTCGAAGTAAGTGACTCACGAACCACCACTGCCAACTCTGAGTGCAATGCCTGCTCACCTCAAAAAAAGACCCCCAAGGGTCTATTCACGTCTTAGGTGTGTAGCACACGGACCCCTTTCCCTACCTTTGGCTCACTTGCAGGAAAAAGGCACACTGTACTATATGCCCGTACCCTCCTGGTTGAGGAGGTTGAGCGGTGTTATGTATTTGGGTCCCACAGCTAGGTTCTTCCGTCAGTTGGTTCTCATCTCCTAGGATATAGGGACAAGTCTCTGTATTCCCCCCCAGTAATTCCAATGTCCACACCACTCTAAACTCCAACGTTGAGTTTATTTTCTCAATGTTCAGCAGATAGGAAAAAGGTGGATGAGAGACAGATCAGCAAGGTTTTGGGAGGTTAGTCCAGGCACAAATGGATTTTTCACTCACTACTCTATCCCAGAGTAGGTTTAGCTCACCCGGATAGTCTCCTGCAAAGTAGATCCTAGCAGCCGAAGTGATGCTCGAACGATCAATCAAGTTCTTTTCCTAGATGCGATCGGGAGACTCTCTGCCACAGAATCTATCAGGCCCCGAACCTCTCAGCTTTTTGGTATATAAGGACAGGTGCCAGCAGCAGCACATTACTAGGCCCTTGGTGGATAGAAGAATCCCTCCAGAAAGTTACCGGGCTCCTTCCTTCACCGTGAACTCTCATCGGTCCGTCAGAAAGGTCCTCCCCCGGCCTCCTCTTCTTAAAAGCAGGCTCCCTCGTGAGGGACACCCTGGGATTCCTCTTTCCAGAAGTGGGCTCCAGCTAAAGGTGCTGGGCCCAGTGTTGAAGATGCAGCCCCAGGACTAAAGGTGCCTGGGACTGGTGCACACGTGGCCCCATGGCCTGGAGGACCAGGCCACGCACTTGGACTCAGACTCCTCTCCTCCTCCGAAGACCCCTCCCAGGTGGCGTCTGCCCCTTATGTATCCTCTCCCAGCATGCACAGCAGGCCAAACATGCCCACTGTACCGCTGCTGAGAGAGGACACCCCAAGGCAGAGCACTAATACCGATGGTTCAACCCTGACCCATTATGGCAGTGCCAACTACAGGCCACGGGGAACTGCACACCAGTATACCACCTGGAAATAAAATAGCACAACCTATAAATTGAGAACGGTCTGAGCCCAACTACTATCTCAGACCATAAATTTGGGTATATAGCACCCCTAAATGGGGTGGGCGCTACAGGTGTATAGGTCCTGAATAATCCTGAGTAGAAGCAGCAATTATATCCTGGATCCTGTGCAATTTTCTTTAAGTACCATAAGAACCACTCCTTCAAATTTTGCTCAAAAGCAAATGAAAGTGATTCATAGCGCAGTAATGCTAATATAGAAGCATTTATTATAAACATAAATATGCCCACTCACATTTAGCACATCTTGAAAAATCGCTACAAACGTTTAAAAACAGAGAGCTTGCCTCCTCACCTTTGCTTCCAAGGTATACGAGACACCGGAAGTGACGTCACCGGATCCTCCTGACGTGTTACGTCACTGGTCACGTGACTTTTTCAAGGGTAAGAGCCCGGAATTGACCCTTGGGGGTCTTTTTTTGAGGTGAGCAGACAGAGGTGGCGGTGGTGGTTTGTGAATCACTTATTCGACAATCGATGTGTGGCACATTTTGGAGTAAATTTTATTCATCTTCACTGGAGTGATTGTAGCTTATTTTTATTTATTTTTTCAGCTTATGGACTTTTTTTGGGACTTTATTATATGATTAAAATAAAATGTATCGAACATATATAACCATAAAAGTCCAGTTGATAAAACAGCGCTAATATTGGATAAATGTCCAACTTCACATAAATGATAAATGATGACGTAGCAAAAAAAGTCCTAAGGTAGTAAGTGCTTCTAGGATTTGGATAGATAGTGCACCCTACACCAGCTCCCAGTCTTCCCCACAAAGTGAGGCAGACTCCCCCGCTGGGGTTCACACTCACCAGAAGGTTGAATAAAATGAGCCTTGAAACAAGATTCCTCTCACTAAGACCTCTGTCATCACCTCAGAACCAGCAGGGGTTAATTTCCATTCACAGTTCATATAAAACACAAAGGCACTGACATAGTGTAATCCTGCTTTAATATATCAACCCCGTGTACAAACACCCTGCGTCCGATATATGTACAATTAATACACTTGTAAAGAACATATAAGATAAGAGTAGTCACCGCTGTCCTCCGAACACAGGGGCTGTGCTTGTGTTGCATGCACAGCGCTATAGGAACACTTCCTGGTTTGGGTCAGCAGACGGTGGAATGCACTCCTCTCTAAGACACTTCCTGGTTACGCCGTCGTAGCCATGCCCTCAAGGCCCCTGTTCAAGAGATTTCCCATGACTTCTAATTCTGATGAGCAAACAGTACGTGAGGAGTTCTCAACAACCAGGCAACAGATGGCAAACCTGGCAAAAGTCTACTCAACTTTACTAAAATTGGTTTTGTACTGTTCATGTCAATGTTGGAGACAATCCACCCGTGGAGGTAAAATCATTCCCTAATACCATGAAAGTTAGTTTTTCACTTTCATCCTGCCAAAATGTTTCTTTTTCTTTTGCGCTGGATGGAGAAAGGATAGACACTTGCCTTATGCCGCGTACACACGGCCGTTTTTCTCGTCGAGAAAAACAATTTTTTTTCCTTTCGACAAGAAAAACGATAGTCTGTGGGCTTTTTGCCGTTTTTTTTTACGAGAAAAGCGGCATTAAAAACGACGAGAAAAATTAGAACATGTTCTAATTTTTATCGTCGTTTTTTTCGACATGTTTCCCGCGGCAGTTTTCCTATAGGGAAACACTGCTGCGGAGCCCACAGACGGTCGTTTTTCTCGTCAAGAAAAAATGACATGAAAAACGACCGTGTGTGGGGAACAAGCCGTTCCCTCATTTTTAATGTCATTATTCACAGCGGTTTTTTAACCGCCGTGAATAATGATCGTGTGTACGCGGCATCAGAACCACAAAAACATTATTTAAACTTTGTAGAAAAAAATAATACTGTGTAGCATATACAATTGCAACACAAACCATTTTATTTCATGTTAAAAATTACCTTTCCACCTTAATCTGAAGCTGCTGTCATTTTCTAAAACCGTTCAGAACTTTGAAGGCAATATGGCAACCTGGAGGCATTCTGTACACCCCTGGTGTTCATAATGCCCCCAGGAACGTCATTTCCTGCTTGAGTTATTGGCTCATTGATTTTCTCATACATCTGCACTAAGTTGCTAAGCATCTCACCAAATTGAAATTTCTTTAGATTCCTAAAACGTTACTTTTATCTTAGTGCAGAGGTCTGGGTGTTCTGTATACCAACTGTGTACAGAACACTTCCAGGTTTCCATATTGATTTTTTTTTTGCAATTTTTTGACAGTTAGAGCAAATTACATTATCTTCAGATTAAAATGGAAAGGTCAATAACATCAAAGTAGAACTAAAGACAATGTGTTTTTTTTTTTTTTTTTATAGAGTGAGAGCCCATTCACACAGGGGCGTCTTTGGATCCGACTCCAAATCGCCCCAGGTCGCCCCTAGTCGCCTCAGGTTGCGCTGGCTGAAGAAATCAATGTAAGTTAATGGAGCCGTCCTTATGCACACTACTGCAGTCGCTCCGACTTCAAAAAAGGTCCCTGTACTACTTCAATCCGACTCCTAGGCGACCTGTAACCATTCATTTCAATGGGAGTCGCCTCTCACTGTCTTAATAGGAGCGACTCTCCAGGAAGATAACATACATTTATCAGGCAAACCTCTCCCTCCCCCCTCCCTCCCACAGAGCTGATTCTTGTTTGATTGGCCACTGGAATGTCTCCTGTCCTGCAGGCAACTTGGAGTTGCCTTGTAAATAGCTCCAGGTCACGCTGTGATTCATACTCAGGTCGTGTCTGAGTTGCCTCATAAAATCGCGCTGGAAGTCGTGTTGCCCCTGTGTGAATGGGCTCTAAGGGAGGGTTATTACTCTTATTAGTTTTTTTTTTTTTGCCATCTAAGCCCCATTTGGGAGATTTCCCTTCACTTCCTGTCCCATAGCCAGAAAGAGGAAAAACCATCCAAAGTGGTTGTCACAAGAACTAGTGTCCCCATTGGAAGTTTCCCATCTATTCCTGTTCCTGACAAGCCAAAATGTGGGATTTTCTTTCACTTTCACTTTTGGTGAAAATGATAAACAGGACAAACAGAGAGGGTGACTCTCCCTAATGGGGGCACAGACATCATTAAAAACCTGACAGGTGTTCTAATCCCTCCCCACTCCATCCAAAACAAAAAACAAAAAAGGTTTGCCTTTAGTTATACTTTAATTTACAAATTAAAATTGTATTATTATAATTGCATTACTTACTACTATTATTATTATTAGAAATATTATTATTAGGGCTGTGGAAATTAACTATTAATTCCTTGATTAATCGATTAATTGTTTTGATCGATCAAAATTCTTTTGATCGATTAAAATTATTTTGATCGGTACACACCTCTCCCCCGGCTTCCGGGTCTTCAGGAAGATCCGGTGACGTCACGGACACCAGCGGGGCTTGCCGTGTCCATCTGAAGGGCTCCTTTGCTGTGCCTTCATATCTGCATGCCGGCGGGACCTTACTAGCTGCCACACGCAAGGGCTGTTACACTTCCCTCTATCAACCTGGGATTCTACAGCCATCCACTGGGAGTTGTGATAGTTCCCTTCACGGGACATCTACATGCCGACGGACTGATGTTAGCCCCTTCTCATCTGGATTCAGCAGTGGTTTCGTTGTACACATTTTTATACCAGTATTATACTTAGCTACGTGTTTTTATGACTGCTTTTGCTACCGTTTGGTATTACTCGCACCCTTTTTACAATTTATGTAGCTACATCGATTTTATCTCCAGTGCAATATTTCTTTTGTTATCTACTTGAAGACTATAAAAGTTTTAATGCTATTCCCATCGAGCGCTGCCTTTGTGTGTTTTTTGTATCCTGCTATCCATTTTTCCAGTGGTTGGTCGCTGCACTGGGAATCGGCCCGCAAGGAGATCAGCTAAAAGTAGTTGGATCTATGTGCGTTATAATTAATCAAAATTAGTCGATTAATCGATAAAAAAAAAAAAACGATTAATCGAACACGAAATTTTTAATCAGTAACAGCCATAATTATTATTAATATTACAGTTTTTTATCCAGTTGATGAACTGAAATGTTTTTGCATTCATGTTCTCATATTTGTCTGAAGTTCTTGTATATTAAGTTTGATATTTCCAATACCATTGGCTATTTTGATATGATCCCGAGGAGGGAATGCTGTATAGATGTTGGACTGATTTTGAGATGTCCTTATGTTTTTTGTAGCCCTGATGAAGGGGGTGCTCTTGGACCACCAAAACGAGTTGGCTACTTTTTTGGATTGATATTTATTGGAATAAAGTTGTATTTGGACCTCTTAACAGTGGTGTAGCATTTCAAATTCAATTTTTTTTCTATTACACTACAGGCCAAGAAGAACATGGAGATCCTCTGGGGGGCAGAAGCCGCCTGCCTGGGAACCAGATCATTTACATCAACATCAATTCTTTAAGATAGCAATGCCTGTGAGAGAGCCCTAAGGGTCCAGGATTTTTTTTATTTTATATATATATATATATATATATATATATATATATATATATATATATATTGTGACAGCAGGAAGGTAAAGTCACCTGGTTGCATCCAGGGGGGTAGATATATTTCTCCCAGATTCAGGCTTTATGCCGACTTATACAACTAGGGAGTTGATGAAGCCCAGCTGAGTCTAGTGGGCTCATGAATGACTCATACCTCTAGGGAGAGTGTGGGGCGTCGTGCAGACAGAGATGAGGAGACCAGCTGAACCTTGTCAGCTCATTTAGGCCTCTATAAGAACTCCCAGCTTCATTAGATGTTAGCTCATGCCTGGAACCAGACCTGTGTGGACTGTCTAGGGAGAGTGAACCCCTGTGCGGTGAGGCAAAGCCTGTGTGGCTATTTGTTTGGACTTTTACTAAACCAGGGACTTAGGGACTAGGACAGCACCAGGCTGATCCCAGTTGTTAGTTTAGGAAACCTGCATGTTTAGTCAGAGGTCAAACTGACCAGGATTTATTTTGTTTGTTTCTTTTTGGCTTTGCTGTGTTTTTGTCACTGTACATAGAGAAATAAACCGCACCTTTTGATTTTGAAAACCACAACCTCCGTCTCCTGGCCCTGTTTTTGTGTGGGGAGCCCAACCAGGGGGTCACACACACCCGCTACCGAGTTAACCCCCTCACAGTTGGTGGAGAACCAGTGGCAGTTTTTTTTAAGCCAGCATGGAGGAGATACTGAAACAGCTGGCTCTAGCAAATGCCAATCAACAGCAGACAAATGCAGGTTTGCAAAGGAGCCTTGCAGCCCAGCAGCAAGCTCATCAACAAGCCCAGCAGCAATCTGAGGCCCGCTTCATAGACCTGTTACAGAAGCAAGAGCAGAGACTACAACAAATGGAAGCAGTAATGCAGCAACGTCCGCAGACCAGTGAGGAAAGCCGTCCCACTAATACCGCGTCCTTTGGGGTGAGTCGTTTATTGACAAAAATGACTGGAGAGGATGATCCAGAGGTATTTTTGACCACATTTGAAAGGACTGCTGAAAGAGAAAAGTGGCCTGAGGAGCAGTGGGCTGGACTGGTGGCTCCTCTGTTAACTGGTGAATCGCAGAAGGCTTACTATGACCTAGAGCCTGACCAAGCAAGAGACTATGTGATGCTAAAAGCTGAAATATTGGCAAGGCTGGGTGTCACCCTGGCTGTCCGGGCTCAGCGTGTGCATAACTGGACTTTCCAGCTTGGAAAACCCCCCAGGTCTCAAATGTATGATCTCATTCACCTGAGCAGGAAGTGGCTACAGCCAGAGACACTCGGACTTTCCACCCTAAGACCAGACCTTCCCCAGGGGCGGATAAGAGGATTCCAAGGGGTGAGGGTGGAGAGAGTGAGAGGGTGGGAGCTCTACCCCAAGTTTGGCGAGAACAGCCTGGGAAATCAGCGGCTCAAGAGGCCGCAAGAAGGATCGTTTGCTACCGCTGCCGGCAAGCGGGACATATTGCAGCCAATTGCCCGGTTGTGGAGGAACCCATGCAGTGTGACTTTCTGACGGGCAGACGTCAGTCGCTGTGTGCGACAGTCGCATGCACTGCCATTCGAGGAACTGAGAAACATTTATGCAAAATGTGTATTAATGGTAGAAATGTTGTGGTATTACAGAGATTCTATTGGCCTGGGGTGATGAAGGACATAGAAAATTATTGTTCCTCCTGCCCTGTGTGTCAGAGGTCGGCCCCGATGCCACATTTCCGTAGCCCGCTGGTCCCTCTACCCATCATTGAGGTCCCGTTTGAGAGAATCGCAATGGATTTGGTAGGTCCTATAATCAAGTCCGCTAGGGGGCACCAGTACATATTGGTTATAATGGACTATGCCACCCGTTATCCAGAAGCGATCCCTCTCAGAAATACCTCGGCCAAAACCATAGCCAAAGAGCTATCTCTTGTTTTTAGCCGGGTGGGTATTTGTAAAGAACTGCTTACGGACCAAGGTACACCCTTTATGTCCCGGGTTATGAAAGAGCTGTGTAAATTGCTCAAAGTGACGCAATTGCGTACATCTGTGTATCACCCCCAAACCGATGGGCTGGTTGAAAGATTCAACAAAACCCTAAAACAAATGTTGAAGAAAGTGGTGGATAGAGATGGAAAGGATTGGGACTGTCTACTTCCTTATTTGATGTTTGCTATTAGGGAGGTGCCCCAATCCTCTACGGGATTCTCCCCCTTTGAGTTACTGTATGGGAGACACCCAAGAGGGCTGTTGGATATTGCCAAGGAAACTTGGGAAAGTGAGAGTTCTCCCCACAGGAGTGTGATTGAGCATGTCGCCCTGATGCAAGATCGAATTGCACAGGTAATGCCCATCGTGAAGGAACATTTGGCCCAAGCGCAGTTGGCACAGCAGAGAGTGTACAACCGTGGAGCAAAGACCCGTACCTTTTCCCCGGGGGATAGGATATTGGTACTTGTCCCTACGGTTGAAAGTAAATTCCTTGCCAAATGGCAAGGCCCCTACGAGATAATGGAAAAAGTGAGCGAAGTGAATTACAAGGTCAGACAACCAGGAAGGCGAAAGCCCGAACAGATATATCACGTTAATCTGTTGAAAGCCTGGAGGGATAGAGAGTCCCTAGTCGCAGAAACTTGGTCACCAGCTCAAACTGGTTGCGTGATTCCGGAGGTTGGAATAGCAGCCACCTTGTCACAACCCCAACAACAGGAGGTTAAGGAGTTTGTGCTTCGCAACAAGGAGGTGTTCTCTGAGCTGCCGGGACAAACATCTGGGGTAGAGCATGATATTATTACCCCGCCCGGTGAAAGGGTGAAGTTAAAACCCTATCGGATCCCAGAGGCCCGACGGGAGGCAATACGGGAGGAAGTACAGAAAATGCTGAACTTAGGGGTGATAGAGGAGTCCCAAAGTGATTGGTCTAGTCCCATTGTGTTGGTGCCTAAACCGGATGGGAGCTGGCGATTTTGTAACGATTTTCGTCAGTTGAACAAAGTTACAAAATTTTACACCTACCCCATGCCACGTATAGATGAGTTGATCGACCGGCTGGGAACAGCCCGATACATGACGACTCTTGACCTCAAAAAAGGGTATTGGCAAATTCCCCTGGCCAAGTCGGCCAAAGAGAAAACCGCATTTGTAACCCCAGACGGGGCGTTCCAATATAAGAGAATGCCGTTCGGGTTACAGAATGCGCCGGCCATATTCCAGCGGAAAATGGACCAGATACTGAGGCCCCATCGGAAGTATGCTGCGGCTTACCTGGATGACGTAATTGTCCATAGCACAGATTGGGCCTCACATCTGCCAAAAGTGCAAGCAGTCCTAGACTCTATCCGGGAAGCGGGGTTTACGGCTAACCCCAAGAAGTGTACCATTGGGCAGGAGGAGGCCAAATATCTTGGGTACACCATTGGCAGGGGAGTAATAAAACCCCAACTCAACAAAGTCGAGGCCATCCAGAGTTGGCCACGTCCCAACAGCAAGAAGCAGGTACGAGCCTTTCTGGGAATCGCGGGTTATTATCGGCGCTTCATTCCCCACTTTGCTTCTAAGGCTGTGCCCCTAACCAACCTGACGAAAGGGAAAGGGTCGGTCATGATTAAATGGACCCCCGAGGCTGAGGCAGCATTCCAATTCTTGAAACAAGCCTTATGTAGCCAGCCAGTGTTGTACTCACCCGACTTCTCTAAAGACTTTGTCGTACAAAGTGATGCGTCAGATGTGGGGTTAGGAGCAGTATTGTCCCAGGTCTGGAACGGGGAAGAGCACCCAGTCATTTACCTCAGCAGGAAGTTGAAGTCCCATGAGGTAAATTACGCCACCGTTGAAAAGGAGTGTTTAGCGGTGAAGTGGGCTCTAGATTCCCTTCGGTACTATCTGCTAGGTAGGCACTTTGACATGGTTACGGATCACGCTCCGTTAAAGTGGATGGCTCAAAACAAGGAGACAAATAGAAGAGTGAATAGGTGGTTCCTGGCCCTACAGGAATTCAACTTCACAGTAAAGCATCGCCCTGGCGTTCAAATGGGGAATGTGGATGCTTTGTCTCGAGTACATGAATGCCTGATTGCTGGTGTTCCAACCCCGAGGTTAAAACAAGAGGGGGGGGTATGTGACAGCAGGAAGGTAAAGTCACCTGGTTGCATCCAGGGGGGTAGATATATTTCTCCCAGATTCAGGCTTTATGCCGACTTATACAACTAGGGAGTTGATGAAGCCCAGCTGAGTCTAGTGGGCTCATGAATGACTCATACCTCTAGGGAGAGTGTGGGGCGTCGTGCAGACAGAGATGAGGAGACCAGCTGAACCTTGTCAGCTCATTTAGGCCTCTATAAGAACTCCCAGCTTCATTAGATGTTAGCTCATGCCTGGAACCAGACCTGTGTGGACTGTCTAGGGAGAGTGAACCCCTGTGCGGTGAGGCAAAGCCTGTGTGGCTATTTGTTTGGACTTTTACTAAACCAGGGACTTAGGGACTAGGACAGCACCAGGCTGATCCCAGTTGTTAGTTTAGGAAACCTGCATGTTTAGTCAGAGGTCAAACTGACCAGGATTTATTTTGTTTGTTTCTTTTTGGCTTTGCTGTGTTTTTGTCACTGTACATAGAGAAATAAACCGCACCTTTTGATTTTGAAAACCACAACCTCCGTCTCCTGGCCCTGTTTTTGTGTGGGGAGCCCAACCAGGGGGTCACACACACCCGCTACCGAGTTAACCCCCTCACAGTATATATATATATGTTTTATTTTCACAGAAACTGCATTACCATTCCATAGAACAACAGTTCACAACCATGACATAACACACAATACAAAGTGAGATATTCACACAATTAACCAAGCTTGTCTTCAAAAATACTTCTGTATTGTAGTAACTTTGACTTATATAATATTTTAATGAGTCCACGTCATGATCATCAGGGAGCAACACTATTTCTCATTTTTGCAGTCGTTTTTAAACAAAGCAGAGCTCTGAGACCTAGTTAGGTCTGGGAGGTAGACAGTGGATAGAAGGTAGAAATGAATGATAAGGTAAAGAGGAGAGAAAAAAATGGGGGGGGCGTGATTAGAGGAAAATGGGGAGAAAGGGAGACCCGGTCGCCCCTCATGGCATATTGGAAGAGCTCCATGAGGCAAGGTAATGGAAAAGCGACTACTGAGAGGCTAGGGGGGGGGGGTCTGTTCTTTGTAAATAAAATAAGGGGTCCAGATTTTCCAATATCTCTCGTCTTGCACCATGGTAACGTTCTCCATTTGTTGGATTTTAGTTATCCTGGCTAGCTAATGTGATCTGGTTGGGGGGGGGGGGGGGGTGGTAATCTTCCACAATGCCGGGATACACACCTTTGCTGCAGTTAAGAGATTTGTTTAGGAGTTATGGCTAAGATCACATTTAGTATCTGTTCTTATCAGTGATCCAGTAGGGGTTCTGTGCTGTCATTCTGACCAGACCAAGGTTGGAGTGACTGGCTATTAATCCCTCATGGAGTGATGGGAGCTTGGAAGGTTAGTACTGGCTGGGACAGATACCAGGGCGCCCACAGGCAGTTGGGGCATGGGACCGAGCCTATTTTCTGCACTGTGCCTTTTAGGGCAACTTTTGTCTACCAGGCCTCAGGGCCCGGCCAGTGCACTATTGCACGGCCACTATTTATTTTATTTATTTTTTCCCACTGTTTGTCACTGCTTTCACTTTTGTGTGTGTTTGTTCACTGGATGATGGGTGTGATTCCTCAGGCTTGCCCTGAAGTCTAGGAGAAGAATGTGTGGCCCTCAGGTTCCTTCCTCCCCTGCCCTTGGGGGGGGGGTATCTCTTCGGGAGAGCCCCTTGACCAAGTATGCGATGGTTGGCTTCGGTTGACCTAGAAGAATGGGGTCTGCCAGACCTTCTGGCTAGGCAGACAATTGTAAACCTTTGTCCCTGTCAGAAGCCTTGCGCACCGGGGGGACCGGGTAGAGGTCCTACCCCTTCGGGGGGTAGACTAAAAGCACACCCTTAAGTTCACTTTTTAGTGTGTGTTTCACATGCACATTTTTTGTTTACTTTTTTTCGTTTTAGGTTTTTGCACCATCGCGGACTTAAAAAAAATAAGAGATGTTTTAGGAGTGAGTTTTTGAAAAAAAATTATAGACAAAGGGGTATCATGTAATAAGAAAGCTGTTGGGTTTTCTCCAAGAGTCCATGACTATTTATTAACTTTCCTTAATATAAATAACAAAATGTTGTGCCTGACAATATTATGTGCTCTATTTTTTTAATAAAAAAAGTGGAATTCCCCTTTAACCACTTCAATACCGCCCATAGTCATATGACGTTCACAGATGTTATCTCCCATCCTGGGTGCACATCATATGACGTCCTGGGCTTTGTGGGGGGATATCTGAATGATGGGTGCAGCTAGAGGCATCATTCAGAAATCCTTCTCTTCTGCCGGCGATTCTGTGCACAATAAGAATGATCATAGCGGCAGTTCCGCCGATTGATCGTTCTTATAGGCGGCGGGAGGGGACATCCCCCCCTCCCGCCGCCATCCAGTGCTTCTCCTGGCTCTCCCGTGCCATCGGGGGCCCGGAAAATGAATCGTCCAGCGCCGAATGGGAAGCATAGAGATGACTGGTGACCAGATGGTCACCAGTCATCTCTATGACCGTCGGAGGCCTGGGCGCGATGTGATGACGTCACGCCCGAGTTCTCAGAAATAAACAAAGCCATGATTGCGGCTAGTAAGCATGAGATCGATGACATTTTTTTCACGATCTCATGCTTTCCAGCCTGGAGGACCTGTCACATAGCATTCCTATTTCAAGGGATGTTTACATTCCTTATAATAGGAAAAAAAGTGTAAAAAAAAATAAATAAATTAAGTAAAATAAATAATAATTAAAAAAAAAATGTAAATGCCTCTGTCCCCGGTAGCTTGCGATCAGAAGTGAACGCACGCGTAAGTCCCACCCATATATGTAAACGCCCTTCAAATCACATATGTGAGGTATCGCCGCATGCGTTAGAGCGCGTGCAACAATTCTAGCACTAGTCCTCCTCTGTAACTCTAAACTGGTAACCTGTAAAAATTTTCAAAGCGTCGCCTATGGAGATTTTTAAGTACCGAAGTTTGGCGTGTGCGCAATTTTAAAGCGCGACATGTTAGGTATCTATTTACTCGGCGTAACAACATCTTTCAAATTTTATCAAAAAATTGGGCTAACTTTACTGTTTTGTTATTTTTTAATTCATGGAACCATTTTTTTCCCCAAAAAAGGCGTTTGAAAAATTATTGCACAAATACCGTGCAAGAAAAAAAGTTGCAATGACCGTCATTTTATTCCCTAGGGTGTCTGCTAAAAAAAACATATATATAATGTTTGGGGGTTCTGAGTAATTTTCTAGCAAAAGAATGATGATTTGTACATGTAGGAGAGAAGTGCCAGAATAGGCCCGGTATTGAGGTGGTATAAAAGCCCTGTATTGAAGTTGTTAAGAAGTACAAATACTATGCATTATGGGGGGGGGGGATGGACAGGTCACTGGTGTGTTGTAAAGCAAGAAAAAACTTGGCAAAGAGTCCAATGGTTTTTCCCATTACTATTGGTGATGTCCATCTCTGAACATACCGTGTTTCCCCAAAAATAAGACCTACCCCGAAAATAAGACCTAGCGTTATTTTCCAGGAGGGCTGCAATATAAGCCCTACTCTGAAAATAAGCCCTAGTTTAAAAAGCTTGTAAAATCCTATAATCCACAGTATTATATAATGTACAATGTGAGTGTTTCTGTGTTCCATGCAGTGCTCCGGCGGGTCACGGAAGCTATAATGAAGGTATTTGGCACAATTCTATTACAGAAGCACACAAATTGTACATTATATACTACTGTAATAGAGTGGATTATAAGATTTTACAAGCATTTTAACTTGGTTCACACTGGGGATTCCTGACAGGCAGGGAGGGAGAGGGGGAGGGAAGACAGCACATTACATGGTAAGACCTACCCCGAAAATAAGCCCTACTGTGCCTTTTGTTGCCAAAATTAATATAAGACCCGGCCTTATTTTCGGGGAAACACGGTACCACTCTGGCCATAGCCACTTTTCATTTAAACATTTCTATTTTCGGTTCTTCAAATCCTTTTTTTCCCAGGGCAAAACAGAAGTGAAAGCCTACGCCAAAAGGATAGAGCAAGGAAACAATTTATATGAGTATTAAGCTCTGGATTCCGCAGCTACTACAATGTAAAATCAATTCCAGAGCATGGCGTCCTGTCAACTGTGACATCAAGAGGTTTTAGATTTCCTGAAATCCAAAAGAGACTTAGCTACTGCACTTAGCACATCACAGAATTGGTTCAGCTGCACAGAAGGATAATAAAAAATGTATCCCTTAAGCTGAATACAACACAATGTGCTGCACAAACAATAATAACAAACAGTACTAGCAGGAAATGTTAGCACGTAGCATCTGTTATGATCACATAACAATGAGACAGATGTTTAATCCCAACTGTTAACATAAGATCATTTGTATGTTTGAAGAGATAGATCCCTTTTGGGGTTACTCATTTTTTCATTGTTTCGTAGATGTGCAATTTTTTCTTTTTTTTTTTTTCTTCTCCTTCTCGTATTTTCTTCTGTTTATTCACCTTTTATTTTTATGCCTTCAGAGATAGGGAGTGGTAGTACATTTGGCTAAATCACTTTGTACATCCTCTGCAGATTGTGTGGTCTTGTTCAATAATCCATTGTCCTTTCACCTACACAATCTCACAAGATGTCCTTGGGCAGATCATCAAGTCTACAGAGTCCAGATCATGAAAGGGGCCACACATACGAAGCCGTATGGTCCGGCTGCCTGAGCCAAGTTCCTGTGGAGCAGAATAGAAATTCCCTTGACTCAAATTAAATCGGCCTTTTTTATTTCAGTTTGGATGTCAAAGAGGAAAAAAAAAAAAAAAGAAGACAAAAAAAAAAAAAAAGAAAGAAAGTGATTATCACTGGGTTGGAGGTATATGGCACTTATCAAGGTCTTAGCTTTTTGGGTGGCCTTTCTGGACACTGCTGACCTGACAATGCTTTTCTGAAAACAGCCATAGAGATGAATGTTTTCTTTATAAAAGAAAAGCAAATATAGATCTGGTTTATATCTACTGAGTTTGTGTGTTATATTATTTAAAGGTCTCTGGGGTAATAAACAGGACTAGTTCAACTATACATTCAGTATACAAACAGAATCCGTTCTGGCTGCTTAGTGGGAAAAGCTAACAAGTGACTATGGTGAGAATTTATGGTTTCGGAAAAACAGGTGTGATGTGACTTGAAATCAAATGACATTATTTTATATATTTGAATACGGTATATATAAATGTAATTGCATTTGGTTGACTAAAACACTGTTGTTGTTTTTTATATATTAAAGTGTATGTAAAATCCTAAAAATGAACTTCTCCTGTTTGCTCCCTTTTGATCCTTTAATTATATACCACCGAAATTGTTTTATTAAATACCCTATCTTATCAAAAGTAGTGGGACGCCTGCCTTTACACACACACATGAACTTTAATGACATCCCAGTCTTAGTCAGTAGGGTTCAATATTGAGTTGGCCCACCCTTTGCAGCTATAAAAGATTTAAAGCGGTTGTATAGTCTGATTTTACACATTTACCTACAGGTAAGCCTATAATAAGGCTTACCTGTAGGTAAAAAAAATATCTCATAAACCTGTATGGTTTAGGAGATATTCCCCTCGCAAAGAGCCGCTGACTGCGGCGGCGCATGCACACAGGGGATTCTCGGCTGAAAGCCCAGCAGACGTCGGACTTTGCCGGAAAGAAGTCTCCCACGTGCATGTGCGGGAGTGACGACATCGCGGTTACAGCCACTCACAGCGCTGGAGCCGCGATACCCGTAAGACGCGCCGAGGCAACATGTCATCTCCCTCGGCGTGGACCAGGTAAGTTACCGACACCTCGTTCTAAGGTAAGTATTTCAAAATGAGCTAGAATGCGGTGCATACTAGCTCATTATGCCTTTTGCCTTACAGGGGTAAAAAAAAAATAAAAATTCCAAGGGTATACAACCACTTTAACTCTTCTGGGAAGGCTGCCCACAAGGTTTAGGAGTGTGTCTATGGGAACGTTTGATCATTCTTCCAGAAGCGCATTTGTGATGTGACGGGCACTGATGTGGACAAGAAGGCCTGGCTTGCAGACTCTGCTCTAATTTATCCCAAAGTTGTTCTATTGGGTTGGACAATTTCATGCTCCCAAATTCGTGGGAACAGTTTGGGGATGGCCCCTTCTTTTTCCATCATAACTGCGCACCAGTGCACAAAGCAAGGTCCATAAAGACATGGATGAGCGAGTTTGGGGTGGAGGAACTTGACTGGCCTACACAGAGTCCTGACCCCAACCCAATAGAACACCTTTGGGATGAATTGGAGCGTAGACTGCGAGCCAGGCCTTCTCGTCCAACATCAGTGCCTGACCTCACAAATGCACTTCTGGAAGAACAGGCAAACATTCCCATAGACACACTCCTAAACCTTGTGGACAGCCTTCCCAGAAGAGTTGAAGCTGTTATAGCTGCAAAGGGTGGGCCAACTCAATATTGAACCCTATGGACCAAGACTGGGATGCCATTAAAGTTCATGTGCGTGTAAATACTTACTTTACAATACTTTTGACAATATAGTGTATTTAATAAAACACTTTCGTGGTATATAATTAAAGGATCAAAAAGGGAGCAAACAAGAGAAGTTCATTATTAGATTTTACATACACTTTAATATATAAAAAATAATAATAGTGTTTTAGTCAACGAAATGCAATTACATTCCCAATACTTTTGACAATATAGTGTATGTTTGATAAGTACAAAAATACCTGTAAATCTTAGCAGAAATCTTTTGAGGTGATATCTGCCTGTGCTGAACTCATATCGGTTACATTGTTCCCAGTTTTCTTTTTGAACTACAGGAGAGGAGAGAAAAGAGGAGAGGAGCGGAGAGGAGAGGAGACGGAAGTGGAAAGGATGGAAGGAAGGGGGGGAGAGAGAGGAGAGGAGGGGGAGAGGAGAGATAAAAGTAAAGATAAAATAGCTAGATCGGGGTTTGATCCAGGTGAGTGTCAGGGTTAGAGTCAAAGGTCATGGTCCAAGTCAAATATATGGGTCAAAGGTTGGGGTGAAAGGTCAGGGTTAGTGTATTTTTGGAAGGATTAAAAAAAAGTATTTTATTAAGTTAGCATCAGTGTCAGGCCCTTCAGGTATGATATGGATATTAAGGGGAACCCTGCGCCAATTATTTTTTTTTAAATGGCGTAAGACACCCATCGGAGATGAAAAACAAAAAACAAAATGCGTCCTATTGTTTCTAAGCCCTACTACAATCATCAGGAGTAGGAAAATTAGTTTTTGGTTGTTCTTTGATGGTGGGTCATAAAAGAAATATGCAGCCACATGTTTACATTTTATTATTTTGTTTCAGTTTTCCTTTGATATTAAGAAAAAATAAATAAATCGGGAGATATCCATTACCATTTAACGCCAAATGAAATCACAATTTGTCCTAAAAAAATAAATAAATATATCATCTGGATACATTAAGTAGGTGTGACGATGTGTACAGTCTTAGTAGCACATGTCAAAGTTACAAAACTGTGTTCAGACTTTAAGATTTGTTATACTTCATCATGAAGGGCTTGATAAAATGTAAAAATAGTGAAAGTGACTTTTGAAATTCTGTTTACGTGTTAAAGGTTTCATAAGATTTTTATGTCTCTACATACATTCTATTAGAAACTTATAGGAGTATTTCCATCAAACAAGACTACTAGCATCTGCCTAATTATTACAACATATCAGCATTGATAATACTTTTTATATGTACCACTCACCATTTGTACCCTTGTTCATGATGCTGAAAACATTATACCCAAAATTGGGGACCTGCAACTACACAACCAATTTGATTTGAAAGGTCAAGGAAATGGGAAGTAATTATACGTAGTTCCACTTCACCTAATACTTAGGTTCTACAAAGCACTTCTATTTGAACCGTCGTGTTTAATGTTTTGAAATGTTAACAGTAATACTAAAGCTGGCCATACACCAGTAAAATTTTGTTTAAAAACATTTTCTGAATGTTTGTTCAATTTTCTAATAGTTAACGGGTTCAAATTAACTATTGTTTTCGATCATGGTGATGAAAAAAATCAAGAGAACAGTATGGACAATTATTCTCAAACAAACAAAATCCTAGCAGTTTTTGTTTGGGAAATTCCCCTTCATTTCAAAGTTGAATGTTAAAAGCAAACCACATTTTGAAGTAATTTTGAATGTCATTTGTCAAGTTTTTAATGGCATTATCAAACGTACTGATGACATTTTTTGTCCAAAGTCTGCCTAGTTCTACAGAGAATCCTACAAATCATGAAGCACAACTTGTTGAATTTTTAAAGCCTAAAGCCCTGTACACACGGGCGGGAATCCCTCCGGAAAAAAAACTTTGGTTTTCTCGACGGGATTCCTGGCAAGCTTGTCTTGCCAAGCCCGTGTACACACGCAACCATTCAAAAGAACCGCCTTTCTTTTGAATGGCAAGAACGCAGTGACATCATCGACTACGACGAGCCGGCGCTCGTCACATTCGATGCCGTCGCCGCCGTCTTGCTACACACTACACTACCCTTGTATGCTATCGCGCATGCGTCGAAGTCTCATCGAGCATGCGCGGGCTTACCGGGGACAGGTAAGCATACTCACGAATGGTTTTCTCGACAGGAAAACTCTGCCAAGAATCCAGACGAGAAAAATAGAGAGCAGGTTCTCTATTTTTCTCGTCGAGATTCCCGGCAGTTTTCCTCTGCAAAAAGCTCTCCCAGGAGTTTTCTTGCCGAGAAAAACGGTCGTGTGTACGAGGCTTTACTCCACATCTAATCTCCCTTTAAATAGTTTGTTGGAGCCAAGCTGGCCCCAACAAACTATTTACTGTACTAACAGGTGCACTTGCTGGGCATCTCAGCTACATACAGTATACAGCACTGTGTTCCGGCAGTGGGGCAAGAACTTCCCATCATGCTCCCAGAACAAAAGAAAATTACGGGAAGCTTTTGTATTCTAAGAATGAATACAAAGCTTTCTCGATATTCTGATGTGTAGAGGCAAGCGAATCAAGTCACAATCTCAGCCTCAGCCAGACTCTTGGTGTAGATTCAGAATTATAATTGTTTAACGAAAGTGTAAAACATACATTTCAATCCAACGTGTTGCATTTTTTCATTTTGGGCTCCAAAATGAACCAACGCGTTGACTTCTCCAAAAGAACACATTAACAGCCCTAAAGAAGGGGAAGGCAACACATTGGCTAAATATGTATGTTTTAAATTTTTAATAAATTAATATAATTCTATACCAAGAGTCCTCCTTCCTCACCCAAGTACTTCTTGCTGAAATGACGGCAGTGTTGTACCAGAAAGATAGCAGCCCAATCTCTAAAGGGGGTCCATCACCACCACCCACCATTGGGTTTAACCCACTGGAAGTGATCTCTTCCTTACACTCCACAGAGCCACCCACCAACCACTAGTGACTGATAAAATCAGTCCAGTGCAGTCTCCAGCTTAAATCAACCAATCAGAGGAAGCTTTGTATTCATTCCTAGAATAGAAAGCTTCCTGTACATGTCTGAGCAGCACTCAGCTCGGCTCTATTTTGTTCCAGGAGTGGGACGGGAAGTTTACTTTCCAAAAAGGGGTAATTTTGAAGTTTTCATACTGTCCTAGCATTTTTATTTGCTATATTTTGCAACAGAAAGTAGAGATAACTGTTTTTTCATCAAATAGTTTGATCCTTTTTCCTATATATTTTAAATGTGGTTATTAAAGGGCATTGAAAACCCTTGTTTTTTGTTTTCTTTGTCTATGAAAATAACAAACATGCCTATACTTACCTGCACTGTGCAATCTTTTGTACATAGCAGCCCCAATCCTCTTCTTCTGGGGTTCCCCCTCTCGCATTTCAGGCCCCTCCTTTTCATTGGGTGCCACCATGGAAAGCAAATTTCAGTGGGGGCACCTGTCCCGCTGCTGCGTCCATTGACATAGGATGCATTAAGATGAAAAAAACCTTGAGGCTTTACAACCACTTTAAATCATCAGAAGTCAGCTCTATCTGTCTAAAAAAATATGATATAAAATACATTTGGATACATTGTTTCTTGTTTCTTACAAAAAGGAACTGTCGGTCAAACTATCACAGCACTAAAGTGGTAAAAGATGAACTTCAGCTTGATTTTTTTTCAAAGACAGCAGCTACAAATACTGTAAAAATCAGGTACTTACCAGTGTTTGGGGTCCAGCGCTGTCTTCCTGCACACGTTTTTTCTTGCAACTGTGGGTCTTCTTGGATACAGGAACCCAAAGCCAGCTTCCCGCTGTGCATGTGCAAACTCATGCAGCATTTTGTGAATGGTCCTGCAGTCATGTGGCGTACCCCAGGAGACATACCACACAATCTTTTTTATAATTAACAATTTTTATTAATCCTTCCAGAAAAACAAAAAAACAAAAACAAACAGTAGACATTACACAGGGCTGGCATCAGACAAATGAAAAGAAAACGAAAATCGAAAAAAAAGAAAAAAAATACAGCATCTCAATGACAACAGACTTTCAGTTAAGCGTAGCACAAGTTTGCTAGGGCATTAAACAACCTTACAATAAAAGCGCCCTCTGATGTATCCGCCCCAGAAATGTTTCCAGTAAAAATAACAAATTAGGATCAACCTCTCTGGGGTCAAGAAAGATCAGCTATTTTCAAAAACCCTGGCAAACATCCACAAACCAAGAAAGGGACCGTCGGGGAGGTTCTCCCGTAAGTGCCAAAGCTCCTATACCACCTAATGGCTTTCCAGCCTGCCAGAAAGACATGCTGTGAGAGACTCCATAAGTTCCACATCCTAATCCTAGCATATAGTTCCACGAGGTAGGCAGGGTTGTTTTTTCCAGTGAAGCGCCACCTGGCATCTAAGCTGCTTAAGAATATGGCGCGCTAGCTTCTTGGCAAGTTTAGGCAACCTAGGTCGGAATAGACCTAATAGAAAAGTTCTGGGGAGGAAAGGGAAATCTAAGTTAAACAAGAGTTGGAGAAGGTCCTGAACTGTCTGCCAATATGGTTCTAGGAGCAAACAATGGCGATAAATATGTAGCAGAGGGCCTCGACTTCTACGGCACCTCCAACACCGAAGCAAAAAGGAGTTAGGTACCAGAAATATAATATTTTATAAGTATGCTCCTTATCCGCTTGCCGACCAGCGCACGACGATATACGTCGGCAGAATGGCACGGACAGGCAGATGAGCGTACGGGTACGTCCCCTTTAAGAAGCGGTATTGTGGACTCCGTGAGTCCGTGAGTCTGACCGTGGGGCCCGCGGACTCGATGTCCACAGGGATACTTGCGATTGTCTCACGGAGAGGAAGAACGGGGAAATGCTGACGTAAACAAGCATTTCCCCATTCTTCCTAGTGACTGGACACTGATCACAGCTCCCTGTAATCGGGAGCGGTGATCAACATTGTGTCACACACAGCCCAGCCCCTACAGTTAGAAGCACTCCCTAGGACACACTTAACCCCTTCAGCACCCCCTACAGGTTAACCCCTTCACTGCCAGTGTCATTTTTACAGTAATCAGTGCATATTTTATAGCCAGGGCTTTTTTTCAGGGGGGACCCCTCTGGCTCAGACCCTTTGGTGCCTGCTCACCACAATCACTTGTAAACACAGAAGTCTGGTTTCTGTGTTTACAAGTGACAGCTCTGCACTCTGTATGTAATGAAATCCTGGTATTTAATGCCCCTTTAAGACCCTCCTACTGTTTTCGTGAAATTTGACCGACCACACCCACTATTTGATGGGATTTGGAGGGTGTGTGTAGGGGAAGGGGTTTTGTGGGGCCGTGGGTAAGTTCCAGCACCTATTGTTTGAGAAAAAAAGCCCTGTTAATAGCACTGATCGCTGTAAAAATGACAATGGTCCCAAAATGGTTTCAAAAGTGTCAGATGTGTCCACCATGTTGCAGTCACGATAAAAATCGCTAATCGCCGCCATTACTAGTAAAAAAAAAAATTATTAATAAAAATGCCATAAAACTAACTATTTTTTAGACGCTATAACTTTTGCGCAAACCAATGTATAAACGCTTATTGCTTTTTTTTTTTAACCAAAAATATGTAGAAGAATACGTATCAGCCTAAACTGAGGAAAATATTTGTTTTTTTCTATATTTTTGGGGATATTTATTATAGCAAAAATTAAAAAATATAATTTTTTTTTAAAAATTGTCGCTGTATTTTTGTTTATAGCGCAAAAAATAAAAACCGCAGAGGTGATCAAATACCCCCAAAAGAAAACTCTATTTGTGGGAAAAAAAGAACATCAATTTTGTTTGGGAGCCACGTCGCACGACCGCGCAATTGTCAGTTAAAGCGACGCAGTGCCGAATTGCAAAAAGTGGCCTGGTCTTTGGCCAGCCAAAAGGTCCAGGGCTTAAGTGGTTATAGAGAGTGCATATTGAGCTTTTAGCTACTTGGGACTATATCACCCCCCAAGCCTCCTGAGGTAGTTCCACCCCAATTGCTTGTTCCCACTTAAGCATTAGGGATGAGCTTTGAGTTCGAGTCGAACATATGTTCTGCTGCGGATCATGTCGTCCTAAATGACCCAGAGGACTGCGGACCAAATGCCTCAGCAAACCTACGCTGCATGGCCTCCCTGATCCTGCAAAGCCTGCGGAGGGATCCTCGTATTCGTGCGATCAAGGAGAGGGATTATTACTGGCTGGCAACTCTCCTTGATCCACGTTACAAGGGTAAGGTTGCGGACCTTTTTTTTTTATCAATGACTTTTCTATGTATCGCCGGGAGCCGACAATTCATTAATAGCTGCGAGTGAGTTTTAAATGACTTTTTTCCTTCAGAAATTACACTTTGTGCAGGGACAGTTCTAAGCATGGAAAACATGCATATTATACACACACCCTAGGTACGAAATTTAAAGGAATATTTCACTTTTATTGTTTCACTTTAAGCATTTTTAAAATCACTGCTCCCGAAAAAACGGCTGTTTTTAAAACTTTTTTTTTGCATTGATACATGTCCCCTGGGGCAGGACACGGGTCCCCAAACACTTTTTAGGACAATAACTTGCAATATTACCCTTTATAATATTTTGATTTCGAACGTTCGAGTCCATTGTATTTAATAGGGTTCTAAAGTTCACGCGAACATTCTGGCTGTTCGCAGGTTCTGGTGCGAACCGAACAGGGGGGTGTTCGGCTCATCCCTAGTCTTGAGGATGGATCACTGGCCAGAGCTTGCACAGTATGCAATTGAGCTACTGGCCTGTCCTGCATCCAGCGTTCTTTCGGAACGCACATTCAGTGCTGCTGGAGGCTTTGTAACCGATCACAGGGTGCGCCTGTCCACCAACTCAGGTTAATCGTCTCACCTTCATAAAAATGAATCAGTCTTGGATCACCAGCTACCAAGCACCTGATGTTGATGTAACCAAATAATTTTTTTTATGAATGTGAGATCCCTTCAAGACTGCCTACGCTGATGCTGAGTGACTATCCTGCTATGCTGAGTGACTATCCTATTCCTCCTCAATGTTCATGTTGATAGCTTCTAATAACGTTTTTGGCTCTGGGCACCACCACCAGCGGCTAAGGCCCAATTTTTCTGCCCCTGTTTAACAGGTGCATGTATAATTTAAATTTTTGCTGTAATATTTTGAAGCAGGGCTCATTCCTGCGCTCAAATAGAGTATCTGTGAGGGGTTGCAGTGTTGTGGCACCAGCACCAGTGCCTAAAGCCCAATTTTTCTGCCCCTGTTTAACAGGGGCGTGTAATTACAATTTTTGCTGAAATATTTTGCAGCAGGGCTCGTTCCTGCACTCAACTAGGGTATCTGTGAGGGGTTGCATTGTTGTGGCACCAGCACCAGTGCCTAAGGCCCAATTTTTCTGCCCCTGTTTAACAGGGGCATGTAATTACAATTTTTGATCTAATATTTCACAGCAGGGCCCGTTCCTGCGCCCACCAAGAGTTACTGTGAGGGCTTACAGTGTTGTGGCACCACCACTACCACCACCACCAAAGGCCCAATTTTTCTGTCTCTGTTCAACAGGGGCATGTAACTATACTTCTTGATATAATAGTTCACAGCAGGGCCTGTTCCAGCGCCCACCAAGAGTAACTGTGAGGGCTTACAGTGTTTTGGTACCACCAACACCTAAGGCCCAATTTTCTGCAGAGTATATAGGGCAGGCCGTATAGTATAAACAGGCGGTCCCCTACTTTCAAACATCCGACTTCCAAATGACTCCTACTTACAAATGGAGGTAGACAACAGGAAGTGAGAGGAAATCTACCCCTAGGAAGGGAAATTCTCTCCTGTAAGAGTTAATATGGGAAAAAGATGTCTCCGCTGATGCTTTATCACCAATCCTTGTTTCCCTAATAACCCCAAATTTTCAAAATCCAATTGTCATTGGAACAGAAAGTGAGCTGAAATCAGGACAGGGGCACAGACAGCAAAACAAATGTTACAGGGGTGATAACCCTTCCCTATGTTATCCAAAAAGCTTAAAAATAGATTTTTGGGCTGGAGCTACACTTACAAAATGTACCTTTTCCCAAATTACAAACAGATTCAACTTAAGAACAAACCTATAGTCCCTGTCTTGTTTGGACCACCTGTATACTGCTGTTCATAGTATATAGGGCCTGGGGACCCCACGCCTTTTCTTTTTTTTATTTGGGTGCGGGGTTCCCATTATTATCCATACAAGTCTTAAAGGGCCTGGTAATGGGCTAGGGGGGAGGGGTACCCATACCGTTTTTCTTAATGATTTTCATCCATATTGCCGGGACCCGACATTACATTACAGCTGCAAGCAGTTTTAAATGACTTTTATTCCTTTAGAATGTCATTTTGTTCAGGGACTGTTCTAAACATGGGAAACACGCGCCACTTCACAGGCATACTATAGACACCCCCCAGGTACGATATTTAAAGGAATATTTCACTTTTATTTTTTCACTTTAAGCATCATTAAAATCACTGCTCCCGAAAAAACTGCAGTTTTTAAAACTTTTTTTGCATTGATACATGTCCCCTGGGGCAGAACCTGGGTCCCCAAACCCTTTTTAGAACAATAACTTGCATATTAGCCTTTAAAATGCGCATTTTTGATTTCTCACATTCGAGTCCCATAGACTTTAACGGTGTTTGAAAGTTTGCGCGAACTTCCGGTCCGTTCGCATTGTTCTGGATGCAAACCGAACCGGGGGGTGTTCGGCTCATCCCTATTAAGCATATACACTATATTACCAAAAGTATTGGGACACCTGGTTTTACTTGCACATGAACTTTTTTTTTCCCATAAAATTTTTATTAGAGTATTTAGGTATACAGAGATCACGACACAGGTTACAAAAGGTAAGTAGTAACATACCGAAAGCATACAAAAGAGATAATAAAATGTACATTAGAACATGAACAGTTGCACAAGCATAAATGGATAAGGTGGCGACATCAATAAACCAAAGCTTGTATTAGATATAAAGGCTCTGCGCCAACGATTTAAGCATGGAACTCGGTAAGATTAGTGAGAGGTAGAGCTCTAAGTGGGATTTTGGTACCCACTGAACTATATCGCCACGACACCCAATCACCCCTAAAGGGATCTTGCACCCGAACTTTAATGGCATCCCAGTCTTAGTCCGTAGGGTTCGATATTGAGTTGACCCACCGTTTGCAGGTATAACAGCTTCAACTCTTCTGGGAAGGCTGTCTACAAGGTTTGGGAGTGTGTCTATTGGAATGTTTGACCATTCTTCCAGAAGCGTATTTGTAAGGTCAGGCACTGATGTTGGGCGAGAAGGCCTGGCTCGTAGTCTTGGCTCTAAATTATCCCAAAGGTGTTCTATTGGGTTGAGATGCAGGCCAGTCAGGTTCCTCCACCCCAAACTCACTCATCCACGTCTTTATGGACCTTGCTTTGTGCACTGGTCCAATCCAATTTGTGCAGGGGGGATTATTGTGTGGGGTTGTTTTTCAGGGGTTGGACTTGGCCCCTTAGTTCCAGTGAAGGGAACTCTTAAGAGGTCAGCTCACCAAGACATTTTGGACAATTTTATGCTCCCAACTTTGTGCGAACAGTTTGGGGATGGCTCCTTCCTGTTCCAGCATGACTGCGTACCAGTGCACAAAGCAAGGTCCATAAAAACATGGATGAGCAAGTTTGGGGTGGAGAAACTTGACTGGCCTGCACAGAGTCCTGACCTCAACTCGATTGGGATGAATTAGAGCAGAGACTGAGAGCCAGGCCTGCTCATCCACATCAAAGCCTGACCTCACAAATGTGCTTCTGGAAGAATGATCTAACATTCCCATAGACACTCCTAAACCTTGTGGACAGTCTTCCTAGAAGAGTGGAAGCTGTTATAGCTGAAAAGGATCAATATTGAACCCTACAGACTAAGAATGGGATGCCATTAAAGTTCAGGTGTATGTAAAGGTAGGCGTCCCAATACTTTTGGTAATGTAGTGTAACTGTGTTTACCCTGAGTGGATATAGGATATCCATTCAAAAAGCTTGTAAATATCCTAAATTAAGCCTTTTTGTGCTGGGCCCGCAAGGACTAGACGCTTAAAAGACCACAACATTTTTAAAGCCTAAATGGATATGTCTGTTATGCAATATTCTATGTCATGATAATCACAATAATAATGGCTGATTTTTGCGTTAAATTTAATAAATGTATATCTGCCTGACCCAGCTGAATATATTTGACTTATTCACCCATATAACGAGTTGGCAAGCAATGTGCTTAAAGAAAAAGTGCAGACAGCTGTCCCAGAGGACTAGGGCTATCTATCTCAATAAGCCACTTCCCTTGCACAGGTCACAATCACCAACAACTTAATGTGAGCAGATCCTCTGTTGACTGAATCATTTCCAGTTTTTGTTCATGCAGCTAGACAGGATATCCGGTAAGATGGAGAATAGGGAGGGAAGTTGGCTCAATCAGTTTATGATTCGCTATTAATTTTCCTAATGTCTTGAAGTATATTATTACTGTTTGTCTACTTTGATTCCTGTGTTTTGTGAAGGATGCCTCTAATTGGAACTTAGACTCTCTGCCACTAAACAATTAGGAGTTACATGCCTGGGGAGCTATTTTAAGACCAAGTTATGCAATGCTAAAAGCCGCCAACATGAGAATTGTCCTTTTACTAGACACACTATAGGAAAACCTTATCTCGGTCCACCGTGGAACTACAATTACCTGCCAGATAAAGAAACCAACGTCATTTTTACTCAACATGCTACAGCAGAGTTTCTCAATCTTTGTACCATGTAGGAACACTTGAAATAGCTTTCAGGTCTCATGGAACCCCTGCTAATATCTACTATATCCACCTCAACTCTGGAAGGTTTCACCCCCTTTATGACCAGGCCATATTTTGCTATTTAGTTCCCTTGTCATCTCCTCCCATGCTCCCCTCCAGGACTTTTCCAGAGGCTCTCCTATGCTCTGGAACTCCCTACCCCAATCTGTCCGACTATCTCCTCCTCTGTTTGATTGTCCCTGAAAACCCTCCTCTACAGAGAAGCCTATTCTGCCCCTGCCTAACAACTGTACTTTTATTTTCTCCATCAGACCATCCCCCACAGCTATTACCTTTTGTATCACTTGACCCACCCTTTTAGATATTAAGCTCTAACAAGCAGGGCCCTCTGAGGCCTCGTACACACGACCAGTTTTCTCGACAAGAAAACTGCTGGGAGAGCTTTTTGCCGTGAAAACCGTTCGTGTGTATGGTTTCTCGACGTGAAAACTGCTGGAAATCCTGGCGCGAAAAATATTGAACCTGCTCTATTTTCTCGTCGTGATTCTCGGCAGAGTTTTCCTGCCGAGAAAAGCGGTCGTCTGTATGCTTACCTGAAGGGTAACGAAACCGTGCATGCTCAATAACACTTTGACGCATGTGCGGTAGCATACAAAATTAGGGTGGGGTGTAGCAAGATGGCGGCGACGGAATCGAATGTGACGAGACGCCGGCTCGTCGTAGTCGATGACGTCACCTCGTTCTTGCCATTCAAAAGAACGGCGGTTCTTTTGAGTGGCCGTCTGTATACACGGCTTTGCAAGGCAAGCTTGCAAGGAATTCCATCAGGAAAACCAATGTTTTTTTTCCTGACGGGATTCCCAGCCGTGTGTACAGGGCTTGAGGCTCCATGCACACTGGGCTTAAAAAAAACATCCGTTCTCTTGGGAGTAAAAAAACACTCATATACAGCATTTTTTATACAAAGTCTAGATGAGTTTAGAAGAGTTTAACGTTTTTTTCTGCCAGTGAGCTCCAATCAGAAACACGAACAAGAAGATTTTTTTTTTCCTGCCTCTAAATGTTGAGCTCAAAATATGCCTGTAATCGTCTTAATGTACATGAACACATAGGATAACATTGAGCTGCTTTTAAGCCAGTGTGCATGGAGCCTGATTCCTCCTGTATTGAATTGTATTGTAATTGTAGTGTCTGCCCTCATGTTGTAAAGTGCTGCGCAAACAGTTGGCGCTATATAAATCCTGTATAATAATAACAATAACATTTAGCACTGCGCTACTTTAACTGGTAATTGTTACGGTCATGCAATGCTGTACCTAAACAAAATTTGTATTCTTTTTTGCACACAAAGAGAACCTTCTTTTGGTGGAATTTTTTTATTATATAAATTAAAAAAGACCGAAAATGTTGAAAAAATATATTTTTTTTTACTTTTTGCTATAAAACATATCCAAAAAAATGTAAAAAATAAAGCATATGTGCATGCCCTAAACCTGGAAACAGGCAGCGACATTCCAGTACGTTGCTGTGCCTGTATGGGCGGGCCGGCCGTCCTCAGTACATTGCGGGAGGGCGGTCCTTAAGTGGATGTCCACAGCTCTTGGTACATTAGTGTGAACAGTAAGGTGAATAAGCAAAAGAATAATAAGAAGGGCTTCTCTGGAGGACAAAATTATTTCAGTAATAATTAAATCAAACTGATAATAAAAATGTCCAGAAAAGAAATGCAGCCAATACAAATTGTAGAGTTCACTCACATTGGTGGTCAATAGATTAAAGCCTGCTTACATTGATCAGTGCAGAGGTGCCCCTTACATTGGTGGTAAGTGTTGTGCATCCCTACATTGGAGGTCAGTGAAATGCCCCCTTGCATTGGTGGTCATTGAAGAAAGGCCCCATAAATTGGTGATCATTGGGAAATGGGCCACCTTACCTGATGGTCAGTAGAAGAACAGTCATATTACAATGGTGATCATTGGGAAGAATGCCTTCATTTAAAATTAACTTTGTTATCAGGGGTTGCTTACTTGTGATTGAGAATTTGCAATTTTTTTAACCCCTTCATGATGAGAGTAAAACAAATCTTAGCTCCTGGACATACAGTTATGCCGTGTACAAAAACGATAGCGAATTCCGATCGTCTGTGTGGAACTCCATCGGAGAAAAAACCCACGCATGCTCAGAATCAAGTCGACGCATGCTCAGAAGCATTGAACTTCATTTTTCTCGGCTCGTCGGAGTGTTTTACGTCACAACGTTTGGGACGGTTGGATTTTTGACTGATGGTGTGTAGGCAAGACTGAGGGAAGTCAGCTTCATCGGATTTCCGATGGAAAAATCCATCGGATTTGAATCCATAGGAAATGCGATCGTGTGTACAGGGCTTTTGTTTTGTAACTTTGACGTGTTAGTTAAACTGTACATATCATCACAACTACTTTATTTATACAAGTGAATTATACGTTGTTTCCTTCAGGACAAATTGGGCTTTCATTTAGTAGTAAGGTTCGATTCACACTATCGCTGCATGCGACTCTCAGGAGGGGTCCGATGTGTCCTGGTTGACCGATTCAGGTCCGATTTTAGACTGAATTTTTGGCTGAATTCGGACCTGAAAAGGACCAAAACACGTACAGGGCTCCTGTGCAAATTCGCACCGGAGCCGCAGTGGCGATATGTGAACCGACTCCATAGAGAGCCGGTCAAAATCCCCTGCTATTGCGAATTGGATGCGTGTGAACCCATAATAGTAATGGATATCTCCTGAATTCTTTTATTATCAAAAGAAAACTGGCACAAAATAGTATGTTTTTTTTTTTTAAATGTATCTGTATATTTTGTGCTATTAACATAATCTACAACAAAGAACCTCAAATAAATTCTCCTACTCCTGATGAGTGCAGCGATACCACATATGTATGGTATTTGTTGTTTGTAGCCGTAGTTCAGCCAAGCCCTGATCACTACCTTGACCCTAACCTTGACCCTTACCCTGGCACTGACGCAGATCAAACCCTGATCTATTTTATCTATATTTTTATCATCACCATTTTTTTTTTAACCACACACTTTTCTTTGTTTACAATTTTCTCCTCTAGCAAGGAGAAAAAGATACAATATATATTTTTTCCATTCAAGAGGAGAAAATATTACAGGGAACTGGGCTGTACAGTGACTGATCACTGTTATAGCCAATCACAGGCTATCACAGTCATTAGGTGATCTGGAACCAGTCCTCCTTAATACGAGACAGTACACCTCGGTCTCTGTGTGGGAGTCCAGCACAAACACAGTATCGCACATTTGCAGCCCTGATGGATAAAGAGTCGACATACCACAGAAAAACGCAGCTCAAAACCCGATATAGTCACAATGTGTGTATGTGTGTGGCTTCAGCCAGCACCGCTCCGGCCATGCCCACTGACGCATTTTGCCCTGCCCACCGGGTTGGTTTTGAGTGGCGTCTCATCCATGGTATGTCTACACTTCTGGATTGGTTCCTTTTAGACGCCTGCTCCTATGTTGAGTGCCAGCGGAGAGGTCCTGAAGCCTCCAGCTTGGAGCGGGGCTACAAGCCCTACGTGACTCCATGGATAAAGACCCACTTGCATGAGGTCGCATATAGGCGTACGCAGTTGTGTAGGGGTTGAGTAACCCCTAGCAACTTCTGGAGGAATCCTAGGGTTCCATAGAAACCTGGTTGAGAACGGCTGCATTTGAGTATCCACCAGGCTACGTTTAAAGTGGCAGATGTAACGTAAGATTAGAACACAGGCTACTGTTGCTGACCTCCTACTGAAAAAAACAAGTTAGTTGGCTGTTTTGATCACCCACAGACTTCATAACTGCTTAAGTCACTGACCTGGAACATGTATGCTGTGAAAGTTGGCGAAACGTCAAAAGTCCTCATTTGTGTACTTGTTCCAAGTCAGTAACTCAAAGTATTTAAAAGGCAAACACTCCAAGCAGGACACAACAATAAAGCCCTGTACACACGATAGGTTTTACCGATGAAAACAGTCTGATGGACTTTTTTCATCGGACAAACCGATCGTGTATGGGCCCCATCGGTCTGTTTTCCATCGGTGAGAAAAACTAGAACATGTTTTAAATTTATCCGATGGGCAAAAAACCGATAGCAAATTACTATCGTCTGTGGGGAACTCCATCGGATAAAAAACCCACGCATGCTCAGAATCAAGTCGACGCATGCTCAGAAGCATTGAACTTCATTTTTCTCGGCTTATCGGAGTGTTTTACGTCACCGCATTTGGAACGGTCGGTTTTTTGACTGATGGTGTGTAGGCAAGACTGATGGAAGTCAGCTTCATCGGTTTTCCGATGGAAAAATCCATCGGTTAAAAAACTATAGGAAATCCGATCGTGTGTACAGGGCTTAAGAAGCTAACAGAAGTGCCAAGTCCTACCATTCCACCCTGATCTGGAGTTTCACTTAAGCCCTGTACACACGATCGGATTTCCTATTGATTTTAAACCAATGGATTTTTCCATCGGAAATCCGATGAAGCTGACTTCTATCAGTCTTGTCTACACACCATCAGTCAAAAAAAACGATCGCCCCAAACGCCGTGACGTAAAACACTCCGGCGAGCCAAGAAAAATTAAGTTCTATGCTTCTGAGCATACGTCGACTTGATTCTGAGCATGCGTGGGTTTTTTATCCGATGGAGTTCTCCACAGACGATAGTAATTTGCTATTGTTTTTTTTTTCATCGGATAAATTTAAAACATGTTCTATTTTTTAACACCGATGGAAAAAAGTCCGGTGGGGCCCATACACAATCGGTTTGTCCGATGAAAAAAGTCCATCAGACTGTTTTCATCGGTAAAACCGATCGTGTGTACAGGGCTTAAAGGAGAAGTATGGCCAAAGCTCTTTTGGTTATACTTCTCCTATGGATCTAAGTAGTGCACTTCGTTCTGCACTCCTATGAGCCGTTTTCAGCCAATAGCGGGCTAAGCCCGAAGGACACAGAGATCACAGAGTACGCTGGATGCACGCCCCAGGGTGTACGCGAGGAGAGTGGTTCCCGGGAAGACATCCATGGATGACCTCCTGGAACTATAGAGTCACACTGTAGTTGTCTTTTGGCTGTGGAACAGTTAGGAAGTGGTTAAGCTACTGACGCAGCTGCTTTCTACACTTTATTAGAGATGATTCCAAATCATTTCTTTTTATACATCTCTGGGGATGAAAAATTAAGCTTGGGGCAGTTTTGGCAAAATACAATGATGTCAACTGGAGGTAAATTTTGCTGAAATTTTCTTAAAGTTTTACTAACCCAGGACCCGGCATTCATTCACTATATTTGGTCTCCCATAGCACACAGAACATGGAAATGCAAATAATTTAGTAAATATAAACTGCTAAATACTTTTTCTCATCAGCAGTATATATATCAGTCTTGTGGCTTCTATCAGTGTCTGGTTAAAGTTTGTAGGAGGAATTGACATTCTCCTCTGACTGTCCTATGAGGTTGCATGACCCCTGATCCTCTGTACAGTGCTGCTTGGGCCTGTGCTGATCACATGCACCCTCCCAAGAAAAGAAAAAAACTTTAGCAATGAACACCAAATTGAGCATGTGCAGAGTGCCCCCAAGGCTCTGTATTATCAGCAGATGGATTGGGGACAGTAAAAGAAGGGTTGAATCAGAGAAGACAGGATCAAACAGCCCTTTTACACAATGCAGAGGATTAACCCCTTAGGTTCCACAGTGAGTGTAACAAGCATGCTTTACTGCGTATACAGACAGATTTTACTGTTGTAGTAGCACTTTAATTGCCACGTACACATGACCGTTTTTCATGACGAGAAACATGCCATTTTTTAAATTGATTGTGAAAAACGGTCGTGTGTAGTCTCCAGAGCATTTTTCTCGACAAGAAAAATGGGCATTAAAAATTTAGAACCTGCTCTATTTTTTCTCGTCGTTTTTCACGTCGTCATTTTTCTCGTTGTGAAAAACCGCCGTGTGTAGGCTTTAACGACGGGAAAAAAACGCACATGCTCAGAAGCAAGTTATGAGACGGGAGCGCTCGTTCTGGTAAAACTAGCGTTCGTAATGGAGATAGCACATTCGTCACGCTGTAATGGACTGAAGAGCACAAGGCTGAAAAGCGCGAATCCTCTCTTTCCAAACTTTTACTAACACAAAATCAGCAAAAGCAGCCCAAAGAGTGGCGCCATCCGAATGTAACTTCCCTTTTATAGTGCCGTCCTACATGTTGTCATATGTGTTGTACGTTACCGCGCTTTGCTTGAGCATTTTTTTTCACGTTAGTGTGTATGCAAGGCAGGCTTGAGAAGAACGATGACATTAAAAACGGTCGTGTGAACGCGGCATAAGGCTAGGCTCACACTGCTGCTATCAGATTTTGATCCAACTTAAGCTGCATACACACTATACAATTTTCTGTAGATTTTTTCCTTCAGATTTACCAAAACCATATAATATGAGGTCAAACCTTAATGCCTTGTACACACAATCGGATTTCCGATGGAATAAAATCCGATGGAATTTTCCGTCGGAATTCCGAAGAAGCTGACTTCCATCAGTCTTGCCTACACACTGTCAGGCTAAATTCCGACCGTCCAAAGCGCAGTGACGTAAAACACTACGACGAGCCAAGAAAAATGAAGTTCAATGCTTCCGAGCATGCGTCGACTTGATTATGAGCATGCATGGATTTTTCTCCAATGGAATTCCACACAGACGATCGGAATTTCCCATCGGATTTTTTTCCATTGGAAAAATTTAAAACACGTTCTATTTTTTTACTTCGATGGAAAAAAGTCAGATGGGGCACACACACGATCGGAATTTCCGATGAAACAAATCCATCTGATTTTATTCCATCGGAAGTGCGATCGTGTGTACAAGGCATAAGAGTTTCAGTTTTTATGCAATCAGTCAGTGCCTTGCACTAGATGGTTTTGGTAAATTTAAAGGAAATCAGACAACAAAAGTTGTATAGTGTGTATGGGGTCTTAGATGCAACTTTGATAAGGCTTGTATATTCTACGGGGCCAAAACCACACAGGATTCGAGTAATACAGGAACCTTTTCCAAAAAAGTTGTGTAGCAGGGTCTCCTTTAAGACTCTCAGGACCACCTTACCCAGAACCCCATTTGGCACCCAGGGTGCATTGTTGCCACCGCAGAGACTTATGGGTGGGGCTATAAAGGGAAGGGGCGAGGCTAGGCTCGGCCTCTTTGGGACACGAGACTTCAGTGGATAGATCTTCCTGTGCGGATCCGCCAAGGTGCAAGGCCTGAAGCCTGGGGCCTTGCGCAGCTACCCAAAGAGCCTTCCACCCTATTGCAAGCCTGGGTGGCCTCTGACTTGGTCATCCTCAACCATTGCTGGACCGGAGGCCCGACCGCTGCAGACGCTGTGTGGGGAGACACAGCAGGTGGAAGTCCCGGACTGGGATCGCGTCCGGAGAGGTGAGCGAGCACATGCTCAATCCATATACTTTACACTATTGTTAGGCCTACAGACTGCCGTGGCCCACCAGTTCATATTTGAGTTCCTGCTGGAGATCCCTAGCAGAACTGAGTCAAGCTGATCTCTAGTGAAGTACTCCGTGTTGTCACTTTGACCCCCCTTTTGGATTACAAATGTGTTCCTGAAATGTGCACCACCATTACAGACCTGCATGCGAAGAATTCATTTCCTAGAGACTGAATTATAGGGTCAGGCCTGACCGGGTATTGGAGTTTAGTAGCTGCGCCACAGGGCGTTAGGTTAACGGTCGCCCCATGTGGCACGCCATTACTGTGTTTCATTAATGTGTAGTGTACTATTTGCTGCAGGGCTCTGCTAGAAGCATATGTTATCTGTTTTACTGTTGATTCATTTTTCTAAGTGAGAGTAAACCTCATTATTCTTTTACTATTTGCATTGGCGTCTAAATTTTCCATAGAGCATAAGATATATTACCCTAGACTAACTGTGCCAGAGTGGGTCGAGTGAATTGCCGGGGGTTGGTGGAGCTGTCTTCAGGGCCCAAAACTAATACTGCGGCTCTCTTAGCTGAGGGTAGCGCTACAGTTGCATTGATGTGAATGGGCATCATTGGAAACAATGTGATTTCCATTATCATGCGATTTTGTGCAACTCAAGTCACTTCAGAAATGGCACTAGTGTGAACGGAGCCTAAAGGTGAAATGCATTTTGCATACCCATGACCCAAAGCTTTGATCTCCTACATTGTAACAGATAACTAAGCAGGATAGTGTTCTTAAAACTTGGAAACCCACCATAGGCCGTAAAGAAGGAACCCTGTATGAAAGCATATCACTTCTTGCATACGCCCAGTGCAAGACGATGTCAAAATACACTTCTGTCTACAATCTGTTATCTGCTGGATTTCGGCCACACAAGTGACACTCTCCACCACGTTAACCCTATGGAGCTTGTGCGGGAAGTTATTATCATTGGAAAAGACTAGGTCAGACATCCAGCTTCCTTTAGAAAACCTTGGTGCCCTCCATGCGCTCTATCTGTAGCTCACTGACAAAATTGAGGTCTGTATCACTTTGCTCATTACCAGGGTGTTGCCACATGCTAGAGATGGTGGAAGGGATGAAACTCCAACTAGGGATTGAGACGTTCAGCACCATCAAGTGATAAACCTGATGAAACGTAGAATAGTCCCCCTCCCGTCTCCCGAGTTCGTGTTCACAACCTCCCCCCCAGGATGCTCAGTATGAAGCCTCCAGCTCTAGGAGCGCTGCAAAGCACGTTAGCTCCAACTTTCACCCTTTAGGCATCTCAGGAGTTAATGATAGACATCTTGGACAAAATCCAGGCATCAAATGAGAAACATTTCACAGGTCAGCAGATGGCTGACTTCTCCCTGAGGCACAAATTAAAAAAAATAAAAAGCCATGAGAAAAAAGACTGAAAAATGAGAGGAAGCACGAAATACGAAAATAAAACTTTTCCCCAAAATAATATCAAAATGGCCCCATTATCAGAGATGAACTTTCAATATGTTAGCCTTTCATGTACAGCTTGGCTTAAATTGTTACTAAACCCAGGAGCCTGCATTCACTAAATCTGGTCACCCACAGTAAACAGAGCATGGAAATGCTAAAATTTTAGTACGGTAAATATAAACTGCTAAATACCTTTTCTCACCAGCAGTATATAGCAGTCTTGTGATTTTTATCAGTGTCCAGTTAAGCACTGGTTAAAGCTTGTAGGAGGAGTTTTCATTCTCCTCTGATTGCCTTATGAGGCTGCAAGACCCCTGACCCTCTGTCTGGACAGTCCTGATTGGACCTGTGCTGATCACATGCACCCTCGTAAGAAAAAAGGATAACTCTCTAGCAACTCACACCAAGCATGTGCAGAGTGCCCCCAAGGCTTTGTTCTATCAGGAGATGGACTGTCAACAATAAAAGAATAGGAGGATCAGAGAAGACAGGATCAAACAGCCTTTTTACACAATGCGGAGGATTAACAGCTTAGGTTCCACAGTGAGTATAACAAGCATGCTTTACTGTATACAGTGCCTTGAAAAAGTATTCATACCCGTTGAAATTTTCTACATTTTGTCATGTTACAACCAAAAACGTAAATGTATTTTATTGAGATTTTATGCAATAGACCAACACAAAGTGGCACATAATTGTGAAGTGGAAAGAAAAAAGATAAATGGTTTTCAATTTTTCTTACAAATAAATATGTGAAAAGTGTGGGGTGCATTTGTATTCAGCCCCCCGGAGTCAATACTTTGTAGAACCTCCTTTCTCTGCAATTACAGCTGCAAGTCTTTTTGAGGATGTCTCTACCAGCTTTGTACATCTAGAGAGTGACATTTTTGCCCATTCTTCTTTGAAAAATAGCTCAGGCTCTGTCAGATTGGATGGAGAGCGTCTGTGAACAGTAATTTTCAAGTCTTGCCACAGATTCTCAATTGGATTTAGCTCTGGACTTTTGACTGGGCCATTCTAACACATGAATATGCTTTGATCTAAACCAGGGATATGCAATTAGCGGCCCTCCAGCTGTTGCCAAACTACAAGTCCCATCATGCCTCTGCCTTTGGGTGTCATGCTTGTGGCTGTCAGAGTCCTGCTATGCCTCATGGGACTTGTAGTTCTGCAACAGCTGGAGGTCCGCTAATTGCATATCCCTGATCTAAACCATTCCATTGTAGCCCTGGCTGTATGTTTAGGGTTGTTGTCCTCCTGGAAGGTGAACCTCCGACCAGTCTCAAGTCTTTTGCAGACTCTAACAAGTTTTCTTCTAAGATTACCCTGTATTTGGCTCCGTCCATCTTCCCATCGACTCTGACCAGCTTCCCTGTCCCTGCTGAAGAAAAGCATCCCCACAACATGATGCTGCCACCACTATGTTTCACGGTACGGGTGATGTGTTCAGGGTGATGTGCAGTGTTAGTTTTCCACCACACATAGTGTATTGCTTTTAGGCCAAAAAGTAAAATTTTGGTCTCATCTGACCAGAGCACCTTCTTCCACATGTTGGCTGTGTCCGCCACATGGCTTCTCGCATGCTGCCAACGGGACTTCTCAGGGCTTTCTTTGAACAATGTCTTTCTTCTTGTCACTCTTCCATAAAGGGCAGATTTGTGGAGTGCATGACTAATGTATAACAGATGTACTTACTGCTTACCCCCTGTTTGCTCCAACTTCTTACCCATAATCCTAAATTAACGAGACCACACCGAAATTGGAGTAAAACATAGGCCGTAGCAGCCTTATTTATTAAATAAATATATTTCCAAAATAATATCAAAATCCTAGCGTTGGTCTTTTGCGGGAACCTCCATAACCATCTGATAAAATATTGCACTGCGGTACCTCTCATATGCTTATAGGCCTCAAGCCGACCGGCTGGCTCAGAGACAACCACGGACCGCAGTGCACCCGTTACCAACACATTTTAGCTAAACCTCCGTTAGCTGAAATCCAACCATCAGGACCCATACCAACGATAGGTCCTGAACTCATTCCTTCCAAGGTATCTTCCTTCATCCGCAAAGACCAACACCCGCTACTGCCACGACATCCAGAACACATCATACCTGTTAATAGAAAGAACAACAACACAAACCAGACCATACGGACATAACCAGGGGAGGGTGGGCGGGAACTTTCCTTCACACTGTGGTGACCTGGGGGAGGGGAAAACTCCTTTTCCTACTTACTCCCCCTCCCACTAAACTTCCTACCCAATCCTAATACTTCTAACATCCTGTACCCTGTTTCCCTAGTCATGCCAGCCCTCCGCTCATTTCTTTTCTCTCATTTTTTGCTCCGGGCTTTTCTTGACTAATGTATAACAGATGTACTTACTGCTTACCCCCTGTTTGCTCCAACTTCTTACCCATAATCCTAAATTAATGAGACCACACCGAAATTGGAGTAAAACATAGGCCGTAGCAGCCTTATTTATTAAATAAATATATTTCCAAAATAATATCAAAATCCTAGCGTTGGTCTTTTGCGGGAACCTCCATAACCATTTAATAAAATATTGCACTGCGGTACCTCTCATATGCTTATAGGCCTCAAGCCGACCGGCTGGCTCAGAGACAACCACGGACCACAGTGCACCCGTTACCAACACATTTTAGCTAAACCTCCGTTAGCTGAAATCCAACCATCAGGACCCATACCAACGATAGGTCCTGAACTCATTCCTTCCAAGGTATCTTCCTTCATCCGCAAAGACCAACACCCGCCACAGCACCCAAGGGGAAAACCTTACCCTTGGGGGCCCCCCACACCCCAGAGCTCACTGTATGCCATATTGCATTCCCAATGCCCATAAGTCACTCCCCACAGCAGTGAGGTGCACACCATTGCCCCGCAGGTACCTCCAGCCATCCACCACCAACTCCATGTGCCTTACCACCAACCGTCCATTCCTCACTACAAATCTACTCACTTCCCAATTAAGCTCCGTACGGGCCCTGTAGATACCCTCTAAAGACCAAGCCCCATTCCATGCGGTCCGAGTGACAATGTCCAACCACCCAATGACCATGTCCGGGAATGCCATCGACCTTACCCCTAAATCATTACCACCTACGTGCAGGACCAAAACGTCAGGCGGCCTATATAGACGTGCAAAGCTGTACCTCTGGAGCCCCTCCACTCCATAGCATTCCCGGAACTCCCGGCCATCTAGCACAAACCTCCTGGCTTGGAAACTCCACCTGCTGACCCTCTGGCCCCACATCCGCCCCTCATTACCCCTTTTTTTTTTTATGTATTTTAAACACTATCGAATGGCCCAGTATCCAGGCCAGGGCCTGTACCGAACCTGCAAGAAGAGAAAGAAACAAGCCACCAAGACCTCAGCAAGCCCAAAATCATCACAGCCCCCATACACTCTCTCCACCCAGCCCACCACTATTCGAATCCCACCAGCTGATGGGGGCGAATGTATAGCACAAATCTACAAGACTCCCACCTACCAAAGCGCTTAAGCGCCTCAGCATCCATCCCACCTTAGCCGCCTCGGTCGCAGCCCCAACCCTGAAAGAAACGAGAAGAACATGCCCTCTCATCCAAGCCCCAACCCGGCAGCACTTCCTGGAAACTGAAACCCTGTGAAACCTGAACAACAAAGGGGGACCCATCCGTGTGCATTAAGAAGGACCCAACTGCCCCGGGACGCACCTCCCAAATAAAAAACCCCCGTCACGGCCCCCTCCGGACACCACTGCTAGCCAGGCGGAGCCAAGCCCGCACCAACTGACCCCTGCCTACCTGTTCCATCTTGTATATCAGTAACACCAACGACACCCCCTCCTTCTTGCACCTAATCTCATAAACCCACATTCCCCCTTTGACGGACTTGGAAAGGCTGACCAGCTCCCCAAACCAAAAGGCCCCAAATTTATTTATTATTATTATTCCTTTTTTTTTTTTTGGAAAACGAGAATAAACTTGCCAACGAAAACAACCCCCTCTAACTAGGGAAACCTCATATGCTGCTGCCCAAACCCTGCAGCTGCCCAAACATTTTATTATTATTATTTTTTTTTTTATTTATTTTTTTTATGATATAACCAGGAGACACCCAAAATTCTTCCGTAAATTCCAGGCAACCCAGCCTTTGACCAGAAACGTCAAACCCGCTAGTTTTTTTTTTTTTTTTTAACGCGAGCCCGGCCACCCCATTGGTCCTATTTCTAGAAATAAAGTATAACGTCAACAGTCTAACCCCCTCGCCCCACCGAATTCACTTCACTCATGTGAACTACCACCTGCCACTACTGCCTAGCCTTCCGAGAAGCGGACGACTCCGATGGAATCTCACACCTCCAGACAGGACGGGACACCCCACGTTACCCCGCCACCAGCTCCACCACCCGGAAACTATCCCCACTGAAAAGCGAGGAAACGCTCCAGCTATGACGTTCTCCACTGGCGTTAGATGCACCAAGTAAACGACACATGCACTTGCAGGCATAACCACACCGAGTGTGGCAACAGCTGAAACAACCGGGGGAGACGACACAGCGACTCTTGATCACTCGTACCATACCCAGGTTATACCCGTGGAACCAAACCTTCATCTCCCTTAATGAGGCGCCCCACCATACCCCTGGAAATGACTCCAGCAGCACCAGATCTTGTGTGAAAACCCCTGTCAATCCAAGACCGAAGGCCCACTACACCTGCCTTGAAAGAATGCCCCCAAACCTGTCGAGCCACCCAACACTGTGTACCACCCCACTCAAAGTTCTTAACCGCACCAAACCCCCCCAGTCCCCTCCTGGGAAACCCGTCCAGTAATGAGGCACACCCGCAAATCCTCCCTGTGAGTCCACCCAACGCACAAAATGCTTAGGCGATCTGATCCTTGCGACGTGCTCCAATGTAGACAGGAGCACCCCGAAGATAGTTGGCGACGCCAGGCCTACGCACAGAAAATCGTCCAAATAATGGCTGATGGGCGATACTCCTGACACATCCCTCATCACACCTTCCCCCAATGAGTTGAACTGCTAAACAGTGCCCCGGAGACAGAGCAACCAATCGGCAGACCCATATCGACATAAAAAACCCCAGTACCCCACCAACCCCACAACCGGAAGCTGTCCGGGCGGCCCTGACCAATCCGACGAGCCCAATACAGTGCCGCATCCAAGGAAGCGTAACTCACTGTGTGTCCTCCCATGTCAATGGCATTGTTGACCAACCCCCCTTTTGGGAAGAAAGGTGGTGCATCAGTCCAAATTTGTTGAGCTCCTACTTTGGCACTACACCCCAAAGGGGAACCCCCAAATCAACTAAAGATTGGGAAGGGAAAGAGTCGCCTATGCGTCCTAATGCTACTTTTCCTTGGGCAGTTTCTCAGAAACTACATTGGGACGCAGCATGGCCGAACATAAATCACACGGCATGTGAAACCCCACTGAAAAGAAAAAACCTTAGTCTAACAGCTACGCTGCTGTACCATCCGTATACCTACCAAGAAACGGCCGCCGCCGTTCCCCCATCACCGGCGTCCTTCCTCTCCTGTGTTTGAAGCATACCGACAGGGTGTGATCCCCCCCTCCCCAAACCCAGAACCTTAGTGCTTGTACCGACAAACTCCACCGAATTTACCCGTGCCCTACGTGTACTGCTAACAGGCCTACTTACTTCAGCCGGACTGTTATACTGTGGGGGGGGGGGGTTGGGTGGAGTAACACCCGCCCCTACCAGGAAACAACTGCCCTTGGGGCCTAGCAGATGTCACAAGGCGCATTCCCAGCCTGATGTCGTTGTGATCCCACTGTAGTGCCGGATGTATCCCCTCCTACGCCAAACTGCTCCTAGACCGCATCCAAACCGCACCTCCGTGGACCCTGTAAGCATCCCCTACCGAATTTGGGTAACAAAAGAGCTCCGACAGGGTTCAGGGTTCTTCCCCCCAATCACCCTCATGTCAAATGCTTGCAACTTATTTGCGATAGTACATGTAATCAACCAATACCTCCCCTTCTCACCACCTCCCATTGTTGGAATACCCTGGCGTAACCCCAAATTTTTTTTTTTTTATTTTTTTTTTTAACAGCAGGAGTGAACAGCATCTCTACGTACTCACCCTTTTAGATCTTATCCCGGACCTCAGGCTTTAAGTGAGCACCCAGCGGACCCTAAAACCAACTGTACCTGTGGCTAAATCAGCCAAACGTATGACATCCCATTTTCCAGCGGCGTCCCCTGCTACCACGAACTTCAAAACCCTCTGCTCCACTTGCACCCCACTATCAGCTGTCATGCGCAGACTCCCACACAGCCGGCACCGCTACGGGTGATGAGGATATACTATCCCTCCCTGCAAGCGGGACCACACGGCCCGACCACCTTCTCAAATCCGCCAACCCAAATCTTTGAGCCCTACCAATAAAAACCCCTGCGAGCCTGAAGCTCCCCCAAGTGCAGCCCCATCCATTGTGTCCACCCGGGGAGAATCACCCTGCGAGCCCCCCCGTTACCGATGCCTCCCCAGCACCTGCAGTAGCCCCCCCGTTACCAATGTCTCCCCAGCACCTGCAGTAGGACCACCCCCCACGGACCCACTATACTATCCCCTATATGGCAAAGAAAAAAAAAATCTTTTTTTTTTCTTTTTTTTACTTACCGGGCTGCCTAGGAAAAATTCCCACCAGCCGACCGTCTCGCCTCCATCGCTGCCGATCGTCTCAGGAGAAACCGATCGTCCTCCGAAGCCGTCAGCTCGCCCTGCGACCATAGGACAGCCGGCTCGCCCGCATCTGATGAAAGCCCTCCAGGAGCAGCGTCTCTGGATGCCGAGGATCTGGCAGCCCTCCGGCCCCGCCACTGAGCTCCAGACCCGCCCATGGACTTCTCTGTCACTTTTCGCGGCCCGGGGGGGGACTTCCCCCCCCCGCCCTGCCGAGAGACATCAGGCGCGTTGTCACCCTCCCCTGGCAATCCATCATCACCTGGGGGTCACCTGGCCGAGGCTGCAGAGGACACATTGACCGCGACCGACGATCTCCCCCGCTGAGGCTCCACCCCCCGCTACTGTCCCATCAGGGGTGAGGCCCGCACTCTTCTGGTCCATGTGTCGAGCGAGCTGCCTGGCCACCCCGAACCGCCGGTGCGGCCGCCCGCCGGGCCCTGACTATGAGGGGGATGATTCCCGGGACCCCCCTTGTGAGCAATGTGAACGCTTAGCGGGGGGGGCCCGAATGGGGCCATGGGGAGACTAATTGGCTGGCGCTGGGCTCTAGGGGATAGTCGGGTAAGAAGCGCTCTGAAGGCAGTAACCTTCAAGCTCGCGTGGACTCCCTCCCCCCTGTACCTGCCCCCACCACCCTTCAAGCAAGCATTGGCCCCAGGGTCTCCTGTAGCCAACCTGCGCTCCCTGGTGCCGCTTCCGACCGCAGCTAGGCCCGAAACAGCTCCCCACCTGCCATAGCTCTGTCTCCCTGAACTTTCCTTCACACTGTGGTGACCTGGGGGAGGGGACAACTCCTTTTCCTACTTACTCCCCCTCCCACTAAACTTCCTACCCAATCCTAATACTTCTAACATCCTGTACCCTGTTTCCCTAGTCATGCCAGCCCTCCGCTCATTTCTTTTCTCTCATTTTTTGCTCCGGGCTTTTCTTGACTAATAGTTGTCCTGTGGACAGATTCTCCCACCTGAGCTGTGGATCTCTGCAGCTCCTCCAGAGTTACCATGGGCCTCTTGGCTGCTTCTCTGAGTAATGATCTCCTTGCCTGGGCTGTCAGTTTAGGTGGACGGTCCTGTCTTGGTAGGTTTGCAGTTGTGTCATACTCTTTCCATTTTCGGATGATGGATTGAACAGTGCTCCGTGAGATGTTCAAAGCTTGGGATATTCTTTTATAACCTAACCCTGATTTAAACTTATCCACAACTTTATCCCTGACCTGTCTGGTGTGTTCCATGGTCTTCATGATGCTGTTTGTTCACTAAGGTTCTCTAACAAACCCCTGAGGGCTTCACAGAACAGCTGTATTTTTACTGAAATTAAATTACACACAATTTACTAATTAAGTGACTTCTGAAGGCAATTGGTTCCACTAGATTTTAGTTAGGGGTATCAGAGTAAAGGGGGGCTGAATACAAATGCACGCCACACTTTTCAGATATTTATTTGTAAAAAAAATTGAAAACCATTTATCATTTTCTTTATGGGCCACTTTGTGTTGGTCTATAACATAAAATCCCAATAAAATACATTTACATTTTTGGTTGTATCATGACAAAATGTGGAAAATTTCAAGGGATATGAATACTTTTTCAAGGCACTGTATACAGACTGATTTTACTGTTGTGGGTTTAGTAACACTTTAATGAAAAACACTAATGAAAGAAAAGTTAAACATTGTGTATGAATGATCATCTTACAGTATCAATATCAAAATCTTTCCTATAGTTTGTACAGGCAGGGCAGTCAAAATCCTGGAATCCGTTTAGTAACAATTTTGTATTGATTTTTGAAGGCAATAGAACAGGTAATAGGCACATTTCACCCGAATCAGGTGTCATGCTGAACGCTGAACTCCAGAAATTTGGTTTATTGCATATTTACTTTGGTCCAGCTTGGCACCTGTGTAGGCAGGTGCAGGTTCCCCCTCCATCCTGTAGATGGCACTGTGCCATAGTACAGATGAAGTGGTGTGTGTAGGGAAATTGTCTCCTCATGGACTCTCAGAGAAGTCAGCTGTCTGATTGGACACTGTAATCTCTTGAAATCTCAGGCGGCCATCTTCGTGTAGGATAGGGTGACCAATGTCATTTGGGTGCACCTGGAGCGAATGATACGTCAGGAACAGAGACCCCACTGGTGAAGGAAAGTAAATAGTGTAGGGAGAGTGTAGGGTCAAATCATGGATAACACCTGCCTAGAGGAAACATCCCAGTATCCAGAAAAGTATCTTGGGGCTCTTCCCAACAGCATTATTATGCCTTCTCGGTACACTGCCAACCACCACCATCCAGCGGAAGCTGTCCCCTGGTAATGGTAATACAGGCCCAAGCCTGGCAATATTATGTAAACACCAACTACTATATTGCCTTATCTCAGTGCCAACAAAAACTGTCATTATTCATTACTCTATATACAATATACAAGATTAACTTCAACATCAAGGACTGTGTGTGGTCTCTCCTTGTTGAGCTACTAGGGAAGTTACAATCACTGCAGTTGTCGGATCTACTACAGAAATCGCCAATATCTTCTGGATCCTGTGCCGAGTGACTGCCCCTCTCCATAATGACCACAGGGGGTTTGTCGCTTGGCACCACTGCTTTTCACAGAACGCCTTGTATTTTTTTAAATGAATCGTTCATAAAGGTGTTCCTGATTGGATGAGGTAAAGAAGAGATGATGTGACAGGGGACCTACGGCCGGGGAGCACCGATTTTTCAAAGCCGGGCACCCCTTCCATAGACTCCCATGTTAAACGTCAGTCTAGTCACAGAGTGCCGGAGATCAGGTAGGGAGATTGGGCACAGTGAGGCATGGGCACAGTGAGGCATGGACACAGTAAGGCACAGTGAGGCATGCACATGGACACAGTTAGGCAAAGTGAAGCACAGTGAGGCATGGGCACAGTAAGGCACAGTGAGGCATGGACACAGTGAGACACAGTGAGGCACAGTGAGGCATGCACATGGGCACATGGACACAGTGAGGCAAAGTGAGGCACAGTGAGGCATGCAGATGGACACCCTAGGCTTATACTCGAGTCAATACGTTTTCCCAGTTTTTTGTGGTAAAATTAGGTGCCTCGGCTTATGTTTTGAAGTTTGTTGTCAAAAAGTCCTACCGTGTGTATGGGGCTTAACTGTGAGAGATTTAGTGCAAGGGTGTAAATTGTTTAAGATATTCTCCCAGTCTTGTAGGGTATATTGTAGGTTATATTTTGCCTCCCAAGAATGCATATACAGGAAGGAATCAGCTCTAAGGTAATTATCTAAAGGCCCGTACACACGGTCTGACTTTTTGCCAACAAACTTCAAAATGAGCAAGTTTTCCAAAAAATCCGACCGTGTGTACGCTCCATCAGACAAACTTTTTCGGTTTTCATCGGACAAAAGTTTGCTCTGCAAACGGACAAACTTTTCGCCAACAAAAGTCCGATGGTGCAAAGTCCGACTGTGTGTACAGAAATCCATCGGACTTTTGTCCGAAGTACAAATACGCATGCCCAGAATCAATGTTAAAATCAACCAACAATAGCAGAAGTTGACCAAAGGGTGGCGGTAAAGAGCAGAAAAGAGCAGAAAAACCACATGATGTTGGGAAAGTTTGCAGAAAAGTCCTGCCGTGTGTATGCTATGGGTGTTCCCGGCCAACTCCCTTCGGACAAAAATCCACGGAAAAGTTTGTTTGAAATCCGACCGTGTGTACGAGGCTTAAGGCACCATAAATATCAGAGATCAAACTCTTCCCCCTAGGAGAGACACTGCAGATACATTTATAGAAGGAGATGAGTGAGGTAGGAGGGCATGGTTGGAAGCATAAAAATGTCTGATTTGAAGATAACATAAGTGTTTCTGTTGAGGAATGTCTTTAAAGGGGTTGTAAAGGTTTGTTTTTTATTTTCTAAATAGGTTCCTTTAAGCTAGTGCATTGTTGGTTCACTTACCTTTTCCTTCGATTTCCCTTCTAAATGTTTTTTTTCTTTGTTTTCTTTGTCTGAATTTCACACTTCCTGTTCCTCCTCAGTAAGCTGTTCAGTAAGCTGTTCTGGCTGACTTAACACGGCTCGGGTGATGGTGTGAAGTTTACTGAGGAGAAACAGGAAGTGAGAAATTCAGACAAAGAAAAAAAACATTTAGAAGGGAAATCGAAGGAAAAGGTAAGTGAACCAACAATGCACTAGCTTAAAGGAACCTATGTAGAAAATAAAAAACAAACCTTTACAACCCCTTTAAGTTTGCTAAGCCTCTCAAAAGTGATAAAGGAGGAACCCTCTATGAGTGCTGATAGAGTAACCAAGTGAACTGACCATCAACAGAATAGGTAGAAGAAAAGGATGGGCTACATAAAAAAGAAGACACTGGTGACTGGGAGTATAAGCCATATTTTGATTGATATAGTTACAGTTTTTATGGGGGGGGGGGGGTGGAGCAAGTACCGATTTTTATCAGTACCCGCTTTTGCAATTCTCATCTAGGTGGGGATGACGTCCCTTACCCTACCCCTTGCCACAGCCTCCTGAGAAATATCACATGTCCCAGGAGGCTGCAGGACCATTCACAAAGCACTGCGCGATCACATGCAGGAAACCACAGCCGCCTCCCGTAATCAAGGTGACAGTGCCAGGGATCCATAGCTGTGAGAAAAAAAAAACGGCTGCGGGAAATCAACGAAGGTGTGTACCGCTTCACGCTGTTAAGCTCCAAAGATAGCTCCCGCCCTGATACTGAAACAGGTGCTGGCTCTGCACTGATGCATGGAAAAGGAAAGAGCCCTGGACTGCCGCACTCTGTATGAACGATTTATTTTCAAAAATTAAAATCCAAAATTAATCCATACGTTCAAAAGTCCAAGAACAAACAAAAACAGAAAACTGACATACAGAGGTGGAAAGCTGACGCGTTTCACATCTAGGGTAGATGCTTACTCATAGCTGAGAGTAAGCTATGAGTCCCAGTCCAGGGCTCTTTCCTTTTCCATGCGGGAAATCAATGCCGGACCCCAGTCACTGATAGGTACCTGTTTTTCTACAGTCAGCAGCTACGGTATTTCCTCTTTAATTTTCAAAAGCACCGAGCTAACCGTTGGCACTTCACAATTCCTGTATAATAATAATAGCAACGTGCAAACAACATTTGCTTCACAATATGGGAGACACAGACAAACAAGCAAATAAATGTTTAAAAAACAAAAAAAAAGTGAAAAATTTATTTTTTTGAAGTGAATCGTAGGCTTGTTGCCTCCTGCACCCTCCTCGCCAGACGCCTCTATACCTTTAAAATCCTTAATGTATGCATCTTACAAGCTGAGGAAAACTTAACTTGGCAGTCATGTTAAGTATTGACTATCTGTCTTAGGTCTGAGGGCTGTAAATTCTCTCTGCTAAGATCCAAGTCGATTTGTTATCAAATCAGGCATTGAGAGGCTGATTCATTGCTATTCAGCGCTGGGCTGATTTATATGCAGAATGTAAAACAGATGCCTTATGTGATACATATTTATGGTGAGTGCTGTTCGAGGAAGATTTATTACGGATTCCTTTGTCGGGGTGTGCATGAGCAGAGGCATGATGACTTGTATTTCCTCTCAGCTGCCAATGCCAAACTCATTAAAAAGAGGTGTGACTATTAATATACATTGTAATACTGACATGTTCTAATTTATAACACCGTGGCAGGGCAGGCTGGAGTATTCTCCAGACCTGTGAGGTGTTTTATTCATTCCTTTCTGCTGCTACTCAACCAAAAAACACACACACACGGTGACGGCTTATGTATAGACTTCGTACATGTGCATCTGCCTGTCACTATATCCATATGCTGTATACATAGTATAGGTATTAGACATGTGCACAACATAAAAAGTTGTTTAGTTTGGTTTGGTTTCTGTTAGTTTCCGTTGATTCGTAACGATTCGTAATTTCGTAAGACGTGGGTTATCGTATTCGGACTCTTTCTTATTTCCGTAAGGGTTATTTTTCCGTTGACTCGTTTTTCCGTTAGTCTAATTTTCGTTGATTCGAAATTCGTATTTTTCGTTATATTTTATATTCGGCCGCGTTCATATTTTCGTAAGAACTATATTTTCTTTGATTTGCAATGATTCGTATTTTCGTGTCTAATTTCCGTTGATTGGAAAATTTTACTTTTGTAGATTTAATTACATTCGTACTTTCGTTAGAATACATTTTCCGTTTATTCGAAACACTACTTGTCGTCATTTTGTAATTCGTACTTTCGTGAGATTGACCGGCTCATTTATTCGTACTTTCGTATCATTGTTTTCGTAGATTCGTAATCGGGGCATAATTCATAATATAGAAACTAGAATCTAGACAGAGTATGCTTAAGAAACAAAGAATTTCTCTCTCACAAGTCACAACTTAACTCACAAATCCACCAAAACAGTGCCACCTACCCAACCACAACCTATCTGGACTCTGGATGGAATGCACTGCAGTCTAACACAGAAAAACACACAAGGGAATAAGAACCAAGCTCATTGGGGGAAGGGACAACCTCTTCAGGGGAAGGGACAAGCTTATTGGACAACGTCCAGAAATATTTCAGAACTAACGAATTTGTTGTTTTGATTTCCGTTTTCCGAATATTCGTAATTTAGTTGTTTGGTTTTTTTTCGTTCATTTTGATTTTCGTTATTTTGAATCTTTGTTCGGTATTTTCGTAGTTTCTATGTTTTTGTTTTTTCACTCTTTTGTATTTCCGCTGTTTCTAATTTAATAATTTCGGATTTTCGTTGTTTTCCATATTTGTTTTTTTTTCGATAATTAGTGTAGCGGGTATTTGATATTGTAAGGACTCTGGTGGTGTGAGGTTCCTTGGGGTCCCTGGGTGGCGCTGTTGCCTTGGGCCCGAGCTGAACATACACCGCGAACTGTGCCTTTTTGTTCTCCCCTGGAGCTGGTACAGCGGGGCGGGGAACCCGCTGTGATGCAAAGGGAGAGGTCATAAAAGGGGCGGACGCCCTGATTTGGGAGAGAGTCGGAGGACGTGGCCGCACCCAGGCACCTTCAGCTTGGGTGCTGGCGTTCCAGTGTTCCAGGCCTAGGCGCCCTTGGCCTAGCTGGAGCGGAGATGGAGTCCATCTCAGGCACCTTTAGCCTGGGGTGAGGTACTATGGTGGATGCCTGGGGCTCAGTACCTTCGACTGAGTTCCGCGGGGGTGGAGGAATCCGAGGGGGCCCTAACGCCTTGGGTGCCCATGTCTGAGTTCGTGAGGACTGGTGCGCAGTTACTTCTCCGAAGAGTCCGGCGCAGCATCGCTGGTGACGGAGAGGCCTCCATTTCTCCCTTGGATGGATTTCTTCCTCTGACAGGGGCAAAGTGAGCGAAGGTAAATTGACGTTCTAAATTACCTAGTCAGTGGCAGTGACTATTCACCACTGGTGACAGCACAGTGGGTAGCAGCAAGAAGGGAAAGGATTGTGCCTCGATCTGTTCCCCCTAGGTTCCAAAGGAGAAAGTGTTGTTTTATTGCTTGGCAAGAAGAATAAAACTGAGTTGTACCTACTCACTGTGTGGAACTCGGGTTACTAAGCAAAGGAGTCAGGGACGAAGGACTGGACTTGGCTCTAGGACACCTACACAAAAGCCCAATCTTCTGGCCTTCACCTCCTAGTTACGGGAGGACATGGGCCGTGGTGTGTATCATCTCTCTTTCAGGTACCCCTAGACAACAGCCATACAACCGATAAAGCAAGAGAGAGGGGTGAGGCCGCTACATTAGTATTTCGTTGGTAATTTTAGTAAACCGTTCATTCATTCGTATGTTTACGAATTAACAAATATAACGAATTTTGACAAATAACGAATTCGTAACTAAACGAATTGCACATGTCTAATAGGTATCTCATAATCACATCAACCTGCCCATGGGAGGGTAGTTTTTTGCAGTAGGGATGAGTTTTGGGTCTACCGTGGGTTTGAGGTTTATGGTCTTGGTAAACCAATGTGGGAATTAAGTCTCATGAATTCTTTGCAATAGTAATGCATTACAAGGGACCCTGGAGGTGGCATTGTAGCGCTGTTGCAGGTGAAGTGGGGTTTTCTTAGGAAAATCACAGAGATCAGCCATAACATTACAGGTAAAGTGAATAACATTTATTATCAGTGTAGCACCCTCTAGTAGTGTGCTACAAAGGATAGATACATTTAAAGCGGTGTTCCGCCAAAAAATAAATAATATTAAAAGTCAACAGCTACAAATACTGCAGTTGCTGACTTTTAATATATGGACACTTACCTGTCCAGGGCGCCCGCGATGTTGCATCCCGGGGGCCGATTCGTCCTCTCGGGTGGAGACGCTGCCATCTTCGGTAAGGAAATCAGAAAGTGAAGCCTTGTGGCTTCACTTCCTGATTCCCTACTGCGGATGTGCGAGTCGCGTTGCGCGTCCTCACTGGTCCCTGCTGTCTTCTGGGACCTGTGTGTCTCCCAGAAGGCAGTGGGGGGGACGGAGTAGGGGCCGCAGTCACCGCAGTGATCTATGCCCGGAAGTGGGAGCAATTACCTGTATTACACAGGTATCTGCTACCTCCTCCCCCCTGAAAGGTGCCAAATGTGACACCGGAGGGGGGGGGATTCAAAAGAGTGGAAGTTCCATTTTTGGGTGGAACTCCAATTTAAGCAGGCCCGGCTGGTTGCTAGGCCTGTTTGTTTTCATTCTGGGTTGAGAGTCTCTGGATGACTCACAGGTTACATCCCTAGGACCTCCTACTTCTTTCCATAAAGTTATAGTGCTTTATGGAAAGAGAGCCTGGAGGGGAGTTGGAGTCACCTGGGGTGTTCTGGGGAGCCGTGACCAATCCCCAACTTTGATTGGCAGGGGGCAGGCCTCCTAAAATACCCAGGGTGGGGGGAAGTTGTCGGGTGGAAGAGCTGGAGTGAGAGTGCTGAGGCTGTCTGGGAGGACCTGGGCTCGGGTGCAGTTAGGACCACTTTCAAGAACACGTGAAAAGGTCCTGGACCGGAGGCACAAGAGAGAGCAAGGAGAGGTTAGCGGGAGAGTGCACTGCTGAGAAACTCCAGGACAACTGGTCGCAGCCAGGAGGGCTGGTGAGTGAGGCACAGTCAGGAGGACTGGGAAGGCATGCCTGGGAGCTTGCATTTAAAGATGGGTACAGAACCAGAGGAGTGGACTGAGGAAGGGGCAGTGGAAGGAGGCAGCTGTAGCCAGGAGGGCTGTCAGGCCCGGAAGGGGGCTGACTGGGATCAGTAGCCGTAGTTAGGACAGCTAGCACAAGGACTTTCTATCATTCTTCTCTGCTACACCATTGGGGCCTGTGGTCCCAGCCTGCAAAGGGTGGTTACTGAGGCATGACTGAGCAAGTGTCAGGCCTAACCAATAATATGTGCTAGCTGATCCTGGGAACCAAGTAATGTGCTGGAGGTGACTAGAGTAACAGTCTGCAGCAAGTGATGGGCTGGAGGAGTGAGGAGTGATAGGCTTCAAGCAAGAGTGTGCAGGAGGAAGCTGAAGGAGTATGTACAGGGAGTGTACATAGTTGTCCCGAAAACCAATTGCTGATTATCTCTGCTGGGCATCCCATATCTCCCATCCCCATCCAAGTTATTCCCCTCAATAAAATACAAAAAAACAAAGTTCACTGACTGCTTTATGTATCGGAGTATCTGAGAGTGAATGCAGGGCTGGGCAGGATGACAAACAAACCACAACACTTAGCAGCCCCTACGTGGGTACCGCTACATCCAATATTATTTACTGTATTCTTTGGATTACCTTTACATAGGCTATCCCCCTTCAGTCCATCATGAATACTGCTGCCAGACTCATCCACCTTACAAACCGCTCAGTGTCTGCTACTCCTCTCTGCCAATCTCTCCACTGGCTTCCGCTCACCCATCGAATAAAATTCAAAATATTAACAACAAGTTACAAAGCCATCCACAACTCTGCCCCCAGCTACATCACTAACCTAGTCTCAAAATATCAACCAAACTACTCTCTTTGGTCCTCCCAAGACCTCCTGTTCTTTAGCTCCCTTGTCGTTTCCTCCCATGCTCACCACCAGGACTTCTCCTGAGCTTCTCCTATTCTTTGGAACGCCCTGCCCAATCTGTCCAACTATCTCCTGAACTATCCATCTTTAGACGATCCCTGAAAACTCTTCTCTTTAAAGTGGTTGTAAACCCACTAAAAGTTTTTTTTTTCTTTTTAGCCAACCTGCAAGAGAAAGGCATAATGAGCTAGTATGACTAGCATACTAGCTCATTATGTACCACTTACCTTAGATTGGGGCCCCCGAAGCAATCCGCGTTCCTCTGTCCAGACGCAGACATCACTGCGGCGATAGCCGGAATGTTACTTCCGGGTATCGCCGCACCAGCCAATCACAGCGCCGCTCCGGCGCTGTGATTGGCCAGAGCGGCGAAGACGTGACTCCGCGCATGCGCGTGGGAGCTGTCACATTCGGCTACTCCCAGCGATTACTGGGAAGTAGCCGATTTTGTGAATGGGATTAACCCCATGAATGCGCCGTGCGCGCATGCGCCGTAGACAGCGACGCCTGTCATTTTTAGTAAATATCTCCTAAACCGTGTAGGTTTAGGAGATATTTCTTGCACCTACAGGTAAGCCTTAATCTAGGCTTACCTGTAGGTGCAAGTTGAAAAAGTGAGTTTACACCCACTTTAAAGAAGCCTATCCTGCTTCTAACTAATACACTGTGTTTATACTTTCTCCATCAACTCAATATTGAACCCTACAGACTAAGACTGGCGTGCCATTATAATTTATGTGCATGTAAAAGCAGGTGCCCCAATACTTTTGACAATATAGTGTATATACATATATATATATATATATATATATATATATATATATATATATATACATACACACACACACTGTATTTTTCGCACCATAAGACGCACCTGACCATAAGACACACCTAGGTTTTAGAGGCGGAAAACAAGGAAAAAAATATTCTGAACCAAATGGTGTACTAAAATATTTTCCAGTGCCCATGAAATGCAGCCTGACTATTGCCATAGAAAATACAGAGTGACCATTGACATAGTAAATGCAGAGTTACCGTTGCCATAGTAAATGCAGAGTGACCATTGCCATAGTAAATTCAGAGTGACCATTGCCATAGTAAACACAGAGTGACCATGCCATAGTAAACGCAGAGTGACCATGCCATAGTAAACGCAGAATGACCATACCATAGTAAACGCAGAGTGACCATGCCATAGTAAATGCAGAGTGACAATGCCATAGTAAATGCAGAGTGACAATGCCATAGTAAACGCAGAGTGACCATGAGTGACCATGCCATAGAAATGCAGAATGACCATGAGTGACCATACCATAGTAAATGCAGAGTGACCATGAGTGACCATGCCATAGAAATGCAGAGTGACCCTGAGTGACCATGCCATAGTAAATGCATAGTGACCATGCCATAGAAATGCAGAGTGACCATGCCATAGAAATGCAGAGTGACCATGAGTGACCATGCCATAGTAAATGCAGAGTGACCATGCCATAGAAATGCAGAGTGAACATTGCCACAAATGCAGCCTTACCTCTTCCACCTAACAGAAGACAGAGCAGCCCGAGCGGCCGAATGCTCTGTTTTCTGTCTGAGGAACCAGCCGGAAGATCGCTCTGCGCCCACGGGGGGTTTGGAGGATTTGGTGGCTCCTGGCAGCGATGCGAGCGTTGGGGGGGGCGGTACCAGCAGCGGTGGGGGGCGGTGCCAGCGGCTGCGGGGGGCGGTGCCAGCGGCTGCGGGGGGCGTGGCCTGTCATATATTCGCACTATAAGACTCAGGGACATTTTCCCCTATATTTCTGGGGGAAAAAAGTGCGTCTTATAGTCCGAAAAATACGCTATATACATTTCAATATATATACATGGCTCAAAATTTCAAGTCCTGAGCCACTAGCCAGGCCTCAATGGTTACATGCCACCAGTTTCCCCACCCAACCCCTACCATGCCCCGCCTCTAATTCCGCCCCTAAAGACGCCCTCATAAATTATCTCACGAAATGACACTTAAATGTTTTATCCAGAATTAAGTTCTAAAAATAAATATTAACAACAACTTTATTCGTGCCCAACAATGCAGCCTCACCTGTGCCCATCAATGCTGCTTCAACTGTGTCCACCAATGCAGCCTTCCCGTGTCCACCAACGCAGCCTCCCCTTGTCCACCAACGCAGCTTCCCCGTGTCCACCAACGCAGCCTCCTCATGTCCACCAATGCAGCCTACCGTGTCCATCATGCTGCCTCCATGTGTTCATCATGCTGCCTCCATGTGTCCATCATGCTGCCTACCTGTGTCCATCATGCTGCCTACGTGTGTCCATCATGTTGTCTCCATGTGTCCATCATGCTGCCTCCATGTGTCTATCGTACTGCCTACCTGTGTCCATCATGCTGCCTACCTGTGTCCATCATGCTGCCTCCATGTGTCCATCATGCTGCCTCCATGTGTCCATCATGCTGCCTCCATGTGTCCATCATGCTGCCTACCTGTGTCCATCATGCTGCCTCCATGTGTCCATCATGCTGCCTCTATGTGTCCATCATGCAGGGGAAGAGAGGAGAGGAAGAGGATTGCCGGGATATCACTGGAACAGCTTTCATTTCAATAGCAGTGTGTTCCCGCCGCTCGGCATCACATACAGCCCCGCCCCCTGGCCGGAGAACTTTGATAGACAGATCACCCGGGACGAGTGACATGTATCAAAGTCCCGGGACCAGGGGGCGGGGCTGTATGTGACAGCGAGTGCGGGAAACACTCTGCTATTGAAATGAAAGCCACTAGTGATGTTCCTCGCACTCTGATGATCTGACCACCTGCTCTCCTCTCTTCCCCCTCGAGCGCTGCGAGAAGGACTCCCTCGCTCCCAGGCAGCCCACGCTCAAAAATCCACTCGCAAAATGTGAGCAGGCGAGTGGAATTTTTGAGGGCTGTATATATATATATATATATATATATATATATACAGTATATAGTATATATGGACCCCTCTAGTGATGTAGTGATGAAGCTATTCAATTAGCGGAAGTATTACAACCACCATGAAATATCAACTTCCACCCTTAACGGGCCAGAAGCATCTTTAATTGCAAGGAGAGCTGTGTGGTCCAGCTAAATGTGTTTTTACAACTGATGATGTCATTGGTTGGAAGGACACTGGCCGCACAGTCATTGGTTGTTATGGTGCACCATGAAAACCGATGAAACCCAAACCAAAACTCTTCAGGTCTGGTATGGAGTTTAAGTTGATAGTCCATGTAAAAAAGAAAAAAAAACATGCCCCCCCCCCCCCCATGTCTCTGTTTTTTATCTAAGCATGCACCATTCCAGGCCTCAACCTGTGAAGTGAACCTGGCTACAGCCGCTCTTCTCTGGCACAGCACAGTGTCCTCATGTTGATATGGACATCTTCCCCACATTCCAGGCCCAATGAATGCAGGGGTCTCAGGGTGTGGAGGAGCTAATTGGAATCAGACTACCGTATTTATCGGCGTATAACACGCACAGGCGTATAACACGCACCCTAACTTTAAGAGGGAAGTTTCAGGAAAAAAACTTTCCACAGCCCCCTTCATATAACACTCAGGCACAGTTTACCCTCTATTTTCAGGGTAAAAAAGTGAGTGTTATACCCCAATAAATACAGTATTTTGTAAACACGGGGTGGGACGCCATTCATGAATATTGATAAAGTTCTCATTGGCATCATCACAAATTTAAACATTGACAAAAACAAACCAAAAGAAACATAAAGGAACTTTAACCACTTCCCTACTGTGCACGTAAACCCCCTTCCTGCCCAAGCCATTTTTCAGCTTTCAGCGCTGTCACACTTTGAATGACAATTGCGCGCTCGTGCGACGTGGCTCCCAAACGAAATTTGCGTCCTTTTTTTCCCACAAATAGAGCTTTCTTTTGGTGGTATTTGATCACCTCTGCGGTTTTTATTTTTTGCGCTATAAACAAAAGAAGAGCGTCCAGTTTGAAAAAAAAACACTATTTTTGACTTTTTGCTATAATAAATACCCATTTTTTTTTTTATAAATTTTTCCTCAGTTTAGGCCGATACGTATTCTTCTACATATTTTTGGTAAATAAAAAAATCACAATAAGCGCGTATTGATTGGTTTGCGCAAAAGTTATAGCGTCTACAAAATAGGGGATAGATTTATAGCATTTTTTTTTTTTTATTAGTAATGGCGGTGATCTGCAATTTTTATTGTGACTGCGATATTGCGGCGGACACATCGGACACTTTTGACACATTTTTGGGACCATTCACATTTATACAGCGATCCGTGCTATAAAAATGCATTGATTACTGTATAAATGTGATTGGCAGGGAAGGGGTTAACCACTAGGGGGCGGGAAGGGGTTAAATATGTTCCCTCAATGTGTTCTTACTGTGGGGGGAGGGGACTGACTGGGGGAGGTGACCGATGGTTGTCCCTATGTACAAGGGACACACCATCGGTCCCCTCTCCCTCACAGGACGTGGATCTCTGTGTTTACACACAGAGATCCACTTTCCTGCTCGTTTCCCGGGCAATCGCGGGTGCCCGGCGGCAATCGCGGCCGCCGAGCACGCGCATTGGGGCCTTGGGAACGCGCCTCCTAGCTCATTTTAAAGGGAGGACGTCATATGACGTCCTCCCAGAACGAGAGTGTCCTCCGCCCGCCGTCAATTGACAGTGGGCGGGGGACAAGTGGTTAAATATGCTGTTAAGAACTAAATTCTAGACATGTGCACACTGAAATATTTCGTTTTGGAATTTTGTTTTCGTCCGAAAAATACGTTTATTTAGTTACTCCCGAAATTCGTTTTTACTTATTTCGTTTTTCGTTAGAAATTGCATTCGTCCAAAAATCTGAATTAATTAAGGTCGAATCTGTCATTGAAGGCTTATGGTGTCTGTCGAAAGTTAGAAGATTCGACGGAGCAGCGAAACTGTACGACGCTGCAATCATACATTTCCGGTCGAATGTTCCGCCTACAAGCTATAGTAGAATTCTAATGTTGTATGACACTAGTAATAATTATATTTATTAATTATTATTACTAGTCAAACAACATTAGAATTCTTCTAAAGCCTATGGGCCGAGCATTTGACCGGAAATGTACGATTGCAGCGTCGTACAGTTTAGCTGCACCGTCAAATCTTCTAACTTTCGACAGACACCATAAGCCTTCAATCACAGATTCAACGTTTGTATGTTTTTCGATGCTTTGTCGAATCTTCGTCGTTCATGTTGAATTGTCAAGTTAGTTCTAGCTATTTTACTACTTCTCCTCTTTGGTTACAATCAGCCAATAACATTCATCATCATCATTATTTTTATTTTACTTCCCCCACCCAATTCCAGCAGCGATCTTTTCTCTCTATGTCGAATCTTTTCTCTCTATGTCAAATCTTTTCTCTCTATAATGTCAAATCTTTTCTCTCTATGTAGAATAATCTTGGACTAATAGAGCTAAGGTTAGGCACATTCGACCACAGGTTCGATAGACACAGATTGTTATTGTCAGCGTCACGTCGAATCTCCTATCTATATCGAACTGTTGTCGCAACAAAAACGAAAATAAAGCATTTGTTTATGTCGGATCTTTCGGTTTTCGGATTCTGTGCTTTCGTTTTCGTTTGTTAAAACGATAACGAAAATACCTGAAATTTCGGACAAAAATGCATTCGGACTAAAACGAATGCACATGTCTACTAAATTCACACCAAATCAGTACAAAAACTATACAAATTAAAAAAGGCTTTAAAACATAGTTGTCTATACCAGTGTTTCTCAACTCCAGTCCTCAAGGCGCCCCAACAGGTCATGTTTTCAGGCTCTCCATTGTTTTGCACAGGTTATTTGATCAGTTTAACTGCTTTAGTAATTACTACAGCCGTTTTATCTGAGGGAAATCCAGAAAACATGACCTGTTGGGGCGCCTTGAGGACTGGAGTTGAGAAACACTGGTCTATACCATACATTTCAGAGCCAGGCTCTGTACTGTATTGTAAATATATACAACTATGTTTTAATGTCTTTTTTATTATGTAAACTAATAGCATTTGTAAAGTTTTATACTGATTTGGTGTGAATTTAGTTCCAAAAAGGCATATTTAGGCTCGGTTCACATATGAGCCGCATTGGGCTCACAACAGGGGTCCGGTGCGTCCTTGTTCACTGTTTCAGGTCCAATTTCAGACAGAATTTTGGGCTGGATTCAGACCTGAAATGGACCAAAAGACGCACCAGACCTGCTGCGGAGATATGTGAACCGGCTCGATAGAGAGCCAGTCACATTCTCCTGCTATTGCGAATTGGAATTCGGGGATCCCGCATCCAATTCGCAATGGTGTGAACCCAGCCTTAAAGTTCCATTATGTTTCTTTGGTTTGTTTTTGCTAATTGGAATCGGGGTTCCCACTTTGATATAAGGGGACCTGTAGATATCTGTTCTCTCCCCAGTAATGGGTCCAAAGATCTTTTGTCAAATCATTCGGCAGCCAAGTCATCTACTGCCTAATGTGTGTAGGCAACTAACTTTTAATTTTAGTGTCTCAGTGGAATACATGGCTTGCACCCCCCCTCAGACCTTTCTGGTTCAATTTTAATTAGTTTATAGTTTGGATTGCACCTAACAGCAAAGCAAAAGAAGAAGCATCAGGCACCTTATGCATATGCTTGGTTTGCATTTAGTGTACAGGTTCTCTTTAGGCAGAGCCATGACCTATGTCAGGTGGGGGAGAACATTTCTGGCAGTTTGAACTGCAATATGCCCCTTGCCACAACTTCAGCTGACCCTCAGGGCTGGATATGGCGGTAAGTTGGCTACACTCAAGGTCATGATTTCATTTTATATAATTCTGCCTGTAGTTATTAAAATGCACATTAGAACTCATCAGCCATTCTATTTGCGTTGATTAGTTTTACAGAGTGGGTGCCCTTTAAATCAGCATGATAACATTATTAATAAGAAGAAGACTGGCTAGCATTTAAATGTCTAGCGGTCAATGCAGTTTAAGCGCCACACAAAGAAATCTAACAATATGCTGCTCTGGGTAGCCTAATGCAGTTGTCTGCCTCTACATCTCTTCAGGCTAAGAAACCAATGAAGATGTTCAGAGAAGGGCACATCAAGTATTTCTGGCAGTGACCACGGCTGACATGAAGCAGCAGAACTCGAGAACATATGTTGCCCTATGCTAGCAAGTCAGAAATCTATCACCCAAGAGATAAAATAAGGGAACAGCACAATAATAACATCAAGATGGTATTACGGGAAGAAAGTTAAAGCAGAATATATGGTGCTGCCTGTAGAAGTCTAGATAAAAGTCGGTGTGTAAAGACATTTTACAAGCAATCTGAAAGTCGTAATGCTGTTAATGAATGCAGTATGAAAGAACAGAAGAAATAGCTGTCTTTGAGTTCAATTAATGACTTTACTGCACTTAAGTCCTGAGGTCTGTGCAAAAGAAGAAACATTCACCTGTAAAGGTGATAATAAAACACATAAAACAGTCTCAGGAAAGGTGCGAGTGTGAACCCTATTCTATAATGTGCTAGTCCTTCTGCATATATTAAGTTTAGCCATTTTGTACAAAGAGGGAAGGACATCTTAAAGGTAAAGTGGCTAATAGTAATCACAAGCCATTGCTAGAAAACAAATGCCATTTGAAGGGTAAGCTAACTTTTTCATGAAAAATGAACTCTAAATATCCTGGCCACCCCTCCAGACCCACCTGCACATACCGGTCATAATTCCACTTGCTGTCAGAGTAGAGGTCCGTACTCTGCAATAGGGATGAGCTCGGTGTTCGAGTCGAACATAGGTTCGACTCGAACATCGGCTGTTTGCGCGTTCGGCGAACAACGAACGATTTGGGCCGTTCGCGCCAAATTCGAGTGACGCGAACGGCCCACAATACACTGCGCCATCGCAGTGTAATCCCGGCGCTGTGATTGGCCAAGCATGCACTGTGACCCTGCATGCTTGGCCAATCACAGCGCCGGCAGCGAGGAGAGCAATGATTGGCCACAGGCAGGATGCCTGTGGCCAATTATAGCTGAGGGGGTTTAGTACACGCCCCACACTATAAAAGGCCGCCAGCGCGGCGGCCTCGTGTAGTGTGTTCCGGAGCTGGGAAAGTGAAGGATAGGCAGGGACAGTGTCAAATCTTGTCAAATCTATTCTTTGCTAAACCTTGTGTGTAGGGACAGAGAAGGATAGGCAGGGAGTAGGGATGAGCTTCGTGTTCGAGTCGAACATACGTTCGACTCGAACATTGGCTGTTCGATCGTTCGACGAAGATCGAACGATTTGGGCCGTTCGCGCCAAATTCGAGTGACGCGAACGGCCCACAATGCACTACGCCATCGCAGTGTCATCCAGGCGCTGTGATTGGCCAAGCATGCACTGTGACCCCGCATGCTTGGCCAATCACAGCGCCGGCAGCGAGGAGAGCAATGATTGGCCACAGGCAGGATGCCTGTGGCCAATTATTGCTGAGGGTGTTTAGTACACGCCCCACACTATAAAAGGCCGCCAGCACGGCGGCCTAGTGTAGTGTATTCCGGAGCAGGGATAGAGTAGCATAGGCAGGGACAGTGACTGTTATTTCTTTCTTGCTTAACCTGGATTCCTTTAGTTTAGGGAAAGAGAAGGATAGGTAGGGAGAGTGTCAGTGTGTTTTGTGCTTCTGCTATAGTGTGCTTAAAAAAAACATTTATTCTAGGGACAGAAAACTCTAGGTAGGGACAGTGTCAGTTTCTTTCACTCTGCAAGTCCTTGTTTCCAGGGACCTGTAAGGACAGTGAGTTAATTGTCCTTGTGCTATATTGTGCTTAAAAAAAACATTTATTCTAGGGACAGAAAACTCTAGGTAGGGACAGTGTCAGTTTCTTTCACTCTGCAAGTCCTTGTTTCCAGGGACCTGTAAGGACAGTGAGTTAATTTTCCTTGTGCTATATTGTGATTAAAAAAAACATTTATTCTAGGGACAGAAAACTCTAGGTAGGGACAGTGTCAGTTTCTTTCACTCTGCAAGTCCTTGTTTCCAGGGACCTGTAAGGACAGTGAGTTAATTTTCCTTGTGCTATATTGTGATTAAAAAAAACATTTTTTCTAGGGACAGAAAACTGTAGGTAGGGAGAGTGTTTTTTTTCTTTCACTCTGCAAGTCCTTGTTTCCAGGGACCTGTAAGGACAGTGAGTTAATTTTCCTTGTGCTATATTGTGCTTAAAAAAAACATTTTTTCTAGGGACAGAAAACTGTAGGTAGGGAGAGTGTTTTTTTTCTTTCACTCTGCAAGTCCTTGTTTCCAGGGACCTGTAAGGACAGTGAGTTAATTGTCCTTGTGCTATATTGTGCTTAAAAAAAACATTTATTCTAGGGACAGAAAACTCTAGGTAGGGACAGTGTCAGTTTCTTTCACTCTGCAAGTCCTTGTTTCCAGGGACCTGTAAGGACAGTGAGTTAATTTTCCTTGTGCTATATTGTGCTTAAAAAAAACATTTATTCTAGGGACAGAAAACTCTAGGTAGGGACAGTGTCAGTTTCTTTCACTCTGCAAGTCCTTGTTTCCAGGGACCTGTAAGGACAGTGAGTTAATTGTCCTTGTGCTATATTGTGCTTAAAAAAAACATTTATTCTAGGGACAGAAAACTCTAGGTAGGGACAGTGTCAGTTTCTTTCACTCTGCAAGTCCTTGTTTCCAGGGACCTGTAAGGACAGTGAGTTAATTTTCCTTGTGCTATATTGTGATTAAAAAAAACATTTTTTCTAGGGACAGAAAACTGTAGGTAGGGAGAGTGTTTTTTTTCTTTCACTCTGCAAGTCCTTGTTTCCAGGGACCTGTAAGGACAGTGAGTTAATTTTCCTTGTGCTATATTGTGATTAAAAAAAACATTTTTTCTAGGGACAGAAAACTGTAGGTAGGGAGAGTGTTTTTTTTCTTTCACTCTGCAAGTCCTTGTTTCCAGGGACCTGTAAGGACAGTGAGTTAATTGTCCTTGTGCTATATTGTGCTTAAAAAAAACATTTTTTCTAGGGACAGAAAACTCTAGGTAGGGAGAGTGTTTTTTTTTTTTCACTCTGCAAGTCCTTGTTTACAGGGACCTGTAAGGACAGTGAGTTAATTGTCCTTGTGCTATATTGTGCTTAAAAAAAACATTTATTCTAGGGACAGAAAACTCTAGGTAGGGACAGTGTCAGTTTCTTTCACTCTGCAAGTCCTTGTTTCCAGGGACCTGTAAGGACAGTGAGTTAATTTTCCTTGTGCTATATTGTGCTTAAAAAAAACATTTATTCTAGGGACAGAAAACTCTAGGTAGGGACAGTGTCAGTTTCTTTCACTCTGCAAGTCCTTGTTTCCAGGGACCTGTAAGGACAGTGAGTTAATTTTCCTTGTGCTATATTGTGATTAAAAAAAACATTTTTTCTAGGGACAGAAAACTGTAGGTAGGGAGAGTGTTTTTTTTCTTTCACTCTGCAAGTCCTTGTTTCCAGGGACCTGTAAGGACAGTGAGTTAATTTTCCTTGTGCTATATTGTGATTAAAAAAAACATTTTTTCTAGGGACAGAAAACTGTAGGTAGGGAGAGTGTTTTTTTTCTTTCACTCTGCAAGTCCTTGTTTCCAGGGACCTGTAAGGACAGTGAGTTAATTTTCCTTGTGCTATATTGTGCTTAAAAAAAACATTTTTTCTAGGGACAGAAAACTGTAGGTAGGGAGAGTGTTTTTTTTCTTTCACTCTGCAAGTCCTTGTTTCCAGGGACCTGTAAGGACAGTGAGTTAATTTTCCTTGTGCTATATTGTGATTAAAAAAAACATTTATTCTAGGGACAGAAAACTCTAGGTAGGGACAGTGTCAGTTTCTTTCACTCTGCAAGTCCTTGTTTCCAGGGACCTGTAAGGACAGTGAGTTAATTTTCCTTGTGCTATATTGTGATTAAAAAAAACATTTTTTCTAGGGACAGAAAACTGTAGGTAGGGAGAGTGTTTTTTTTCTTTCACTCTGCAAGTCCTTGTTTCCAGGGACCTGTAAGGACAGTGAGTTAATTGTCCTTGTGCTATATTGTGCTTAAAAAAAACATTTTTTCTAGGGACAGAAAACTGTAGGTAGGGAGAGTGTTTTTTTTCTTTCACTCTGCAAGTCCTTGTTTCCAGGGACCTGTAAGGACAGTGAGTTAATTTTCCTTGTGCTATATTGTGATTAAAAAAAACATTTATTCTAGGGACAGAAAACTCTAGGTAGGGACAGTGTCAGTTTCTTTCACTCTGCAAGTCCTTGTTTCCAGGGACCTGTAAGGACAGTGAGTTAATTTTCCTTGTGCTATATTGTGATTAAAAAAAACATTTTTTCTAGGGACAGAAAACTGTAGGTAGGGAGAGTGTTTTTTTTCTTTCACTCTGCAAGTCCTTGTTTCCAGGGACCTGTAAGGACAGTGAGTTAATTTTCCTTGTGCTATATTGTGCTTAAAAAAAACATTTTTTCTAGGGACAGAAAACTCTAGGTAGGGAGAGTGTTTTTTTTTTTTCACTCTGCAAGTCCTTGTTTCCAGGGACCTGTAAGGACAGTGAGTTAATTGTCCTTGTGCTATATTGTGCTTAAAAAAAACATTTATTCTAGGGACAGAAAACTCTAGGTAGGGACAGTGTCAGTTTCTTTCACTCTGCAAGTCCTTGTTTCCAGGGACCTGTAAGGACAGTGAGTTAATTTTCCTTGTGCTATATTGTGATTAAAAAAAACATTTATTCTAGGGACAGAAAACTCTAGGTAGGGACAGTGTCAGTTTCTTTCACTCTGCAAGTCCTTGTTTCCAGGGACCTGTAAGGACAGTGAGTTAATTTTCCTTGTGCTATATTGTGATTAAAAAAAACATTTTTTCTAGGGACAGAAAACTGTAGGTAGGGAGAGTGTTTTTTTTTTTTCACTCTGCAAGTCCTTGTTTCCAGGGACCTGTAAGGACAGTGAGTTAATTGTCCTTGTGCTATATTGTGCTTAAAAAAAACATTTATTCTAGGGACAGAAAACTCTAGGTAGGGACAGTGTCAGTTTCTTTCACTCTGCAAGTCCTTGTTTCCAGGGACCTGTAAGGACAGTGAGTTAATTTTCCTTGTGCTATATTGTGCTTAAAAAAAACATTTATTCTAGGGACAGAAAACTCTAGGTAGGGACAGTGTCAGTTTCTTTCACTCTGCAAGTCCTTGTTTCCAGGGACCTGGAGAGACATTGAGTGAATTGTCCTTGTGCTATATTGTGATTAAAAAAAACATTTTTTCTAGGGACAGAAAACTGTAGGTAGGGAGAGTGTTTTTTTTCTTTCACTCTGCAAGTCCTTGTTTCCAGGGACCTGTAAGGACAGTGAGTTAATTTTCCTTGTGCTATATTGTGCTTAAAAAAAACATTTTTTCTAGGGACAGAAAACTCTAGGTAGGGAGAGTGTTTTTTTTTTTTCACTCTGCAAGTCCTTGTTTCCAGGGACCTGTAAGGACAGTGAGTTAATTGTCCTTGTGCTATATTGTGCTTAAAAAAAACATTTATTCTAGGGACAGAAAACTCTAGGTAGGGACAGTGTCAGTTTCTTTCACTCTGCAAGTCCTTGTTTCCAGGGACCTGTAAGGACAGTGAGTTAATTTTCCTTGTGCTATATTGTGATTAAAAAAAACATTTATTCTAGGGACAGAAAACTCTAGGTAGGGACAGTGTCAGTTTCTTTCACTCTGCAAGTCCTTGTTTCCAGGGACCTGTAAGGACAGTGAGTTAATTTTCCTTGTGCTATATTGTGATTAAAAAAAACATTTTTTCTAGGGACAGAAAACTGTAGGTAGGGAGAGTGTTTTTTTTTTTTCACTCTGCAAGTCCTTGTTTCCAGGGACCTGTAAGGACAGTGAGTTAATTGTCCTTGTGCTATATTGTGCTTAAAAAAAACATTTATTCTAGGGACAGAAAACTCTAGGTAGGGACAGTGTCAGTTTCTTTCACTCTGCAAGTCCTTGTTTCCAGGGACCTGTAAGGACAGTGAGTTAATTTTCCTTGTGCTATATTGTGCTTAAAAAAAACATTTATTCTAGGGACAGAAAACTCTAGGTAGGGACAGTGTCAGTTTCTTTCACTCTGCAAGTCCTTGTTTCCAGGGACCTGGAGAGACATTGAGTGAATTGTCCTTGTGCTATATTGTGATTAAAAAAAACATTTATTCTAGGGACAGAAAACTCTAGGTAGGGACAGTGTCAGTTTCTTTCACTGTGAAAGTCCTTGTTTCAAGGGACAGAGAAGGACACCTGAAGGTAGCCCTTATTGCTTTTTTCCCATCTCCCTGCAGGCCATCTATTAGAATGTCTGGAAGGCAAACAAGGAGAGGCAGACAGTCAGGAGGCAATAAAAGAGGGCAAGCAGGCTCTGTGTCTGGGGGCAACAGTGCTGGTCGTGGACGCGGTGCATTGTCATCAGCACATGGCCATGGGACACGCTTGTCCTTCTTTTCGGCAGCTGGACATGTTGAGCCACATCATGCCGAAGACTTGGTAGAGTGGATGACCAAGCCCTCCTCCTCCTCCTCATCCTCTCTCACCCAGGCTCAGGGTACTGGAAAAGCAGCTGCCAAAGCGTCGTCTTCCCTGGTATCAATGTCAGACAAATCATCAGTCACTCCTTCCCTAGACCCACCATGTCCTCCTCCTGAGGAGTCCCCCGAACTGTTTCAGCACAGTGTTGGGTACATGCTCCAGGAGGATGCCCAGCGTTTCGAAGGGTCTGATGATGAAACCCAGCTAGAGGAAGGCAGTAGCGTGAGAGCAGACAGAGGGGATGCTCAAGAAGGACACCAATCTGGCAGTCATGTTCCAGCAGCTGCAGCATACTGCCAGATTGGCTCCAGTGATGAGGAGGGAGGGGATGATGAGGTCAATGACTCCACGTGGGTGCCTAATAGGAGAGAGGAGGAGGAGGAGGAGGAGGCACATCTCCAACGAGGCAGGATGCCCTTTGGTGGCCAGCGTAAGGGCAGTACACCGACGGAATCACACCGCAGAGCTCCGCCTGTGCAGGGCGCTGCCTCTGCCCGTCATTCAAAAAGTTCTTTGGTGTGGGCCTTTTTTGAGGCTAGTGCATCAGATCGCACAGCTGCTGTTTGCAACATATGTCTCAAGCGTATATCGCGTGGCCAAAACATCAGCCGCTTGGGTACCACATGCCTGACCAGACATATGTTGACCTGCCATGCAGCTCGTTGGCAAGCCTACCTCAAAGACCCACACCAAAGAACAAAGCGGACCTCTCCTTGCACCGCATCAGCTGGGATCTCCAACCCCACTATAACTTCAGTCCTCTCTGAAACATGCACTGAGAGGAATGAAGGTGTAGAATTAGGTGTGTCACAGCCAAGTACTTGCGCCCACTCTGCTAGCAGTACACCGACGTCCGATTCTAGCAGGCAAATTTCCCTGCCCCAGCTGCTGGACCGTCGAAAGAAGTTCACTCCCAGCCATCCACATGCCCAGCGGTTGAATGCTAGCTTGGCTAAATTGCTAGCGCTTCAACTGCTGCCTTTTCAGTTGGTAGACTCGGCCCCCTTCCGTGAGTTTGTGCAATGTGCGGTTCCTCAGTGGCAGGTTCCCAAACGCCACTTTTTCTCACGGAAGGCTATTCCGGCTCTCTACCGGCATGTGGAAGGCAATGTCTTGGCCTCGCTGGACAGGGCGGTCAGCGGTAAGGTGCATATTACCGCTGACTCATGGTCCAGCAGGCATGGACAGGGACGTTACCTTTCTTTCACGGCCCATTGGGTCACTCTTTTGGCAGCTGGGAAGGATTCAGGACAAGGTGCAGTAGTGTTGGAGGTTGTCCCACCGCCACGCCTCCAAAATGCTACTACTGGTTGTGACACACCTCTCTCCTCCACCCCCTCCTCTTCTTCTTCCTCCATGGCCTCTTCCTGTGGTTTGTCCTATGAACCAGCGGTGCTCCGTAGCCGTTCACGGGGCTACGCAAGTACGCAGGCAAAAAGATGCCATGCCGTGCTTGCGCTGGTGTGTTTGGGGGACAGAAGCCACACTGGGGCAGAGGTCCTGTCTGCTCTGCAGGGCCAGGCCGAGAGGTGGTTGACGCCACGCCAGCTTAAGCCAGGAATGGTGGTTTGCGACAATGGCACCAACCTCCTCTCCGCCCTCCGACAGGGACAACTGACCCATGTGCCCTGTGTGGCTCACGTCCTTAACCTGGTGGTGCAGCGCTTCTTGGGCAGGTACCCGGGCTTACAGGATGTCCTGAGGCAGGCCAGGAAAGTCTGTGTGCATTTCCGCAGATCTTATAATGCCAGTGCTCGCCTGGCTGAGCTGCAAAAGGAGTTGAACCTGCCCAAGAACCGCCTTATATGTGACATGCCCACCAGGTGGAACTCAACGTTGGCCATGCTGCAGCGGCTGCACACGCAGCAGAGGGCCATCAATGAGTACCTGTGCGACTACGGCACCAGGACAGGGTCAGGGGAGCTTGGTTTTTTTTCTCCACGCCAGTGGGGCATGATCAGGGATGCATGCACTGTCCTGGCACCATTTGAGGAGGCCACGAGGATGGTGAGCAGTGACAGTGCATGCATCAGTGACACTGTACCTCTTGTCCACCTGTTGGAGCACACGCTGCGTGGAATAATGGACAGGGCACTTGAGGCAGAACAGAGGCAGGAAGAGGAGGACTTCCTTGCCTCTCAAGGCCCCCTTTACCCAGACAGTGTTCCTTCTGTCCCACCCATCGCACAGGAAGAGGAGGAGGAGGAGGAGGAGGAGGAGGAGGAGGAGGATTGTGTCAGCATGGAGGTGGAGGCTGGCACTCAGCATCATCAGCAGCAGTCTTTTAGGGATGATTTACAGTCCCAAGAAACCAGTGGACTTGTACGTGGCTGGGAGGAGGTGGCTGCGGATCATGTCGTCCTTAGTGACCCAGAGGACTCCGGAGCGAATGCCTCAGCAAACCTACGCTGCATGGCCTCCCTGATCCTGCAAAGTCTGCGGAAGGATCCTCGTATTCTTCGGATCAAGGAGAGGGACCATTACTGGCTGGCCACTCTCCTTGATCCACGGTACAAGGGTAAGGTTGCGGACCTTATGTTACCGTCGCAGAGGGAGCAGAGGATGAGACAACTCCGGGAGGCCTTGCAGAAAGGTCTGTGCAACGCGTTCCCAGAGACTGGGAGGTTGCAAACTCCTGGTCCTGGACAACGAGTTGCTGAGGCTTCGGCCAGTCAAAGAAGGAGCGGTGGGGAAGGTGGCCGTCTGACCGATGCGTTCAGACAATTCTTTAGTCCGCAGCCCCAAAGTATGATCGGTTCCAGCAACCATCGCCAGCGTCTGATAAACATGGTGCAGGAATATCTAGGGGCAAGGTCAGACTTGGACACCTTCCCCACCGAAAATCCTCTGGCTTACTGGGTCTTGAGGATGGATCACTGGCCAGAGCTTGCACAGTATGCAATTGAGCTACTGGCCTGTCCTGCATCCAGCGTTCTTTCGGAACGCACATTCAGTGCTGCTGGAGGATTTGTCACGGATCACAGGGTGCGCCTGTCCACCGACTCGGTTGATCGACTGACTTTCATCAAGATGAACCAGTCTTGGATCACCACCAGCTACCACACACCTGATGCTGATATAACAGACTAATTGATTTTAAAATGTCACATCCCTTCAAGACTGATGCTGATGCTGAGTGCCTGTGCTGTTATGTTGACTGGCTATCCTCCTCCTCCGAGTCCTCAATGGTACGATTGATGATGATAGCTTGGAAGATCATTTTTGTTTATGGGTGCCGCCACCAGTGCCTAACGCCCAATTTTTCAGCCCCTGTTTAACAGTGGCGTGTAATTACAATTTTTGAAGCAATACTTTGCAACATGGCTCATTGCTGTGCTCCAAGTACAGTATCTGTGAGGAGTTGCAGTGTTGTGCCACCAGTGCCTAAGGCCCAATTTTTCAGCCCCTGTTTAACAGGGGCGTGTCATTACAATTTTTGAAGCAATACTTTGCAACAGGGCTCATTGCTGTGCTCCAAGTACAGTATCTGTGAAGGGTTGCAGTGTTGTGCCACCAGTGCCTAAGGCCCAATTTTTCAGCCCCTGTTCAACAGGGGCATGTAATTACAATTCTTGATCTAATAATTCACAGCAGGGCCCATTGCTGCACCCACCAAGAGTAACTGTCAGGGCTTACAGTGTTGTGGCACCAGCACCACCATCAAAGGCCCAATTTTTACTACCACTGTTCAACAATTATATGTAATTAAAATTCCTGATATAATAGTTGACAGCAGGGCGTTCCAGCACCAACCAAGAGTAACTGTGAGTGCTTACAGTGTTGTGCCAACACCAACAACTAAGGGGCCTATTTCTGCAGAGTATATACGGCAGGTCCCTACTTTCAAACATCCAACTTACAAACGACTCCTACTTGCAAACGCAAGAAGACAACAGGAAGTGAGAGGAAATCTACCACTAGGAAGGAAAATTCTCTCCTGTAAGAATAAATATGGGAGAAAGGTGTCTCCTCTGTACTGATGCTTTATCAGCAATCCTTGTTTCAAGAAAAACACCACATTTCAAAAACAGTTGTCATTAGGACGGAAAGTGAGGTGAAATGTTCTGAACAGGGGCACAGACAGCAAAACAAATGTTACAGGGGTGATAACCCTTACCTATGTTTTCCAAAAAGTTTAAAAATAGATTTTTGGTCTGGAGCTACACTTCAACAATGTACCTGTTCAAAATTACAAACAGATTCTACATAAGAACAAACCTACAGTCCCTGTCTTGTATGCACCGCCTGTATACGGCTGTTCAGAGTATATAGGGCCTTTTTTATTTTATGTGCGGGGTTCCCCTTAATATCCATACAAGACCCAAAGGGGCTGGTAATGGGCTGGGGTAGGGGGGGGGGTCATGGGGTAGCTATGCCATTTTTCTTAAAGATTTTCATCCATATTACCGGGACCAGACATTACATTAAAGCCGCAAGCAGTTTTAAATGGCTTTTTTTTCCTTTAGAAGTGTCATTTTGTGCAGGGACAGTTCTAAACACGGGAAACACGTGGCACTTCACAGGCATACTTTAGACACCCCCCAGGTACGATATTTAAAGGAATATTTGACTTTTTTTTTTCACTTTATGCATCATTAAAATGACTGCTCCCGGAAAACGACCGTTTTTAAAACTTATTTTTGCATTGATACATGTCCCCTGGTGCAGAACCCGGGTTCCCAAACCCTTTTTAGGACAATAACATGCATAATAGTTGTTATAATTAGCACTTTAGAATTCGAACGTTCGCATCCATTGTATTTAATAGGGTTCTAATGTTCGTTCGAACTTTCGGTCCGTTCGCGGGTTCTGGTGCGAACCGAACCCGGGGGTGTTCGGCTCATCACTAGCAGGGAGAGTGTCAGTGTCATATACTTTGATAAACCTTGTGTGCAGGGAGAGAGAAGGATAGGCAGGGGACAGTGTCAGTGTCATATTCTTTGCTAAACCTTGTGTGCAGGGAGAGAGAAGGATAGGCAGGGAGAGTGTCAGTGTCATATACTTTGATAAACCTTGTGTGCAGGGAGAGAAAAGGATAGGCAGGGGACAGTGTCAGTGTCATTGTTGCTAAGCCTCCTGCACATTATACACCTGAAGTTAGCCCGTATTGCTGCTTTTTCCTGGTGTGTTACACCAACAGGATTTTGCGGCACTTACAGCGGGCGGAGTGTGCCTCCTGACCATATTACACCTGAACTTAGCCTGTATTGCTGCTTTTTCCTGGTGTGTTACACCAACATGATTTTGCGGCACTTACAGCGGGCGGAGTGTACCTCCTGACCATATTACACCTTAACTTAGCCTGTATTGCTGCTTTTTCCTGGTGTGTTACACCAACAGGATTTTGCGGCACTTACAGCGGGCGGAGTGTGCCTCCTGACCATATTACACCTGAACTTAGCCTGTATTGCTGCTTTTTCCTGGTGTGTTACACCAACAGGATTTTGCAGCACTTACAGCGGGCGGAGTGTGCCTCCTGACCATATTACACCTTAACTTAGCCTGTATTGCTGCTTTTCCCATTTCCCTGCAGGCCATTAGAATGTCTGGAAGGCAAACAAGGAGAGGCAGACAGTCAGGAGCCAATAAAAGAGGGCAAGCAGGCTCTGTGTCTAGAGACAACAGTGCTGGTCGTGGATGCGGTGCATCGCCATCAGCACGTGGCCATGGGACACGCTTGTCCTTCTTTTCGGCAGCTGGACGTGTTGAGCCGCATCATGCCGAAGACGTGGTAGAGTGGATGACCATGCCCTCCTCATCCTCCTCATCATCTCTCACCCAGGCTCAGGGTACTGGCAAAGCAGCTGCCAAAGCGTCCTCTTCCCTCGTATCAATGTCATCATCAGTCACTCCTTCCCTAGACCAACCATGTCCTCCTGAGGAGTCCCCCGAACTGTTTGAGCACAGTGTTGGGTACATGCTACAGGAGGATGCCCAGCGTTTCGAAGGGTCTGATGATGATACCCAGCTAGAGGAAGGCAGTAGCGTGAGAGCAGAGAGAGGGGATGCTCAAGAAGGACACCAATCTGGCAGTCATGTTCCAGCAGCTGCAGCATACTGCCAGATTGGCTCCAGTGATGAGGAGGGAGGGGATGATGAGGTCACTGACTCCACGTGGGTGCCTAATAGGAGAGAGGAGGAGGAGGAGGAGGAGGATGAGGAGGAGGCACATCTCCAACGAGGCAGGATGCCCTCGGGGGGCCAGCGTAAGGGCAGCACACCGACGGAATCACACCGCAGAGCTCCGCCTGTGCAGGGCGCTGCCTCTGCCCGTTATTCAAAAAGTTCTTTGGTGTGGGCCTTTTTTGAGTCAAGTGCATCAGATCGCACAGCTGCTGTTTGCAACATATGTCTCAAGCGTATATCGCGTGGCCAAAACATCACCCGCTTGGGCACCACATGCTTGACCAGACATATGTTGACCTGTATGCAGCTCGTTGGCAAGCCTACCTTAAAGACCCACACCAAAGAACAAAGCTGACCTCTTCTTGCATCGCATCAGCTGGGATCTCCAACCCCACTATACCTTCAGTCCTCTCTGAAACCTGCTCTGAGAGGAATGAAGGTGTAGAATTAGGTGTGTCACAGCCAAGTACTTGCAGGCACTCTGCTAGCAGTACACCGACGTCCGATTCTAGCAGGCAAATTTCCCTGCCCCAGCTGCTGGACCGTCGAAAGAAGTTCACTCCCAGCCATCCACATGCCCAGCGGTTGAATGCTAGCTTGGCTAAATTGCTAGCGCTTCAACTGCTGCCTTTTCAGTTGGTAGACTCGGCCCCCTTCCGTGAGTTTGTGCAATGTGCGGTTCCTCAGTGGCAGGTTCCCAAACGCCACTTTTTCTCACGGAAGGCGATTCCGGCTCTCTACCGGCATGTGGAAGGCAATGTCTTGGCCTCGCTGGACAGGGCGGTCAGCGGTAAGGTGCATATTACCGCTGACTCATGGTCCAGCAGGCATGGACAGGGACGTTACCTTTCTTTCACGGCCCATTGGGTCACTCTTTTGGCAGCTGGGAAGGATGCAGGACACGGTGCAGTAGTGTTGGAGGTTGTTCCACCGCCACGCCTCCAAAATGCTACTACTGGTTGTGACACACCTCTGTCCTCCACCCCTTCCTCTTCTTCTTCCTCCGTGGCCTCTTCCTGTGCTTTGTCCTCGGAACCAGCGGTGCTCCGTAGGCGTTCAAGGGGCTATGCAAGTACGCAGGCAAAAAGATGCCATGCCGTGCTTGCGCTGGTGTGTTTGGGGGACAGGAGCCACACTGGGGCAGAGGTTCTGTCTGCTCTGCAGGGGCAGGCCGAGAGGTGGTTGACGCCACGCCAGCTTAAGCCAGGAATGGTAGTTTGCGACAATGGCACCAACCTCCTCTCCGCTCTCCGACATGGACAACTGACCCATGTGCCCTGTGTGGCTCACGTCCTTAACCTGGTGGTGCAGCGGTTCTTGGGCAGGTACCCGGGCTTACAGGATGTCCTGAGGCAGGCCAGGAAAGTCTGTGTGCATTTCCGCAGATCTTATAATGCCAGTGCTCGCCTGGCTGAGCTGCAAAAGGAGTTGAACCTGCCCAAGAACCGCCTTATATGTGACATGCCCACCAGGTGGAACTCAACGTTGGCCATGCTGCAGCGGCTGCACACGCAGCAGAGGGCCATCAATGAGTACCTGTGCGACTACGGCACCAGGACAGGGTCAGGGGAGCTCGGGTTTTTTTCACCACGCCAGTGGGGCATGATCAGGGATGCATGCACTGTCCTGGCACCATTTGAGGAGGCCACGAGGATGGTGAGCAGTGACAGTGCATGCATCAGTGACACTGTACCTCTTGTCCACCTGTTGGAACATACGCTGCGTGGAATAATGGACAGGGCACTTGAGGCAGAACAGAGGCAGGAAGAGGAGGACTTCCTTGCCTCTCAAGGCCCCCTTTACCCAGACAGTGTTCCTTCTGTCCCACCCATCACACAGGAAGAAGAGGAGGAGGAGGAGGATTGTGTCAGCATGGAGGTGGAGCCTGGCACTCAGCATCATCAGCAGCAGTCTTTTAGGGATGATTTACAGTTCCAAGAAAACATTGGACTTGTACGTGGCAGGGAGGAGGTGGCTGCGGATCATGTCGTCCTTAGTGACCCAGAGGACTCCGGACCGAATGCCTCAGCTAACCTACGCTGCATGGCCTCCCTGATCCTGCAAAGTCTGCGGAAGGATCCTCGTATTCTTCGGATCAAGGAGAGGGACCATTACTGGCTGGCCACTCTCCTTGATCCACGGTACAAGGGTAAGGTTGCGGACCTTATCTTACCGTCGCAGAGGGAGCAGAGGATGAGACAACTCCGGGAGGCCTTGCAGAAAGGTCTGTGCAACACGTTCCCAGAGACTGGGAGGTTACAAACTCCTGGTCCTGGACAACGAGATGCTGAGGCTTCGGTCAGTCAAAGAAGGAGCGGTGGGGAAGGTGGCCGTCTGACCGATGCGTTCAGACAATTCTTTAGTCCGCAGCCCCAAGGTATGATCGGTTCCAGCAACCATCGCCAGCGTCTGATATACATGGTGCAGGAATACCTAGGGGCAAGGTCAGACTTGGACACCTTCCTCACCGAAAATCCTCTGGCTTACTGGGTCTTGAGGATGGATCACTGGCCAGTATGCAATTGAGCTACTGGCCTGTCCTGCATCCAGCGTTCTTTCAGAACACACATTCAGTGCTGCTGGAGGATTTGTCACGGATCACAGGGTGCGCCTTTACACCGACTCTGTTGATCGACTGACCTTCATAAAGATGAACCAGTCTTGGATCACCACCAGCTACCAAACACCTGAAGCTGATATAACAGACTAATTTATTTTCAAATGTCACATCCCTTCAAGACTGATGCTGATGCTGAGAGACTGTCCTGTTATGTTGACTGACTATCCTCCTCCTCCTCAATGATCCGATTGATGATGATAGCTTGGAAGAACATTTTTGTTTCTGGGTGCCGCCACCAGTGGCTAAGGCCCAATTTTTCAGCCCCTGTTTAACAGGGGCGTGTTATTACAATTTTTTATGCAATACTTTGCAGCAGGGCTCATTCCTGCACTCCAACTAGAGTATCTGGGAGAGGTTGCAGTGTCGTGGCACCAGCACCAGTGGCTAAGGCCCAATTTTTCAGCCCCTGTTTAACAGGGGCGTGTAATTACAATTTTTGATGCAATACTTTGCAACAGGGCTCATTGCTGTGCTCCAAGTACAGTATCTGTGAGGGGTTGCAGTGTTGTGGCACCAGTGCCTAAGGCCCAATTTTTATGCCCCTGTTTAACAGGGGCATGTAATTACAATTCTTTGTTTACAAAAGTTTTTATTGAGGGATCGTACATAGAATTTACAGGAGAAAAAAAAAGTGCAATAGACATTACATATACTGGTAAACAACATGTCCGTGAAGTCACATACTCTTATCCAGGATAAACAAACTATAATATATAACAGTATTGAAAAGAGCCCGTGGTTCATCAGTGACATAGTATGAATATAAGCCCATTACTGGGATATGCATCTCCATGGATGCTTGTTAAGTGAGAATCCCATCGTAAGTAACAAGAGTGAATATAAAACCGAACAGAATTGAAACAAAAAGAAATAAGAAAGGTTAAAGCATACTGCTGTAATAGATATTGTGTGAGCATAGCTCAAATTTCAGTCATTGTCAGAGGTTTGTCAAGACTAGTGTTCAGAAGCAATGGCGTCCCTAGGGGGGGACAAGAAGGGGCCCTGGCCCCCCCAACATTATGCTGTGCCCCACCATGTGCCCCCCCCAAAAAAAAAAAAAATTTTTTTGCATTTTTTTTTCGCTCGGGCAGCTGCGAGAGGGCAGCTCCTGAGAGGGAGAGCATCCCCAGTCAGCTCCTGCGGGGGATTCCTCCCCCTCCCTCTGCTCGCTGACACTGCATAATGCAAGCGCTCACACAACCACAGCCACCCGATCTGCTCCTTTCCCTGCATCCTCATTGGCACGGAGAAGAGCGAGTTGCAGGAAGGACTCCACGAGCACTGTGGGAGGGGGGGAGGGGGGCCCAAGCCTTCATCTCAGTTACTGAAAAAACAGACTGATTTCTCCCGTCCTTAGGACAGGAGAACCAGCCTGTAAATTCCGAGAGGGGTGACTGCAAGCTGAGCCAAGTGTCACTCTTTCACAGCCCAGCGAGTCCAGCCACCCCCCTCACTCTCCTCACATACGAGCAGGGAGGAATACAGCTCCTCCTCCTCCTTCCAGTCCCGCCCACACTATCCCGGCGTGCTGTATCTGAAGAGAGGGGATGTGTGGGCGGGAAATATGAAAATCAGCAGCATTCCTGGCTGTGTGTGAATGATGCCTGAGATTCTAGCCTGGACTGTGGGTAAGTGTGTGCACTGCAGACTGCAGTACATTGTAATCACTGAACTGCATTATCTCCATCCCTTTTCTCCCCCATCTGTCTCCCTCCCCCTCTTCTGTTCTTTCAAGACATTCACAATTTACTTTCACTTTCAGTTAGGCAGGTAATAGACGGTGCAAATTTCTTTCCTGCATCCCAGTGGCGGCTGGTGCTCAAATTTTTTGGGGGGCGCAAACAAACTGAAAAAAAAAAATCATCAATTGCCGCCACTGTGCCCATTAAACGCAGCCACTGTGCCCAAACGCCACTAGTTTGTCCCCAAATGCAGCCAGGTTCCCCCCCATATGCAGCCAGTTTCTCCCCCATAATGCAGCCAGTTTCTCCCCCATAATGCAGCCAGTTTCTCCCCCATAATGCAGCCATTTTCTCCCCCATAATACAGCCAGTTTCTCCCCATAATGCAGTCAGTTTCTCCCCCATAATACAGCCAGTTTCTCCCCCATAATACAGCCAGTTTCTCCCCATAATGCAGCCAGTTTCTCCCCATAATGCAGCCAGTTTCCCCCCATAATGCAGCCAGTTTCTCCCCCATAATGCAGCCAGTTTGTCCTCGTAATACAGCCAGTTTGTCCCCTATATGCAGCCAGTTTGTCCCCCAAATGCAGCCAGTTTCTCCCCCAAATGCAGCCAGTTTCTCCCCCATATGCAGCCAGTTTCTCCCCCATATGCAGCCAGTTTCTCCCCCATAATTCAGCCAGTTTCTCCCCCAATATACAGCCAGTTTCTCCCCCATAATGCAGCCAGCTTCTCCCCCATAATGCAGCCAGTTTCTCCCCCATAATGCAGCCAGTTTGTCCCCCAATATACAGCCAGTTTGTCCCCCATAATGCAGCCAGTTTGTCCCCCATAATGCAGCCAGTTTCTCCCCCATAATGCAGCCAGTTTCTCCCCCATAATGCAGCCAGTTTCTCCCCCATAATGCAGCCAGTTTCTCCCCCATAATGCAGCCAGTTTGTCCTCATAATACAGCCAGTTTGTCCTCATAATACAGCCAGTTTGTCCCCTATATGCAGCCAGTTTCTCCCCCAAATGCAGCCAGTTTGTCCCCTATATGCAGCCAGTTTGTCCCCTATATGCAGCCAGTTTCTCCCCCAAATGCAGCCAGTTTCTCCCCCAATATACAGCCAGTTTCTCCCCCATAATGCAGCCAGTTTCTCCCCCATATGCAGCCAGTTTCCCCCCATAATGCAGCCAGTTTCTCCCCCATAATGCAGCCAGTTTCTCCCCCATAATGCAGCCAGTTTGTCCTCATAATACAGCCAGTTTGTCCCCTATATGCAGCCAGTTTGTCCCCTATATGCAGCCAGTTTGTCCCCTATATGCAGCCAGTTTGTCCCCTATATGCAGCCAGTTTCTCCCCCAAATGCAGCCAGTTTCTCCCCTATATGCAGCCAGTTTCTCCCCCAATATACAGCCAGTTTCTCCCCCATAATGCAGCCAGTTTCTCCCCCATATGCAGCCAGTTTCTCCCCCATAATGCAGCCAGTTTGTCCTCATAATACAGCCAGTTTGTCCCCCCCAGCCCTGCACTTACCTTCCTCGAGTCAGCGCCGTCCTTCTTCCGTCCTCGATGTCTTCTCCCGCCCTCGATGTCACTTCAGCCAATCAGGTTACCGGTAACCAGACCCGGTGAACCTGATTGGCCAGGGAACGCACCCCTGTGCATCCTCTCATTAGGTATTTAGAAGCCGATTACAGCCCTCAGGCTGTAGTCGGGAAGCCTATCAGAGCCTGCTGGCTCTGATAGGCACTTCTAAAGGCCAATCAGACGCTGTGACTCAGATGGCCGGCGCTCAAGGGGCCGGCCATCTGAATAGTGGGCGGCAGCAATACATAGGTTCATGCAATGCATGAACCTATGTATTGTTGTGGTGAGTGACGGCCGGGCGCAGAAGCGAGCGGTAGTGGCGCTTCTGCGCCCACTATGGTCGCGCCGCCATGTGTAAAAAAAAGACATTAAAAAAAAAAAACTCTTAAAGGGCCCTTTTTTTATTTAATTTTTATTTATTTTATTTTTTTGGTGACCACAGGAGGGGGGGTCCGCGCCCGGGCGCCCCCTATGGACGGGCCGCCACTGCTGCATCCACAGATTGCAGGAAAGAAACTTGCATAATTCCCCCATCAACACAGACAGTGCTGACAGGGGAATATCCCTCCTGCCCGGAAATTGTATTCTCCCGACAAACAGTGATTATCACTAGTGGCTATAGCAATCACTAGTGATAATCATAAGAGAATCTGCTCATTAATGGTTCAAATCTTAGCCAGTTCCTGCTGAACCAGCTGAGATTTAAACTGTCTATGGCTGGTCTTGGCTCTTAGGCAGCCCATACATTGATAATTTTTTTTCATTCAACTATTAGGTTGAATGAAAAAAAAAGGAAATGATCCATTTCCCCCATCTACACATTATAGGTGGATGGGGGAATCCTCCCAGTGTGGACCAGTGCTGGAACAACCAGAGTTGCTGTCCCTTGTCTCTATGGTAGCGGCGGCAGCACATTGGAACCCAGTGCTGGTTACTTTATGGGGCTGATGTACAGGAGGGCCAGCACAATTTTTTGTTAGAGATAGGATGGGCATGTTCAAAATTCCACATGCCAGAGCCTGCCAGGAAGCCCACACTGCACAGCGCTAATCACAGGCAATGAGACATTTCCCGGTCCGCAGCTCCACAGATCAGGAAATGTCTGACTGGCTGTGATTAGCACTGTGGAGTGTCGGCTTCCTGGCGGGATCGGGCATGGGGGATTTCAAACACACCCAAGCCCATCTCTATTGGTTGTAGACAGTTGAGCTCCATGCAGGTTGCTTAGCAGCAGTGGCGCCTTCTCTGACATGCTGATCGGGATGCAATCCAGGTGATGCTCCTAGTCAAATCCTAGTGTTAAATATCAGTGATTTTATTGATTAAAGCCCACACTTCACAGGCATAGAGCCCACATGGCTGCTGAACATACGGTTGATTATATATATGTGGTTGTACTCTTGATGCTAATAAATACTGTGTTTATTAGATCTGAATGGGAGCATCACTAGGATCACATCCCGATCAACATGTCAACAGAGAAGGTTATACAGCATTACTGCTGCTAGGTGACCAGCTGGGGGCTCGGCTCTCTATAACCAATAGTGCCAGCCTTCCCCTACATGCACGTATAATGTCACCAGCACAAAGTACTAATAGACTGCCGCCGGTGCCAAGGAGACAGATGCCAGACCAGCGCTGTCAATAACAGGGACAGGACAGCTGGGGAACCCCACAGTGGCAGAACACCAGGGCCCGGTGGCAAGACAACCTTTGCAACCCTGATAGTTCTCTCACTGCTTTAGACCCTTATATTTTCTTGGTGTGCTGGTGACATATATCTCTTGTTTTCTGACACCCTGGTGGGGCCCCAGTATAGTAGGAAGGGAGCTCACTGCAGAACATGTGAAAGAGCCCATTGTGGGATCGCAGTAAAGGGCCCCAGGATATATATATATATTGTGAGGGGGTTGGCTCGGCAGCGGGTGTGTGTGACCTCCGAGATGGGCTCCCCACACAAAAACAGGCCCAGCAAACGGAGGTTGTGGTTTTCAAAATCAAAAAGGTGCGGTTTGTTTTCTATTTACAGTGACAAAACACAGCAAAGAAAAAGAAACATAAACAAAATAAATCCTGGTCAACTTGACCTCTGACTAAACATACAGGTTTCCTAACTAACAACTGGGATCAGCCTAGTGCTGTCCTAGTCCCTAAGTCCCTGGTTTTAAATGTCCAAGCAAATAGCCACACAGGCTTTGTCTCACCGCACAGGGGTTCACTCTCCCTAGACAGTCCACACAGGTCTGGGTCCAGGCATGAGCTAACATCTAATGAAGCTGGGAGTTCTTATAGAGGCCTAAATGAGCTGACAAGCTTCAGCTGGTCTCATCAACTCCCTGTCTGCACGACGCCCCACACTCTCCCTAGAGGTATGAGTCATCCATGAGCCCACTAGCCTCAGCTGGGCTTATACAACTCTCCACCTAGTTGTATAAGTCTGCGTAAAGCCTGAATCTGGGCGAAATATATCTACCCCCCTGGATGCAACCAGGTGACTTTACCTTCCTGCTGTCACATACCCCCCCCTCTTGTTTTAACCTCGGGGTTGGAACACCAGCAATCAGGCATTCATGTACTCGAGACAAAGCATCCACATTCCCCATTTGAACGCCAGGGCGATGCTTTACTGTGAAGTTGAATTCCTGGAGGGCCAGGAACCACCTATTCACTCTTCTATTTGTTTCCTTGTTTTGAGCCATCCACTTTAACGGAGCGTGATCCGTAACCAAGTCAAAGTGCCTACCTAGCAGGTAGTACCGAAGGGAATCTAGAGCCCACTTCACCGCTAAACACTCCTTTTCAACGGTGGCGTAATTTACCTCATGGGACTTCAACTTCCTGCTGAGGTAAATGACTGGGTGCTCTTCCCCGTTCCAGACCTGGGACAATACTGCTCCTAACCCCACATCTGACGCATCACTTTGTACGACAAAGTCTTTAGAGAAGTCGGGTGAGTACAACACTGGCTGGCTACATAAGGCTTGTTTCAAGAATTGGAATGCTGCCTCAGCCTCGGGGGTCCATTTAATCATGACCGACCCTTTCCCCTTCGTCAGGTTGGTTAGGGGCACAGCCTTAGAAGCAAAGTGGGGAATGAATCGCCGATAATACCCAGCGATTCCCAGAAAGGCTCGTACCTGCTTCTTGCTGTTGGGACGTGGCCAACTCTGGATGGCCTCGACTTTGTTGAGTTGGGGTTTTATTACTCCCCTCCCAATGGTGTACCCAAGATATTTGGCCTCCTCCTGCCCAATGGTACACTTCTTGGGGTTAGCCGTAAACCCCGCTTCCCGAACAGAGTCCAGGACTGCTTGCACTTTTGGCAGATGTGAGGCCCAATCTGTGCTATGGACAATTACGTCATCCAGGTAAGCCGCAGCATACTTCCGATGGGGCCTCAGCATCTGGTCCATTTTCCGCTGGAATGTGGCCGGCGCATTCTGTAACCCGAACGGCATTCTTTTATATTGGAACGCCCCGTCTGGGGTTACAAATGCGGTTTTCTCTTTGGCCGACTTGGCCAGGGGGATTTGCCAATACCCTTTTGTGAGGTCAAGAGTCGTCATGTATCGGGCTGTTCCCAGCCGGTCGATCAACTCATCTATACGTGGCATGGGGTAGGTGCCAAATTTTGTAACTTTGTTCAACTGACGAAAATCGTTACAAAATCGCCAGCTCCCATCCGGTTTAGGCACCAACACAATGGGACTAGACCAATCACTTTGGGACTCCTCTATCACCCCTAAGTTCAGCATTTTCTGTACTTCCTCCCGTATTGCCTCCCGTCGGGCCTCTGGGATCCGATAGGGTTTTAACTTCACCCTTTCACCGGGCGGGGTAATGATGTCATGCTCTACCCCAGATGTTTGTCCCGGCAGCTCAGAGAATACCTCCTTGTTGCGAAGCACAAACTCCTTAACCTCCTGTTGTTGGGGTTGTGACAAGGTGGCTGCTATTCCAACCTCAGGAATCACGCAACCAGTTTGAGCTGGTGACCAAGTGTCTGCGACTAGGGACTCTCTATCCCTCCAGGCTTTCAACAGATTAACGTGATAGATCTGTTCGGGCTTTCGCCTTCCTGGTTGTCTGACCTTGTAATTCACTTCGCTCACTTTTTCCATTATCTCGTAGGGGCCTTGCCATTTGGCAAGGAATTTACTTTCAACCGTAGGGACAAGTACCAGTATCCTATCCCCCGGGGAAAAGGTACGGGTCTTGGCTCCATGGTTGTACACTCTCTGCTGTGCTAACTGCGCTTGGGCCAAATGTTCCTTCACGATGGGCATTACCTGTGCAATTCGGTCTTGCATCAGGGCGACATGCTCAATCACACTCCTGTGGGGAGAACTCTCACTTTCCCAAGTTTCCTTGGCAATATCCAACAGCCCTCTTGGGTGTCTCCCATACAGTAACTCAAAGGGGGAGAATCCCGTAGAGGATTGGGGCACCTCCCTAATAGCAAACATCAGATAAGGAAGTAGACAGTCCCAATCCTTTCCATCTCTATCCACCACTTTCTTCAACATTTGTTTTAGGGTTTTGTTGAATCTTTCCACCAGCCCATCGGTTTGGGGGTGATACACAGATGTACGTAATTGCGTCACTTTGAACAATTTACACAGCTCCTTCATAACCCGGGACATAAAGGGTGTACCTTGGTCCGTAAGCAGTTCTTTACAAATACCCACCCGGCTAAACACAAGAGATAGCTCTTTGGCTATGGTTTTGGCCGAGGTATTTCGGAGAGGGATCGCTTCTGGATAACGGGTGGCATAGTCCATTATAACTAATATGTACTGGTGCCCCCTAGCGGACTTGATTATAGGACCTACCAAATCCATGGCGATCCTCTCAAACGGGACCTCAATGATGGATAGAGGGACCAGCGGGCTACGGAAATGTGGCATCGGGGCCGACCTCTGACACACAGGGCAGGAGGAACAATAATTTTCTATGTCCTTCATCACCCCCGGCCAATAGAATCTCTGTAATACCCTCTCTCGGGTTTTCTCTGTCCCCAGATGACCTCCAAGAATGTGCCCATGGGCCAACTCCAACACCAACTTCCTGTAAGGTTTGGGCACCACAAGCTGCTCAACGGTTTCTTCTGCCCTTTTTGCCACCCGATACAGTAGGTCCTTCTCTACGCTGAAGTATGGGTAAGTGCAGGTATTATCTGGGTTCACTAACTCGCCATCTATTTTCACTACGTTTTCCCGTGCCTTTATTAGGGCGGGGTCTTTCAACTGTTCTGTGGCAAAGTTTTCCCTGTGAACCTCAAGATCAGAAAACTCCACAGACGGTAGGTTTTCGTCTGAGGAGGTGGGCTCCTCTCCAGTTTCTTGAGTCTCCCCTGCCAATACTGATAAGGGAAATTCCGGAGAGTCCTCACCACTCTCAGGGGAGTTCTGGCTATCACATTCCTGGTACATAGGGGCACCAGTGGGGGGCTCAGGATCATCCCACAGTTCCCAGAACTTCAGAAAATCCCTTCCCACAATGGCGTCATGCGGTAACTGAGATACTAAGCCCACTGGATGAGAGAGGGTACCTTTGGGGGTCTCGAAACACACTGTAGTCACTGGATACTCTCGGGTGTCCCCATGCACACAAATAACAGCTACCTTGCTATTCCCAGAGACCTCTGTTTTAACTAACTCAGCCTTTATCAGGGTCACAAGGCTACCTGAATCCAGCAATACCACAACATTTCTACCATTAACACACATTTTGCATAAATGTTTCTCAGTTCCTCGAATGGCAGTGCATGCGACTGTCGCACACAGCGACTGACGTCTGCCCGTCAGAAAGTCACACTGCATGGGTTCCTCCACAACCGGGCAATTGGCTGCAATATGTCCCGCTTGCCGGCAGCGGTAGCAAACGATCCTTCTTGCGGCCTCTTGAGCCGCTGATTTCCCAGGCTGTTCTCGCCAAACTTGGGGTAGAGCTCCCACCCTCTCACTCTCTCCACCCTCACCCCTTGGAATCCTCTTATCCGCCCCTGGGGATGGTCTGGTCTTAGGGTGGAAAGTCCGAGTGTCTCTGGAAGAGGCCGTCAGGTTCTCTGTAGCCAAGTATTTCTCCACACGATCCACAAGACCATCGGCCGTCTCTGGGTCTCCATGGCTTACCCACTTTTGGATGGCAGTAGGAAGAGCTCTCAAAAACCGATCCATTACAACACGTTCCACAATCTTTGGTGCGGACAAAGTCTCTGGCTGTAGCCACTTTCTGCTCAGGTGAATGAGATCATACATTTGAGACCTGGGGGGTTTTCCAAGCTGGAAAGTCCAGTTATGCACACGCTGAGCCCGGACAGCCTGGGTGACACCCAGCCTTGCCAATATTTCAGCTTTTAGCATCACATAGTCTTTTGCTTGGTTAGGCTCTAGGTCATAGTAAGCTTTCTGCGATTCACCAGTTAACAGAGGAGCCACCAGTCCAGCCCACTGCTCCTCAGGCCACTTTTCTCTTTCAGCGGTCCTTTCAAATGTGGTCAAAAATACCTCTGGATCATCCTCTCCAGTCATTTTTGTCAATAAACGACTCACCCCAAAGGACGCGGTATTAGTGGGACGGCTTTCCTCACTGGTCTGCGGACGTTGCTGCATTACTGCTTCCATCTGTTGTTGTAGTCTCTGCTCTTGCTTCTGCAACAGGTCTATGAAGCGGGCCTCAGATTGCTGCTGGGCTTGTTGCTGAGCCTCCAGACTCTGTTGCAAAGTTGCGTTTGTCTGCTGCTGGGCTGCAAGGCTCTGTTGATGAGCTTGCTGCTGGGCTGCGAAGTTCTGTTGTTGAGCTGCAAGGCTCTGTTGATGAGCTGCAAGGCTCTTTTGCAAACCTGCATTTGTCTGCTGTTGATTGGCATTTGCTAGAGCCAGCTGCTTCAGTATCTCCTCCATGCTGGCTTAAAAAAAAACTGCCACTGGTTCTCCACCAACTGTGAGGGGGTTGGCTCGGCAGCGGGTGTGTGTGACCCCCGAGATGGGCTCCCCACACAAAAACAGGCCCAGCAAACGGAGGTTGTGGTTTTCAAAATCAAAAAGGTGCGGTTTATTTTCTATTTACAGTGACAAAACACAGCAAAGAAAAAGAAACATAAACAAAATAAATCCTGGTCAACTTGACCTCTGACTAAACATACAGGTTTCCTAACTAACAACTGGGATCAGCCTAGTGCTGTCCTAGTCCCTAAGTCCCTGGTTTTAAATGTCCAAGCAAATAGCCACACAGGCTTTGTCTCAACGCACAGGGGTTCACTCTCCCTAGACAGTCCACACAGGTCTGGGTCCAGGCATGAGCTAACATCTAATGAAGCTGGGAGTTCTTATAGAGGCCTAAATGAGCTGACAAGCTTCAGCTGGTCTCATCAACTCCCTGTCTGCACGACGCCCCACACTCTCCCTAGAGGTATGAGTCATCCATGAGCCCACTAGCCTCAGCTGGGCTTATACAACTCTCCACCTAGTTGTATAAGTCGGCGTAAAGCCTGAATCTGGGCGAAATATATCTACCCCCCTGGATGCAACCAGGTGACTTTACCTTCCTGCTGTCACAATATATATAATTGCATTTTATAGTTGGCCCCCCTACTTTTGTCCCTGTCCCCCCATGTGCCCCCCCTAAATATGAAAGCTGGAGACACCACTGTTCAGAGGCCCAGTGAGAGTGACCCTATCAGGTGGACATGACTACGAGCCTACCCAGGTGAGGGCCAGGAGTCCCATTTCTTCTCGAAAATCTGCATGGATTCCATAAGTGTGTGGTGAATGCATTCCATCAATTTTATCGACTCCATGCGACAAAGAACCTGTGGCCAAGGGACAGATGGTTTACGCCAATTCAAGGCAATTGCCCAATTTACCGCACTAAACAGAGTATGAATTAATCTTTGCTCCGCGGGCATGGTCCCTGCGATATTTGCAAAGAGGAGGCATAGTCGTGCCGTCAGGATAACACCGTTCCCAGTGATCTGATGTATCTTAGTAGACACCTGTTGCCATAAAGGACCCAAGGCTCCACAGCTCCAGAAGGTGTGCAGGAGAGAGCCCTTCCCTCCACAGCCTCTGAAGCAGGCGTCCGGAATCAGGGGGAACATTCTATGTATTTTAACCGGGGTGTAGTACCACCTGGTGTGCAATTTTACCACCGTCTCCTTGATTGCCACAGAACGAGTGCACTTATGCATATTATCTATCATGTCACTCCAGTCTTCCTCAGAGACAGTCTCTTCTAGATCAGCTTCCCACGCTAACATAGCCTGGGATTTAGATTCTGAGTTTAAGTTATTCAGATGACTGTAAATCATGGAAATTACTCCTCTATCCCTGGACCCCTCAAGACATAGCGCTTCAAAAGTAGTTTTAGGGTTCGCCCTCCAAAGTGCGATGGCGTTCTGGTAAAAGTGGCTTATCTGCAAGTACTTGTAGAACTCAGAGGGGGGAATACCCCAATTCTGGTGCAGGTCCTCGAAGGACCGCAACCCAGTCCCTTGAGTCAGTGAGCATAAGGTCACCAGGCCCCGAGAGGACCAATGTATAAAGTCTAGTCCCTCCCCGAAGGCCCCCGGGAAGTCCGGGTCCCCCAGGCACAAGGACAGGGGGGCCGGTTTAGAGGTTAGACCAAACTTGTCTCTGTATAGGGTCCAGAGATAGAGAGACCGCCCCACTACCTCATTGAGAGCTGTAATATCCCTATGACGGACCGAACCAGTCCATAAGATCCCTGGGAGATAGTAAGGCCTAATGGAGTCTCGTTCAAATCACAGCCAGGGGGTCCTAGGAGAGGGGATATGCCATTGTGCAAGCTGGATCAATCTGGCAGCCAGAAAGTATTTCCATAAATCTGGACAACTCAGTCCCCCTCTGTTTCTAGTTCTATACATCAGAAGTTTATTGATTCGGGGTCTTTTGTCTCTCCAAATGAATCTGAGCAGTTCCGACTGTATGGTCCTAATAGTAGAACAGGACACATACAGAGGGAGGGCCCTAAAGTAAAACAGCAATTTGGGGAGAATAGACATCTTGACCACCTGTATACGGCCAAGAAACGAGATGTGGTAAGGGGCCCATTGGGTCAGTAGCCCTTTAATAGCCGCGAAGACCTGTGGGTAGTTTTGGGCGTACATCTGTTTAAGGGAGGGAGCTAGTTTCACCCCCAGGTATTGCAAAGAGGAGGTCGTCCACGAGAATTTGAAGCTACTTTGGAGGGACTCTACCAGAGGTGCGGCAAATTGATGGGCATAGCTACACATTTGGAGGGATTCACTCCCAAGCCAGTTTCAGTCTGGAATGCATCCAACGTAGCTAAAAGGTTTGGTAGGGAGGTCAGAGGGTCAGACAGAAATAGTAGGACATCGTCCGCGTATAGACTTATTTTATAGGTGTTATCCTTACTAACATATCCTTTTATGTTGGGGCTATCAGCAATATACCTGGACAGGGGTTCGATCACCAGTGCGAATAATAAGGGGGACAAAGGGCAGCCCTGTCTAGCTCCCCTACCCAAGGTGAAGAACTCCGAGGTGCAACCTGGGAGTCTGATACATGTTCGGGGTTGTTTGTAGAGGGCATGGAAGCCGTTCACAAACCTACCTAGGATCCCAAACCTATGTAGGATCCTGTCTAGGTATGGCCAGAGGACGCTATTGAAAGCTTTATTGATGTCTAAGCTAAGCATAAGGACTTCACGGGAGTGGAGGTTGGCATCCTGAATAATGTTAGTGGCTAGGCGGATATTATCTGTAATCTGTCTGGTTGGAATGAATCCGGTCTGATCAGGGGAGATTAAGGTCGTGATCGTGGCAGCCAGTCTATCTGCCAGTATACGACTGAATATTTTCAGATCATTGTTAATGACCGAAATGGGCCTGAAATTTTGGGGAAGCGAGTGATCTTTCCCTGGTTTAGGGATTAGGGACATATTGGCCATTAGCATGTCATTCGGAAAGGCTCCACCCGACAGTACTGCATTGTATAGTTTTGTCAGCCTAGGGGCCAGTAAGTCGGAAAACTTCTTATAGTATAGGGCTGAGAAGCCGTCAGGGCCTGGGGTCTTTGCTGTTTTCAGGGAGGTCATGACAGCCATCACTTCCTCCACCGTACAAGGGGCATTCAGTGATTCTAGTTGGTCTTCTGACAGTTGAGGCAATAAAACTGAGTCAAGCCATGTCATGGGATGCGGGGGGTCAGGGGGTTGGGGGGCCTCCAATAGGGATTGATAATAAGATTTAAACAGATGTAGGGTTTCTTTGGGGTGAGTTGTGAGGTTACCCCTACTATTCCTTAGTCTGTAGGTGTGCGTGGGTTGAATAGATTGTTTCAGCTTTCTCGCAAACATGGTCGATGAGGAGTTACTGTACAAGAGAAATTTGTCCTTGGACCATCTCAAGGATTTTTCAGTTTGTTCAGTAAGGATAGCATCCAACTCTCTTCTCTTTTTATCAATCTGTTCCAATAACTCAGGTTCCTGAGAGAGACCATGCCTGCGATACAGCCTATCCAAGTCCTCTGTAAGGGAATTAATGGCTTGAAGTCTTTGTTTTTTACGGTCGGAGGCCAGATGCATAAGTCTACCTCTCAGAACCGCTTTATGCGCTCCCCACAACGACGCCGGGGAGATTTCCCCGACCTCATTATGTGCGAAGTATTCTGAGATGTAGCCACCAATCTGAGATAAAGCTATTGGATCTGTGAGCATAGAGTCATTAAGTCTCCAGGTCCCCAAAGCCCTCGGGAGGCCTATATGTGCAAAGGAGCATGATACTATCTGGTGATCCGACCATGGGCAAGAGTGAATTTTAGCCGAGGTAGAGTTAGCTGTCATGATTGTCGTGGAGAGAATGTAGTCCAACCTCGAGTAGCTGTCATGTGGGTGGGAAAAAAAAGGTATATTCCCTAGCTCCCCCATTATGAGCCCTCCATGTGTCAATCAGCTGGTTGGATTTCATAAGGTGCCTGAGGGATCTAGGGAAAGTGTTAGAAGCACGTCCAGTCCTACTCCTGTCTAGGGTAGGATGTGCCACCAAATTAAAGTCCCCCCCCACAATCATATGTGAAGAGTGGAATTCATCCAGGGCGAGAAAAAAACGTTTAAAAAATGTAGCTTGGGCATCGTTCGGGGCATACACTGAAGCTATAGTGATAGTTTTCCCCTGAATTATACCTTTAACAATCACAAAGCGGCTTTCAGGGTCCTTATACAGCTGTTGCAAGTCAAATTTTACCGTATTCTTAAAAAAAATCGCAGCTCCGCGGGTCCTGGACTCAAATGTGGTAAAATAGCCTTGGTGGTAGGCCTTATCAAAATAATGTGGGTGGTTTTGGGTAGAAAAATGCGTCTCCTGGAGAAGCAGAATGTCTGCACCCATTCTCTTATAAGCTTTAAAGGCCTTCCTCCTTTTGGTCGGAGAGTTAAAGCCTTTCAGGTTATGTGAAATTACAGTGGTACCCATTAGGCTGATTTAAATTGCGGCGTACCTGCTAGAAAATGCAAAATGAGTCCAGAACCCCCTAGAACCTCCCATGCAGGGTGAGTCAAATCCCAGTACCTGCACATTGACCAATGCAATGACGTGTGTATTATCAGACCCAGGTCAGAGGCTGAAACCCCAGGTCCCCGCCAACCCCAGGAGGAGCCCGGAGCAGGCTGAGCCAGGAGCGCCAACCAATGAGTGGGGAAAGAACAGCGAGTTAGAAGCAGTATAAAACTTGTAGAGTAAAAAAAGACAAAAAAAGAGAAAAAACATATAAACAAGCAATCATATAACAACTGCAAGCACTGCGATTTCAACAGTAGCAGGCTTGGTTCCACATTAAGTAGCCTCATTGTCATGGGGGTCATGGGTAAAACAGACACCCCGACCAAAAAAACATCAGGCCTGAGAAGGAGACAGGAAAGGGCCAAAAGGAAAAAGAAAATGCCCTCTCCCCTCTCCCTCTGCCCAAACAGTGATAGTGAACTCGGACCAATTGGTCCAAACCTCCGAGCAAGGGGGGGAAACCGATCCGTCTTACTTAACATAGCGGGTGCTCTAAGAGCAGTATCCAAGGACATCATGGTCCCCATCCGACCTGCCCAGAGTGGGGGTAGTACAAACGGACGCGAACGGACGTCAGTTCAAGGGTGAGACAAATCTTCTGCATATTTGCTTGCGGGCCCTATATATGCCCATTAGAAAAATCGGGGGCAGTGGAGGTCAGTGAGCAGTGCGGCGGTCTCTTCTGGGAGGAGGGGTAGCCCAGATGGCTGGCGAACGGGGGTAGATGGCATCCTAGGGTGGTCCGCTGCGTTCAGGAGGCCCAATTTTACCAGAAGATCTTTTCCCTCAGAGATTGTGGTGACCGTATACGTAGTACCATTATGTGGGACTTGCAGCTTGAAGGGGAAGCCCCAGCGATACCTGATCCTGGCTGACTGAAGGACAGAGGTGACTTCTTTCATTCTCCTGCGTTTATCCAGGGTAGTGGGAGAAATGTCAGGGTAGATCTGAACAGGTACACCATCTAGTTGGATGTTGGGAGTGTTGCGCGAGGCCCTGAGTATGTCTTCCTTAACAAGGTAGTCTTTCAGACATAGTACAATGTCCCTTGGGGGTCTATCGTCAGGGGGCTTAGGGCGCAGAGCTCTGTGCAGCCTATCGCAGGTGAAAGCTACCTCTGGGGCCTCCGGGAGCAGTGAGTGGAAGAGCTTCTGAGTCGCCTGTGGCAGATCTATGACCGATTCTGGGACACCCCTTACCCTTAAATTGTTCCTTCTGTTTCTATTGTCGAGATCCTCGAGGTGGGCTTGCAGGACCTGGACAGTCTCTGTGAGGGTCTCATGGTCTGTCCTCAGGTCGGAGTACGACAGGCACAGTTCATCATGTTTTGCCTCCAGCATGTCCGTTCTGTCCCCCAAGGCCGCAATCTCCGTGGACAGCATGCTGGTAGCTTTATGCAGTTCCGACTGAAACTTCCTGGCCAGCTTATCATACATTAAGGAGAGGCTGTTATCCAAATCTGCTTTAGTGAGCTGCCCGGGATACTCACATTCCCCCATAGAGTGTTCCGGGGATGAGGCTGTGGCCTGCGAGCACGCCGGAGCCGGCTCAGCCTGGGCGCCATCTTGGGACATCTTATTCTGTTCCCTCACGCGGAGTAAATAGTTTGTCAGGGATCTTTGGGCCGGTTTACCGCGGCGATTCTTAGGGCCCGTAATACGCTGGGTGTTCCGCCAGGGGTGTTGAGTATTGTGGTGCTCGAATTACGGTCAAAAGGCCCCGGGGAATCAGCTTTTGTCTCCAGTCCTTGTGGAGCTCTTAGCCCTTGCTTCCGTCCAGGTTCGTGCCGCGCATGCGCCCCCATGTAATTACAATTCTTGATCTAATAATTCACAGCAGGGCCCATTCCTGCGCCCACCAAGACTAACTGTGAGGCCTTACAGTGTTGTGTCAACACCACCACCACCACCAAAGGCCCAATTTTTCAGCCCCTGTTCAACAGGGGCATGCAATTACAATTCTTGATCTAATAATTCACAGCAGGGCCCATTCATGCGCCCACCAAGAGTAACTGTGAGGGCTCACAGTGTTGTGGCAACACCAACATGTAAGGGGCAAATTTCAGCTGAGTATATACGGCAGGCCCCTACTTTCAAACATCCAACTTACAAACGACTCCTCCTTGCAAACGGAAGGATACAACAGGAAGTGAGAGGAAATCTACCCCTAGGAAGGCAAATTCTCTCCTGTAAAAGTTAATATGGGAAAAAAAAGTGTCTCCTCTCCACTGATGCTTTATCACCAATTCTTGTTTCAATAAAAACCCCAAATTTTCAAAAAACATTTGTCATTAGGACGGAAAGTGAGGTGAACTGTTCTGAACAGGTGCACACTGCACAGACAGCAAAACAAATGTTACAGGGGTGATAACCCTTCCCTATGTTTTCCAAAAAGCTTAAAAATAGATTTTTTGCCTGGAGCTACACTTAAACAATGTACCTGTTCAAAATTACAAACAGATTCTACATAAGAACAAACCTACAGTCCCTGTCTTGTATGCACCGCCTGTATACGGCTGTTCAGAGTATATAGGGCCTTTTTTATTTTGTGTATCAGGGTTCCCCTTAATATCCATACAAGACCCAAAGGGGCTGGTAATGGGCTGGGGTAGGGGGGGGGGGGGTGTGTGATGGGGTAGCTATGCCATTTTTCTTAAAGATTTTCATCCATATTACCGGGACCAGACATTACATTAAAGCCGCAAGCAGTTTTAAATGGCTTTTTTTCCTTTAGAAATGTAATTTTGTGCAGGGACAGTTCTAAACACGGGAAACACGTGGCACTTCACAGGCATACTTTAGACACCCCCCAGGTACAATATTTAAAGGAATATTTGACTTTTTTTTTCACTTTATGCATCATTAAAATGACTGCTCCAGAAAAACGGCCGTTTTTAAAACTTCTTTTTGCATTGATACATGTCCCCTGGTGCAGAACCCGGGTTCCCAAACCCTTTTTAGGACAATAACATGCATAATAGTCGTTATAATTAGCACTTTAGATTTCGAATGTTCGCATCCATTGTATTTAATAGGGTTCTAAGGTTCGTGCGAACTTTCGGTCCGTTCGCGGGTTCTGGTGCGAACCGAACCCGGGAGTGTTCGGCTCATCACTACTCTGCAATACACCAGAATGAGTATCCATTGTTATGCTCACAATAGCAAATACTCATTGGTCAGCACAACCATATGACCAATACTGAACAATCTGACCAATCAAAAGTGCATTTCTTGGACAACCTACTGGAAAAAGAAGACTCTACATGCAGTAGGGTCTGGAGGGGATGGCCAGGATATTAGGAATTAGTTCCCTTTTTTAATTTTGTTTTTGTAAAGGTGAGTTTACTGTTTCAAGGCTAAGTTCACCTTTTTTTTCTAAATTCCAGCGTCCCTAAGTACTAATATACTATTATCAGTTGTTTTTGTTTTGCAGGAAACGCGGAGGAACGCAGTCCCGGCACCTCCAGCACTGAATGTATGTAATGGCAGGGGCTGCTGGGGTGTGCTGGAGGTTCTATTGGTGCTGGCTGCTGGGGAATCAATTGTTGCAGGAGGGGATCTATTTTTGTGGGGGGGGGGGTCTATTGTTGCTGGGGGTGTCTATTTTTGCAAGTAGAGATGGGTCTTAAGTATAAACAGAAAAGTCGGTGCTACTACCCATACACCACATAGATAGCAGAGCTCCCAGGTGCTCGATCCACAGTCGCTGGCTGAGTAGAGTAATGTGGAAAAAATTATCTGCACTCTGGTTGTTGCTCTAAAAATTTCTTAATTTTATTGAATAGCCACAGTGATCAAACGCAGATTAAGTCAGAAGGGTCTTATGTTGCCGTGGGGTAATTTGTTGCTGGGAGGGATCTACTGTTGAGGGAGGGGTCTATTGATGCTGGCTGGAGGGGATTGATTGTTGCTAATTGTAGGTATAGTATATGTACCTATATACTATTATTGTACCTGTTTTGCAGAAAAAAAGCTTTCTATATGTTTTAGACCAGTGTTTCTCAACTCCAGTCCCCAAGGCGCCCCAACAGGTCATGTTTTTGGAATTTCCCCTCAGATGAAACGGCTGTAGTAATTACTAAGGCAGTAAAACTGATCAAATCACCTGTGCAAAATAATGGAGAGCTTGAAAACATGACCTGTTGGGGCGCCTTGAGGACTGGAGTTGAGAAACGCTGTTCTAGACTAGGCTTAACCTCAGCCTTCACTCTGTTGTATATAAAACTTCCTAGTATCCATCCCTTAGGTTGGGAAACTCAGTGAGACAGAAAGGAGTTCACCAGCTGACCTCATTAACACATGCCTTGCACCTGTCCTCCCGCTCCAGGAGATTGCTCCCACCCACCTCTGTACTCACATAAAATCAATGTCAACGAACAACGTTCTCACTCAATACACAGCCAGGATCTTCCTCGTCTTCCACCCTTCCTGGCACTACTGCACAATGATGCCACTAACTGTCGTGTAGTATTCCCTACACCAAGGCCACACCACTGCCAAGGGGTCTAGATACAACTTTATTCCAAGACAGGGGGACAATACACAAAGTAGCCATTGCCTTTCAGGGGTCCAAGAGCACCTCCTTCATCAGGGCTTGTTTGACAACAATGTGAATATACTAGATCTGGCCTTGCCAGACCAGCTGCTGACAAGGCATGTACACTGGAAAAAAAAAAAAAAACATTATTGGGTTAATTGGTGACTACTTAAACTGGCTCTGGACTGTTTGTACATGACTATTGTAATGGGATTATATTGCAAGCTCCACCAGGAAATTAAAACATGTAAATGCTTCTATTTACTCTATAGCATTAGAGACTGGACAGTATAAAAATATAAATGATAAATTAAAAATGAGTTTGTCTCTTTCACCCTATAGGTGCAAGCATCCTCTTTGTGCAGCTGATTTCATGGTAATGATAACTGCCTCTACCTGATGGAGCCAATAGGAAAAAAAATGCCTTCTGGCATTATGCTTCCTGGGTCAGCTCTCCTTCTCTAGTCTGTGATTGGGCAATGAAGGAGCAGAAGCACATTGGTGATGTGGGAATGAAGGAGCAGAAGTTCATTCTTATACTCCTGCATAAAAGTAAACCTTTACTAACAGAAATATGAGGGATGCAATTACTAACCTGCTAAAAACAATGCAAATTGCCTCGCCGTTACGCTGATTCTCTAGCTTTGATACTGGAACAAGTGTGCAGATCCATTAAAAGCGTATACATTTTAATGGCCAGTGGGGTCGTACTCAGAGCTGGTGCAAGGATTTTTGACACCCTAGGTGAAACCTAATTTTGCCACCCCCTGGCTCCACCCCTGACTCCACCCAATTTTGCCTGCCCATGTAAACCCCACCTTTTTAATAAAGGGCCCAACAAATGCAGCCTACCAACACCCATCAAATGCAGCCTACCAGCACCCAGCAAATGCAGCCTACCAACACCCATCAAATGCAGCCTACCAGCACCCAGCAAATGCAGCCTACCAACACCCATCAAATGCAGCCTACCAGCACCCAGCAAATGCAGCCTACCAACACCCATCAAATGCAGCCTACCAGCACCCAGCAAATACAGCCTCACCAGCGCCCATCAAATGCAGCCTCACCAGCGCCCATCAAATGCAGCCTCACCAGCGCTCCCATCAAATGCAGCCTCACCAGCGCCCATCAAATGCAGCCTCACCAGCGCTCCCATCAAATGCAGCCTCACCAGCGCTCCCATCAAATGCAGCCTCACCAGCGCCCATCAAATACAGCCTCACCAGCGCCCATCAAATGCCGCCTACCAGTGCCCATCAATGAATGTTTGCTTGCTTCCATTCATTCGGGAGTCGGGACACGGACACAGTCCTCCGCCGCCTCTGACACTATGTATGAATGGAGCTGCCGCTGCCTGCTGATGCTGAGACTTAGTTGCTTGCTGCAGAGAGAAGAGAGTATTAACACCAGTGGCCAGGCCCCCCAGGCAACTGGGCGCCCTAGGCAGCTGCCTAGTTTGCCTAGTGGTAGCACCGGCCCTGGTCGTACTCCAGGCCTGCACACCTCCTCATGGCCCATCACTTTCTACGGTTAAGAAGGAGCTAAAAACACCTCTTCTATACCTGGAAAAATTGGAAGCTAAACTACAGAATTTTGAACCCACCAAACATTTTTTACTCATTGGAAAACCTTTATTGAACATACCTTTTCATTGACTGAAATTCACCATCTCATGACCACCTTTCAGTTTTCTGCCTGGTACGCCAAGGCTAACCTTACCAATGCCCTGGGAAAACTCAAACTACCGGATCCTGCTCTCACCATGGGCAGTCAACCCTCTCACCCTGGCGGGGTGTTGACCACACCCATTATTTTACGGATGTGCATACACCATGTGATCACTCCTGTTCCATCTACTCTCCTGTCCACTCACTTGGAAACCTCTGCAGGCCAACTATTACTTAATTATTACTAATTTTGGTGTGTTATCTTACTTTACATGTAGATTTTGCTTTCTCTCTCTCTCACCGTGGCACAGTAGGAGACATCCACGCTTCTCCTACTATAGGTACCTGTCCATCCCTGCTTTTGTGGGATGCACATGCTAATTTTGGTCAACCATCATGTATTTTGTTATGGTTTTCATTCTGACCTACGACTCCTGCTTATTAGATCAGTAATTGTGTATCTGTCATTATTTGCTACATATACACTATTTCTCTGTGTTTTCTTTTGTCAGTGTTTCTGTACAATGTAAACTCTGAAAAAGATATTTACAAAAAAAAAAAGACCAAAAGATACAGAACTAAAACACATACCCTTTACAAAATCCTCTACTTTTTTCTGACTTTTCTGATTGTCAATGACTCAAAGTATTGAAGTCAGAGAGTCAGCATGACAACCAGGCAGGCAGTATTTGAAGGAGAGTCCAACAATATCAGCCTCTATGGGTGAAGGTTTCCTTTAAATGTTTTTTTTTCACATATTTGGCTTCAATTTTGCTTTATGTATCATTGGAGAAAATGTAATACTGTAAAAAATAAAATAAAAAAATAATAATACATAACCGTATCAAGTGGGAATAAATATGTCAGTAACAACTAGAATGAAAGTAATTTTCAGAGAAAGAGATGAAAAAAAAAGGAAGCTCGGAGACAGCTTATCTTTGTTTCTCAGGAGACTGTCAATGAAAGCAGATTATCTATATTTACTTCCAATATTTATGTAGCACCTACATATTCTACAGAACTTTACATATGAGACCGAACCGTTCACATCTATCCCAGCCCCAGAGGAGCTTCCCGTCTAATGTCCCCAACACAGTCATACAGAGGAGGAAAGACTCAACTCTCAATCCTCATTTCGATGGAAGTATTATACTATACTAAATGTTTCATCAAACGTCTAATACAGGGGATCTTAAACTTTCTAAGTAAAGGGCCAGTTCACTGTTCTTAAGCCTTTCACGCCAACTGCCTCCCAGCCCTTTAAGATTTCTAAACGCCGGGAAGGTGGAGGCGGGCATGCGGGTCATGTGACCACTGTGATTGGCTGTCACAGCGGTCACATGATCGTAAAGCTCCCAATCGCAAGTATGCATTAGGAGCTTACAGATCGCTGCCGGCTACCGTGCTGGAAGCGTGCTCTCAGCGAGGTAAGTGGCTTACACAGGGCAGCATATACAGTATGCAGCCGCTCTACATTAAAGCGTTTGTTACCCAAAAGAAAACAAAATGGATCATCTTCCTTTAAAGTATGAATAACAGCACAGTGCTTGTGCTGTGTAATTTGGCCTCCTGTATCACCTGAAATACCTGGCTGATCCTGCCTGGTTCTGCCCTCTCTCCTGTAAACTGATCACGGTTTATCATGGCTGCTGAGCCCTGACACCGTGGTCAGTTTACGTGCCTCCGTCATCTGCAGCATTCCTCTGTCTTCTCCACCATCTCTCCCTGCCTGTCAGCTCTGTGTCAGCCCCCCTCCTGCTGCTGAAATAACTTAGTAGTATCAGGCAATCACCTGTCTTCCATATTGCTAAGTGCCCTTTATACAGTATGTGCTTTATAAAAAAAAATGCCGTTCTATACCTGATTTCAGAACGGCACTCACGTGACCAGCTGCCTCTCTGCTCCCCTCCTCCTGACTGATGTCAGCAGGGGATTTTCAGCCCCTACCGCTGTAGCTGTCAGATTGAGAGAGGGGGAAGGCGGCCAGTCACCTGAGCGCAGAGCGGCACTCTGAAATCAGGTATAGAATGGCATTTTTTTAATAAGGCACATATACAGGACACTTAGTATTAAGGAAGACAGGGGATTGCATGATAGTTGCTAAGTGGATTTACAATCACTTTAAGGCACACCCACCGAGAGGCCGCATATATGCATACAGCCGGCGTGAAAAGGTTAAGATTTCAGTGGGGGCAGACTGTGGCCAGTGGGAGTAAAAAATGCCCCAGCATTAGAAGAAATAAACAATGTCCCAGGCTGGGTGGCCAGTGGGAGTAAACATTTACCTAGCGACCCTAGTTAGTACATAGTTACATAGTTAGTCAGGTTGAAAAAAGAAAAAGTCCATCTAGTTCAACCATAAAAATTTTTATAAATAAAATAAAAAATATCGTACAATCCCATATACCCAATTCTATACCCACAGTTGATCCAGAGGAAGGCAAAAAAAAACACAACAGAGCATGATCCAATTTGCTACGGCAGGGGAAAAAAATTCCTTCCTGATCCCCCAAGAGGAAATCGGATTTTCCCCGGAGAAACTTTACCTAAAAATGTTAGTACCCAGTATATTATGTACATCTAGGAAAGTATCCAGACCTTTCTTAAAGCAATCTACTGAGCTGGCCAGAACCACCTCTGCAAGGAGTCTTATTCCACATTTTCACAGCTCTTACTGTGAAGAAACCTTTCTGTATTTGAAGATGAAATCTCTTTTCCTCTAGACGTAAAGAGTGCCCCCGTGTCCTCTGTGTGGACCGTAAAGTGAAAAACTCAACACCAAGTTCACTATATGGACCCCTTATATATTTGTACATGTTGATCATATCCCCCCTTAATCTCCTCTTCTCAAGAGTGAATAAATTCAGTTCCTCTAATCTTTCCTCATAGATGAGCTCCTCCATGCCTCTTATCAGTTTGGTTGCCCTTCACTGTACTTTCTCCAGTTCCCGATATCCTTTTTGTGAACTGGAGCCCAAAACTGAACTGCATATTCCAGATGAGGTCTTATTAATGATTTGTACAGGGGCAAAATGATATCTCTCTCTCTCTGGAGTCCATAACTCTCTTAATACAAGAAAGGACTTTGCTCGCTTTGGAAACCACAGCTTGGCATTGCATGCCATTATTGAGCTTATGATCTACCAAAACCCCCAGATCCTTCTCCACTACAGATCCCCCAGTTGTACTCCCCCTAGTATGTATGATGCATGCATATTCTTAGCCCCCAAGTGCATAACTTTACATTTATCAACATTAAACCTCATCTGCCACATAGTCGCCCAATTACACAGAGTATTGAGGTCGGCTTGTAAATTGGAGACAGTAGTACCCTAACATTTGTGCAGAGGAAATAGTACCCCATTGTTGCTGTCAGTGGGAAGAATAGTGCCTCATCATTGGTGTCAATGAAAGAATTAGTGCCCCATTGTTGATGTCAGTGGGAGGTGTGGTGCCCCAGCATTGGTATCACTGGGAAGAATTGTGCTTTATCATCGCATTCAGTGGGGAGGTATAGTGCCCCATCATAGGTATCAGTGGGAAGAATTGTGTACCATCATGAGTGTTAGTGGGAGGAATTGTACCCTACCATTAGTGTCAGTGAAAGAAATAGTGCTTCATCCTTGGTGTCAGTGGGAGGAATTGTGCCCCATCAGTGGTGTGAGTGGAGGAATTGTATCCCATCTTGGGCATTAGTGGGAGGAACCGTATCCATTATTGGTGTCAGTGGGAGGAATTGTGCCCCATCAGTGGTGTAGATGGAGGAATTGTATCCCATCTTTGGCATTAGTGGAAAGAACTGTGTGCCATCATTGGTGTCAGTGGTAGGAATTGTGCCCTATCATTGGTATCAACTGTAGAAGTTTTGTCTCATTGCTGGTGTCAGTGTGAGGAATTGTGACCCACTACTCTAATTTACTGCATTTATTTTTTTGAAAAGCCAGTATAAGGGATCGTAGTGGTGAAAAAGCACTTCTGGGTTCAACCAGTCATGGTTTAGGTTACTAGGGTCAAGGTGTAGTTCTTTATAATCTAAAGAAGTTAGGAGGTTTGAGAACTTTCTGAAAACTATACAAAGAACCCATGGAACCTATGACCAGTGCTGGGACAAGGTCATCCAGCACCCAGGGCAAAGATGCCAAACCGTTCCCCTTCCTCCCTTAGGGTTAGGGTCAGGGCGCCCCCCTCTCTGCAATAAACCATTGCGCCCAGGGCAGCTGACCCTCCTGCCCACCCCTTGTCCCAGCCCTGCCTATGACTACTGCTTGCTGACTGTCCAGCTTATTCTGGAAGTGCAATATGGACCCAAGCAGAGGAAGAGCATTTTTCTATTTATTTGTTTCTCCTTTTTTTTTTTTTTTTGTATATTCATCTCACTATCACCGGAACAAACTTGCTTACCTTAGCAAAAAATATAACGCAATGAGGATTATTATATTATTATATTAAAAAGTAGACTTCAGCCTGCTCTCTAATAAAAGTGATTCACACAGCAAACATTTACTGGAATTACTTAAAGAAATGTCCCTGAAATCAAAAAGCTCCTCCAGACATATTTGGCGAATACTAAGTCCCGTGCTCCGTACAGAGCCACTTTGTTTACTCTTGCAATAGACAAGTGAGCGGTTTTCAACTCCAGCACACACTTAGCATAATGTATCATATTGTGAATCGACATTCTGATGAGCTGACACTGTGGATTCTCTAGATAAACCATTTTTATGATGGGTCTGGAGTTGTCGCTTTTCCAAACCATTCATTTACCTCCTCAGATTTCCTGTTCTTGTACTTATCAAGGTGATAATGTATTTTCTCCGTGTGGATCTGTCTATTTTCATGTTTTATTACAAGAACAATGAACAGTGAGTATGGCAGTGTATTGTTTACACAGGCAGCGCAATGCCATTTTCCAGCTTTACATTCTATAGCTTCATACACTGTCCAGACAAGTACAGAAAACAAAAAACTAGGGATGAACCTATACCATTTTTTTTACGAGAGCGAGTACCGATACTTTTTTTTTTAGTACTCGCCGATACCAATTACCGATACCTAGGGATGAGCCGAACACCCCCGGGTTCGGTTCGCACCAGAACCTTCGAACGGACCGAAAGTTCGCGCGAATTTTCGAACCCTATTCGTTATAATGGACGCGAACGTTCGAAATCAAAATTGCTAATTACAACGGCCAATATGCATGTTAATGTTATAAAACAGGTTTGGGGACCCGGGTCCTGCCCCAGGGGACATATATCAATGCAAAAAGAAATTTTAAAAACTAAAGTTTTTTCGGGAGCAGTCATTTTAATGATGCATAAAGTGAAAAAAAAAAAAGTGAAATTTTCCTTTAAATATGGTACCTGGGGGGTGTCTAAAGTATGCCTGTGAAGTGGCATGTGTTTCCCGTGTTTAGAACTGTCCTTGCACAAAATGACATTTGTAAAGGAAAAAAAGAAGCCATTTAAAACCACTTGCGGCTTTAATGTCATGTCTTGTCCTGGCCGCCATATGGCTGAAAATCCTTGAGAAAAATGGCATGGCTACCCCATCACCCCCCCCCCCCCCACCCCAGCCCCTTTGGGTCTTGTATGGATACTAAGGGGGACCCCGCACCCAAAATAAAACCCTATACCTACAACCGTATATACTCTGAACAGCAGTATATAGGTGGTGCAAACAAGACATGGACTGTAGGTTTGTTCTTAAGTAGAATCTGAACAGGTACATTATGAAGTGTAGCTACATCCCAAAAAAATCAATTTTTAAGCTTTTTGGAGAATATAGGGAGGGGTTATCACCCCTGTAACATTTGCTGTCTTTGCACATCTGTTCAGAACATGTCACCTCACTTTCCGTCCCAATGACAAATGTTTTTGGAAAAGTGGGGTTTTAATTGAAACAAGGATTGGTGATAAAGCATCAGTAGAGAGGAGATACCTTTTTCCCAAATTAAATCTAACAGGATAGAATTTTCCTTCCTAGGGGTAGATTTCCTCTCACTTCCTGTTTTCTCTTGCCGTTTGCAAGTAGGAGTCGTTTGTAAGTTGGATGTTTGAAAGTAGGGGCCTGCCGTATATACTCTGCAGAAATTTGCCCTATTAGATGTTGGTGTAGCCACAAGACTGGTGGGCACAGGAATGGGCCCTGCTGTGAGTTAATAGATCAAGATTTGTACTTGCATGCACCTGTTGAACCGGGCAGAAAAATTGGGCCTTTGGTGGTGGTGGTGGTGGTGGTGGACGGTGTTGCCACAAGACTGTAAGCCCTCACAGTTACTCTTGGTGGGTGCAGGAATGGGCCCTGCTGTGAGTTATTAGATCAAGATTTGTAATTGCATGCACCTGTTGAACAGGGCAGAAAAATTGGGCCTTTGGTGGTGGTGGTGGTGGTGGACGGTGTTGCCACAAGACTGTAGGCCCTCATAGTTACTATTGGTGGGCGCAGGAATGGGCCCTGCTGTGAACTATTAGATCAAGATTTGTAATTACACGCCCCTGTTAAACAGGGGCTGAAAAATTGTGCCTTAGGCATTGGTGCTGGTGCCACAACACTGCAACCCCTCACAGATACTGTACTTGGAGCACAGCAGTCACACCTGTTGCGAAGCATCTTTTTAAAAAATTGTAATTACACGCCCCTGTTATACAGGGGCTGAAAAATTGTGCCTTAGGCACTGGTGCTGGTGCCACAACACTGCAACCCCTCACAGATACTGTACTCTGAGCACAGCAATGAGACCTGTTGCAAAGCATTGCCTAAAAATTGTAATTACACGCCCCAACAGGGGCTGAAAAATTGTGCCTTAGGCACTGGTGCTGGTGCCACAACACTGCAACCCCTCACAGATACTGTACTCTGAGCACAGCAGTCACACCTGTTGCGAAGCATCTTTTTAAAAAATTGTAATTACACGCCCCTGTTATACAGGGGCTGAAAAATTGTGCCTTAGGCACTGGTGCTGGTGCCACAACACTGCAACCCCTCACAGATACTGTACTCTGAGCACAGGAATGAAACCTGTTGCAAAGCATTGCCTAAAAATTGTAATTACACGCCCCAACAGGGGCTGAAAAATTGTGCCTTAGGCACTGGTGCTGGTGCCACAACACTGCAACCCCTCACAGATACTGTACTCTGAGCACAGCAGTCACACCTGTTGCGAAGCATCTTTTTAAAAAATTGTAATTACACGCCCCTGTTATACAGGGGCTGAAAAATTGTGCCTTAGGCACTGGTGTGGTGGCATGGATCATTGAGGAGGAGGAAGAGGATAGTCAGTGAACATAACAGGACAGTCACTCAGCATCAGCATAGGCAGTCTTGAAGGGATGTGACATTATAAATTATTCCGTTATATCCGCTTCAGGTGTCTGGTAGCTGGTGGTGATCCAAGACTGATTCATTTTTATGAAGGTCAGTCGATCAACCGAGTCGGTGGACAGGCGCACCCTATGATCGTTGACAAATCCTCCAGCAGCACTGAATGTGCGTTCGGAAAGAACGCTGGATGCAGGACAGGCCAGTAGCTCAATTGCATACTGTGCAAGCTCTGGCCAGTGATCCATCCTCAGGACCCAGTAAGCCAGAGGATTTTCGGTGGGAAAGGTGTCCAAGTCTGACCTTGCCCCTAGGTATTCCTGCACCATGTATATCAGACGCTGGCGATGGTTGCTGGAACCGATCATACCTTGGGGCTGCGGACTAAAAAATTGTCTGAACGCATCGGTCAGACGTCCACCTTCCCCACCGCTCCTTCTGCTACTGACCGAAGCCTCAGCAACTCGTCGTCCAGGACCAGGAGTTTGTAACCTCCCAGTTTCTGGGAACGCGTTGCACAGACCTTTCTGCAAGGCCTCCCTGAGATGTCTCATCCTCTGCTCCCTCTGCGACGGCAAGATAAGGTCCGCAACCTTACCCTTGTACCGTGGATCAAGGAGAGTGGCCAGCCAGTAATGGTCACTCTCCTTGATCCGAAGAACACGAGGATCCTTCCGCAGGCTTTGCAGGATCAGGGAGGCCATGCAGCGTAGGTTAGCTGAGGCATTCGGTCCGGAGTCTTCTGGGTCACTGAGGATGACATGATCGCCAGCCACCTCCTCCCAGCCACGTACAAGTCCACTGGTTTGTTGGGACTGTACATCATCCCTAAAAGACTGCTGCTGCTGATGCTGAGTGCCAGGCTCCACCTCCATGCTCACACAATCCTCCTCCTCCTCCTCCTCCTCTTCCTGTGTGATGGGTGGGACAGAAGGAACATTGTCTGGATAAAGGGGGCCTTGAGAGACAAGGAAGTCCTCCTCTTCCTGCCTCTGTTCTGCCTCAAGTGCCCTGTCCATTATCCCACGCAGCGTATGCTCCAACAGGTGGACAAGAGGTACAGTGTCACTGATGCATGCACTGTCACTGCTCACCATCCTCGTGGCCTCCTCAAATGGTGAGAGGACAGTGCATGCATCCCTGATCATGCTCCACTGGCGTGGGGAAAAAAATCCAAGTTCCCCTGACCCTGTCCTGGTGCCGTAGTCGCAAAGGTACTCATTGATGGCCCTCTGCTGCGTGTGCAGTCGCTGCAGCATGGCCAACGTTGAGTTCCACCTGGTGGGCATGTCACATATTAGGCGGTTCTTGGGCAGGTTCAGCTCCTTTTGCAGCTCAGTCAGCCGAGCACTGGCATTATAAGATCGGCGGAAATGCACACAGACTTTCCTGGCCTGCCTCAGGACATCCTGTAAGCCTGGGAACCTGCCCAAGAACCGCTGCACCACCAGGTTGAGGACGTGAGCCATACAGGGCACATGGGTGAGCTGCCCCTGTCGCAGGGCGGAGAGGAGGTTGGTGCCATTATCAGAAACGACCATTCCTGGCTTAAGCTGGCGTGGCGTCAACCACCTCTCGGCCTGCCCCTGCAGAGCTGCCAGAACCTCTGGCCCAGTGTGGCTCCTGTCCCCCAAACACACCAGCGCAAGCACGGCATGGCATCTTTTTGCCTGCGTACTCGCGTAGCCCCTTGTACGCCTACGGAGCACCGCTGGTTCCGAGGACAGAGCACTCGAAGAGGACATGGAGGAAGAAGAAGAGGAGGGGGTGGAGGAGAGAGGTGTGTCACAACCAGTAGTAGCATTTTGGAGGCGTGGTGGCGGAACAACCTCCAACACTACTGCACCTTGTCCTGCATCCCTCCCAGCTGCCAATAGAGTGACCCAATGGGCCGTGAAAGAAAGATAACGTCCCTGTCCATGCCTGCTGGACCATGAGTCAGCGGTAATATGCACCTTACCGCTGACCGCCCTGTCCAGCGAGGCATGGACATTGCCTTCCACATGCCAGTAGAGAGACGGAATCGCCTTCCGTGAGAAAAAGTGGCGTTTGGGAACCTGCCACTGAGGAACCGCACATTGAACAAACTCACGGAAGGGGGCCGAGTCTATCAACTGAAAAGGCAGCAGTTGAAGTGCTAGCAATTTAGCCAAGCTAGCATTCAACCGCTGGGCATGTGGATGGCTGGGAGTATACTTCTTTCGACGGTCCAGCAGCTGGGGCAGGGAAATTTGCCTGCTACAATCGGACGTCGGTGTACTGCAAGTACTTGGTTGTGACACACCTAATTCTACACCTTCAGTCCTCTCAGAGCAGCTTTCAGAGAGGACTGAAGATATAGTGGGGATGGAGATCCCAGCTGATGAGGAGCAAGGAGAGGTCCGCTTTGTTCTTTGGTGTGGGTCTTTTATGTGTGCTTGCCAACGAGCTGCATGGCAGGTCGACATATGTCTGCTCATGCTTGTGGTGCCCAAGCGGCTGATGTTTTGGCCACGCGAGATACGCTTGAGACAAATATTGCAAATAGCAGTGGTGCGATCTGATGCACTCGTCTCAAAAAAGGCCCACACCAAAGAACTTTTGTGATAACGTGCAGAGGCAGCGCCCTGCACAGGCGGAGCTCTGCGGTGTGGTACAGTTGCTGTGCTGGCCTCTAGCTGGCCTCCAGGGGGCATCCTGCCTCGTTGGACATGTGACGCTGCATCCTCCTCCTCCTCCTCCTCTCTCCCTTCAGGCACCCACGTGGAGTCAGTGACCTCATCATCCCCTCCCTCTTCACCACTAGAGCAAACCTGGCAGTAAGCTGCAGCTGGTGGAACACTACTGCCAGATTGCTGTCCTTCAGCATCCCCTCTCTCTGCGCGCACACTACTGACTTCCTCAAGCTGGGTATCATCATCCGAGCCTTCGAATCGTTGGGCATCCTCCTGGAGCATGTACCCAACACTGTGCTCAAACAGTTCGGGGGACTCCTCAGGAGGACATGGTGGGTCTAGGGAAGGGGTGGCTGATGATGCCATTGAGTACGCGTTGGCAGCTGCTCTGCCAGTACCCTGAGCCTGGGTGAGAGAGGATGAGGAGGATGAGGAGGGCTTGGTCATCCATTCTACCAAGCCTTCGGCATGATGCGGCTCCACATGTCCAGCTGCCGAAAACAAAGACAAGCGTGTCCCATGGCCACGTGCTGATGACGATGCACGACCACGTCCACGGCCAGCACTGTTGTCTCTAGAAACAGAGCCTGCCTGCCCTGTGTTCTTGCCTCGGCACACTCTGCCTCTCCTTGGCGGTCTTCCAGCCATTGTAGTCGGTAGTGTATATAGTATAAAAAATAGAACTCCTATGTGTGCTCACAACACACTGTAGGTCCTATGGGTGCTGACACTAACACACTATAGGTACTATGTGTGCTGCTGACAAGAAAATATAGGAGCTCTGTTTGCTGCCACTAACACACTAGAAGTCCTATGGGTGCTGCTGAGAAGAAAATATAGGAGCTCTGTTTGCTGCCACTAACACACTAGAAGTCCTATGGGTGCTGCTGAGAAGAAAATATAGGAGCTCTGTGTGATGCCACTAACACACTAGAAGTCCTATGGGTGCTGCTGAGATGAAAATATAGGAACTCTGTGTGATGCCACTAACACATTAGAAGTCCTATGGGTGCTGCTGAGAAGAAAATATAGGAGCTCTGTTTGCTGCCACTAACACACTAGAAGTCCTATGGGTGCTGCTGAGAAGAAAATATAGGAGCTCTGTTTGCTGCCACTAACACACTAGAAGTCCTATGGGTGCTGTTGGGGTGCAATGCTGTGCTAACAGCACTGCGGTTGGTACTACTGCAATACTGTACTAACAGTAAGCACGCACCAGACTAATCCCCAGCAGCAGCTAATAACACACTAACTGTGCAATCAGCAGCAATGAACGATCAATGACTTAGGTAGCAATGGTTTAGCAAAGAAATAGCCAATGGTTTAGCAAAGAAGAGCAAATCTTTCAGTATCAAGCAAAGACAGAATCAGCAGACTAATCTCTCCTAAAGCCGGAACTCATGTGACCGGGGCCGATGGCGTGGCGGCCTTTTAAATGGTGGGGCGTGTACTAAAGCCCCTGAGCTGTAATTGGCTACAGGCGTCCTGCCTGTAGCCAATTATTGCTCTCCGAGTTTCGGGCGCTGTGATTGGCCAAGCATGCGGGGTCACAGTGCATGCTTGGCCAATCATCAGCCAGCAATGCACTGCGCCGGCCGCGCCGGCCGCAATGCATTGCGGGGCCGCTCGCATCACACGAATGTGATGCGAACGGCCCAAATAGTTCTGGGCTCGACGAGCGAGCGAACGCCCGATGCTCGATTCGAACATGGGTTCGAATCGAGCACCGGGCCCATCCCTACCGATACCTAACGCAACTATTTTGTTTACACTTTAGCTGTCAGCAATGGTACAAAGCAATGAAACGTTATTGACAAATTAAATAAATATATTTTTTATGCCCTGTACACACGATCGGTTTTTCCAATGAAAAAAGTCTGATGGACTTTTTTCATCGGAAAAAAACGATCGTGTGTGGGCCCCATCGGACTTTTTTCCATCGGTGTTAAAAAATAGAACATGTTTTAAATTTTTCCGATGGAAAAAAAAACGATAGGAAATTCTGATCGTCTGTGTGGAACTCCAACGGAGAAAAAACCCACGCATGCTCAGAATCAAGTCGACGCATGCTCAGAAGCATTGAACTTAATTTTTCTCGGCTTGTCGGAGTGTTTTACGTCATGGCGTTTTGGACTGAAGAAAGATCACCGCTCTGAAGCCTCTGAATCCATGTAATGCTTCCGCCCCACTCCAAGTACACACAGGTGCTGGCTCTGCACAAAATTAGGTGAGGAAAGAAAAAAATTCTGGATGGCCGCACTCTGCAAAGGATGCTGGTTTATTAATAAAATCCACAAATACAGCAAAGGCACTCAAAAGTGAACACAGAGATAGGCTAACGCGTTTCACATCGTGAGATGCTTACTCATAGATGGCGTTTTGGACGGTCGGAATTTTGTCTGATAGTGTGTAGGCAAGACTGATGAAAGCCAGCTTCATCGGAATTCCGACGGAAAATTCCATCGGATTTTATTACATCGGAAATCCGATCGTGTGTACAGGGCATAAGATTTTGCGCTTTTTGAGGAGGGAGTGGGGGGGGGGTGACTGAGCCGCACTGTGAGTGTCTATGGATGCACACAGGATGGCTCAGGAGCCCTTCCAAATGGGTGCTCCCCATAATACACAGTTTGCTAAGGGTGTAGTATGGTAAGGGAAAGTTGTCATTGGGTGTTAGGTCCCCTTTTCAGAAAAGTCCCTCCTCTAGTGATGTCATTGGTGCTGTCAGTACCCCACATAAATGAAAGTGTGGGAGAGGCCCAGAGTAGTTGGAGGCATGGGATCCAAATACCCCAGAGCTGCTAGGATGTAGTTCCCTTCAAAGCTTATCTAAATGGCCCTTTGCAGGGATGAAAAGTTCAGCAAGTACAAACAGGCCCGGTGGGGAGGCAACCCGTCAAAACTGGTCAAAACCCAATGAGGAGGCTTCCTATGAGAGGATGGTGTAATCCCTGCACTTTCCCTATTTCTCCAGAACCTTTCCCTGACAGTCCTTGACGGGTGTCCTTTCTCCACACTTACCACTTGCAAGATGCGCACCAAGCCTGGGAGCCAGGGCTTTAAATAGGCTCTGCCCTCACCCAAGGTAGTCAAATTGGGTGTCAGCATCCAATCTGATAGCTGTCTCCCTGTGACCAAGGAAATCATAGAGGAACCAAGTTCCTTACAACTTCCTCCCCCATCTGCATTGCCGCTACGGTCGAGCGCCACCTGCAGTGGAGAACATAGACTGCACCTGCCTACAAACCTATCCCACCTCCACCTAAAAAATTTACTTCTACATTCACCATCAGTTCATTCCTCAAAATAATTACCTTTTGTATTACTTTTATGTAGCGGGTATATGCTTTTCTCTCATGTTTGAATTTGGTGGGGATATCTGTAATGTATGGCTGCCTGGGACCCAGCGGGTGGCTCTGTCGCTTTGGGCCCGGGGTTGAGCCATCATTGCAGTGCCGTACCCTTTTTGGCCTCTCGCAGCATGAGTACAGCGGGGCGGGGTCTCCGCTGGGCTTGCTGGGGGAGGGTATAAAGGGGTCGGCCATTTTGGTCACGGGGTTGTCGAGTCCCAGGCACCTTCAGCCTGAGGGCTGTGATTCGTGTTTGGTGTCCAGGCGGCCTAGGCCTGGACCCCCGGAGCTCGTGTTCCACCCCAGGCACCTTCAGCCTGGGGTGAGGTACTCGGTTGGAGGCCTGGGGCCCAGTGTCCTCCGCTGGGCTCCGCGAGGGAAGGATTCCCTAGGGGACCCCGGGAGTGGGGTACCCGAATCCAGAGGCGTAAGGGACCGGAGGAGCTACTCACCCGAAGACCTGGTGCAGCAGATTGCCGGTGCCGGGTGAGCCTCAGGAGACCGCCCGGAGGGGTATCTTCCCAAACAGGGGTCGAGTGCAGTCAGGAGGAAGGTTCACCGTTCACCCGGTCGGTGGCAGCGACCAAGATTCTCAACAGGTGGCATAGATCATGTGCCAAACCTATTCGCTGATAGAGGAATAGGAGAGTTCATTGTGTCTTGGCCTACTCGTATCCACACCCCCTGTCTGTTCGTTGAGGGAGTCCAACTGATTGTGTTTCATCCTGACATTGTAAAATAAAGGAGTGTTGGACTTTTATTGGTGTGGGGCTCATTTACTGGCAGACACTGTTCCACAGAAGCAGCGGAGACTCCAAACACCGAACACCGACCCGAAGGTAACAAAACTTTGCTCACACCACACAAACATCTGCAGTGAAGGCTTGGCGTGGTGACCCCGCCCTCTCTCCTCCAGGATACCCCTAGACAAGCAGCAACCAGCTAGCAGTGGAGGGAGAGAGTGGAGGCCGCTACATTGAGATTGTAAGCTCTCTATGGGTCCTCCTAGTTCTCTGGAAATGTATTGTATCTGTATTGTCTTCCTTTTTATTAGTAAAGTGCTCCACAAACTGTTGGCACTATATAATTCCTGTATAATGATAATAATATTATTAGTAGTAATAATAATAATAGTAGTATGTATTAACAATCGGGTAGCTTTATTTCATAAAGATGGTACCCTTTGATTGCTGCGCCCATGACATATAAGTAGTGTTTTTCAGGAACATGCTATCACAAAGGCATGAAAGTTCCATGGAAAAGGATGTGGGTATCCAACGCTAGAGGGCAGCAGGATGGCTTCCTGGGAGAATGCATTTGGCAATCAATCCATAACATCCAGCAGGAACACTAAAGGCACTTCAGATAGATTCAGATGTTTAACTATTGTTCTAGTGATCATACATTATCTTCTACACTCCTATTGGGCTCCAGGCCAAAGTGAAAAGATAGCAAGCAAGGTTCTTGGAAGTGCAGTCTGGAGAATCTCTTCCTTCCAGCAAGAAAACCTTCAAATGACAAAATTTCAAAAGCCATATGTATGAGATTTTTGTAAACGTCTTTGTTTAACTGCAAGCAGTCTTTTCTTTTCAGTTATGTTACTTTTGCTGGTACTTTTTTTATTTTTTCCTGACATTGTAGCAGATCTTCCTTATGTTTTGGCATCTCCATTCCATTATGGAATATGTTCAGATGAGAGAGCTATTTCGGTTGTGTTAACATCTAAAGGGCTCAGAAAGGAATTCCCTGAGGTGCCAGTTCTTCCATGCTGGAGTTAATACAACAGAGGTGCAGCCTAGCAATTCATGCAAATTGTGTCTTATTATTTGTCACCAGATTTCTTAAATAGAAGGTGCTGCTATAAGACTGATGATGTAGCAAAGGGTATACAGTTTGACAATGAGACATATTTAAATAAATTGTAGAGTGTGCCATTAGAAGACATCTCTGAGAAAGATGGGTCTCTTATGGTACCAATTAAATGGTCATCGTTTGATGCTGACAAGCTTAGCAATGCAAAAGGGGATCCTTGCAATGTCTATGGGCACATTCTATTGACAAAAGACAACCCCATTTCATCCATCTTTGAGGAAATGTCTGCTGGCTAGGTTAGATTTCCCCAGCCAATAACAATTGTTCCTTGAGAAAGAAAAGCTGAGGTTTATGTGTTCCGAAATTGCAAAGCACTTAATGATGTGTCCTACTAATTCAACCAATCACACCGTTGGTGTGTATTATTCTCTGTTTAACGTCTGCCCACTGGTGCGCAATGTATAGGGGAAGCACAATGCATTGTTGCTATACTTTGCACTCTTTGATTTTTTTATATTAACAGTTTATTCAACTTTATGCACCACAGATCTTTGCAATTGAGTGTAGCGCTGCACAACACGCTATGCTGCTTAAAAATGCATACTGTCCAACTTTTTTCAGTGCGCACTGTGCAAAAATCCATGTTGACTATAGTGAGAGCTCCCTTTCCCAGGACTATTCTTTGTCACAGTGCCATGTGCTAGAGTGAGTAACAAAATCGTCAACGTTGCTTCTCCTTTATTATATCCCACCTGGGATGGATGCAAAGATTGTCCTGGCATGGAGCCTGTGGTGGATATTGCAACTGCAGAGAGGCTGCAGTAGAGACTCACTAAGAACATAGTCTGGCTGCTTTGAATGGAGGAGGGTTTCTTTCTCTCTCTTTCAGCAAGCAGTGAGCTACTGTCTGCATGGACACACTGGACTCTGGGGGGTTTGGACCCCCTTAGCTTCCACTGTATCTATTTACCAGAATGCCACTGCCACTTGTAAGCACAGACTTCGGCAGAAGTAGTCTTTCACTACTTGCTTCCTCTGTAGATATGACTGATGACATCATCTAACGAAAAGTGCGACAGAAAAGGTGAGTAGTGAAAGACTTCCTTTGCCAGCTTCCATGGGGTGGTTTGGACCCTTTTAGTCTCCACCGTATCTATTCCCCAGAATGGCACTGCCATTTGTAAACATGGAAGTCGGCAGAGGTAGTCTTCCACTACTTGCTTCCTCTGTGGATTTGACTGATGACATCATTTAAAGAAGAGTGCGGCAGAAGAATGTAGTGGAAGACTTTCTCTGCCAGCTTCCTTAGGGGGGTTTAGACTCCCTTATCTCCCACCGTATCTATTTACCAGAATGCCACTGCCACTTGTAAGCACAGAAGTCGGAAGAAGTAGTCTTTCACTACTTGCTTCCATTGTGAATATGACTGATGACACCATCTAACGAAGAGTGCGACAGAAGAAGGGAGTAGGGAAAGACTTCCTTTTCCAGGTGCCATGGGGTGATGTGGAACCCATTAGCCTCTACTGTATCTATTCTCCAGAATGCCACTGGCATTTGTAAACACAGAAGTTGGCAGAGGTAGTCTTCCACTACTCGCTTTCTCTGTGGATCTGATTGATGACATCATCTATTGAAGAGCATGGCAGAAGAAGCGAGCAGTGGAAGACTTCCTTTGCCAGCTTCTATGGCGTGGTTTGGCCCCCCGTATCCTCCATTGTATCTATTCCCCAGAATGCCACTGCCACTTGTAAACACAAAAGTCAGCAGAAGTAGTCTTCCATTATTGCTTCCTCTGTGGATATGACTGATGAAATCATCTAACAAAGAGTGCAACAGAAGAAGGGAATAGTGGAAGACTTCCTTTGCTAGCTTTCATGGGGTGGTTTGAACCCCCTTATCCTCCACCGTATCTATTCCCCAGAAGGCCACTGCCATTTGTAAACACAGAAGTCGGCAGAGGTAGTCTTCCACTACTTGTTTCCTCTGTGGATATGACTGATGACACCATCTAACGAAGAGTGCGGCAGAAGAAGGGAGTAGTGAAAGATTTCCTTTCCCAGGTGCCATGGGGTGGTTTGGAACCACTTAACCTCCACTGTATCGATTCTCCAGAATGCCACTGCCATTTGTAAAACACAGAAGTTGGCAGAGGTAGTCTTCCACTACTAGCTTATTTGAAAGTAGTTCAAGATTTCATTTGCTTTTAATATATCGATTTCAGGATGAATTAACTTTACCAAATGAAAACCGACTACACTTTAAAAAATGTGTACATTTGCGAAAAAAATTCTATCCTACTACTTTGAATTTTGTCGTCACAGCAGTTGAAAACGAATGTCAATTTGACCCAACTAAGGAATAGAAAAATTAAAAAACATTCTTACAACGAAAAATGTTGAAGGAAATGGTACTACTGTATTCCTAGCTTTACATTTAGGCTTTTCTTCCACTTTAATAAATACATTAAATATATTGATCAAATCAGGTTCTATAAAAAATGCTCCATCATTCATGATGTTGGCTATCCTTCAGGATGCTGCAGTGTGTTCAGATTACTGGGCAGCCTGTTGACTCCACCACGTCAACTACCTGTAGACTGGATTCATCCCCTTTGAGGGATGGTTGGCCGCCTGTCAACTGATTAGGAAAAAGACCTTTTAACACTGTCAAAGTGTGCAGCCATCCGTTTGGCTGACTGGCTCTGGGGGTTCCTCATTGAATCCTCTTTAGATAATTTTTTTACTTGCAAAAAAAGCTATTAGCCTTTCCGCTTTCTTTCTCCACTGATCAATGTGGGGCTGAGTTCGCCTTTGGCTGAAGTCTTCAAGGCCCTCTGAAGATGTAACAAAATGCATTTATTTTTTCCTTTTCTTGATGATGACAGGCTGAATCTGACAATGTAATCCTTCAGGCTTGTCTTAGTTACTGCAAAGTTTAAGCAGTGTCAAAAGGACCAGATGATAACAGTCTCCATGCCAAGCCTAACAGCTTCATCACAACGAGAAAACTTTCAGTTTAAATTTCCATATGGTCATTTTTTTGCCTTGAAAAAAATTCTTGCTACAAGCAATAATGTGATTACAGACATGTGCCAGCAAAAGACATAGGGGTGTATTTATTAAGAAAGACTGCAGTGCTGTTGGTCCTGCAAAACTGCATGTACCTTCGTTCTGTGCAAATGGGAGCAAAATCGAATGTTACTAAACTATTTTCTCTCCAGGTTGAATGTTATTCGTTCTTTAGCCTCGTTATTCGTTCTTTTACACACGACCAGTTTTCCGGGCAAGAAAACTGCTGGGAGATCTTTTTGCCGTGAAAACCGGGCAGGTGTATGCTCCTTCGCCGGGAAAACTGACGGGAATCCTGGCGGGAAAAATAGAGAACCTGCTCTCTATTTTCCCGCCGGGAGTCCCGGCATTTTTTTTTCCGCCAGATTTACTACACTTGCCAATGGAAAACACTGCGAGCCAGTGCCGAGGGAGCATAAGCCCTGTACACACGGCCGGGATTCCCGGCCAAAGCTCTCCCTGCAGTTTTCCTGTCGGGATTCCCGACGGACTTTATACCGCCGGGAATCCCGGCCGTGTGTACTGGGCTTCAGAGAATAAAGTGAAACAGGAAAATAACGCACCATAGTCACTTGATGGAGCTGAAGATCATAGGAAATACTGTGATCATCAGCTCCCTCTAGTGGCCATTTGTTACTAAATAATTTTCTCTGTTCTTCATTCATGTACAATAAGGTGAATCAGGAAAAAAACACGTTATGGTCACTTGATTTAGCTGACGACCATAGGAAATATTGTGATCATCAGCTCCATCTGGTGTGTTTTTGTGCTTTAGGGAGGTAAGGAGTAGCCTTTCAGATAAGCCTAATTTTAACCGCTTAAGGACCAGCCGCCATTATTATACTGCGGCAGGTTGGTTTTCCTGGGCGAATCACCGTAGGTGTATTTTGGCCACTTTAAGAGCGATAGGGGGTGCGCGCGTGATGCCAGGGCCTATGCTCGTGGCTGGTGGCCGCAATGTCCGCCGGCCACCTGCAATCTCTCCACAGAGAGTAAGAACGGGGATTTGTCAATGTAAACAGACAGATCCCCTTTCTGACAGGGGAGGAGAGACAGATCTGCTGTTCCTAGTGATTAGGAACAGCGACCTCTCTCCTCCTCCAGTCAGTACACTCCCCCCACAGTTAGAAACACCTCCCAGGGAACACATTTAACCCCTTGATCGCCCCCTAGTGTTAACTTCTTCCCTGCCAGTGTCATTTACACAGTAATCAGTGCATTTTTATAGCACTGATCACTGTATAAATGTCAATGGTCCCAAAAATTTGTCAAAAGTGTCCAATCTGTCCGCCGCAATGTCGCAGTCCAGCAAAAAATCACTGATCGCCACCAATACTAGTAAAAAAAAAAAAAAATAACAAAAAGGCCATAAATCCATTCCCTATTTTGTAGACGCTATAACTTTTGTGCAAACCAATCAATATTCGCTTATTGCAAATTTGTTTCCCAAAAATATGTAGAAGAATACCTATTGGCCTAAAATGATGAAGAAATGTTTTATTTATCTTTTATTTTTGGGGTAATTTATTATAGCAAAAAGTAAAAAATATATTTTTTCAAAATTGCTGGTCCTAAAGTGGTTAATTAGTAAGTTGTTCCTCTTTTGGTTGGTGGATGGTGTATATGTGTCACCTAGGTTTCCTACCTACACATGCTGAGGGGTTCCAAAATTTGTGCCTGCTATGGTGGAAGCAAATGTAGTTATAAGTTCTAATGTGGGTGCTGGAGCCTGGAGACTTTTTAGAGCTTTCGGTGGAATAATGCCTCCAGCTCTAAGTCCATGTTTTGCCTGTCAGCTGGACCTTACTAATTAGCTGTTCACTGTTTTTTTTTTTTTTTACATCTCAGCTGACAGAATAAACTGGCATTAACTATTTCTGGGTATCCCTGCTTTGTGAATTGTTCACTGCTGTCACTACCTATTGAACCTGCCCCCCTGATTTAGTATCTGATTTATGACATTTATAGCACTTTACATGCAAGCAGTGTAAGTGCATGAATTTGACCAGGTATCAGCTTCTTGCAGTTCCCTGTACAGATAAGCTCGCTCAGAGAGAAGGAGGGAGAAGCAGCACAAGGAGCCAAACAGATCTGCTGTAGAGCAAGGGGCATGCTGAAAAGAGGAGAGAGCCTAGTGTCATAGAGTTGAGTTCCTCAGGGTGTGGCTTCTCCCTTTAAGGTCCAATCACAGACTGGAGAGGAAGGAGACCTGTGTAGCCCTTATCCCTGAAGGAGCTGTTGTTTTTTTCAGGTCCCCTGTTCCAGTTCTCAAGCAGCACCATGCTTTTCGACACACCCAGGCTGTAGAGGGAATATTTTTTTTAACAATAACCATAGAAATGGAAATAGCAAAAAACCCTTAAAGAAAAATATAAAACTGTAGCAAATAGGATATGCAGTTGGTAAACAAATATATAAACAGTAACATACACGGTTTACAGTTGATAATTAGCCAATGGTCCAGAGAATGACCCCTAAACCATATACTGGGCTTGGATTTGCCAAGGGCAATGTTACAACAACAGCGCTCAGTCTGTGATACCCTTTCCCTGCTGGCCAGCACATTGGGGCCCAGATCCAGTGTTGGAGCGCCCAAGATAAGTTCCTTCTAACTTGGGTATAGGCACCTGCACTGTGTCCTAAACAATGAATATTACTGTACAAAATATGGACCCTAACAAACTAAATATAAGGACTATAACGGTACCCAATTTTTGTAAAAAGTATCAAAAAATATTTATTGTATAATAAAAATTGTACATGTATACATATCAAAAAAACATACAAAACACACAAAAGCTGCACATAAAACAACCAAAATCATCTAGTGCTCCTTGAATACAAGAAGCGGGTTATCTCCTGCGAAACGCAAACTGCATTGAAAATTGCAGAAACTCACTGTGCTCCACCATAGGGGAGCAACCAAGAACCTGTATTCAAGGAGTACTAGATGGTTTTGGTTATGTTTTATGTGTAGCTTTTGTGTGTGTTTGTATGTTTTTTGATAGGTATATATGTGCAATTTTTATTATACAATAAATATTTTTTTTATACTTTTTACAAAAATTGTACCATTAAATTGTACCATTAAAAGGACCATTAAAGTCCTTATATTTAGTTTGTTAGGGTCCATATTTTGTATATCATTGATTAGGATGAGGTACCGGACCTATATGGTCTACCAAATGAGGGTCTCTCATTGAGGCATTCCTCCCAATTTCCTATAATAAATGTTACTACTCTTTAATGGGGCATAGTGGCTCTTACCAACTTCTGTGGTAACAGTTGGTGTCCCACCATTCTCCGTCGGAGTTCAGCAAGCCAGTGATAATGGGGTTCTCTCCAACAATCAGGCAGCGACACCAGAAAATGACAGTGAAAGACACATGTATCAGGTGATGTCCACTGTTCTATCCCTGTCCCTGATGTGGTGGTAAACATACTGGTAACAGCCTGCCACATGCTCTGTCTCCCACAATGTCCTCACCCCCTCTGTCTGAACCCGGGAACAGTCCTTCCTTTTTTCATTTTCACAGAGCTCCAGTGATCCTGGGATGTAGTTTCCCCCTAATCTGAAACCACAGGCTCAGCCTGTCCAGGGACTACATCTCCCACAAGTCTCAGTACCTCCCAGCAGGTTCTAGCCATTCCCAGCATTCGTACTACTCCACACCCCTTCCTCTGTGTACCCTGAGTGGTGATTGGGCTTAACTGGGTTGCTCACAGCCCTGTAATGACCATGTCCTCATTCTCTTCTTTGCAGTTGACCCTGTCCCTCTGTCAGCTGCAGTGAGAGAGGAAAAGAGGGAATAACAGAAGCTGACAACCCAGTCCATGTGGCTGCTCCTATGCTGCCAGTATGGTGGAAAGGCCTACACCTGTAATTGCTGCTTATCTACAGTAGAGAAAAATCTGGTCTCCTGTCCTGCCAGACAAGGCAGTGCTGGGTGATAGACTGTGTAGATCTCAGGATTGGGTGGAAACAAATACAAGCAAATTGGCAGTTAAAATAGCTCCCATATACAGTGCCTTGAAAAAGTATTCATACCCCTTAAAATTGTCCACATTTTATCATGTTACAACCAAAAACGTAAATGTATTTTATTGGGATTTTATGTGATAGACCAGGGGTCTCCAAACTTTCTAAGCAAGGGGCCAGTTTTTTTTGTCCTTCAGACTTTAGGGGGGCCAGCAGCAGTAAAAAAATTCCTGGCAACAGTGGGCGTAAACATCTCCATATTTGGTTTTAGTGGAAGGTATAGTACTCCATCGATGGCATCATTAGAAGGAATGATGCCCCATTGTTGGTGTCAGTGGGAGAAATGGTGCCCCGTCCTCGGTGTCACTTGGCAGAAAAGTGTCTCATATCAGTGGGAGGAATGGTACCCCAAGGGCCGGATAAAGGCAAGTAAAGGGCCACATGCGGCCCCAGGGCCGCAGTTTGGAGACCAATGTGATAGACTAACACAAAGGGGCACATAATTGTGAAGTGGAAGGAAAATTATAAATGATTTTCAAAATGTTTTACAAATAAATATGTGAAAAGTGTGGGGTGCATTTGTATTCAGCCCCCCTGAGTCAATACTTTGTAGAACCACCTCTTGCTGTAATTACAGCTGCAAGTCTTTTTGGGGATGTCTCTGCCAGCTGTGCATATCTAGAGAGCGACATTTTGCCCATTCTTCTTTGCAAAATATCTCAAGCTCTGTCAGATCGGATGGAGAGCGTCTGTGAACAGCAATTCTCAAGTCTTGCCACAGATTCTCAATTGGATTTAGGTCTGGACTTTGACTGGTCTATTCTAACACATGAATATGCTTTGATCTAAACCATCCCATTGTAGCTCTGGCTGTGTGTTTAGGGTCGTTGTCCTGCTGGAAAGTGAACCTCCTCCCCAGTCTCAAGTCTTTTGAAGACTCTTAAGCCCTGTACACACGATCAGTTTTACTGATGAAAACAGTCCGATGGACTTTTTTCATCGGACAAACCGATCGTGTATGGGCCCCATCGGTCTTTTTTCCATCGGTGTTAAAAAATAGAACATGTTTTAAATGTATCCAATGAAAAAAAAAAAACGATAGCAAATTACTATCGTCTGTGGGGAACTCCATCGGATAAAAAACCCACGCATGCTCAGAATCAAGTCGACGCATGCTCACAAGCATAGAACTTGATTTTTCTTGGCTCGTCTGAGTGTTTTACGTCACAGCGTTTGGGACGATCGTTTTTTTGACTGATGGTGTGTAGGCAAGACTGATGGAAGTCAGCTTCATCGGATTTCCGATGGAGAAATCCATCGGTTTAAAATCCATAGGAAATCCAATCGTGTGTACAGGGCTTAACAGGTTTTCTTCTAAGATTGCTCTGCATTTGGTTCCATCCATCTTCCCATCAACTCTGACCAGCTTCCCTGTCCCTGCTGAAGAAAAGCATCCCCACAAAATGATGCTGCCACCACCATGTTTCACGGTGAGGATGGTGTGTTCAGGGTGATGTGCAGTGTTAGTTTTCCGCCACACATAGCATTTTGCTTTTAGGTCAAAAAGTTAAATTTTGGTCTCATCTGACCAGAGCACCTTCTTCCACATGTTTGCTGTGTCCCCCACATGGCTTCTCACAAACTTCAAATGGGACTTCTTACGGTTTTCTTTCAACAATGGCTTTCTTCTTGCCGCTCTTCCATAAAGGGCAGATTTGTGGAGAGCACGACTAATAGTTTTCCTGTCGACAGATTCTCCCACCTGAGCTGTGGATCTCTGCAGCTCCTCCAAAGTTACCATGGGCCTCTTGGCTGCTTCTCTGATGAATGCTCTCCTTGTCCGGCCTGTCAGTTTAGGTGGACGGCCATGTCTTGGTAGGTTTGCAGTTGTGCCATTCTCTTTCCATTTTCAGATGATGGATTGAACAGAGCTCCGTGAGATGTTCAAAGCTTGGGATATTTTTTTATAACCTAACCCTGCTTTAAACTTCTCCACAACTTTATCCCTGACCTGTCTGGTGTGAACCTTGGGCTTCATGATGCTCTTTATTCACTAAAGTTCTCTAACAAACCTCTGAGGGCTTCACAGAACAGCTGTATTTATTCTGAGATTAAATTGCACACAGGTGGACTCTATTTACTAATTAGGTGACTTCTGAAGGCAATTGGTTCCACTAGATTTTAGTTAGGGGGATCGGAGTAAAGGGAGCTGAATACAAAGGCATGCCACACTTTTCACATATTTATAAAAAAAAAAAAAATGTAAAAACAATTCATCAATTATTTCCACTTCACAATTATGTGCCACTTTGTGTTGGTCTATCACATAAAATTCCAATAAAATGCATTTACGTTTTTGGTTGTAAAATGGCAAAATAAGGGAAATTCCAGGGGGTATGAATACTTTTTCAAGGTGTATGTATTTCATCTGTATATTTTGCTGTTTGCCAAGAGCTCAGCTTTAAAACTTGAACTTTTCTCTATATAGGAGAGAAGGATCAGGAGTTAGGACCTGCTTGCTGGGAGGCAATGCTGCCAATCCTAGACCTTGGAGACAGACCCTCCTAACAGACATGCCAACACTGACAATACTGATCATGACAATGATGACAGACTCAATTGGTTGCTGGAAGACAATATAACTGTGGTCTAAGACTCAGACAAGTTGCATGCTTACTTTGTTTTCGGAGTGACAAGCGTATCATCAGCAATAAACAGAGGTATGACTGCTGGGCGGTTACGCTTTGGGACTTTTAGAGAAAAATAGGAGACCCTTTCAGAGCTTCTGGAAGGGAAACTAAACAAAGACATTATCGGGACAAGCTTTGCATCCTGATTGCTGTAGCTGTCATTAAGCAGACAGCTCTTAGTCCCAGTTCTGAGGTTAAAGCCTCACTCTACTCCCCATTGCATTCTCAGGATCCCACCTATGCCATGGTTGTCTATGCCAGAACTAGATACATTAGCAATTTTTACATTTGTTATGCCACTCTGGGGGTGATGCAGCATGGTGCAGCGGCAATAGCATACACAGTCCGGGTGCAATGTAAAAAACTTGTATTGTAGTAGAGCAAAGACCGTTCACATAAACCCAGTGGGAAGACAACCCAACTGGTAACACTCACAAATTCCAACAGTGTGCAGTGAAGCAGGTTCCACCTGAGCTGACAGGGCCTGTTAGCAGGGGTAGAAAGTGGCCTGGCCAAGCGAGAAGAAGTCCAGAGAAGTAGAGAACCTTACGCTTTCCCTCCTCGTCAGGAACCTTTCCCTGCCACTAGTACTGACCCTGACAGACGGGAACCTGTGCCTACACTACCAACTCGCAAATGTGCAACAAAACCTGGGGAGCAGGGACTTTAAAAGACTCTGCTGACCAAAGATGGCCACCATCATCTGGGTCATCTGGATGCAGCATAGCCAACCAGAATGCTGCCTCCAGGAACCAGGAAACCACAGAGAAACCAAGTTGTTCATGACTTCCTCTCCATGCTGTAGTGCCACTCCAGTCGGGCGCCACCTACATTGGAGGAAGCAGACTGCACCTGCCTACAACTCTGAAGCACAAATTCTTGCTGCACTATGGTCTTTGGTTCAAAACCCGACCCTATGCTTGCAGGAGTTTCCTTCAGTTAGTCCATTTTTTTCCCATTTTCCAAAGAGTGTTAACTGGCTTTTGTCTAAATTGGCCCTAATATATATATATATATATATATATATATATATATGTGTGTGTGTATGCATACGAGATAGGGACAGGAAGTGGCATCGCTAGGGGGTGGCTATTGGGGCTATAGCCCATAACCCAGAGTCTCTTGCCCCAGGGTCCCTGCCTAACCAGCGGTGGGTGGGCAGGCTGCAGGAGAGAGCCGGATGAGAGGAGAGAAGCGAGCGGGCAGACGGAAGAGCAGAGATGACATCATCTCTCTCTGCCCGCTCCACATTATTCTCCACATTCTTCCGCCCTCACAGCCAGTCCTCTTCAAAAAGGTTGGTGACCGCTGCTATGGGCTCTAGCCCCAGATCTTTTGCAGACCTAGCAATGCCCCTGGGTACAGGGCCACCTTTATAAATTATGGGGCCCCATTCAGCCTGCCTGACATACAGAACCTGCTGCCCATCTCCCTCCACCCCACACAGACAAGGGACTAATACCTTATTGTGCATGGACAGTAATCCCCGGGTCTCATCAGTTCAGCAGCAAGGGCTGGGGATAGAGAGGGGACTATTTATTCATTGTAGGGATCTGGCGGAGTAATCCTCCCTACTGCGGCTCCCAGCAATTAAATTAATGTTCCCCAGCAGATATTATTGAACAATTTAATTGAACTGTCAGGAGCCGTGGCAGTAGGGCTCTTCACATTCCTGCACATTAAACTGGAGCAGTTTAGTGTGTGGGCAGCTATCAATTTCAGCTGCAGTGAGCTGCAGGTAGAGGGCGGTGTGATGCACGTTTCAGCACATCACATAGTTCCTTTCTTTTTTTGCCAACTTTATTTGAAGTGCACAGAGACACTTCATTTGTCTCCCCGCACAGCAGAGCGGTGTGTTGTGTTGCTGTTTCGGTGACATGTGGTGCCTTCTGTGTGCTGGGATAAAATGCAGCATGTCTGCAATTTATTATAGCTCACTGCACTGCGCCTCCAGGCTGTATTGCAATGTTAACAGGGCACTAGCGATGTCAGGCTTTCTTCCAGTGCAGAAAAATGCCAGTCACTGCACATGTGTGAACTATGTGTGTGAACAGGCACTAAATAGTCCCCTCTCTGTTGCTGAACTGATCGGGCCCCTGGGGAGTTGTATTTAATAATCTCTGGGAGCCACGGTCCATGGAATTACTGTGCATGTGCCCAGAGATATTTAACGAGTCCCCACTCTGTCCCCAAGCGCTCTGCTAAACTAATCTGCCCAGGACCAGGTACAGGAGGGCCAGATCTACCCCAATATTGGTGTCCCTGGATTGGGACCCTGGATTGTAAGCTCCTCGAGGGCAGGGACTGATGTGAATGTACAATATATACGGTATGTAAAGTGCTACGTAAATTGACGGGAGTATATAAATACTTGTGTAGCGACCTCACCCTTTACTCCCTTCTGACACTTGGCTCTTGTCTAGGGGATCAGGGAGGAGAGTGTGGTGCACCACCAGCTCACACCATACTGTATGCAAAGATGGAGCTAATCAAATTATACCTTCGGGTCTGTGTTTCCATCCAGAGCCAAACCTTCTCTTGAGAATGATTTCCCACCGTCCATGCAGGTGGAGGTAGGACCCTTAGCTCCCAGTAAGTTACTGTCCACACCACTGAAAGTCCAACACTTATTTATTCGTAGCAATAAACAGTCTCTGTGAGAGCAGACAGGTTGTAACACATACAGTTCAGACGAGGTGGGGAAGGAAGGTCAAGGCACAAACTTAAACTTGGTTTTCTCCTGTTCTGTATAACACCAACAGGCTTGACACACAGTCGCTGCCACCGACCGTGAGAACTTGAACTACCTTCTAGAAGCGATGGCCCCTGTCAGGGAAAGGACATCCATCCGGACGGTCACCAGAGGCCCCACCGTCACCAGCGAATGCTGCACCAGGTCTTCGGATAGGGTTACCTCCATGGCCTCCCCGTCCTAGATTCGGGTATCCACACCGGGGGACACCCTAGGAGTCCTTGATCCCCTGCGGGACACAGTCGAAGGTACTGGGCCCCAGGCCTCCAGAAAGTACCTCACCCCAGCCCTCCAATGGTGGTTCAACCCCGGCCTATGGTGACAGCGCCACCTATAGACCCCAAGGAACTGGACACCATTGATATTCCCCACTGGAATAAATTGGTCCATGAATCCTAACAATTATTGCATCTGAGCCTGTTACCACTCAGATGCTTCCCCTAAATATGACCACCCGCTACATTTGTAAAAAAATTATTTGATTTTAAAAATGTATTATAGAACTTTATGAGCAGGCCCTAGTTTCTAGAGCACCAGTTCACAACCCCTATGAGTTACTGTGCAGGCTGACTGGACCAATGGGCCAAGATGACAGTTTTGGTGCTTGTCTACCACGGTTAAGCTGGCCTGCTGCTGTTCTCCTCTATGTTTGTGTGTAAAGATATTATATGTATATAAATATATTGGCTTCCTCCAGCCCATCACATGCAATTCAAAATGCTAACAACAACATACAAAGCCATCCACAACTCTACCCTGAGCCAAAACCGTAATCTACACTCCTCCCAAGACCTCCTGTCTCCAGCCTCCTACCACTCCTGTTGGGGACCAGACAGATTGTGGTAGGGAGTTCCAGAAGATGGAAGAGGCTCTGGGAGAGTCCTGAAGGAGAGCATGGGAGGAGTGGAGGTCTTGGAAGGACAGTTTGGGTGATGTTTTGGAATAAGGGTCCCTGAATGCACAATCTCTGCATTTTTGGACCCACACACTCCAGAATGGATGGCAAATTAGGAGGAGTGGCTGTGTCTGGGAAGCTGTATCCCAATTGACATGAATAGGACTGCCTGCACAGGGATGCATGGAACACCTGGGCATCCGTATGTGGGAAAACAGCACTCGTATGGACGTATGCTTAAAGTGGTTCTAAAGGCAGAAGGTTTTTTTCCTTAACCACTTCAATACAGGGCTTTTTGTACCACTTCAATACCGGGCCTATTCTAGCACTTCTCTCCTACATGTACAAATCATCATTCTTTTGCTAGAAAATTACTCAAAACCCCCAAACATTATATATGTTTTTTTAGCAGACACCCTAGGGAATAAAATGACGGTCATTGCAACATTTTTTCTTGCACGATATTTGCGCAATAATTTTTCCAACGCCTTTTTTAAAAAAAAAAAAATGTTTTCATGAATTAAAAAATAACAAAACAGTAAAGTTAGCCCAATTTTTGGGGAAAATATGAAAGATGATGTTACGCCGAGTAAATAGATACCTAACATGTCACGCTTTAAAATTGCGCACAGTCATGGAATGGCGCCAAACTTTGCTACTTAAAAATCTCCATAGGCGACGCTTTATTTTTTTTTACAGGTTACCAGGTTAGAATTACAGAGGAGCTCTAGTGCTAGAATTGTTGCACGCGCTCTAATGCACGCGGCGATACCTCACATGCGTGGTTTGAACGGCGTTTACATATGTGGGCGACTTACGTGTGCATTCGCTTCTGATCGCGAGCTACCGGGGACAGGGGCGTTTTAATTTTTTTTTTTTTACTTATTTATTAATTTTTTTACAATTATTTTCCTTTTTTTTTGATCACTTTTATTCCTATTACAAGGAATGTAAACATCCCTTGTAATAGGAATGTGTGTGACAGGTTCTCTTTATTGAGAGATGCGGGGTAAATAAGACCCCACATCTCTCCTCCAGGCTGGAAAGCATGAGATCAGTGAAATTTTTTCACTGATCTCATACTTACAGCCGCAATGGCGGCTTTGTTTACATTTGAGGCCCGGGCGTGATGTCATCACATCGCGCCCCCGGGCCTCCGACGATCATAGAGATGACTGGTGACCATCTGATCACCAGTCATCTCTATGCTCATCACGTGACCCACCAACGACGCCGGAAGATTCTCTCCGGGTCCCCGATCGCACAGGGAGCCCGGAGAAGCACCGGATGGTGGCGGGAGGGTGGGGATGTCCCCTCCCGCCGCCTGTAAGAACGATCAAGCGGTGGAACCGCCGCTATGATCGTTTTTATGGTGCACAGAATCGCTGGCCCAAGAAAATGATATCTGAATGATGCCTCTAGCTGCAGGCATCATTCAGATATCTCCCTACAAAGCCGAGGACGTCATATGACGCCCACCCAGGATGGGAGATCCCATCTGTGGACGTCATTTGATTATGGCTGGGTAGGGAAGTGGTTAAAGTGGTTGTAAACCTCAGACGTGAAAAATGAACAAAGTATATCCCTCTATAGTGTGTACTTGTCTCAAATAAGTGCACTAAGTGTCACTTTTGTCTGCTGCTTCGTTCCTCTGCTATCAGCATGAATCACTTCTGACTAGTTTTCCTGACACCAAGAGAAAAATGGTGACAGGGAAGGGAGCTTCAGTTGATTGACAGCCTCAGCTCTGTTCCTGTGTGCTGTGTGAAGGGGGGTGTGTCCCTTCTCTCCAATCAGCTGTCAGACCTCTCCTCACTGAGCTCTGCAGTGTGTAACTTCAGCTCTCCACCCCCTTTTTCCAAACTCTTATGCCTCGTACACACGACCGGTTTTCCCAACGGGAAAACTGCCATGTTTGCTTTTGGTCAGGAAAACTGGCCGTGTGTATGCTCTATAGCAGTTTTCCCGACAGGTAAACTGCAAGCAAAAAAATTAGAACTTGTTCTCTTTTTTCCCGCAGAGATTCTCTGCATTTTTTTGCTCGGCAGTTTTCCTATGGAAAACACTGCAGTGGAGCATACACACGAACGTTTTTCCCGACCAAAGCTGTCATGGCAATTTTCCTGTCGGGAAAACTGGCCGTGTGTACACGGGGAAAAGCAACCAAGCAGGTTCTTGGTTTTCCCCTCAGTTTTACCCAAGAGCAGCGTCTCCCTCAATTCTCTCTCAGCACTGGCCATGAAAGCAGCAGGATCCATATTGATTTTGGTCCATAGTGACATGATAGCATCACACAGTTGTTGCAGATTTGTCGTCTGCAAATCTATGATCCAAATCTTCCGTTCCCCCCAATCCCAGAGGTGCTCTATTGGATGAGATGTGGGGAGTGTGGAGGCCATTGGAGTACAGTGACCTCATTGTCCAGTGGTGAGATGATTGGAGCTTTGTGACATGGTGCAATATCCTGCTGGAAGGAGCCATCAGAAGATGGGGACACTGTAGTCATAAAGGGATGGACATGGTCAGTAACAATACTCAGGTAGGCCGTGGCGATTAAACGATGCTTAATTGGTACTAAGGAGCCCAAAGTGTGCCAAGAATATATCCCCCACACCATTACACCACCACCAGCCTGAACCATTGATACAAGGCAGGATGGATCCATGCTTTCATGTTGTTTACACCAAATTCTGACCCGACCATCTGAATGTCACAGCTGAAATTGAGACTCATCAGACCAGGCAACGTTTTTCCAATCTTCTATTGTCCAATTTTGGTGATCCTGTGCGAATTGTAGTCTCAGTTTCCTGTTCATAGCTGACAGGTGTGGTCTTCTGTTGCTGTAGCCCATTTGCATCAAGGTTCAATGTATTGTAAGTTTAGAGACGGTATTCTGCATACCTTGGATGTAACGAGTGGTTATTTGAGTTACTTTTGCCTTTCTATGATCTCAAACCAGTCTGCCCATTCTCCTCTGACCTCTGACCTCAAAAAAGCGATTTCCTCCACACAACACCCGCTCACTGGATATTTTCTCTTTTTTGGACCATTCTCTGTAAACACGAGAGATGTTTGTATGTGAAAATCCCAGTAGATCAGCAGTTTTTGAAATACTCAAACCAGTCCGTCTGGCACCAACAACCATGCCACATTCAAAGTCACTTAAATCCCCTTTCTTCCCCATTCTGATGCTCGGTTTGAACTTCAGCAAGTCATCTTCACCACGTCTAGATACCTAAATGCCATGTGATTGGCTGATTAGCAATTTGTGTTACCAAGCAATTAAACAGGTGTACCTAATAGAGTGGCTGGTGAGTGAAAATCCTGTATAAAAAAAATTAAATAATAATTATCAAAATAATAATAATAATATTAAATAATAATAAATCTTTTTTTTTTTTTTTTTTTTTTAAGTTTTATTTATTGCTTTTGACATAACAAACAGACCCAGGGGCCATACACAAAACACAAACTATTTACAATTCTTCAGCATTGGCTCCCTCTCCCTCCCTCCAGACCCCCACCCTGCAACAGGAATAAAACAGTTATAAGGTCACTTTTATTCGGTAACAGTCTATATGTTGTTTGGAAATGTCATATATTCACAATCATATTCAACTCCTACTACAGGTGCATTTATAATACGTGCCACTCAATCCGCCACCGTAAGTTCACTATACATCCAACTGCCCCATACTTTATCAAATTTCTGAGGTGCGCCCCTGCTAGCATAAGATAATAAATATTTTTAGCATTGCATTCCATTGAACTAGATTTGCTTCCCCTCAAATTATAAAACAATTTCTTTATCCTTACCGGCTAACTTGACACGGCTACTCCTTACATGACCAAGGTCTTCAGTTCAACACCCCAAGAAAAAGAAAAAAAAAAAGTTATTTAGCAATGGGCTTGACAAAACATTTTCTACACAATATTTTTATAGGGACATGTTAAAAAAAGAAATGATTTCTTTAATATTTCAGGAGAAAAAAAAATAAAATAAATATATATATATATATATATATATAATCAAAATAATAATATTAAATAATAATAAAAATAATAATAAATATTTTTAGTATTTCATTCCATTGAACTAGATTTGGTGCTCTTCCTATGTGCAACCCTCAAAATATAAAACAATTTCTTTATCCTTACCGGCTAATACTCCTTACATGACCAAGGTCTTCAGTTCAACACCCTAATAAAAATAAATAATAATAGTTGTTTAGCAATGGGCTTGACAAAACATTTTCTCTATAATATTTTAAAAAATTATTTCTTTGACATTTCAGGAGAAAAAAAAATATATATATATATATATATATATATATATATATATATATATATATATATATATATATTAATTAGCCCACAGTAAAAAAAAAAAAGCAAGATATTCACAACACATTCTGCACGGCAGGGGGCAATCAAGCAAATCGGCATCAGAATGGATTTTATGAAGTTTGCTTATCTCCACTCGGGACTACAGTTATATATCCAAAACCTGAGTGACAGAACCCAACTGTTTTATTTAGCAGAGTCAATAATAAGCGCTATAAAGTGTTTGTAGTGTTTATCCTCTGCTCTCTCTGCTGATAACATCCTCGGTAAATAATAAAGTCATTTAAAAGATTGCTGAGTTCTTGAAGCCTTACGAGTTTCAGCATTCAAGAAAAGGATGCGCTCACAAACATAACCCAAAAGTCAAAAAGGCCTTTCAAGATTAGAATCGCGGAACAGATAAGTAGCTGCACAGCAAGAGCTCAGAGAAAGTCCACATTTGCATTTGTTAAATGTCCAACTACATCTTTAAAGATAAAGGGTGGTCCCATACACAGGGTTTAAATACACAACAGAGACGCCAAGCAAAGCGCAGTCTGACACGTGGCGCTTTCAACGAATAAAAGAAATGTCTTATTTTGCCTAAAATTTATACAGTATTCAGCCTGACGGACCGAGAAATACTAGAGGCATACCTACAGTGCATCGGGTTCAAAGCAACCCAGGACTATACTTTACATAAAACAGTTTATGAAAGGCTACCCATCAAAATTAGACCCCTGGTGCCCGACCTGCAGCCTGATGGCACATGCAGCCCTTTGGTATATGATGTGAGGCCCTCGGATCTCAGCAGCCTGTAGTGGGAACATTGGTTAGGTCAGTGGTCTCCAAACTTCTGCCATGGGGCCAGATGCGGCCCTTTGCTTGCTTTTATCCTGCCCTTGAGGCATAATTTCATCCACTGATGCTACAATAATAATGGGGCATAATTCCCCCCATTGACACCAGTGAAGGGGCACAGTTCCTCCCAATGACACCAATGATGGGGCACAATTCTTCCCAATGACACCAACAATGGGGCACATTTCCTCCCAATGACACCAATGATGGGGCACAGTTTCTCCAATGACACTAACAATGAGGCCCAATGACACCAATGATAGGGCACAATTCTCCCCAATGACACCAACAATGGGGCACATTTCCTCCCAGTGACACCAACGATGGGGCACAGTTTCTCCAATGACACTAACAATGGGGCCCAATGACACCAATGATAGGGCACAATTCTTCCCAATGACACCAATAATGGAGCACAATTCCTCCCAATGACACCAACGATGGGGCACAATTCCTCCCACTTATACCAAAGATGGGGCTTTGTTTTACAGTATTCAGCCTGAGGGGTCAAGAAATACTACACGCATGCCTACAATGCATCAGGCTCAAAACAACCCAGGACTATATTTTACATAGAACAGTTTATGAAAGGCTACCATAGAAATTCTCCTACTCCTGCAATGCACAAAACTCTCAGTAATGCCGCGTACACACGATCATTATTCACGGCGGTTAAAAAACCGCCGTGAATAATGATATTTTAAATGAGGGAACAGCTTGTTCCCCACACACGGTCATTTTTCTCGTTATTTTTTAAAATGACGAGAAAAACGATCGTCTATGGGCTCCGCGGCAGTGTTTCCCTATGGGAAACACTGCCGCGGAAGAAATGTCAGGAAAAACGACGAGAAAAATTAGAACATGTTCTAATTTTTCTCGTCGTTTTTAATGCCGTTTTTCACGTCGTGAAAAATGACAAAAAGGCCACACACGGTCGTTTTTCTTGTTGAAAACAAAAAATGACATTTTTCACGACGTGAAAAATGATCGTGTGTACGCGGCATTATAGTCACTAAAGTGAGCTGCTTCCCCAAGGATAGCCTCCGGAGTCCATAGGCTGGCTTCCTCTGACTCCCTTTACACAAACTCCAGCGATGTCTTGTCCAAGTTAACTCAGACATGAGTGTAATCTTTATCCCTTATTTTACCTTTTCCTAGGACAGAGTGAACACCAAGCACACTGTAACATACCTTTATTGTGTTCTAGCCAATATCTTGCTCTTGTCACTCCTGCTGCTGTCCGTATCTTTGCTACCACTCGTTACTGACCTTTGGCTTGTTTACTGACTTCGCTAGTGCTTGATCCCTACCTGCTAACTCTGCTACTGGAACCTGGCTTGCTAACCTCTAGGTGGGGCGATCCTGAAGACCACAACCTGGTACTAACACACAGAAAAACCCATCCCCACCATCCAGGACTGCTATTTAATATCATGGAGCCCCACACTGCCTACCTAGCAGGGCCCAGCTCCATAGCCCCCCACCCCCCATGAAATTATATTTTCGCTAAAAATACACTACAGTCTTTATTATATGACATATTTACTAGCCCCCCTCCTCCACTCATTCCCTATCCTGAAATATCCCTTTGTGTGCCCGCAGCAGCTGCCAGCAAGAGATGTGGGAGACCGGGCAAGCTGTGAGAAAAAGGGACGCACAGGGGGGCCCGGAAAGTACAGGGATGGGCGGGCCGATGCTAGAACTGATCCCCCTGCAGCACAGCTGGAGGAAATGAGCGTAGTAAAAGCCATCAGCACTGCAGGGGAAGGCAGAAGGGGATCAGTGGCTGAAGTAGCACAGCTGGCCCTCCTGCTTAGCTGGTGCCCGGGCCCCCCTTTTGAACTGATGGTGCCTGGACAAAATAAAGGAGGGCTGGCTATACTGCCTTATCAGCAGCCCTGCCACCATCAGGAGCTCTAGCAAATACCAGTTAGTGCACCTCGTGTGAGACAGCATCATCTGGTCAGTTGGAGCCTCTCTACTTTGATAGCTACTGGTCTCTCAGCCTGATCCCTGACACTATAGCAATTATAGAGTCCAGCAAAATAAGTATGCAACAATAACATCATTCTCTACCTGTCAAAGAGAGGGGGGGGATTGGGACTTTATATGAAGCACAACTAAGTGCCTCCATCCCGGTAATTGGTAGAAACTAGAAGGAAGTTGGGACTTTAAATGAAGCAATTGGATAGTGGAAGTAGGTTTCAGTATAAAATATTTAATTGTTAACATGGATCTAAAGACAATAAAACATGTATTTCACATAAATACATAAGGCGTGCACAAGGCATAAACATGATGAAAATAGTACATACATAGCAGCACATGATTGTAGTAGTAAATATATGAGATAATATGGCATGAAAATGCCGGTGGCAACATGCCCGATACCGACATGTATGCCCACATGGTATGTGTACATCCACTGGATAATATATAAAGAACATCATTGAGTATAATACGTATTAATTGAATGGGTATGATTCCATATGAGATGTAACTGTAGCATCAGATAGAGCTTGACGCGTTTTGTCGATGTGTCCACTCATCAGAAGCAGATGCCACAGAAATTCCTAAGGAATATACAGTATATAGAGATTTAATGAACCATACTGTAAATAAATGGAAAATATCTAGGTAAATGGATATTTAGTGTGTATAGATGGTCAGCCAACCACACTCACCAACTCAGACAGCGAGTGCAGTGCGCGGCAGCTGGCACAAGGTGGGCTGGGAGTAGGGATGAGCTTCGTGTTCGAGTCGAACATACGTTCGACTCGAACATCGGCTGTTCGATCGTTCGACGAAGATCGAACGATTTGGGCCGTTCGCGCCAAATTCGAGTGACGCGAACGGCCCACAATGCACTACGCCATCGCAGTGTCATCCAGGCGCTGTGATTGGCCAAGCATGCACTGTGACCCCGCATGCTTGGCCAATCACAGCGCCGGCAGCGAGGAGAGCAATGATTGGCCACAGGCAGGATGCCTGTGGCCAATTATTGCTGAGGGTGTTTAGTACACGCCCCACACTATAAAAGGCCGCCAGCACGGCGGCCTAGTGTAGTGTGTTCCGGAGCAGGGATAGAGCAGCATAGGCAGGGACAGTGACTGTTATTTCTTTCTTGCTTAACCTGGATTCCTTTAGTTTAGGGAAAGAGAAGGATAGGTAGGGAGAGTGTCAGTGTGTTTTGTGCTTGTGCTATAGTGTGCTTAAAAAAAACATTTATTCTAGGGACAGAAAACTGTAGGTAGGGACAGTGTCAGTTTCTTTCACTCTGCAAGTCCTTGTTTCCAGGGACCTGGAAGGACAGTGAGTGAATTGTCCTTGTGCTATATTGTGCTTAAAAAAACATTTATTCTAGGGACAGAAAACTGTAGGTAGGGAGAGTGTCAGTTTATTTCACTCTGCAAGTCCTTGTTTCCAGGGACCTGGAAGGACAGTGAGTGAATTCTCCTTGTGCTATATTGTGCTTAAAAAAAACATTTATTCTAGGGACAGAAAACTGTAGGTAGGGACAGTGTCAGTTTCTTTCACTCTGCAAGTCCTTGTTTCCAGGGACCTGTAAGGACAGTGAGTGAATTGTCCTTGTGCTATATTGTGATTAAAAAAAACATTTATTCTAGGGACAGAAAACTGTAGGTAGGGAGAGTGTCAGTTTATTTCACTCTGCAAGTCCTTGTTTCCAGGGACCTGTAAGGACAGTGAGTGAATTGTCCTTGTGCTATATTGTGATTAAAAAAAACATTTATTCTAGGGACAGAAAACTGTAGGTAGGGAGAGTGTCAGTTTATTTCACTCTGCAAGTCCTTGTTTCCAGGGACCTGGAAGGACAGTGAGTGAATTGTCCTTGTGTTATATTGTGATTAAAAAAAACATTTTTTCTAGGGACAGAAAACTGTAGGTAGGGAGAGTGTTTTTTTTCTTTCACTCTGCAAGTCCTTGTTTCCAGGGACCTGTAAGGACAGTGAGTGAATTGTCCTTGTGCTATATTGTGCTTAAAAAAAAACATTTATTCTAGGGACAGAAAACTGTAGGTAGGGAGAGTGTCAGTTTATTTCACTCTGCAAGTCCTTGTTTCCAGGGACCTGGAAGGACAGTGACTGAATTGTCCTTGTGCTATATTGTGATTAAAAAAAACATTTATTCTAGGGACAGAAAACTGTAGGTAGGGAGAGTGTCAGTTTATTTCACTCTGCAAGTCCTTCTTTCCAGGGACCTGGAAGGACAGTGAGTGAATTGTCCTTGTGTTATATTGTGATTAAAAAAAACATTTTTTCTAGGGACAGAAAACTGTAGGTAGGGAGAGTGTTTTTTTTCTTTCACTCTGCAAGTCCTTGTTTCCAGGGACCTGTAAGGACAGTGAGTGAATTGTCCTTGTGCTATATTGTGCTTAAAAAAAACATTTATTCTAGGGACAGAAAACTGTAGGTAGGGAGAGTGTCAGTTTATTTCACTCTGCAAGTCCTTGTTTCCAGGGACCTGGAAGGACAGTGAGTGAATTGTCCTTGTGCTATATTGTGATTAAAAAAAACATTTTTTCTAGGGACAGAAAACTGTAGGTAGGGAGAGTGTTTTTTTTCTTTCACTCTGCAAGTCCTTGTTTCCAGGGACCTGGAAGGACAGTGAGTGAATTCTCCTTGTGCTATATTGTGCTTAAAAAAAACATTTATTCTAGGGACAGAAAACTGTAGGTAGGGAGAGTGTCAGTTTATTTCACTCTGCAAGTCCTTGTTTCCAGGGACCTGTAAGGACAGTGAGTGAATTGTCCTTGTGCTATATTGTGATTAAAAAAAACATTTATTCTAGGGACAGAAAACTGTAGGTAGGGAGAGTGTCAGTTTATTTCACTCTGCAAGTCCTTGTTTCCAGGGACCTGGAAGGACAGTGACTGAATTGTCCTTGTGCTATATTGTGATTAAAAAAAACATTTATTCTAGGGACAGAAAACTGTAGGTAGGGAGAGTGTCAGTTTATTTCACTCTGCAAGTCCTTGTTTCCAGGGACCTGGAAGGACAGTGAGTGAATTGTCCTTGTGTTATATTGTGATTAAAAAAAACATTTTTTCTAGGGACAGAAAACTGTAGGTAGGGAGAGTGTTTTTTTTCTTTCACTCTGCAAGTCCTTGTTTCCAGGGACCTGTAAGGACAGTGAGTGAATTGTCCTTGTGCTATATTGTGCTTAAAAAAAAACATTTATTCTAGGGACAGAAAACTGTAGGTAGGGAGAGTGTCAGTTTATTTCACTCTGCAAGTCCTTGTTTCCAGGGACCTGTAAGGACAGTGAGTGAATTGTCCTTGTGCTATATTGTGATTAAAAAAAACATTTATTCTAGGGACAGAAAACTGTAGGTAGGGAGAGTGTCAGTTTATTTCACTCTGCAAGTCCTTGTTTCAAGGGACAGAGAAGGACACCTGAAGGTAGCCCTTATTGCTTTTTTCCCATCTCCCTGCAGGCCATCTATTAGAATGTCTGGAAGGCAAACAAGGAGAGGCAGACAGTCAGGAGGCAATAAAAGAGGGCAAGCAGGCTCTGTGTCTGGGGGCAACAGTGCTGGTCGTGGACGCGGTGCATTGTCATCAGCACATGGCCATGGGACACGCTTGTCCTTCTTTTCGGCAGCTGGACATGTTGAGCCACATCATGCCGAAGACTTGGTAGAGTGGATGACCAAGCCCTCCTCCTCCTCCTCATCCTCTCTCACCCAGGCTCAGGGTACTGGAAAAGCAGCTGCCAAAGCGTCGTCTTCCCTGGTATCAATGTCAGACAAATCATCAGTCACTCCTTCCCTAGACCCACCATGTCCTCCTCCTGAGGAGTCCCCCGAACTGTTTCAGCACAGTGTTGGGTACATGCTCCAGGAGGATGCCCAGCGTTTCGAAGGGTCTGATGATGAAACCCAGCTAGAGGAAGGCAGTAGCGTGAGAGCAGACAGAGGGGATGCTCAAGAAGGACACCAATCTGGCAGTCATGTTCCAGCAGCTGCAGCATACTGCCAGATTGGCTCCAGTGATGAGGAGGGAGGGGATGATGAGGTCACTGACTCCACGTGGGTGCCTAATAGGAGAGAGGAGGAGGAGGAGGATGAGGAGGAGGCACATCTCCAACGAGGCAGGATGCCCTTTGGTGGCCAGCGTAAGGGCAGTACACCAACGGAATCACACCGCAGAGCTCCGCCTGTGCAGGGCGCTGCCTCTGCCCGTCATTCAAAAAGTTCTTTGGTGTGGGCCTTTTTTGAGGCTAGTGCATCAGATCGCACAGCTGCTGTTTGCAACATATGTCTCAAGCGTATATCGCGTGGCCAAAACATCAGCCGCTTGGGTACCACATGCCTGACCAGACATATGTTGACCTGCCATGCAGCTCGTTGGCAAGCCTACCTCAAAGACCCACACCAAAGAACAAAGCGGACCTCTCCTTGCACCGCATCAGCTGGGATCTCCAACCCCACTATAACTTCAGTCCTCTCTGAAACATGCACTGAGAGGAATGAAGGTGTAGAATTAGGTGTGTCACAGCCAAGTACTTGCGCCCACTCTGCTAGCAGTACACCGACGTCCGATTCTAGCAGGCAAATTTCCCTGCCCCAGCTGCTGGACCGTCAAAAGAAGTTCACTCCCAGCCATCCACATGCCCAGCGGTTGAATGCTAGCTTGGCTAAATTGCTAGCGCTTCAACTGCTGCCTTTTCAGTTGGTAGACTCGGCCCCCTTCCGTGAGTTTGTGCAATGTGCAGTTCCTCAGTGGCAGGTTCCCAAACGCCACTTTTTCTCACGGAAGGCTATTCCGGCTCTCTACCGGCATGTGGAAGGCAATGTCTTGGCCTCGCTGGACAGGGCGGTCAGCGGTAAGGTGCATATTACCGCTGACTCATGGTCCAGCAGGCATGGACAGGGACGTTACCTTTCTTTCACGGCCCATTGGGTCACTCTTTTGGCAGCTGGGAAGGATTCAGGACAAGGTGCAGTAGTGTTGGAGGTTGTCCCACCGCCACGCCTCCAAAATGCTACTACTGGTTGTGACACACCTCTCTCCTCCACCCCCTCCTCTTCTTCTTCCTCCATGGCCTCTTCCTGTGGTTTGTCCTATGAACCAGCGGTGCTCCGTAGCCGTTCACGGGGCTACGCAAGTACGCAGGCAAAAAGATGCCATGCCGTGCTTGCGCTGGTGTGTTTGGGGGACAGAAGCCACACTGGGGCAGAGGTCCTGTCTGCTCTGCAGGGCCAGGCCGAGAGGTGGTTGACGCCACGCCAGCTTAAGCCAGGAATGGTGGTTTGCGACAATGGCACCAACCTCCTCTCCGCCCTCCGACAGGGACAACTGACCCATGTGCCCTGTGTGGCTCACGTCCTTAACCTGGTGGTGCAGCGCTTCTTGGGCAGGTACCCGGGCTTACAGGATGTCCTGAGGCAGGCCAGGAAAGTCTGTGTGCATTTCCGCAGATCTTATAATGCCAGTGCTCGCCTGGCTGAGCTGCAAAAGGAGTTGAACCTGCCCAAGAACCGCCTTATATGTGACATGCCCACCAGGTGGAACTCAACGTTGGCCATGCTGCAGCGGCTGCACACGCAGCAGAGGGCCATCAATGAGTACCTGTGCGACTACGGCACCAGGACAGGGTCAGGGGAGCTTGGTTTTTTTTCTCCACGCCAGTGGGGCATGATCAGGGATGCATGCACTGTCCTGGCACCATTTGAGGAGGCCACGAGGATGGTGAGCAGTGACAGTGCATGCATCAGTGACACTGTACCTCTTGTCCACCTGTTGGAGCACACGCTGCGTGGAATAATGGACAGGGCACTTGAGGCAGAACAGAGGCAGGAAGAGGAGGACTTCCTTGCCTCTCAAGGCCCCCTTTACCCAGACAGTGTTCCTTCTGTCCCACCCATCGCACAGGAAGAGGAGGAGGAGGAGGAGGAGGAGGAGGAGGATTGTGTCAGCATGGAGGTGGAGGCTGGCACTCAGCATCATCAGCAGCAGTCTTTTAGGGATGATTTACAGTCCCAAGAAACCAGTGGACTTGTACGTGGCTGGGAGGAGGTGGCTGCGGATCATGTCGTCCTTAGTGACCCAGAGGACTCCGGAGCGAATGCCTCAGCAAACCTACGCTGCATGGCCTCCCTGATCCTGCAAAGTCTGCGGAAGGATCCTCGTATTCTTCGGATCAAGGAGAGGGACCATTACTGGCTGGCCACTCTCCTTGATCCACGGTACAAGGGTAAGGTTGCGGACCTTATGTTACCGTCGCAGAGGGAGCAGAGGATGAGACAACTCCGGGAGGCCTTGCAGAAAGGTCTGTGCAACGCGTTCCCAGAGACTGGGAGGTTGCAAACTCCTGGTCCTGGACAACGAGTTGCTGAGGCTTCGGCCAGTCAAAGAAGGAGCGGTGGGGAAGGTGGCCGTCTGACCGATGCGTTCAGACAATTCTTTAGTCCGCAGCCCCAAAGTATGATCGGTTCCAGCAACCATCGCCAGCGTCTGATAAACATGGTGCAGGAATATCTAGGGGCAAGGTCAGACTTGGACACCTTCCCCACCGAAAATCCTCTGGCTTACTGGGTCTTGAGGATGGATCACTGGCCAGAGCTTGCACAGTATGCAATTGAGCTACTGGCCTGTCCTGCATCCAGCGTTCTTTCGGAACGCACATTCAGTGCTGCTGGAGGATTTGTCACGGATCACAGGGTGCGCCTGTCCACCGACTCGGTTGATCGACTGACTTTCATCAAGATGAACCAGTCTTGGATCACCACCAGCTACCACACACCTGATGCTGATATAACAGACTAATTGATTTTAACATGTCACATCCCTTCAAGACTGATGCTGATGCTGAGTGCCTGTGCTGTTATGTTGACTGGCTATCCTCCTCCTCCGAGTCCTCAATGATACGATTGATGATGATAGCTTGTAAGATCATTTTTGTTTATGGGTGCCGCCACCAGTGCCTAACGCCCAATTTTTCAGCCCCTGTTTAACAGGGGCGTGTAATTACAATTTTTGAAGCAATACTTTGCAACAGGGCTCATTGCTGTGCTCCAAGTACAGTATCTGTGAGGAGTTGCAGTGTTGTGCCACCAGTGCCTAATGCCCAATTTTTCAGCCCCTGTTTAACAGGGGCGTGTAATTACAATTTTTGAAGCAATATTTTGCAACAGGGCTCATTGCTGTGCTCCAAGTACAGTATCTGTGAGGAGTTGCAGTGTTGTGCCACCAGTGCCTAAGGCCCAATTTTTCAGCCCCTGTTTAACAGGGGCGTGTCATTACAATTTTTGAAGCAATACTTTGCAACAGGGCTCATTGGTGTGCTCCAAGTACAGTATCTGTGAGGAGTTGCAGTGTTGTGCCACCAGTGCCTAAGGCCCAATTTTTCAGCCCCTGTTTAACAGGGGCGTGTCATTACAATTTTTGAAGCAATACTTTGCAACAGGGCTCATTGCTGTGCTCCAAGTACAGTATCTGTGAGGGGTTGCAGTGTTGTGCCACCAGTGCCTAAGGCCCAATTTTTCAGCCCCTGTTCAACAGGGGCATGTAATTACAATTCTTGATCTAATAATTCACAGCAGGGCCCATTGCTGCACCCACCAAGAGTAACTGTCGGGGCTTACAGTGTTGTGGCACCAGCACCACCATCAAAGGCCCAATTTTTACTACCACTGTTCAACAATTATATGTAATTACAATTCCTGATATAATAGTTGACAGCAGGGCGTTCCAGCACCAACCAAGAGTAACTGTGAGTGCTTACAGTGTTGTGCCAACACCAACAACTAAGGGGCCTATTTCTGCAGAGTATATACGGCAGGTCCCTACTTTCAAACATCCAACTTACAAACGACTCCTACTTGCAAACGCAAGAAGACAACAGGAAGTGAGAGGAAATCTACCACTAGGAAGGAAAATTCTCTCCTGTAAGAATAAATATGGGAGAAAGGTGTCTCCTCTGTACTGATGCTTTATCAGCAATCCTTGTTTCAAGAAAAACACCACATTTCAAAAACAGTTGTCATTGGGACGGAAAGTGAGGTGAAATGTTCTGAACAGGGGCACAGACAGCAAAACAAATGTTACAGGGGTGATAACCCTTACCTATGTTTTCCAAAAAGTTTAAAAATAGATTTTTGGTCTGGAGCTACACTTCAACAATGTACCTGTTCAAAATTACAAACAGACTCTACATAAGAACAAACCTACAGTCCCTGTCTTGTATGCACCGCCTGTATAGGGCTGTTCAGAGTATATAGGGCCTTTTTTATTTTATGTGCGGGGTTCCCCTTAATATCCATACAAGACCCAAAGGGGCTGGTAATGGGCTGGGGTAGGGGGGGGGGGTCATGGGGTAGCTATGCCATTTTTCTTAAAGAATTTCATCCATATTACCGGGACCAGACATTACATTAAAGCCGCAAGCAGTTTTAAATGGCTTTTTTTTCCTTTAGAAGTGTCATTTTGTGCAGGGACAGTTCTAAACACGGGAAACACGTGGCACTTCACAGGCATACTTTAGACACCCCCCAGGTACGATATTTAAAGGAATATTTGACTTTTTTTTTTTCACTTTATGCATCATTAAAATGACTGCTCCCGAAAAACGACCGTTTTTAAAACTTCTTTTTGCATTGATACATGTCCCCTGGTGCAGAACCCGGGTTCCCAAACCCTTTTTAGGACAATAACATGCATAATAGTTGTTATAATTAGCACTTTAGAATTCGAACGTTCGCATCCATTGTATTTAATAGGGTTCTAATGTTCGTTCGAACTTTCGGTCCGTTCGCGGGTTCTGGTGCGAACCGAACCCGGGGGTGTTCGGCTCATCACTAGCTGGGAGCATGATCTCTCCACGGGAGCTGAGGCGGCATATAAAAGGGTGCGACACTGGGCAGAGTCAGGAAGTACAAAAAATGATGACAGGGGTCTCCATATAGCAAAAAATTATGTGTAGATCTTGAAGTGGGGATATCTCGGAACAAAATATTGAGTATGTGTCTGATTACAACAATAATGTGTTAAAAGTAATAATAATTAATAGTGAACCCAGTGTATTTCCAGAAGTAGTGATAGCAAAGATAAGGGTAGTGCTAGAGGGTATTAAAATGCCTATGTCTGAAAGTAATTGACTATCGTATAGGTTTGAATGGGTATAAAAATAGTGGTAAAAAAAATAAAATGGTGGATGGGGGACTCCAAGTGGGGGGGAGAAGAAAAAAAAAGCAAATAAAAATTGGACAACTGAAAAACTGAACCACCGAATGAAGGGACTAAACCAAGAAAGACTCACCCCAAAGTCACAGCAAAGCACCACCAGCAGGTCAATGTAGCTGGTGGGCGATATATCAAGAGGAGACTGGCCGTACACACAGCTCGCCCCAACTCGGGGGTGTAAATATATGCCACAATTCTCTACCTGGTGCAACATCATCTGTGTAGCCGTGTAGGCCAGAGCCAACTTATTTCCTAATCAGGGGCCTAAAATAAGGTGACCAGACATCCCTGGTTTCAGGGGACAGTCCCCGGATTGAGGACACTGTCCCCGGACCAAGTCTGTCCCCGGTTTTGTCCCCGGATTGTAATTGAACAGGGGCTGGGGCAATTTCAAAGACAGTCAGTGCAGAATAAAAATAAATGATTCTGAATTACACCCCCCCGCTCCTACTAGCTTAGGGTGGTGTATTTTTTTCCATTATCTGTGCCCCTTTCTGATGATCTTGTGCTGGTTGGAGCGAAGGGACTATTTCCTCAGTTTCGGGCACGTGCCCATTCAGCTTCGCTCGCATGTTCTTCTGCCTTGGCTCAAGTCCCGGCCAGCCGCCTGCCTGCTTATCTCCTTTCCTTCCCTGGTGGAGTGATCTTCCTCTGCTCCCCACCCAGTAGTAGCTGGGGCCCAGAGAGTAAAACTTGATAGGCTGTGAGGCGGGCAGCGATGAGCAGAGAGTCGCCGATTGCCGCCATTACTAGTAAAAAAAAAAATGTCCCTGGATTTCATTTTAAAAATCTGGTCACCTTAGCCTAAAATGCTTGCTAACCCATACAAAGAGTGGACAGCTTTTCTTTATTGAAGGTCCCAACAATTTCCCTTGCACAATGTCAATGTGCAAACAGCAGCCCATACCAATCCGAAATCACCATTGATTGATCAGACTTCAGTAGGCAGAAATCTAATTTATTGCTGACCGTATTTTTGCAATGCCCTATTTTTTGCAGAACAGTCCCATCTGTACATCCTAATTGCACGTCGACTCTTTCCCCACCCCATTTCTTTGACTTATCGTTATTATCTGTTTTTTTTTTTTTTATTATTATTATTTGGTGCATGTGCCACGATAGATTTAATTGCCTCCTTTAATATAAAGCTTATTTTTGTGGCAACATTCGATATGTTTAAGAATGCCGGGTGATGTATTTATCCTTGATTTATGGGCACCGCATATTTTTTTACATACACAGCAACTCATGTTTTCAATCATTTTTTACCCATTTTTAACGACTGACATCAACGATAACAGAATCTTCATCAAATTGGCCAAAAAAATTGGGCCTGTCTACGAAGAGCAGAGTGATGTCATGCTTTGAGCTATAAGATGAACTGGGGGAAAGCTGAGGAGCGTACTAATGAAATCTTTGCATATGCAGTTTTCCTCCATTACCACCTCCAGTCCAGCACCCACTCCCCCCCCCCGATCTATTAAAAAAAAAAAAAACTTTTGTTTTATTTACCAATGTGTCTCCAGAATTCAAATGAGTTATCTGTTCAGTGACTGCTTCATTTTCCCACACAGAACTTGTCTGCGGCTGATGCAGGGTCCGGCAGATACACAGAGAAGAAAGGGGAGCCAGCAAAGAGAATTCTTTTCAGCCCCCTTTTTTTTTTGTTATAGCTCATACACCCCCCCCCCCCCCATCACCACCCCACCACCACCTTCTCACACCCCTGCTACCCACTTCAGCCTTCTTTATGTTGCATAATCACTCAAATTGAAGTCCAGGAGGGTCCTATGGGCAGCGCGTAGCATTCCTGGGAGAAAAAAAGGCCCCAACAATCTATACACCAGATGTATAATGTTATATGGTCAAACTGGCAAACACAAAAGTGAAAAAAACAAAAGGCGTGAATTAGGGAGAGGTATTCAAAGGCATGTTTTCAAAACAGCCCAGCCAAGTGCCTGACTAGTCCTCCAGAGACAAAACTCTCTGCATAAAAAAAAAAAAAAAAAAAAAGGTGCTAAAGAATGAAAGAGAAAAAAAAGGAGTGGAAAAGCCCTTCTTTTTTTTCTAATTAGCTGAGGCCTAACAGGCACTGAATATCACAAGTCGTAGGGGGTTCTGCAGGCTGCTGAATGGAAGAAGTCTGCTCTGAATCGTGCACGCGGAGGGCGGACTGCACACAGCTCTACCCTACCTCTTCCAGCAGCCAGCTCCCCCACTTCTCCATGTTTTTGGGAGGTGACAATAAAGGACATTCTACACGTTTCAAGCTGGAATAAATGGTTTGATAACGGCGCTTGGGGGATTTTGTGGGCTTCTGAAGTAACACATAAAATAAAATTAAAATCACAACTCCACGTGCGATAGGATATCAGAAATATTCCTAGACGTAAAAAAAGAAAAAAACATTTTGCTGACTCATGTTTAGATCAAGAAGCGCCAAGAAGAATTTTTACAAATTACTGTTGTAGCGCACCAACCCCAGACTCTACCTGCTTTTCTTCTGCTTGGCTCCTCCGCAGGAAAAGAATGAGGCACACCGCACCACAAGCCCGTACCCTCCTGAATAGGGAGGTTGAGCGGTGTTAGTTTCTCGGGCCTGCTTGCAGCCAGTGTTTAACCACTTCCTTACTGGGCACTTAAACCCCCTTCGTACCCAGACCAATTTTCAGCTTTCAGCACTGACGCACTTTGAATGACAATTGCGCGGTCATACAGCACTGTACCCAAATGATATTTTTATCATTTTTTTCCCACAAATAGAGCTTTCTTTTGGTGGTATTTGATCACCTCTGCGGTTTTTCTTTTTTGCGCTATAAACAAAAAAAAAGACAGAAAATTTTGAAAAAAAACACAATATTTTTTTACTTTTTGTTATAATAATATCCCAATTATTTTTTTACATTTATTTTTCTCAGTTTAGGCCGATACGTATTATTTTATTTATTTTTGGTAAAAAAATTTGCAATAAGCGTATAGTGATTGATTTGCGCAAAAGTTATAGCGCCTACAAAATAGGGGATAGAATTATGACATTTTTATTATATATTTTTTTTTTACTAGTAATGGCGGCGATCTGCGATTTTTGTCAGGCCTGCGATATTGCGGCGGACACATCGGACACTTTTGACACTATTTTGGGACCATTCACATTTATACAGCGATCGGTGCTATAAAAATGCATTGATTACTGTATAAATGTGACTGGCAGTGAAGGGGTTAACACTAGGGGGCGATCAAAGGGTTAAATATGTTCCCTATTAGCGTTTCTTACTGTGGGGGGGAGGGTACTGACTGGAGAAGGAGACCGATCTGTGTCCCTATGTACAAGGGACACAGCATTGGTCTCCTCTCTCCCTGACAGGACATGGATCTCTGTGTGTAACACAGAAATCCACGTCCTGCCTCTGTCACAGCCGATCGCATGTACCTGGCGGACATCGCGGCCGCCAGGCACGCGCATCGGCATCACGTGATGCGGAGCGCACAGCTGTTCCCGCCGCGCGCCGCCGAGGGCGCGCGGCGGGATGTAAACAGAGAAGGACGTCCTGGGGACGTCCACTCGGCACTTGAGAGCCGCGCTGCAGCCGTCTTTCGGCTATAGCGCGGATCTCAAGTGGTTAAACTCCTCCAGTGCTGACCTCGTTTCTGTGGTAGTCAGAAACAAGCCTTTAGTTCTCCCCAGTAAGCAACTGTCCACACCAACTGAAAGGTCGAACTATTATTTATTTTTCTCAGCACAATAAACAGTCTCTTTGAGAGCAGACAGGTTGGGACAAGACACAGGTCAGATAAGGTGGGAGGAGGTCCAGGCACAAACTTGAATTGGGTTTTCTCTTGCTCTGATTAGCACGAACAGGCTTGGCGCATGGTCCCTGCCACAGACCATGAGGTTGGTCACTGCCACTGACCGGGTGAAAAAGATGAAAGCCACTGCCACTGACCTTGTGTGCGTAGTGTCACTGCTACTGTGACCTAAAGAACACGCACTTCCTTCCGTTAGTAACTTGGCCCCTTTTTAAGACAAGAACATCCCTCCGGAGAGTTACCAGAGACCCCCTCTGTCACCACGACTCTGCGCTGGGTCTTCAGAAAGGGTCACCTCCCTGGCCTCCTCAATTCTGGATAAGGGTCCCCTCGCAAGGCAGATCCCTGGGAGCCTCGGTCCCTGGCGGATCCCAGCCGAAGGATGCTGGGCTCCAGGCCTTTCTCCAAAGTACCTCACCCCAGACTGAAGGTGTCTGGGATGGAACAGCAGCTCCGTCTCCGGGCCTAGGGCACCCGGAGACAACCCGACCAGGTCTCCGGGCCTAGGGCACCCGGAGGCGACACACACGCACCCAGGTCTAAGGTGCCTGAACGCGGAACCAACCCCACTGGAAGATGGCCGCCCCCTTTTATATCCTCTCCCGACAGGCACAGCAGGTTCCCCGCCCCGCCGTACTGCTGCCAGGAGGGGACAAAAAAAGGCACAACATTGTACTGCGGTTCAACCCGGGCCTATGGCAACAGCGCCACCTACAGGCCCCAGGAAACTACACACCAGAACCATCTCCCAGGGACAGAAATGGTCCATGAAACCTAACAATCAGTGCATCTGAGCCTAGTTACCACTCAGATGCTTCCCCTAAATGTAACCACCCGCTACACTGTATATACTCGAGTATAAGCCGAGTTTTTCAGCACTTTTTTGTGTGCTGAAAATGCCCCCCTCTGCTTATACTCAAGTCTGTCTCCATCTTCAAATTTCTGCGTCTGATTCCGGCCAGCCGTAGATCTCCTGGACCCCAAACTTGGCACACATGTAGCCCCACTTTTCATCTACAAGTTTGCAAAGTTTGTTGTGATGGGGACCTACGGCCGGGGAGCACCGATTTTTCAAATGCGGGCACCCCTTCCATAGACTCCAATGTTAAACGTCAGTCTAGTCACACAGCGCCGGAGATCAGGTAGGGAGATTGGGCACAGTGAGGCATGGACACAGTGAGGCATGGACACAGTGACAGTGAGGCATGGGCACAGTGACAGTGAGGCATGGGCACAGTGAGGCATGGACACAGTGACAGTGAGGCATGGACACAGTGACAGTGAGGCATGGACACAGTGACAGTGAGGCATGGGCACAGTGACAGTGAGGCATGGGCACAGTGACAGTGAGGCATGGGCACAGTGAGGCATGGACACAGTGACAGTGAGGCATGGGCACAGTGAGGCATGCAGATGGACACCCTAGGCTTATACTCGAGTCAATACGTTTTCCCAGTTTTTTGTGGTTCAATTAGGTGCCTCAGCTTATACTCGAGTATATACGGTACCTTTGCTTTCAAGATTTCCTTTTTTTCTCCTTAAGTTATGGCTTACCTTTATTTATATGGAGCTCACATGTTAGCACTTTTTTTCAGAATACACTTCATTTACATTACATTACACAATTTATATATATATATTTATTACAGATACTTATACAGTAAAACCTTGGATTGAGAGCATAATTCGTTCCAGAAACATGCTTGTAATCCAAAGCACTATTATATCAAAGCAAATTTTCCCATAAGAAATAATGGAAACTCAAATGATTCGTTCCACAACCATTTATTCATAGGTCCTTCAGTTTATAGTCTATATAAAAAGATTATAGCAATGGGATGGGTTGTGTAACCATAAAATGTTCATCCACAAATGGAAGCCTCCACAAGGGGAATAGAAGCAAAATCCAGCAGGAGCTACAGAGTATAAAAGAGAAGAGAGGCGCCTCTAAGTGTAGCAATATGGTTACATTTAATGAAGGAACAACATTTAGCAACTCACATGGTTGATGATTAAAAGAGGCACATCTATGTATGCAGGCATCTGGGGTAAAGCTGTCCACATAGACCATCCTCCACTCTGCCAGCTCTCACCGCTGTCAGTCTGCAATCGTGACCGGGAAGACTACCCTGCAGTAGAGCGATCTGAAAGTGAGGCTTGAAGCGCTCGTGGAGCGCAGCGTGGAAGGGATGACGTCGATGGTGGTGCGGGGGATGGTCTATGTGGACAGCTTCACCCCGGATGCCTGTTTTAATCATCAACCATGTGAGTTGCTAATGCCCTGTACACACGATCGGATGGACTTTTTTCATCGGAAAAAACGATTGTGTGTGGGCCCCATCAGACTTTTTTCCATCGGTGTAAAAAAATAGAACATGTTATAAATTTTTCCGATGGAAAAAAAAACGATAGGAAATTCCGATCGTCCGTGTGGAACTCCAACAGAGAAAAAACCCACGCATGCTCAGAATCAAGTCAACGCATGCTCAGAAGCATTGAACTTCATTTTTCTCGGCTCGTCTGAGTGTTTTACGTCACGGCGTTTTGGACGGTCGGAATTTTGTCTGATGGTGTGTAGGCAAGACTTCATCGGAATTCCGACGGAAAATTCCATCGGATTTTATTCCATCGGAAATCCGATCGTGTGTACAGGGCATAAGAGTCGCCTCTCTTCTCTTTTATACTCAGTTGTGACATGACGCTACTTGTATATCAAGACATCGCTTGTATATTAAGTCAAAATTTATTTTAAAATGTTGCTGGTCTTGCAAAACGCTCTCAAACCAAGTTACTCTCAAACCAAGGTTTCACTGTATAGCGCTGACAATTTACTCAGCCCTTTACATATATATTGTACATTCCCATGAGTCCCTGCAGCCAGGGAGCTTACAATCTAAAGTCCCTAACTTACATTCATACATACACATACTAAGGCCAATATTGAAAGGAGCCAATTCATTATTTATTTTATTTATTTATTACAGGTACTTATTTAGTGCCATCAATCTAAAACCCCGTACACACGGTCGGACTTTTGCCCAACAAACTTCATTTTGAGCAAGTTGGACCAACAATCCGACCGTGTGTACGCTCCATCGGACAAACTTTTTTTGCTTTTTTTTTGTTTTCATCGGACAAAAGTTTGTTCTGCAAACGGACAAACTTTTGGCCAACAAAAGTCCGACCGTGTGTACAGAAAACCATCTGACTTTTGTCCGATGGACAAAACAAATAATGTTAAAATCAACCAAAAATAGCAGAAGTTGACCAAAGGGTGGCGGTAAAGAGCAGAAAAACCACGTGATGTTGGAAAAAGTTTTGGGAAAGTTTGCAGAAAAGTCCTGTGGTGTGTATGCTATGGGTGTGCCCAGCCAACTTCGTTCGGACAAAAATCCACGGAAAAGTCAGACGGAAGTCCGACCGTGTGTATGGGGCTTTAGAAGCATTTACATAAAGTGGGGAAAATAATTATTTGATCCCCTGCAGATTTTGTAAGTTTGCCCACTTACAAAAAATAAAGAGTCTATCATTTTTATCATAGGTGTATTTTAAATGATAGAGACAGAATATCAACCAAAAATCCAGAAAAAACACATAAAATAAATGCCATGAATTAAGCATCCCCAAGCCAGTAAAAGACATCCCTGCATGTTAGACGCATGTCTGCAGCACGCCCTGTGTGAATGAAGCCTAAAGATGAATTTTTCTGTCATTCTCTATCATCATTATCATCATGATAATCACACAATACAGGTGCTGTGGCTCAACACACCTGTACTGTGTGATTATCATGATGATAATGATAATGATTGGTAATTGTAATATGGCACACGGAGGGGATTAAAGTGCTCACTGATGTATTACTGACCAGTGGCAATTAATTAACCCCTTTGTGCTGCATTAGTGGCACTAGTGGCAATGTTTATAAACCCCTTCATGCTGTAGCATAAAAGGGGTTAATTAGCACTGATGGTGCCACTGTCATTAATGCAGCACAAAGGGGTTAATTGCCACTGGTCACTAATACATCGGTGAGTACATTAACCCCACTCCATGTGCCATATTACAATTACCATTGTAAATTATAAAATTTTTTAGTATTTTCATTATTTTATTTTACATTTTTAAATGCCATGTTGGGGGCTTTGGTGAAAAATCAGGGGTCTAAACAAAGCCCTGATATCCCATATTTAAGACAGAGAAAAGGGACTGAAGACACAGATTCATCAGTCCCTTTCCCTGTAGCCTCAGCTGTACAGATCAATAAATAGGAAGTGCTCACAGCCTTCCTATTCATTCACAAACTAAAGCATAGTAAACACAGTTTACTATGATTCGGTTATGAATGGACACAGGAGTGATTGGTACAATAGCTCACTGTGTTCATTCAGAAAAGGAAGTGGCTGCTAAATGACATATTTACCGGCCCCTTAACCTAGGGTGACCAGACATCCCCGTTTCCGGGGACAGTCCCCGGATTGAGGACACTGTCCCCGGACCAAGTCTGTCCCCGGTTTTGTCCCCGGATTGGATTTGAACAGGGGCTGGGGCAATTTCAAAGACAGTCAGTGCAGAATTAAAAAAAAAAAAAATCTGAATTACACCCCCCCCACTCCTACTAGCTTAGGGGGGTGTATTTTTTCCATTATCTGAGCCCCTTCCTGATGACCATGTGCTGGTCGGAGCGGAGGGAATATTTCTTCAGTTTCGGGTGCATGCCCATTTAGCTCCGCTCGCATGTTCTTCTGTCTTGACTCAAGTCCCAGCCAGCCGCCTGCCTATCTCCCTGCCTTCCCTGGCGGAGTGATCTTCCTCCGCTCCCCACCCAGTAGTAGCCGGGGCCCGGAGAGTAAGACTCGACAGGCTGTGGGGCGGACGGCGGTGTCGACGGGCAGAGAGTCGCTGATTGCTGCCATTACTAGTAAAAAAATTAATAAATATGTCCCCGGATTTAAAAAATCTGGTCACCTTACCTTAACCTACTCTCCATCCTGAAACATCCCTCTGTGTGCCTACAGTAGCTACCGCCGGGAGACGAGAGGAGGGAAGCTGGCAGCACTGTGGGGGGGGAAAGGGGCACACAGGGGGGCCAAAACAATAGGGGAGCAGATGCTGAAACTGATCCCACTGCAGTGCAGCCAGAGGGAGGGAAAAGGAGTAGAAACTGCTGAGGGGGGGGGGGGGGGGGGACAAGAGGATCAGTGTCTGCAATAAGGCAGTACAGCCGGCCCCCCTGCTCGGTGGGTGACCGGGTCGCTCTTTTGAACTGATAGGGCCCAGGCCCGATACAGTAGGGAAGGCTGTACTGCCTTATCAGTGGCCCTGGCACATGGGGGTGATTAGGGTGTGACCAGACACATCCGGCACACCCCAGGGCGTGTCTATGGTCTTAGTTCAATTTTAACCCAGGCTCTTTTTAAAAATATGTGGGGCTAAATGTTGAAATCATTTGAAGTCAACATTTACTTGTAGTGATTTATGTAAGGACACCATTTATTTTACATTTCCTATTAAACCATTAGATGCAGTAGAAGTTTGGATTCAGGGTCACACCTATTATTGGCAACACAATAGATTGTACTGCAAGCTTTTCTGGCCAATATTGCCTGAAGAAGAGACCAACATGCCTCAAAAACTTGTGCTACAATTTATTTAGTTATAACTGGTATCATCCTGAATCCAAACCTCGGCTTTGTTAATGGCTAACTCGGTACTCGTTGGTATTAGTGGGATAAATAGTGCCCCATCGTTGGTATTATTGGGATGAATATTGCCCCATCATTGGTGTCAGCGGGAGGAAAAGTGCCCCATCATTGGTGTCAGTGGGAGGAATAGTGCCCCATCGTGGGTATTATTGGAATGAATAGTGCCCCATCATTGGTGTCAGTGGGAGGAAAAGATCCCCATCGTTGGTATTAGTGGGAGGAATAGTGCCCCATCATTGGTGTCAGTGAATGAATAGTTCCCTATCGTTGGTATTACTATGATGAATAGTGCCCCATCATTGCTGTCAGTGGGAGGAATAGTGCCCCATTATTGGTGTCAATGGGAGGAATAGTACCCCATCATTGGTATTAGTGGGATGAATAGTGAGCCATCATTGGTATCAGTGAGAGAAATAGTGCCCCATTGTTGGTATTAGTGGGATGAATAGTGCCCCATCATTGCTATCAGTGAGAGGAATAGTGCCCCATTGTTGGTGTCAGTTTGAGGAATAGTGTCCCATCTTTGGCATATATTAGAGAAATAGTGCCCCATTGCTGATATCAGTAGCAGGAATTATGCCCTATTGTTGGTATCAATAGACAAAATAATGCTTGTGTGAATGAAAGGAATCGAGCCCCAGGGGCTGGATAAAGGCAAGCAAAGGGCCGAATCCGGTCCACAGTTTGGAGACCCCTGTATTACAGATAATAAAACAATTGACAAAACCTGTCATGGTGTTAAAAGGCAGTCTGGGCCAGGTTTTATAGAAAACCAGCATACTGATGGTGCAAGTGTGTGCTGGGTTCTTAGGGTAATCAGAAATAGGGAGTCTGTGTGTGCGCGTGCGCGTATGCATGCATGCAAGCAAAGGAGTAGAGAGGTGAGCATGTGTGCACCCTGCTGTCTGGGACAAGACAGACAGAGGCCCGAGCCTGAGAGAGAGCAGAAGGGAGCTGCAGGAAAGAGACAGAGAGCTGACAGAGGTACAGCATTTGTGCATGAGCACTGGGATGTTGTATTAGATGGTCAGGAGGACAGAGGCCGGTGCTGTTAAAGAGAGCCAGGAGGCTGAGAAATGTTAATTTCATATTGATGGTGGAAACCCCTGCAAGGGAAGCTGATTGCTGTGAACTTTTCTTTCTGTTTTAAATAAAAGAAGGCAGAAAAAGCCCTGAAAAGCCATATATGACGTGGACTGGACTCTCTGGTGAGCTCGACATTTGAGTTAAAGGGGTTGTAAGGGTACATGTTTTTTCACCTTAATGCATCCTATGCATTGAGGTGAAAAAACATTCGACAATACCGCCCCCCCCCCCCCTAAGCCCCCGTTTTACTTACCTGGACCCTCGAAAGTCCCGCGCTTGCCCCCGTCATCCTCCGAGTTCCTGAGCCCGGCCGTTGATTGGCTACACTGGATGGATTGAAAACAGCGCAGCCATTGGCTGGCGCTGCTGTCAATCACATCCAATGATGCGGCGCGCCGGGGGCGGGGCCAAGTGATACAGTCGGCGGCTATGGCCGCCGCTGTATCACGGGAGCGCGCCCGCAGTAACTCCACACCATGCGAGCTCGCTCGCATTAAGGTGTGGAGTCCTTGCTGGGAGGAGCTGAAACAGCCGCCGAGGGACCCCAGAAGACCAGGATCGGGGCCACTGTGTGCAAAACGAGCTGCACAGTGGAGGTAAGTATAACATGTTTGTTATTTAAAAAAAAAAAAAAAACGGGAACCTTTAGTGTTCCTTTAAACAACCCCCAAGTTGTCACAATGGCCATACATAGTAGAAAATAATTCCAAAATGTTCATTTTTGGCAAACATTTCTAACCATTTCTAACCAAAAAATCAAAAGAGCAGAAAGGAATATTGTTCCCACATTTCTAACAGTGAATGTGGTTTTAGTTTGGCCAATTCCATTATTATCAAAATCAAATGATAAAAGCAAATGAAATGTTGAAATGAAAGTCTGCATTCACCATGGCACCCAATCAGATGTCTTGTACAAAAATTCATATCAGTACATTTGATGGCTTAACAAATGTTAATATTCGAGTTTGAACTGCATGGACTTTCCCAAATGAAAACTACATTGTTACTGTTAGAAATTTGTTTAACCACTTCAACACAGGGCACTTTCACCCTCTTCCTGCCCAAGCCATTTTTCAGCTTTCAGCGCTGTCACACTTTGAATGACAATTGCGCAATCATGCAACACTGTACCCAAATGAAATGTATATAATTTTTTCCCCACAAATAGAACTTTCTTTTGGTGGTATTTGATCACCCCTGCGGTTTTTATTTTTTGCGCTATAAACAAAAGAAGAGGGACAAGTTTGAAAAAAACACAATATTTTTAACTTTTTGCTATAATAAATATCCAATAAGCGTATATTGATTGGTTTGCACAAAAGTTATAGCAGCTACAAAATAGGGGATAGATTTATATCGTGACTGCAATATTGAGGCGGACACATCGGACACTTTTGACACATTTTTGGGACCATTCACGTTTATACAGCGATCCGTGCTATAAAAATGCATTGATTGCTGTATAAAAGTGACTGGCAGGGAAGGGGTTAACACTAGGGGGCGATCAAGGGGTTAAATGTGTTCCCTGGGAGTGATTCTTACTGTGGGGGGAGGGGACTGACTGGGGGAGGTGACCGATGGTTGTCCCTATGTATAAGGTCTCCTCTTCCTGACAGGACATGGATCTTTGTGTTTACTCACACAGATCCACAGTCCTGCTCAGTTACTGGGCAATCGCGGGCATCAGGTCCCCAGTGACGCGGCGGGGGTGCGCACGCGCCCCCTAGTGGCTTGGGAAGGTGATCACATCATATGACGTCTGCGCCCAGAACAAGAGAGTCTTCTTCCCGCCGTCATATGACGGCGGGCGGCAGACAACTGGTTAAAGAAATTTTTTATCCTTGAATTTTCTCATGGCTGCAGTCGAAAGCCAATGGCAGTTGGACCCCAATGACCATCAGAAAGTCAAACGAACCTTCTGAAATTTTCCAACTAAATTGTACTTGTGTATGGCCGGTATAGGTTGTATTCTTTCTTCTAAATGGTACACTTTTTTTTTTTTTTCATTGATCATGTGACTCTTCTTCTTAGGTGGGCAAAGGGGCTATTAGCGCCTGATTACTGATGTGATTAAAGGAGATGGAGAGAGAAGTGAAGCCATTCCCTTTCTCACACCTCACATGCGTGCACACAACACCCTGTGGGTTTATTATTAGAATGGTGGAGGATCACAGATGTTACATTCACATTTCAATACCTGCTGTAGGTGGCAGACTGCTTTTTGTGTGGCATTCACTTTAATGGCATATGTTTGGCATTTAAAGCATCTGTATCCCTATCGGCTGGGCTTGGATCTTTTGTTGTAAGCAGATATGTTTGTCACTAAATTTCACATAAGTGCACAAGCAGTTGTAATTAACCAATGGATGCCTGTTTGCTTATAAGTAGGTAACTAAGGACTGGTGCAAATCTTAAGATATCTGTAGTCTTTTATGTATTTGTTTTTTAGATAAACTCTATATATCACTGCTTATCAATATATATAGTTAAACAGTGCTATATACAGTATATTTAATTGAAAAAAAAACATACAAAATATAGATATCTTAAAATTAGCACCAGTCATTATTTACCTACTTATAAGCACGGGCATCCTATGGTTAATATACACACAGTATATATGTGTATATATATATATATATATATATATATATATATATATATATATATATATATAATGTCGCAGTCCTGCTAAAAATCATTGATCGCCGCCATTACTAGTAAAAAAATACAAATGCTATGAATCTAACCCATAGTTTGTAGACGCGCTATCTTTTACCAATCAGTAAATGCTTATTGGGATATTTTTTTAGCAAAAATATGTAGCAGAATACATATTGTCCTAAATTGATGAAGAAATTTGATTTTTTTATTTTTTTTATTGGGAATGTTTTATATTATAGCAAAAGAGAATATTGTTTTTTATTCAAAATTGCTGCTCTTTTTATGTTAACAGCACAAAAAATAAAAATCGCAGAGGTGATCAAATACCACCAAAAGAAAGTTCTATTTGTGGGAAAAAAAGGACATTAATTTTATTATAGTACAGTGTCGCACGACCGTGCAATTGTCAGTTAAAGCAACTCTGGCCTGGTCAGGAAGGGGGTAAAACCTTCTGGGGCTGAAGTGGTTAAAGTATTTTCTAGAAAACAAAATCTAAAGTTATATACTGTATGAAGCTTGCATTTTCCTTCTTATGTCTAGATTGTCATAACTGGATATTGTCCTTCTACTATGTATTGGGAATATAGAGCAAGAGGGGATACAGCTGCTTACACATGTGTTTATTTATGATGCAAACTTGATTTCTCCTTCATGTTCATGAAATGAAAACAATTTTTATACATCAAAGGGTCAGCGGTCTCCTGGTCTTGTGTAATGTATATAATGTTCAATGGCTCCTGGTGCGCGCTTCCAAAAGAGCATATCAATGGGCCACACTGGAGCTTGTGCTGAGTGGTGATAAGCTCGGGACTTCTGTCTCCAGGAATTGAATTGTTTCAAAAAAGTTCTTTAACTTGTGTGAAAAAAACACTTTAAATTTTAAATGAGAATTTAAAGCGGGGTTCCACCCGCGATTTTTATTTTTTTAAAAAGTCAGTAGCTACAAACACTGTAGCTGCTGACTTTTAATAAGGACACTTACCTGTCCTAGGCGCCCACAAAGTTGGCCCCCCCGAGGCCGATTGCTCGATCGCGGCAGGTCCCCGCGCCACCATCCTCACTAAGGGAAACAGGCAGTGAAGCCTTGTGGCTTCACTGCCCGTTTCCTGTTGCGCGGCGCTTTGTGAATGGGTCGGCTACACAGTTCCCAGGAGGCAGCGCGCCCCATTCACCAGAAGACACCGCGAGTAGGACGAGGAAGAAGACCAGCCGCGGATGATGAAGAGGCAGATTAGGGACTTCCGCATAGCAACCTTGTAAGTAAAAATGTTGTTTTTTTTGTTTTTTGTTTTTTTTAGATTTTCGGTAAAAAAAAAAATTCAGGGAGGAGCTCCACTTTAAAATTCTAGGCTGACCACACATGGGAAATTTTAATTTTTTTAGCCAACAGTCAAACTGCTGAAAGATACAGCACAGCCCTGCATTATATATGGGCGCTTTATAAATAAAAAATAAATATATAAAAAGATACTGTAAACATAGCACTTACCTGCTGTTCTGTACATGTAGGACATGGACTGGGCTCACGGTTTCCACTACATGGGTCTCTTGATCATAAATTTCCTGCCTTTTTTTGAAGTTTGGGGAGGGGAGTAGCAGCAGTAGCATTGAAGAGAAGGACCTCCATGTTTCTTAAACTTTTAACGATATCTGAAGCAAACATCCTCATGAAGTTCAGATAATTCATTTTTTAAAGGGTTGGTTCACCTCACATATTATTGCGAGCTCATTACACCCCACTGAGGAGGTATTAAATGGAAATATATGAGGACCCTATATGTGGCAGATGTTGCTGAGATCACAGGGATTGGATTCATCTACTGTGGAAATGCCCAAAACCTCATAGATATTGAAACAAAGTTATTGTCACTTCACATTGAACACTGTTTTTCAAACTAGTGTAGTGGGTGGTCATATTTAGGGGAGGCATCTGAGTGATACCAGGCTCAGATGCAACAATTGTTAGGATTCCTGGATCAATTTATGTCAGTGGAGGATATCAGTGGTGTCTAGTTCCCTGCGGCCTATGGGTGGCACTGTTGCCATAGGCTGGGGTTGAACCACCATTGGAGGGCTGTGCCCTTTGTGTCCTCTCGCGGCAGTAGTACAGCGGGGCGGGGAATCAGCTGTGCATGCTGGGAGAGGGTATAAAGGGGGCAGACATCTTCTGCACGAGGTCCGCGCCCAGGCACCTTCGGCCTGGGTGCATGTGCGTGGAGTCTCCGGGTGCCCTAGGCCCGGGGACGGAGTTGCGGTTTCACCTTCGACTGGGTCCTGCAAGGGATCGAGGGCTCCTAGAGTGTCCTCCGGTGTTGGACACCCGAATCTGGGACGAGGAGGCCAGGGAGGTGACCCTTCCGAAGACCCAGTGCAGCATTTGCTGGTGACGGCGGGGCCTCTGATAACTGTCCGGATGGATATCCTCTCTCTGACCGGGGCCATTTCCTATAGAAGGTAGTCCATGTTCTCATGGTCTGTGGCAGGGACCCATCGTGAATCAGGTCGGTGGCAGAGACCCAACAACCAGGTCGGTGGCAGAGACCCAACAACCAGGTCTGTGGCAGAGGCCTTGTTCATCTGGTCTGTGGCAGAGACCCCCTCACGGTCGGTGGCAGCGGAACAGGAGAAAACCCAAGTTCAAGTTTGTGCCTGGACCTCCTCTTCACTGTGTTCTGTTCTATGTCTGACCAGTCGCTCTTAAAGGACTATTTATTGCTCTGAAGAATAAATAAGTGTTGGACTTTCAGTGGAGTGGAACTTGACTTTCTGGGAGTTAAAGCGTCATTCTCAAGGGAAGTTTTGGCTCTGGACAGGGGCACAGGCCCGAAGGTAAAAGGTTATAGCTCACACCTCTACACATATAAGGATACGAGCTGGTGTTGCGCCACACTCTCCTCCCTGGTCCCCTAGACAAGAGCCATTGATCGAGAAGAGAAGGAGGGAGTGAGAGGTGAGGCCGCTACACTAGTATTCAAGCAGGACTTAAAATGTGTGTTGGGCATCTTGGCCAGCTTCAAAAGTTCTTAGATCGGCCATAGCTATCTTATTCTACAACGTTGGAAGTCAACTAACCCTCCAACACATACTGAATGGTTGAAACACATGAACATGAGCTTGCACTGCTAAATTTGAGAAACTATCTTAATCTTACTGTCAGGTCATCTGAGGCCAGGTGACAGATGCACCCTGTTGGGGTCAGGAGTGCACCGCTGAGGTAGTGTACCCTACGGCTGACTGCTGCGGATGGAGCTCTGGGTGGTTCAGGAAAGCGTGATATATAAAATAAATCTTACAAGGAGCATGGGGGATAGTTTACACATCTCTTTTGCAAAAGAAATATAGCTAATTGCAATTTTTGTTTGAGAGACTTTAGTTCTGCTTAAAAAAAAACTGTGTGTTGCCCATACAAAAAAAAACACATTCTAATTGTGTAAAATGGAAAATCTAGTTTTAATTTTTTTTTAGTAAGCACATTGTTTTAACTACATTGATTATCGCGCAATAGCCGAAAGACAGCTACAGCGCAGGCCTAAAATGTCGGGAGGGCGTACATGGACGTCCTCCCGTTCTCATGCTGCCCATGTGCCCCAGGGGTCCTTGGGACTCAGCTGATAACTAATCGAGGTAAAGGGCCAATCACAGTGGGCCCTTTACCAAGTGATCAGCTGTTTTTTTTTCTTCACGCTGTCAGCATGAAGAAGAAAAAATGCTGTTAACCGACTTCCTTTAGGGGGACATCGGTCCCCTTAGTGCCCACCAGTGCTGCTAATCAATGCCCACCAGTGCCATCTATTAGTGTCTATCAGTACTGTTAATCAGGGCCCACCAGTGCCACCTATCAGTGTCCATCAGTGCTGCCAATCAGTGCTCATTACTGTCTCACCATCATTGTCACTTATAAGTGCTGCCCATCAGTTTCGCCTATAAGTGCTGCACATCAGTGCCACCTATCAGTGCCACTTTTCAGTGCCCATCAGTGCCACCCAACAGTGCAGCCTCATTAGTGCCTCCTGCTTAGTGCCCATCAGTGCCACCTATCAGTGCCCATCAGTGCCACATACAAGTGCTCATCAGTGCTGTCTATCATTGCCTATCAGTGTCCATCAGTGCCACCTCACCGGTGCCCATCAGTGAAGGAGAAAAATTTAACTGTTTCCAAAGTTGCATAACAAGATATGAAAAACTTTAGTTTTTTTGTTCGGTCTTTTTCTGTTTGTTTAGCAAAAAAAAAAAACTAGTGTTGATTAAACAACACCAAAAGAAAGCTCAATTTGTGTGAAAAAATTATAAAAATTTTATATCGGTACAGTGTTGCATGACCGCGCAATTGTCATTGAAAGTGCGACAGCGCTGAAAGCTGAAAATTAGCCTGGGCAGGAAGGGGGTAAAAGTGCTCAGTAAGCTAGTGGTTAATTATTATTGCAATATTTGGTTACTGGTTTACCAAAATAGATGATATAATATTTAATATATATCAATTCTTAACTATCCCTCTAGTGTGACTTAGTACTTCAGGCAATCAGTCAACCATTGTGATCATCAACAGTTAATTTCAGACACCTATGTAATGGGCAAAAATGACTGCCACCATGTAGAGTCATATGGAAAGTGTCACTGTAGGAGCACTGCTAACAAAGTGTAGACCCTTTCCAGAGCCATGTAGGTGCTAATACCATATTATAAGTCAGTGAAATAATGGGCAAAAATGACTGCCACCATATATGAAGGGCTAACAAGGAGTAGGCCTTTTTCAGATTCATATAGATGGCGCTGATACCATAACTGCCCCATAGAAGCCAGTGACACAATGGGCAAAAATGACTGCCACCATATATGTAGGGCTAACAAGGAGTAGACCTTTTTCAGAGTCATGTAGATGATGCTGATACCATAGCTCCCCCATAGAAACCAGTGACATAATGGGCAAAAATGACTGCCACCATACTGTATATGTAGGGCTAACAAGGAGTAGGCCTTTTTTTAGAGTCATGATACCATGGCTCCCCCATAGAAGCCATTGAAATAATGGGCAAAAATTACTGTCACCATATATGAATTCCTAACAAGAAGTAGATGCTGATACCATACTAGAAGTGGGCTAAAATGACTGCCACCATGTAGAGTCCTTAGAATCGGTCTTAAAGAGTAGACCCTTGTCAGAGTCGTGTAGGTGCTGATACCATACTAGAAGCCAGTGAAACAATGGTCAAAAATGGCTGCCATCATGTATGTAGGGCTTTAAAGCCTACTTAAAGAAACATGACTTTACAGGTACAGTATGTCTTAAAAACACAAAATTTACAATACACTCTCTTTAACTTTAGATATTCTAGGAGTTAATAGAGTCATATGGTGAACGTCACCTTAGGAGCATGGCTATCAATTAGTAGACCCTTTTCAGAGTCATGTAAATGGTGCTGATACCATAACTCCCCCATAGAAGCCAGTGACATAATGGGCAAAAATGACTGCCACCATATGTGAAGGCCTAACAAGGAGTAGGTGCTGATACCATACTAGAAGTCAGTGGGCTAAAATGACTGCCACCATGCAGAGTCATATGGCAACTCATTAGAAGCACTCATAAAAAAGAGTAGACCCTTGTCAGAGTCATGTAGGTGCTGATACCATACTAGAAGCCATTGAAATAATGGGCAGAAATGGCTGCCTCCATGTTTGTAGGGCTTTAAAGTCTACACAATGAAACACGGCTTTACAGGTGTTTCTTAAAAACACTAAAAGTACAATACGTTCTCTTTAATTTAGACATTCTAGGAGTTAATAGAGTCATATGGTGAACGCCACCTTAGGAGCATGGCTAGCAAAGAGTAGACCCTTTTCAGAGTGATGTAGATGGTGCTGATACCATGGCTTACCTATAGAAGCCAGTGAAATAAGTCTTAAATTAACTTCCATGTTTTTCCTTTAGCTTTTCTATGGTAAATTATCTTGACAGCCGGGGTTTTATAGCCATGGTCACACAATGAGCATGGGTCATTTCAGTCCTGTAGACTATGAATATGAAGATGATTGAAACTGAACAAATTTGAGATGTCAACTGCCATGACGGACTAAATTTCATGGCTAAGTCCATTGCAGCCTTTCTGATTTTTTTTTTTTTTCCTTTTTTTTCTTCCTAATAATTCTTCAGTGAATCATACCACCTGCCATTTTGGGGCTAGGTCACTTTTCATTATAGAGAAGAGGGACAGTTCTTGCTCTCTAATGAGGACAGTAGGACAAAGGCTTCCTGTTTATTTGTAGGAAACGCATTCATTCATAGCCCTCTATTTTGCTCATCTCCCACTTCTATAAAGAACATTTATGTATGTTTTTTTTTTTTTTGCAAAATTTCCAGTCTGTCATTTATAATGATTGATAGATTTTTTTCAGCAAGATCCTGGTGAATGATTGAACCCCACTGAGTCGCCTGCAGTAATATGCATGAAAAGGCCTTTTCGACTTCCTCCGTCTCAGTATTGGGAAAGACCTTGGTCTGCCTGGGGAGCCAAGGCCCGGTCTTCCACTGATTGGATTAATTTTGGACAGACTTTGACAAAGCTGAAGATAAAAAAGCAGTGAGATGCTGCAGCTTTCAGGCAAAAGAGAGGAATAACAATGTAAGAAAATTCAAGTTGGGCTTCTTCTGAGAATCGCCGCAGCTGAAATAACAAGACAAAGTTCACACAGAACACAGTTTACAGACAGGAGAGACACAAATAAAGAAAGGAAGTGGAGATTTTCTGTTAAAGTGATGGCCTCCGAGGTACATGTCAAAGCCTAAGTGCCAAGGGCATATATTATAACGGGCCCATGGCTACTAAATGGTGCTAGGTAATACGACACATGCCAAAAGCTAGATTACATAACTTCTTCTATGTGATAGTTTGGAGCACTGTTTTTGAGAGTTTTCCAGTTTTAGCAACCAAAACGACAGTAAATACAGTTTTGGGGATTTGTGTAATAAGCCAGTGTTTGATAGGAACAAAGTGGTATTAAAGTGGTTGTAAACCTCAGACATGAAATAGGAACAAATCATATCCCTCTATAGTGTAGACATGTGCATTCGTTTTCGTCTGAATGCATTTTCGTCCGAATTTCTGGGATTTTCAATTTCGTTTTAACAAACTATAACGAATGTACAGAGTCCGAAATCCGAAAGATCCAACATAAAAAATGCTTTATTTTCGTTTTGTTGCAACAACAGTTTGATATAGAAAGAAGATTCAACATGACGGTGACAATAGCGATCTGTGTCTATCGAATCTGCGGTTGAATGTGCCTAACCTAACTCTATTAGTCCGAGATTATTCGACATAGAGAGAAAAGATTTGACATTATAGAGACATGAAGATTCGACATAGAGAGAAAAGATTCGACATTATAGAGACATGAAGATTCGACGAAGCAGCTAAAAACATACGATCGCCACGAGCGGACATTTATGGTCAAATGCTCCGCCCATAAGCTATAGAAGAATTGTAATGTTGGCTGACTGGTAATAATAATAAATATAATTATTACTAGTCATACAACATTAGAATTCTACTATAGCTTTTAGGCGGAACATTCGACCGGAAATATACGATTGCGGCGTCGTACAGTTTAGCTGCTTCGTCAAATCTTCTTAGAACATTCGACAGACACCATGAGCCTTCAATGACAGATTCAACCTTAATTAATTCAGATTTTCGGATGAATGCAATTTTTAACGAAACAATATAAATAAAAATGAATTTCGGAAGTAACTAAATAATAAAAATTTTCGGAAGAAAATGAAATTCCGAAACAAAATATTTCAGTGTGCACATGTCTACTATAGTGTGTACTTGTCTCAGTCCAGAGCAGAAGTGTAATTTCTGTCTGCTGCTTTGTTCCTCTGATATCTGCATGAGTCACTTTTGGAGGGATCTCCAGCACACTGCCTGTGATTGACAGCCTCAGCTCTGTTCTTGTGTGCTGTGTTCCAATCATCTCTCAGAGTTTGTCCTTACTGTGCTCTGCAGAGTGTAACTTCTGGTCTCCACCCACCTCCCCCGTTTTTTGACAGCTCAGACAAGTGTTATGAATTCTGGACTTTGAGTGGCTGTAGAGGAGAGAGGGCAGCAGATAAACAGGTACTTCTGCAGGAGGATTTGTATCAGGGGCTGCAAGTCCATTAGGGGCGCCCTGATGCTGCTCCCACCTTTCCTCTCTACCCCCTATATGCAGTGGATAGATTCATGCATAGCATGAATCCATTCACGGCCGTCGCTTCCACTCTCTATTCATGTGTCCGGCCCCTTTTCGGGTCACCGGACATATTAATTAGAGTGGGCCAATAGGCTTCAAAATAGGGTGGACTCGGGACACAGAGCATTGTGTCTGGAGCCCACCCAGGTGTGTTGAATGAAAATTCGCTGTTGCAACACTGATCCTCCTCCCAGCCAATCGGGAAGCAGGTATGAAACCTGTTTCCCGATTGACCAAAATGTCAGGCGATTCTATTGGATGCCTAGCGCCGGAAGGAGCAGAGAGGAGACACCGCGGAAGCTGCTCCAGGAGAGGACAATGGTCACCTGAGCGGCTTTCCCCGAGCCCGCCACGCTCTCACCGCCTGCATCCAAGGTAAGGACAGCGGGTGGTGGTGGGGCTGTGTTAGTGCCATGGGGGAAGTAGTGCCGCTCCACCGCCGACCCGGGGGGGGGGTTTGTTTGCTGCCCCCCCCAAAAAAAAAACCCCACCAGCAGCCACTGATATGTATTACATCTGTGTAACAACTGAGGCCAGTCACTTCAATGTAAGGGATTACAGACACTTTTAAGGCAAAAACAAAAATGTAATATATTGCAGCTTAACAATCATTAGATGTGGTGGGATTGGTGTTCTTTTTTTAGGGTTTTTTCCCTTTATCTAAACTGGTGATCCGGCCATAACATAATTCCATTCTTAAGCCTCGTACACACAAACGAGTTTCTCGGCAAGAAACGACAAGAAAACTGCAGAGATAGCTTTCTTGCCGAGAAATTCGTTCGTGTGTATGGTTTCTCCTCAAGAAAACCGACAAGAATCTCGACGAGAAATATAGAGAACCTGCTCTCTATTTTCTCGTCGAGATTCTCGTCAGCCTGTTTCTTGACGAGAAAATTGTGTGTGTGTGTACACTTACCTGTCCTCCGGAAAGCCTGCGCATGCTCGAAATGACTTTGACGCATGCGCGGTAGCTTCCTAGGCATAGATAGGGTGTAGCAAGATGGAGGCGACGGCATTGAATGTGACGAGCGCACGCTCGTCGTAGTCGATGACAACACTGCGTTCGCTCCATTCAAAGAACCGCGGGTTCTTTGAATCGAGCGTGTGTACACTCGGCCGGGACAAGTTTCTTGTCCAAGAATCTCGTCAAGAAAAAAGACGTGTTTTTTCTTGACGAGATTTTCGGCCGTGTGTACGAGGCTTTAGGGTGTCTCCTCTCTGGTTGGAGGAGCAATAGAGCCACCTTTGGACAGATGTTTTGTCAATATGTAAAGAAGGTAGTGTTAGATGGACTAGCACAGTGGTCTCCAAACTGCAGCCCTTTGCTTGCCTTTATCTGGCCCTTAAGGAATTATTCTTGCCACTGACACCAACAATGGGGGACTATTCCTTTCCCTGACACCAGTGATGGAACATAATTCCTTCCACTGACAACAAAAATGGAGCACCATTTCTCCACTGATAGCAACTATTTATTCCGCTATTACCAAAGCCTGAAGGACAGTAAACTGGCCCTTTCTGTACAAAGTTTGGAGACCCCTGAACTAGCAGATTTAGATAGATTGGACTAACAAATTAAAATTGGGATAAAGGTTTTACACAACTAAAAAAATGCGGAATATTGTAAGCACACCTGTAAATGGTAAATGGTTGGTCTCAACCTTCTAACTGACACTCTTGCTGGACAGCTTGGTCTGTTAAAGAGGAACTAAACCCTCCAATCCTTTACAGACAAGGAAGCTGCCATCTTTGCCTTTGTTTGACCTGCAGTTGCCATGGTTCTGAACATGTGATCAGTTATGACGCCAGCCATTTGATCGCTTTACAATTTGGTTGACAATGCAAGCAACTATGACAGTTATCATTCACACCATGTAACAATACAAACAATGGTTATAGTTGGCAATCCAATATAAACTTACTTGAAAAATCGCCTTTCATGTTGTGTGTGCAGCCTGTCTGCTGGCTGTCTCTTTCCACAGCTTCCTGAATTCCCTGCATGCTTTGCATCTTTTTCTCTATTTCTAAGGACTACATGTCCCACTGTACCTTGTTTTGCAGCTTCTCCTCTATTTATAAGGACTACATATCCCATTGTACCCTGCTGTCTGCAATAAGTGATTCCCACTGGACCCTGGTCCGGCACCCCTGAAGTCTCTTTCCACAACTTTCTGAATTCCCTGCATGCTTTGCATCTTTTTCTCTATTTCTAAGGACTACATGTCCCACGGTACCTTGTTTTGCAGCTTATCCTCTATTTCTAAGTACTATATATCCCATGGTACTCTGCTGCCTGCAAGCAGTGATTCCTGTACTGACTCTGCCTCCTAAAACTCCTCCTCTCAGAAGGCAGGCTCTGTAAAATGTGTGACACAGCAGTGCCTACTCACAGGCCAAAGATAATACATGTCACAGAATTCAAAGAAGTAAATGTGGTTTGAGGTTGTTCATATTGGCTTAGGCTAGAAATAATTAAAATACAATGTGGAATCAAATACTGTATATGATTATACATTTTGACCATAGATACACTTTAAGGGTGGGCGAGCTGCAAAATATAATTTTTTTGTCTTTGGGTTTATTACCTCTTTAAAGATAAAATAAATTAATGCAGGGGTCTCCAAAGTTTCTAAACAAATGGCCAGTTGAGTGTCATTTAGACTTTAGGGGTGCCGGACCAGGGCCAGTGGGATTAGAAAATTTCCTGGTGCCTTGTGGTGTCAGTGGGAGGAATAATGCCCCACCATTGGTGTCAGTAGGATAATAAGTGCCCCATTGTTGGTGTCAGTGACAAGAACTATGACCCATTGTTGGTGTCAGTGGATGGAATAGCCCCCCATCATTGGTGTCAGTAGGAGGAATATTGCACCATCATTGGTGTCATTGGGAAGAATTCTGCCCCGTTGTTGTCAGTGGGAGAAATACTGACCCATTGTTGGTATAAGTGGATGGAATAGCCCCCCATCATTGTTGTCAGTTAGAGGAATTCTGCCCCACCATTGGTGTCAGTTTGAGGAATTCTGCCCCACCATTGGTGTCAGTGAGAGTCTCCTGAAACTCCTCCAGAAGGCAGGCTCTGTGAAATGTGCGACACAGCAGTGCCTATTCTCGGGTCATAGAGAATACATGTCACAAAATTCAAGGAAGTAAATGTGGTTCCGATTAATAGGAGGAGGCTAGAAATAATTAAAATACAATGTGGAAATGAATATATGATTTTACATCCTGACCATAGATACGCTTTACTGAACTTTCTCCAGTTGCCTGATATATTCCGTTCACAAAAAAATTATATTGGGGAACTGGAGAAAGTGCAGAGAAGGGCAACCAAACTTATAAGAGGCATGGAGGAGCTCAGCTATGAGGAAAGATTAGAGGAACTGAATTTATTCTCTTTTGTAAAGAGGAGGTTAAGGGGGATATGATCAACATGTACAAATATATGCAGTAAGTTGTCCATATAGTGAACTTGGCGTTGAGTTATTCACTTTAAGGTCATCACAGAGGACAAGGGGGGCACTCTTTACATCTAGGAGGAAAAAAGATTTAATCTCCAAATACGGAAAGGTTTCTTCACAGTAAGAGCTGTGAAAATGTGGAATAGACTCCCTTAAGAGCTGGTTCTGTCGAGCTCAGTAGATTGCTTTAAAAAAAAAGGCCTGAATTCTTTCCTAAATGTACATAATATAACTGAGTACTGACATTTATAGGTAAAGTTGATCCGGGGAAAATCTGATTGCCTCTTGAGGGATCAGGAAGGAATTCTTTCCCTGCTGGAGCAAATTGAATCATGCTTTGCTGGCGTGTTTTTCCTTCCTCTGGATCAACTGTGGGTATAGGATTGTGTATATGGGATTGTATGATTTTTTTTATTTTTTTTTTAAGGCTATTGTAGTGGTCCTCCCCCAGCTTCTCCCCTCTCTTCACGGCTGGCTCCACTCGTCTAGGGGTATCTGGGAGAAGGGGGAAGATGTACACCACCAGCTCGGCTCTCTGATGTAGGATGCAGAGATATGAGCTAATTATTTACCTTTGGGTCTGCGTTTTAGGCCGGAGCCTCAGCTTCTCCTGTGGAGAATGATTGTCACTGTCACTGACAGGGACACTTAGCTTCCAGTAACACGAGTTCCACACCAAGAAAAGTCCAACACTGTTTTATTGACTTGAAACTGGTTGACTTTTAAAAGAACAGACAGGGTGTAGGGAAGAGTAGGTCCAGGCACAACTAATGAATTAAAGTTTCTCCTGTTGCGTTCAGTGCAAACAGGCTTCGCGCACAGTCGCTGCCACCGACCGTGAATTTGGTCACTGCCACTGACCTGGGTGAACGTTGAGGCCCCTGCCACAGGCCTTGGATGAGGCCTGCCACTGACCTGATGAAGATGGGTCCCTGCCACAGACCATAAGAACATGAAGTGCCTTCTTTAGAACAAACGACCCCTGTCAGAGGAAGACATCCATCCGGACGGTCACCAGAGGCCTCCACCGGCACCGGCCAAATTCTGCGCTGGCTCTACGGGGAGGTCACGTCTCCGGTCCCTTACGCCCAGGATTCAGGCACCCAATACCAGGGGCACCTTAGGAATGCTTCACCCTCGCAGGACCCAGTCAAAGGTACTGGGCCCCAGGCCTCCTGGTATAGTACCTCACCCCAGGCTGAAGGTGCCTTGGATGTAACTTGACTCCACGCGCCCAGGCCAAGGGCGCCTGGGCACAGACGAACCGCAGCAGTCCCCAGGCTGAAGGTGCCTGGGGAATGGACCTCGTGCGCAAGATTTCCGCCCCCTTTTATATCCTCTCCCAGCAGGCACAGCGGGTTCCCCGCCCTGCCGTACTACTGCCGCTAGAGGACAAAAAGGGCACGGCTCTAGAACGGTAGTTCAAACCGGTCCCAGGTGACAGCGCCACCCAGGGACCACAGGGAACATGACACCATTCATACCTCCCACACTCCAAAGTGTCCATCATTTCCTAAAATCAATGTATCTGGACCATCTATTGCCCAGAAACACCCCACTAAATTTGACACCCACTACACTATTATTTATTTATTTCCCCCCCTTTTATTGGTTGAACTAGATTTTTTTTTTTTTTAACCAGACAACTATGTAACTTTAAGCTTAAAGTGATTGTAAAGCTTAAAAGCTGTTTTTTTTTTTTTTTTTTTTAAATAAACATGTCTATACTTACCTCTTCTGTGCAGTGATTTTTGCACAGAGTGGCCCCGATCCTCCTCTTCTGGGGTCCCCCCGTGGTGCTCCTGGCTCCTCCTCTTCTTGAGTGCCCCCAGGGAGAGCACCCCTGCGGGCGCACTCCTGAGTCCTGCTGCTGCGTCCACTGACACAGACAGCAGGACTCGGCCCCGCCCCCAGGCTGCGTGTCACTGGATTTGATCGACAGCAGTGGGAGCCAATGGCTCTTGCTGCTATCAATCTATCCAATGAGGACCCGAGACAGCGGCTGGAGCTGCTGCGCTCGTCCCTGTTGCTGGAGCAATCGGGTTTAGGTAAGTAAAAGAAGGGCTCTGGGGCGGGGGCTGCTGCATCACAATATTAGCACATGGAATATTATATATATATATATATATATAATATTCCATGTGCTAAGAAAATATAAACAAATATATAAAAGATAATAAAATTAAAATGTCATAAAAACAAAAAACAAAACAAGAGTTCAATAGCAGTCCTCTTTATACAAAAATAAATAAATAAAAATGTGATGATATTCCCAGTGATGTCCTAATAAAGAAAAAACACTGCAATTATATTTAATGCATTAAATATAATTTTAATGAATACAAATCTATTAATCACCAGCCCTCAGAAGATCTCCTTTCTAAGACAATACTCTGCAGTATAAAGTGTGAAAGAATGGGAAAGCTGTTTAGGGAAACAATAAAAGGAAGGAAACTCTCAGCCGGGGCTGCAGTCTGTCACGTGTGCGTTATAACACCACGCAGCATCTTTAACTACCTTGAAATCCCCCGCCGTGCTCAGGTATTGGAACCGAAAGAGCAGGTTCGGGTCTAAAGTTCCTTCCTTTTATTGTTTTCTGGTAAAGCAATCTTTGAAAGTAACAGTTTCTATCCATCCTGTTTAGTTGTTCCATTTATTCCTTCCACTCAGCGTGTGTCATTCTCAGGAAACGTACAGTTTACGTCTCGACAAAAGCAGGTTCGCTTTTATGTAAATTAAACATTATGCACACCGCTTCACCATCTTTGCCAGTTTAATTGACTTTAAAATTAATTAGTTTACATAAGCAATAGTCATAACAAGGAGTTTAAAAGTGCAAGTCCTCTTTCCTTCCCTATTATGCTTTGTTTCGGAGTACTTTCCTTCCATTATGAGGTGATATCCAGGTGTTGGTTCCATGGTGGGATTTCTACAGTCAGGGTTACAGATAGGGCATTGGGTGGGCGGTTAAAAAAAAAATTCTGTTACTTGTTGTTTTTATGATTATGGTAAGAAAAGAAAAATATTAAGTTTACTCATTTCATTATGACTGAATATTTTTTTTTTATTATTATTATTCAATGTTTTTAAATTTTCGATCATTTTTAATTTTTATTTTTTTACATAGGCTCATCAGAGTAGTCCAATGTCACCATAGTGACACCATACTACTCTGGGGGGTGATCAGGGATTTTTTATATTTTTTTACACTGTGATTGTTTGTTACAGTGATTATTATTATTATTATTATTATTATTATTATTATTATCATTATTATTATAATACAGGATTTATATAGCGCCAACAGTTTGCACAGCACTTTACAACTTGAGGGCAGACAGTACTGTACAGTTACAATACAATTCAATATAGGATGAATCAGAGGGCCCTGCTCGTTAGAGCTTACAATCTAGAAGTAGATTACCACTGTAACAGCAATTGTTTAAACTGTCATGAATAGCTTTAATAATAATTGTTCACTATTGTGATGCTGTGATTGGCCCACAGCTATCACATAGTACAGGGTGCTGTGAATGCAGGGCTTTTTTTCTCAGAGAATAGGTGCAGGAACACCCCCCATCCAAGTCACCCCTTGTCCGCTCACACCATAATCTTCACTCCACCAAATGATTTGGGGTGGTCCATTACTTTTGGCCATATAGTGTGGATGAGCGAGTTTGGGGTGGAGAAACTTGACTGGCCTGCACAGTCCTGACCTCAACCCGATAGAACACCTTTGAGATGAATTAGAGTGGAGACTGTGAACCAGGTATTTTCGCCCAACATCAGTGCCTGACCTCACAAATGCGCTTCTGGAAGAATGGTCAAACATTCCCATAGACACACTCCTAAACCTTGTGGACGGCCTTCCCTGAAGAGTTGAAGCTGTTGTAGATGCAAATGGTGGGCCAACTCAATATTGAACCCTACAGACTAAGACTGGGATGCCATTAAATTTCATGTGAGTGAGTGCATTACTTGTATAGCGCTACAAATGCGAACTAAATCGCCTCAAGGCGCTTTGCCTCCATGGACGTCCTAAACCTTCAGAAGAGGTGGGTCTTAATTTTTTTCCATGTGCATGTAAAGGCAGGCGTCCCAATATTTTTGGCATGTGGTGTGTGGGTGAACCATCTATGCCATCCCAGATGGGGAGATGCAAGGGAACCAGAAGAGAAAGTGCAGAATCCTCTTTCTTTATGTTAGCCTTATGCCCCGTACACACGATCGGTTTTCCCGTTGGAAAAAGTCAGATGAGAGATTTTGGTCGGGAATCCCGACCGCATGTATGCTCCATCTGACTTTTTCCCCACTGAAAAACTGCCGGAGAAAAGATAGAGAGCAGGTTCTCTATTTTTCCGTTGGGAAAAAATCCGATCAGAATTTCCGATCTTGTGTACAAATCCTGACGCGCTAAATTCCGACGCATGCTCGGAAGCAGAGAACTTAATTTTCTCGGATCGTCGTAGTCTGTTACGTCACAGCGTTCTTGCCAGTCAAAAGTTCACCGAACTTTTGTGTGACCGTGTGAATACAAGGCAGGCTTGAGCGAAATTCCGTCAGAAAAACCATCCAATTTTTTTCCAACGGGAATTCCGCTCGTGTGTACGGGGCATAAAAGTCAGGTCAATTTCCAAGCACTATATAAACCATGGTTTCTCAACCACGGTTCCATGGATCCCTAGAGTTCCTCCAGAAGTTGTTAGGGGTTCCTTGAACAATGACAAGTTTCGGCCTCTCAAGCCTCGTACACACGACCGGTTTTCTCTGCAAGAAAACTACTGTGATAGCTTTTTGCCGAGAAAAACGTTCGTGTTTTTTGGTTCTCGTCGGGAAAACTGCCGGGAATCTTGACGAGAAAAATAGAGAACCTGCTCTCTATTTTTCTCGTGTGGATTCTCGGCAGAGTTTTTCTGCCGAGAAATCCGGTCATCTGTATGCTAACCTGTCCGAGGTAAAGCATGCTCGAAAAGACTTTGACGCATGCACGGTAGCATACAAGGTTAGTGTGGGGTGTAGCAAGATGGCGGCGACGGCATCGAATGTGATGAGCGCCGGCTCGTCGTAGTCGATGACGTCACCGCGTTCTTGCCATTCAAAAGAACAGTGTTTTTTTTTGAGTGGCCGTCTGTACACAGGGCTTGGCAAGACAAGCTTGCCAGAAATCCCGTCGAGAAAACCGACGTTTTTTTTTCCAACGGGATTCCCGCCCATGTGTACAGGGCTTCAGATTAGTTTCCAGTGACACCATTGATCTTTTTAGTTATCTGTAAGGGGGTACCTCTTTTCAATGACAACAAGTGTAAGGGGCATTCTTTCTTCTGACCATCACACTAATGTATCAGGTGTTATAGATATGGTCATTATTAGTAGGGGTTCCCTGAGACTAGAAAGCTATTTCAGGAGTTCCTCTATGCTGAAAAGGTTGAGAAAGGCTGATATAAACTGACATCATATGGCTATCACCCAAACGAAAGCTGGGGTTCACAATGTTTTCTACTGAATGTCCATTCACCAGAAATAATGATGGATTCAGGTCTGATATCTGTTCATGTGCCATATTTTCAAAATGCCACCAAATAACTAGTGCCTAGCTATTTTTTTTTAATGGGTCATTATCAATAATATCCCCCTTTGTTTTCTGGACTTTGAATCGTTGAAACTTTTGGGATGATAAAAAATGTTTTCTGTGGCCTCCATATTCTTGGTCGAAATATAGCCCATGTGTTTGGGAACACTTCACCTGCATTAGTTAAGCAAAGGGGTTCACAAATCTCCAGATTACTGACAAAAGGGAGTGAGGTGAACACGTACATTCCAGCAATCCCCGGATAAAAAAGAGGAGCCTTGAGCATATAGGTTGTGGTCCCTGTATGTATCTCAAGACATCATTTTCTATTGTGACTTGACTGTACCTTTTAGGGGTGAATCTGATATCTGCAGCATGCCGATCTTACGACCCAAGTCCAAAAAAATGTAAAAGCAACCGGGCATGCTTTATTCAACAGAACTGTGGACCTAAAATCAAAGAGATTTTAAGCTAAATACAGTTAGTATGTGTTATAATAAGCCATCTGTCTTCATTGTGCACCTCTTCCGTGACTACGTTAATTAGGACCTCTGCAAGCTGTCTGGAGATTTCACTTTAGGTAATGACATATCTAACAACTATGACCACCTAGAACTCCAGATGAACTGCAGCATTTTACTTTAAAAATAACATGTAAAGAAATGAGAGCCTGAGAAGTCGGGGTCAGCAAGTTCTTCTCATGGGAAGAAGAGCAGTTGTCTGTGAGTGCTCACCCTTCAACTGCCTGCCCATGACATCATCAGGATATGTCTAAACATATGACACAGAGCAGAAGTGGATGTCCACGTTTCTGCTGTTTTCCTGGAATGGTCATGTCTCCAATCTATGCAGTGTATTCAGGTACAGCTTAAGAATAATTAGACACATTTTTATATTTATGCTGCTAAAGAGTGTGTCAGCCATATTTAAGATTACACATTAAAGGAGAAGTATGGGATGAGTTAAATAACTAGTACATATCACATTAGTCACATATCAGCTAATCTTTTTTTCCTACCTCTTTTAGTTTTTACAGCATGTGCACATGAACTTTCCTTCAGCTGGCAAAAACGGTCCATTTTCAGTTTGAAAAGTTCTCAGGGGGTGTGAACATCTGCACCAACACACCAACACACCCCCTGCCTCTGTCCCCCCTCCCCTAAGAGACGTGTCTGCGCTGATAGATAGGGAGGGGGAGGAGGGAGGAGTGAGAAGGGAGCAGGGAGCAGCTACGCTCTGTGAAGTCTCAGAAACAAGCATAGAGAGGAGAGCCAACATCAATCAAGCAAAATGACAGGAAAGGGGGTGGATCCAGACTCTATATTCACACCATTGTCTGGATGATGCTGTATGAAAGACTGTAGAACCTCCCACAGGTATTTATCTCGATTTTAACAGAATGGGGGCACTGAGAGGGCTGGGAGGGTTTATAGATATCAGCAGCTCACATAGAATAGATGTAAGCAAAAAAAGGAAACCCATACTTCTCTTTTAAACCGAACAACCAAGATACCAAGAATGGTTTAATTCTTTCAATCGATGCCACTGATTTGGGAATCAATAGTGGCTATCAGGTCGTTTATGGCTTATATCCTCTGAGAAATCATAGAAATCATAAAATTCTCATGACTAAAGGTAGGACCAAACTGGCTCCTCCCTATCTAAACAAATCACACTAAAACCGGCCACAGATTATGCAGCTACGGCTTGTAATAAATGTAAATACGTGTCCGGTGAGTGAATATTTTATTTAGTAGTGACAATTATAATTTAAGTGTATCTAAACCCAAAACCTAAGATATAGTATATTTCAGCTTACCAATCCTTAGGTGTGGTGCCTGTATACCCTTTCTTTTTGCAGGCTTTTTTCCATTGTTTTCACCCGGTGATCCTGGAGGTAACACATTTCATGTCCTAGGGTGACAGTGTTCCATCACTGTACTGTATCTATAGGAGTAGCGTGGACTACAGAACAACCCCCCTTAATTTCCATAATATAGAGGGGCAGTGTTTTACAACTTGAAAAGTATGTATTATAGACGCAAGATAAAATAGCACGTGAAAAGTGCGACCAATGAGATTGCAACATGCCTGTTAGTCCTGCTAGGTGAATCTACAGTCCATAATATTTGGATAATAGTATATATACTTCCACATTCCTCTTTTAAAGGGCCAGGCTTTATCTGCTCTTCTTATTTTTGACTGTGCGCAATACTCCCTGGACTGGGCCTCCCGCTCTCCGAGGTTTCATTCATTTGACGTGCCTCCTTTGTTTTTGCCCATATATGTAAAGATCATTTTGGGATGTAAGTATCATGCAATTTTTTTTAACCATTCAATACATTTTAAAAGATTATTGGATGTTTTGTCATTGACTAGTATGTAAACCATGTTCTCTATGGGAGATTTAAAGAAACAAACAACTTTATTTATATTCATTTACTGTTATATTGATATTATGTTTTCTGTTTCTCTCTATTAGAAAAAAATTAAATACTTTTTGCCCATACATAAACCCTGAAGAAGGAATTATACACATGTGCTTTGAATAAACCCAGCCACCTGTCTCCGAAACATGTCGGGTTTCACCCACCCCCTTTTACATTGACCCACCTGTCAACATTTGGGTGTGAAATTATGTATTTTGGCTAGGGCCGAAACAACTAATCGATTAATCGTCAACTACCGTAATCAATTATGAAAGTAATCGATTACTATTTTCATAATCGATTAATCGGCCAGTAACATAATGGGGTTAAAAAAAAAAAAATTGCCTTTATAGTACAAAAAGAGCAAATCGCTACTGTAAATATTACTTTCACTGTACCACAGTAAAAAATGAACCCCTTACAGTAGTGATTATTTTCTCTTTTTGTACCAATTTTTGTTTTTTTAACTTCGTTATGTTACTAAACATCTCAGACCCGGGTCACACCTCTGTGTTTTTTTGGTGCTTTTTGCAGAAACACACTACAGTTCATTTACATGGTTTCCTTTGGGACGCGTTCACATCCATGATTTTTTCAGCTGCTGTGTATTTGGAAAGGGCAAGGACTTTTTTTTAACGCAAAACTGTGCTATTTTGTTTTTTTGGTTCAATATACTTCAATAGAGAAGCTCCAGAAAAGCATAATGTGTTTTTGTTCTCTTGTTGTTCTTTTGTGGCAATTTGTGTTTTTTAATCTGCCCAACAACAAATTGGCCAAAAAAAAAATGTGAAAATGCAAATCGCAGCAAATTTTTTTTTTTTTACGGTTATTAACCTATTAATCGAAACAATAATCGGCCAACTAATCGATTATGAAAATAATTGTTAGTTGCAGCCCTAATTTTGGCAATTCCATTTGCATGTCAGCTTTTTGCTTTTAACCAACTCTTTCTTTACAATTTTTGTATATTGTCATTATTGTGGTTAATGTATTCAATAAATATTTTCTATTTTTATATACTCACTTGTCAATTCCATATTATTGTCCCAATACGCACCATCCCAGGGGCATTTCTTTCCTGAATTTCCAGATTTAAATGGGATGTGATTGGGAGCATTGGAATGACATAATCACTGGTCAGCTTCATCTTATTTTTTTCAAACTGTATCTATAGGAGTAGCGTGGTCTTCCTAGGACAGGAAGTGTTTTAGGACTACAGAACAACCCCCCTTAATTTCCATAATATAGAGGGGCTGTGTTTTACAACTTGAAAAGTATGTATTATAGAGGCAAGATAAAATAGCGCGTGAAAAGTGGGTCAAAACAGTTGATCTCCTCTTGCCTAATAAAATGCAGTTTCCTCATTACAGAGGTGCATTCAGTATTTCTCAGATAGGCCCAGCGGGAGATCATCTCTTTTTATTCTAAGAGACCCAGGACTATTGCTCACTATATTAGAAGCTAGCATCACTGACTCTCCTTTTCACTTGTTGTCCTCAGAGGAGTGCTGTACATAGAAGGAAGTTAAACTACATGGTGTTTTTAGAAATTGGAATATCCAATCCTGTACAACATGGCAAATGTCAATGCTGCTCTACTAGAACATCTTCACAACTTAAAAAATAAACTGCCATTACAAGAGCTGCTAGTAAATTTTTGAGTCAGGGTCACAGGGGTTCTTGACTGTTGGGAGCAGGGCAGTCCTGCAGAATTTGCAATCCTTTATTGTATGCAGAATGTTGCATTAGATTGGCTAAAACTAAGAAACATGATGGGCCTGAAAGGGTTTAGCTAATGTGGTTGCATGGGGAGGTGACAATCACCTGCAGCTACAGAGTCCAACAGATGACTACAGCCTCAGACGATCTTCTGATTGAGCGCGGCCTTAGTTTAAGCCGAGGATCCTACCTTTTCCACCTATGGCCTCATCCCATTGCACCTACTATATGCCTGTTACCGTCAGGATGAAGATCGAAGTTTGGTTTAACATTTTTGAAACTGGGAGGGGGGGAGCCAGCCTCCTGGAGCCAGTCCCTTTCATTCTAAAGAGGATAGAACTGTTCGCTGAAAAGGAGATTGCACCTTATTTCCTGCTTAGGTCCTACATGAGCTGCCAGCAGCAGAACCAGGAGCAGAGGCATGCCTTCTCAAGTTGGCATCTCACCTTCTGCTCAGACTGCTGAGCATTTGCCCCACCCACCACTCTCGATGGCTTGGCTGAGCCATAGCTGTATCCGAGCAGATGCTGCTCCCCTGTCCCACTCTGCCATTTTGTGTAAAATTGTTGAGACCTGAGAATGTCCTTATTTTGTTATTTATATTTAATTTACCTAAGAGATGTGTGAGGGGAATGCTGGTATAACTTCAATGTAAAATTTAAGCAACAAAGTCAGTTAGGAAAGAGAGTCCTTTGTTTCGACAGCCAGGATGGCAGCCTGTGGTGGTGCTTTATTTGCTCTCACCATCCCTTTCAATTTGGTGCCTAAGCCTCCACCAGGACAATTGTGCAGTGTGTTGATTATTCGGTAAAGCCGTGTACACACGATTGGTTTTACCGATAAACAGTCCGATGGACTGTTTTTATCGGACGAACCGATCGTGTATGGGCCCCATCGGTCTTTTTTCCATCGGTGTGAAAAAATTGAACATGTTTTAAATTTTTCAGATGGGGAAAAAAACCGATAGAGTTCCACACAGACGATCGGATTTTGCTATCGGACAAAAAACCCACGCATGCTCAGAATCAAGTCGACGCATGCTCAGAAGCATTGAACTTCATTTTTCTCGGCTCGTCTGAGTGTTTTACGTCACGGCGTTTGGGACGATCGTTTTTTTGACTGATGGTGTGTAGGCAAGACTGATGGAAGTCAGCTTCATCGGATTTCCGATGGAAAAATCCATCGGATTAGAATCCATAAGAAATCCGATGTGTACACGGCTTGAGAGTCACTGCAGGTAGTATTGTCGATTTAAGCAAGAGTGTTCCATCTACAGTGGGGCTCTGACTGTGCACTGGTTTAAAAATAAAATACAACCAGGTGCAAAGCCTAGTTTCAAAGAAGAGCTTTCTAAGCCAGAGGACACCGGTGACCATAATAAGGATGGCCAGGTGGTTAGACAGCTCCCTTCTCAATAGAATTGCCAGCTTCCTTTGCCTCAGGTCGAGGTTTGTTGTTGGATTTCCTTCACCCCATTAGATTAATTATTTGTTGAGACCCATTTGATAAATCCTTAATCTGGTCAGCTGGAGCAAATGTGCTCCTTGCAAGAGCTGACATTGGGTGAGCTTTTGGCTCTTACCTGTTCACCTTGATTGTTTCATAAGTTGTGTTTTTTATTTTAGTGACAATTATTTTTTTGGGCACGTGCCTGCCTACCAGTGGGCTCTTCCATATTGTGGTATTACTTCAAGATGTGCAGTTGTTTTACTGAATGGGTGATCCAACAGATTTCAGATTCGGAATCCCTGCTACCATAATTGGATGACTTTCCATTCATTGGCCCCCATGATGAACATCTTTGTCAACATTTGTTGTATTTTTTTTAGGAAGTGTTCTGGGAACTTGTGGTGCCCTTGACCATGTCAAAAAAGAGGGTCCTGCTCATATCCTTTAGATTTTTAGGTATTGCGTTTGATACCTCAGACATGTTTTTTTGATTGGATCAAGAAAAACTGGATAGTACAAAAAGCAAAATTCACCAAAAAAGTTAAAGGTGAATTTTCTTTTTCCAGTAACTTCAAATGGGTCATTTGGGGCAAACTAACCCAAGTGAACTATTTTCAATACTACCGTATATATTCGAGTATAAGCCAAGTTTTTCAGCACATTTTTTTGTGCTGAAAATGCCCCCCTCGGCTTATACTCGAGTCTGTGTCCATCTTCACATTTGTGCGCCTGATCCTGGCCAGTCGTAGGTTCCCTGGATCCCAAACTTGGTACACATGTAGCCCCCCTCTTCCTCTACAAGTGTGCAAAGTTTTTTGTCCGGGGACCTACGGGCCGGGGAGCACCGATTTTTCAAACCCAGGCACCCCTTCCATAGACTCCAATGTTAAACGGTAATTTCTCCAGTGATTTTGGGGACCCGGTACCGGCACGGGCACAGTGAGGCACGGGCACAGTGAGGCACGGACACAGTGAGGCATGCACATGGACACAGTGAGGCAAAGTGAGGCACAGTGAGGCATGCAGATGGACACCTTAGGCTTATACTCAAGACAATAAGTTTTCCCATTTTCGGCTTATATTCGGGTTGGCTTATACTCGTGTATATACGTTAAGTGATTTGGCTACTGTATCATATTGTAGCATCAACTACATAAAGTACGTTGTGATGTGTTCTGCATTAGTATGGGCGACTTACCGTCTGCTGCCGGGACAAAATCAAGTCGGCCTGAATGCTTCTCAGTCAATAAATACAAGGCTTCCTCTGATTGGATGAGCTGGAGATTGTGATGTCATCCGCCCATCCATTAAACTCATGCCAATCAGAGAAAGCCTGGCATCCATTAATAAATATATAATGCTTCTTCTCAATTGTTGGTACTACAGCAGCCTTTTCAACCAGGGTGTCCAGGCACCCTGGAGTGCCTTGAGGTTTCTTCAGGGGTGCCTTGGCAAAATGCTTAAAAGTTGATCAAATATTGTATACAAGCCAGCAGGTGGATCAAGTCAGCATTTTAATTACACAAAGCCACGTGTTTTCACAATGCACCATTATGACTTTTTAGACACTGGCATCCTAACAACCAATGACATTCTCAGTTAAAAATTAGGATGTCTGTTGCCTCCACAGAATCCTTGTCTGACCGTCCTATGTCCCTTTTCCTTAGCGCTGGGGTGACATTAGTTGACTGATGGAGAGAAATTGATGGAGAAGCGAAACATTGGAATACTAGTCAGTACCAGTTTCTTCGGAAGAATAAATCATCTCTAATGTTGGGTGTCTTATGTGTGGATGTTGCTGCATTATGTAAAGCTATTAGAATACATTTTTACATTTTAGAATGGAGTGCCTGAAGTCCATAATTTTAAAGGATGCCTTGAGATTGTCTATAATTTTAAAGGGTGCCTCAACTGAAAAAAAGGTTGAGAAACACTGTACTACAGTATGATACAGAGGCCGAATCACTTAGCAATGCAAATAGTTGATTTGGGCCAGCTTGGCCCAAATCAACTATTTAAAGTGACAGGAAACATGGAATTCAGCTTCAAAGCTCAATTAGATTCAGTCACTTACGGGTCATTTAGCATTCGCATGCCAAATGATTCTAAAGGGAAGAGCATTTTGCAGACATCTGCTAAGGTATGTGGATGACATTTTAATGCCATGGAAGGGGGGGATATTTCCCAAATGGAATATTTTGTAAGGAAATTAAATGAGAACGAGAGAAATATTTACCTCACTTTTACTCAGACGTAAAGATCAAATTAAATTCCTGGACTTGTCGATTTTTAGGTTAAGGAATAGGTCATGTACAAAAACAATGGCTGGGAATTCATTCTTGCATGCAGAAAGATATCATTTGCAATCTCAAAAAGATGCAGAAACTGTTCAAAGATGGAGGACTTTCTAAGGGAATCTAAAGACTTGTCAAAAGTTTTAAAAGGGCGCATGCCAGTGGCAGCTGGTGCCCAATATTTTGGGGGGGGAATCAACACCCCCCCAGCTACTCCTCGCTCCAGGGCCGTTGCTTCTCCTCCCAGCCAAACAGGAAGTGGGTCCTGAGACCCAATTGGCCAGGAGGAGAATGAGGAAGACAATAGCAAATATTAATTCGCTATTGTCACACAACTGGGTGGGCTCAGGGTGCAGTTCTCTGCACCCCGAGGCCACCATTTTTTGAAGCCAATTAGAGCCTCAGGCTCTAATCTTGTGCTTCAAAAAAAAACAAAAAAACATTGAAATCCATACGTCTGGCATCCTGCATGTAGATTAGGGGCCAGGTGCATGGATTAGGGGAGTGGTGACCCTGCGCCCCTTATGCACGGGCCACCACTTGCGCATGCCGTAGATCAAGAGAAGTCACTGAGGGAGAAAAAGAAAAATGGATGGAACAAGGTCTAGGATTATTATTTATAATTCACAATAGAGTAATGTAAAAGAGATCTTATTGTACCATTGGCGTATGCTCTGTCTGGGCCTAATGATAGCAGAGATAGTAGGGGAAGGGTGCTCAATCCGTGGCCTGCATAGCCCTCTCATGTGGCCCGCGACTTCAAATCAGGTAAGCGCATGCCCATGCTCTGGGATGACAGGTCAGCAAGCCCAGATTGCGATCAACTGGTTGCCAATCAGCTATTCCAGAGCTTTAGAGTGCATCAAGCCAGAGCCGGCAGTAGAGGAAGCAGAGGAAGCAGGAGCCGCATAAGCTGATGCTTCCTCTGTCTTGCTGGCTCCTGCCCCAGGCAGAGTGATACCATTTTAGCAGTCTGGAGAGCGATGCCAGCAGAAGCTGGAAGAGGAAAGGAAGGTCAGTATATTAACCACTTCCTTACTGGGCACATAAACCCCCTTCCTGCCCAGGCGAAATTTCAGCTTTCGGCACTGTCACGCTTTGAATGACAATTGCGCGGTCGTGCGACGTGGCTCCCAAACAAAATTGACGTCCTTTTTTTCGCACAAATAGAGCTTTCTTTTGGTGGTATTTGATCACCTCTGCGGTTTTTATTTTTTGCGCTACAAACAAAGAAATAGCGACAATTTTGAAAAAAACACAATATTTTTTGATTTTTGCTATAATTAATATCCCAATTTTTTATTTTTTTTATATTTTTTTCCTCAATTTAGGCCGATACGTATTCTTCTACATATTTTTCATTAAAAAAATCGCAATTGGCATTTATTGATTGGTTTGCGCAAAAGTTATAGAGTTTACAAAATAGGGGATAGATTTATGGCATTTTTATAAAAAAAAAATGTTTTATTAGTAATGGCGGCGATCAGTGATTTTTTTCGTGACTGCGACATTATGGCGGACACATCGGACACTTTTGACACATTTTTGGGACCATTCACATTTATACAGCGAACAGTGCTATAAATATGCACTGATTACTGTATAAATGTGACTGGCAGGGAAGGGGTTAACACTAGGGGGCGAGGAAGGGGTTAAATGTATTCCCTATTGGTGATTCTTACTGTGGGGGGAGGGGACCGACTGGGGGAGGAGACCGATCTGTGTCCCTATGTACAAGGGACACAGCATCAGTCTCCTCTCTCCCTGACAGGACATGGATCTCTGTGTTTACACACACAGATCCATGTCCTTGTCCGTGTAACCGCCGATCGCGGGTGCCTGGCGGACATCGCGGCCGCCAGGCACACGCATCGGCATTACAGTGACGCGCCGGGCACGCGCGCCACCCAGTGGCCAAAGAAGCGGAGGCCGTAAAAAGACGGCCTCACGGATTTGTAGAGCCACCTCGCGGCCGTATATAGTCGTACAGCCGGCGCGAGGTGGTTAAACATCACATACACTGCACTTTTGCAATGGTCATATTAGCACCTATAAAAGGGTTAGCAGTCAGGGATGAGCCGAACACCCCCCTGTTCGGTTCGCACCAGAACCTGCGAACAGACAAAATGTTCGTGTAAACTTTAGAACCCTATTAAATACAATGGACTCGAACGTTCGAAATCTAAAGTGTTAATTATAAAGGCTAATATGCAAGTTATTGTCCTAAAAAGTGTTTGGGGACCCGGGTCCTGCCCCAGGGGACATGTATCAATGCAAAAAGAAGTTTTAAAAACGGCCGTTTTTTCGGGAGCAGTGATTTTAATAATGCTTAAAATGAAAAAATAAAAGTGAAATATTCCTTTAAATTTCGTACCTGGGGGGTGTGTATGATATGCATGTGAAGTGGCGCATGTTTCCCGTGCTTAGAACTGTCCCTGCAAAAAATGTCATTTTTGAAAGAAAAAAATGCATTTAAAACTGACTCGCGGCTATTAATGAATTGTCGGCTCCCGGCAATACATACAAAAGTCATTGATAAAAAAAAAAAAAAAGCGTGGGGGTTCCCCAGAATTCAATTACCAGGCCCTTCAGGTCTGGAATGGATATTAAGGGGAACCCTGCCGCAAATTTAAAAAAAAATTGACGTGGGGTTCCCCCAAATATCCATTCCAGGCCCTTCAGATCTGGCATGGATTTTAAGGGGAACTCCACCCCAAATTTAAAAAAAAAATGGCGTGGAGTCCCCCTAAAAATCCATACCAGACCCCTTATCCGAGCACGCAACCTGGCCGGCCGCAGGGGAAAAGGGGGGGACGAGAGAGCGGCCCCCCCTCCCTCCTGAACCGTACCAGGCCACATGCCCTCAACATGGGGAGGATGTCCCCATGTTGATGGGGACAAGGGCCTCATCCCCACAACCCTTGCCCGGTGGTTGTGGGGGTCTGCAGGCGGGGGGCTTATCGGAATCTGGAAGACCCCTTTAACAAAGGGGACCCCCAGATCCCGCCCCCCCCTATGTGAATTGGTAAGGAGTACATTGTACCCCTACCATTTCACGAAGAAAGCGTAAAAAAATGTTTAAAAAAACACACAAACACCTTGAAAAAGTCCTTTATTTAAAAAAAAACAAAACATTCCAGCGGTGAAATCCAGAGTCCCGCGGCGATCCCGATGTCCAGCGCTGTCCTTCATTGGTTGTGCCTGAGCGGACCTGATGGGGAACTCCCTCTCAGTATTTTAAATGTATAGACCCGCCCCTTCTAAAGTTCCCCATCAGGTCCGCTCAGCGGACCAGATGCGGAACATGAAGCGTAAAAAAATGTTTAAAAAAAACACACAAACACCTTGAAAAAGTCCTTTATTAAAAAAAAATGACCTGATGGGGAACTCCCTCTCAGTATTTTAAATGTATAGACCCGCCCCTTCTAAAGTTCCCCAGATGCGGAACATGAGAAGGGGCGGGTCTATACATGTATTACCAAAGTGAGAGCAGTCCCCCATCAGGTCCGCCCCCTCGGTATGTCAGACCCGCCTACGTCATTGGCTTGAGCGGGGAACTTCCTTCACTATGTAAATTTAAATTACACAGTGAAGGAAGTTCCCCGCTCAAGCCAATGACGTAGCAGGTCCGACATACCGAGGGAGCGGACCTGATGGGGAACTTTAGAAGGGGCGGGTCTATACATTTAAAATACTGAGAGGGAGTTCCCCATCAGGTCCGCTCAGGCACAACCAATGAAGGACAGCGCTGGACATCGGGATTGCCGCGGGACACTGGATTTCACCGCTGGAATGTTTTTGTTTTTTTTTTTTTTTTAATAAAGGACTTTTTCAAGGTGTTTGTGTGTTTTTTTTAAAAAAAATTTACGCTTTCTTCGTGAAATGGTAGGGGTACAACGTACCCCTTACCAATTCACATGGGGGGGGCCGGGATCTGGGGGTCCCCTTTGTTAAAGGGGTCTTCCAGATTCCGATAAGCCCCCCGCCCGCAGACCCCCACAACCACCGGGCAAGGGTTGTGGGGATGAGGCCCTTGTCCCCATCAACATGGGGACATCCTCCCCATGCTGAGGGCATGTGGCTTGGTACGGTTCAGGAGGGAGGGGGGGCCGCTCTCTCGTCCCCCCCTTTTCCCCTGCGGCCGGCCAGGTTGCGTGCTCGGATAAGGGGTCTGGTATGGATTTTTAGGGGGACTCCACGCCATTTTTTTTTTAAATTTGGGGTGGAGTTCCCCTTAAAATCCATGCCAGATCTGAAGGGCCTGGAATGGATATTTGGGGGAACCCCACGTCAATTTTTTTTTAATTTGCGGCAGGGTTCCCCTTAATATCCATTCCAGACCTGAAGGGCCTGGTAATTGAATTCTGGGGAAACCCCACGCTTTTTTTTTTTTATCAATGACTTTTGTATGTATTGCCGGGAGCCGACAATTCATTAATAGCCGCGAGTGAGTTTTAAATGCATTTTTTTCTTTCAAAAATGACATTTTTTGCAGGGACAGTTCTAAGCACGGGAAACATGCGCCACTTTACATGCATATCATACACACCCCCCAGGTACGAAATTTAAAGGAATATTTCACTTTTATTTTTTCATTTTAAGCATTATTAAAATCACTGCTCCCGAAAAAACGGCCGTTTTTAAAACTTCTTTTTGCATTGATACATGTCCCCTGGGGCAGGACCCTGGTCCCCAAACACTTTTTAGGACAATAACTTGCATATTAGCCTTTATAATTAACACTTTAGATTTCTCCCATAGATTTTTCGAATTTGCCGCGAACACCCCAATTTGTTTGCTGTTCGGCGAACGGGCGAACAGGCAATGTTCGAGTCGAACATGAGTTCGACTCGAACTCCAAGCTCATCCCTATTAGCAGCTATTAGGCTGCTTTTACACTGATCCACGGGTGCAGGATAGTGCACTTGAGGCTTGTCTGTGAGTTACGTGCACTAAGCCATAGACTTCTACTACATCCTGCAGGTTTGGTACATTTTCTGAAAGCACAAAAAAACTCTTGAATGCAGGAGTTTTGGTGAGCTTTCATAAAGTGCACCACACCTGCAAGATATAATAGAAATCTATGGAAAAGCACAGCTAACCTACAGCAAAGCCACAGGTGTACTGTGCGTCACCCACAGTGCGAATAAACCGCAGTGCATCATTGTGAAAATTGCCTTATAGAGGGGCTTAGGACAGTAAGGGCTCACTTACATTTTCTGTTTGGGGGCCAGTAAAACCCCTTAGTTGAGACATGTCTTTACCACAGCCCCAACCTCTGGCGCAGCAGCAAAAAAAAATCTAAATACTAACTACAACATACAAAACCATCCACATCTCTGCCCTGAGCTACAATCACCAACCTCATCTCAAAATACCACCCAAACTGTCCTCTTTGTTCTTCCAACAACATACATTCAGTGCATCCAGAAAATATTCACAGCGCTTCACTTTTTCCACATTTTGTTATGTTAGAGCCTTATTCCACAATAGCGACCCTCACCCCATGCTTCAGTGGGCCCATGCGCCTTCCTATCACATTCTGTTTTACACTTGGACAGGAGGGGAGGCGGGGGTGGCATATACAGGATCCTTTCCATTTTCCTCCTGCAACTTCTGAACTAGACATAGAGTAAAAAGTAAACACACTAATGTCATCCGCTTTCTTTTTGTGATTGTGATTAAACAGTGGGTGAATATCCAACGAGGATTGGTCCTGCGAAAAATGATGATCATAATTGTTGTTTAAAATCTTCATTATGCTATTCAAAATAAAAAAAAAATTAAAATCTGAACCATTTAATTTCATTGTGGCCCGCCACCCGTTTTCAAATCATTGATGTGGCCCGCACTGTTCAAAGGGTTGAGCACCCCTGTAGTAGGGTCATACACCACTATAGGGAATAAAGAAATGAGGGTGCACCAGCCTTGTGCATTATCCTTTAGTAAATTTAGTTGTAAAAACAGATTAAAAACTACTCACAAGCATGTGAAGATAACTTGTTTGGTAAAAGCCTCCAAATAGTACTAAAGTCTCCAGATGGTGAAGGAGAAGACTAAAGGACCACAGCTGGCTGACATGTTTCGAAGGGATACCTTCTTTTTCAGAGCATTAGATCACCCAGACATCATGCTTATGCGCAAGAGTATTTGTTTGTTGCTATCATACACCACTATGTGCTGCTGCCTTGTGGCGCCCTCCCCAACACATAATGGCACTGCACCCAGGGCAGCTTCCCCTCCTGCCCCTTCCCCTAGTCATGGCCTTGCATCCAGGCAACAAGTAATGTGAGAAGAAGGACAGTAACAGCTGTATTTCTCTTAGTATCCGCTATGGGTTCCTGAAAATACAGAACTAAAAAATGTGCAAAGCAAGTACATGTGAAAAAAACAGGTGATGCCCCCCCCATAGTTTTCACTAAGCGATATTAAGCCTAAAGCACACATTGATCTAATGTATGGAATAGAAACCCATTCAAAGACTATCCGTTGCAGGATTTCTTGTCGTCCCACGCCGGCATACAGCTGAGTAATGACATCAGATGGATGTATTTGAAAAGTATAGCATTCTCCAGAGACGGGCATAGAATCTGGGGGCAGCCATGGTTATTTGATGAATTCAGAACTCCAGTAGGAATCCAATAATCCTAAAGCATATCGTCTGGCCGTACAAATGGATACACGTACTTAGAAATCTGTAAATATATCACACGATCTTTGTATTGATTCAGTTGTTCATTTTCTATCTACATGATGTAGAAGGAAAAAAAAAATACACATATTCAATCTTGACTTTCGAGGAAGACTTTTATATTCTCAAGGTACAGCTGTATTTCATTTCCATACATTAATTACTTCATCTGTTATATCAAGGGGGATCTATCTTTACACATTTGTGCCTAATCTATCTTCAATTAAAGTCTGAAAACAAGCTGAATTTGGTGTCTAGTAGAGGCAGTGTAAGGTCATTGAGATCTGTTCCATACTGTTAATGTATGGGTTCCTTCTATAGAGGCTTGCCAACGGAGGGGAATTAGTATTCTACACGCAAAGTTTATCACTTGAACACAACACAAAGTAGCATTCCTGTTTACACAGCAACAATCGGCAAGAATGTAGCCGTTGCATTTAACTGTTTCCTCGCTCCAACAGCCTTGCTCTTCGTGATATTACCGATGGCGAGTACACGTGATATAATATTATTATTATTATGCAATTCACATTTATGTATTATCTTGAACACTTTGATTATAATGCTTCAACATTCTTTATTATGCTGCTGCCAGACTCATCCTCCCTCAATGCCAAACTCTCCACTGGCTTCTGCTCATCCAACACAAAAAAAAAATCTAAATACTAACTACAACATACAAAACCATCCACATCTCTGCCCTGAGCTACAATCACCAACCTCATCTCAAAATACCACCCAAACTGTCCTCTTTGTTCTTCCAACAACATACATTCAGTGCATCCAGAAAATATTCACAGCGCTTCACTTTTTCCACATTTTGTTATGTTACAGCCTTATTCCAAAATGGTTTAAATTCATTATTTTCCTCAAAATTCTACAAACAATATCCCATAATGACAACGTGAAAGATGTTTGTTTGAAATATTTGAAAATGTATTAAAAATAAAAAATGAAAAAAATCCCATGCTCATAAGTATTCACAGCCTTTGCTCAATACTTTGTTGAAGCACCTTTGGCACCAATTACAGCCTCAAGTCTTTTTGAGTATGATGCTACCATCTTGGCACACCTATTTTGGGGCAGGTTCTCCTGTTCCTTTTTTGCAGGACCTCTCAAGCTCCATCAGGTTGGATGGGGAGTGTCGGTGTACAGCCATTTTCAGATCTCTCCACAGATGTTCAATCAGGTTCAAGTCTGGGCTCTGGCTGGGCCACTCAAGGACATTCACAGAGTTGTCCCGTAGTCACTCCTTTGTTATCCTGGCTGTGTGTTTAGGGTCGTTGTCCTGTTGGAAGGTGAGCCTTCACCCCAGTCTGAGGTCCAGAGCACTCTGGAGCAGGTTTCATCAAGGATGTTCTCTGTACATTGCTACATTCATCTTTCCCTCAATCCCGACTAGTCTCCCAGTTCCTGTCACTAAAGAACATCCCCACATCATGATGCTGCCACCACCATGCTTCACTATAGAGATGGTATTGGCCAAGTGATGAGCGATGATTGGTTTCATCCAGACATGACGCTTGCCATTCAGGCCAAATAGTTCAATATTTGTTTCATCAGACCAGAGAATTTAGTTTTTTATGGTCTGAGAGTCCTTCAGATGAATTATGGCAAACCCCAGACCGGCTGTCATGTGCCTTTTACTGAGGAGTGGCTTCCGTCTGGCCACTCTACCATACAGGCCTGATTGATGGTGTGCTGCAGAGATGGTTGTTCTTCTGGAAGGTTCCCCTCTCTCCACAGAGAAATGCTGGAGCTCTGTCAGAGTGACCATCGGATTCTTGGTCACCTCCCTGACTAAGGCCCTTCTCCACCGATCGCTCAGTTTGGCCGGGCAGCCCACTCTAGGAAGAGTCCTGGTGGTTCCAAACTTCTTCCATTTACAGATGATCAAGGCCACTGTGCTCATTGGGACCTTCAATGCTGCAGACATTTTTCTGTACCCTTCCCCAGATCTGTGCCTTGATACAATCCTGTCTCGGAGGTCTACAGACAATTCCTTGGACTTCATGGCTTGGTTTGTGCTCTGACATGCACTGTTAACTGTGGGACCTTATATAGACAGGTGTGTGCCTTTCCAAATCATGTCCAATCAGCTGAATTTAACACAGGTGGACTCTCAAGGATGATCAGTGGAAGTAGGATGCACCTGAGCTTAATTGTGATTGTCATGGTAAAGACTCTGAATACTTATGTACATGGGATTTTTTCATTTTCTCATTTTTAATAAATTTGCAAAGATTTCAAACAAACTTCTTTCACGTTGTCATTATGTGGTATTGCTTGTATAATTTTGAGGAAAATAATGAATTTAATCAATTTTGGAATAAGGATGTAACATAACAAAATGTGGAAAAAGTGAAGCGCTGTGAATACTTTCCGGATGCACCGTATCTATCTATAACTCTGTGCCATGTTACTTGATCAGACCAGTCTTAAAATATCACCCAAACTGTCCTCTTTGCTCCTGTTAAGACCTCCTGCTCTCTATCTCCCTCCTCATCTCAACCCATGCTCACCTCCAGGACTTCTCCAGAGCCTCTGCTATCCTCCGGAACTCCCTAAACCAATATTTCTGGCTATATCATACCCTGACTCCCTTCTGGTGATCCTGGAAAACTCATCTCTTTGCAGAAGCCTATCCCACCTTTACCTGAAGCCTAGTACACAATATGAGTTTTTTTTTTTCGCACAACCCAGCGGGCTGAGCGAAAAAAAATGAAAGAGCTTGAGATGAGACCCTGTACTAACAATCCAATGTTAGTACAGCAATCTCCCCGCTGAGCTATTGTGTTTTGACAAGGGGACCAAAGCCCCGCCAGAACACACCGGTCAGCACTCTCAGCCATTGATCGGATGCTGATCAGCAGACCTTTTTTCAGTCATGTCCCTTCGACAGAAGCTGGATGGTAGGCCAGCTTCTGTCAGACTGGCTGCCATATACACGGGCCGAATGTTGGTTGGTTTCTACTGAACCGACTGATACCGCCTGATATTCGGCCCGTGTGTACGGGGCTTTACAGCTGGAATAGTACCTTCCCAACCAACTCACCCCCTCACAGTTTTTACCTATTGTGTCTTTTGCTTCTCCCTTTAGGTTGTAAGCTCTTATAGGCAGGGCCCCTATAACCCTAGTGTCTCCCTTTATTTTGTAAAGTGGTGTACAAACTGTTGGTGCTATTTTTCTCTGAGGACATGGTGTTATTAGAGATTACAAGGTGAAACAGTAGGGTTTAAAGCCCAATTCCTAAAAACTGTGCCTTCATTGCTCATTTAGGTCTAGGGGGCATGGAAAAGAAGAAGATTTACTTACTCAATCCTCTGCTCCTCTGCTCAGTTAGACCGGTCTTCTACCCATGCTTCACTGGTCTAAGGTCCTGATATCATCAAGACCAAGACAAGGTCTTTATTGAACCTTAGGATGCTGAAGGACAGCCCACCACTGGAGCATTGGGGATCACCATCTGCTGGGGGGAGCAGAGGATCTGGAAGGTAAAATGCTTTTACTCCCGTCTAGATCTAAATGAACAGTTAACCCTTGCAGTGTGGGCTCAGCCCCACAAGAAGAAATTTTCTAAATTCCCGGAGTTGGGCATTATTATTATTATTATTATACAGGATTTTATATAGCGGCAAAAGTTTGTGTAGTGCTTTAAAACATGAGGGCAGACACAGTACAGTTACAATGCGATTCAATACAGGAGGAATATAAGAGGCTCTACTCGTTAGAGCTTAATCTAAAAGGCAGGACCAAGTGATACAAAAGGTAATAACTAGGGATGAGCTTTATGTTTGGGTCGAACATGAGTTCAACTCGAACATTGGCCGCGAACAATTTGGGGTGTTCGTGGCAAATTCGAAAGCCGCTGAACACCCTTTGAAAGTTAATGGGAGAAATCAAAAATGCTAATTTTAAAGGTTAATATGCAAGTTTTTGTCATAAAAAGTGTTTGGGGACCTGGATCCTGCCCCAGGGGACATGTATCAATGCAAAAAAAAGTTTTAAAAACGTGCGTTTTTTCGGGAGCAGTGATTTTAAATAATGCTTAAAGCGAAACAATAAAAGTGATTTAATCCTTTAAATTTTGTACCTGGGGGGTGCCTATAGTATGCCTGTAAAGTAGCGCATGTTTCCCGTATTTAGAACTGTCCCTGCACAAAATGTAATTTCTAAAGGTAAAAAGTCATTTAAAATTACTCGCGGCTGTAATGAATTGTCGGGTCCCGGCAAGTCATTGAAAAAACCGGCAGGGGTTCCCCCCCCGCCCAGTCCATTACCAGGCCCTTTGGGTCTGGTATGAATATTAAGGGAAAGCCCGAACCAAAAAATAATGTGTGGGGGTTCCCCCCAAATTCCATTACCAGGCCCTTCAGGTCTGGTATGGAAATTAAGGGGAACCCTGTGCCAAATTAAAAAAAAAATGGCGTGAGGTTCCCCCCAAAAATCCATACCAGACCCTTATCTGAGCACGCAACCTGGCAGGCCGGAGGAAAAGAGGGTGGACAAGATAGTGCCCCCCCTGAACCGTACCAGGCCACATGCCCTCAACATGGGGAGGATGTCCCCATGTTAATGGGGACAAGGGCCTCATCCCCACAACCCTTGCACGGTGGTTGTGGGCAGGGGGAATATCGGAATCTGGAAGCCCCCCCTATGTGAATTGGTAACGGGTACATTGTACCCCTACCATTTCACAAAAAAAATGTGTCAAAATTTTAAAAACCACAGTACACAGCTTGGGACAAGTCCTTTATTAAAAAAACAAAAAACAAAAAAAAATTCCAACAATGTAATCCTCTCTCGAGCGATACAGAGGGGGAAAAAAAAAAGCCCACTCGATCCTGCTTCCATGGGAGGCACCAACGGAATGACGCTCTCTCGTCATGACAGCTCTTTTATAGCTAAGGGCGGGGCCACCCGTCACTTGCACGGGTGACTCCGCCGCCCTCTGACTCAACGGGGAAATGCAGGGGTTACCCAGTGACGTGTACTGGTGACCCGCCCCCTCTGAGTTCCAGAAGATGGGAGGGGCTAGGATGAAGTCCTGGAGGCAAGCATGGGAGGAAGTGACGAGGAAGCTAGAGAGCAGCAGGTCTTGGGAGGTATGAAGAGAACAATTTTGTTGGTATTTTGAGACTAGGTTAGTGATGTATTTGGAGGCAGAGTTGTGGATATAACTCATGAACAAAGAATATCCCACCGTCTTCACTGTCATGTTACCGACTTACCCTTATTCACTTACCGCCATTGCAACAATGAGCTCTTGTTTACTCACCACTAGTGATGAGCCGAACACCCCCGGGTTCGGTTCGCACCAGAACCCGCGAACGGACCGAAAGTTCGTACGAACATTAGAACCCTATTAAATACAATGGATGCGAACGTTCGAATTCTAAAGTGCTAATTATAACAACTATTATGCATGTTATTGTCCTAAAAAGGGTTTGGGAACCCGGGTTCTGCACCAGGGGACATGTATCAATGCAAAAAGAAGTTTTAAAAACGGTCGTTTTTCGGGAGCAGTCATTTTAATGATGCATAAAGTGAAAAAAAAAAAAGTCAAATATTCCTTTAAATATCGTACCTGGGGGGTGTCTAAAGTATGCCTGTGAAGTGCCACGTGTTTCCCGTGTTTAGAACTGTCCCTGCACAAAATGACACTTCTAAAGGAAAAAAAAGCCATTTAAAACTGCTTGCGGCTTTAATGTAATGTCTGGTCCCGGTAATATGGATGAAAATCTTTAAGAAAAATGGCATAGCTACCCCATGACCCCCCCCCCCCCCCCACCCCAGCCCATTACCAGCCCCTTTGGGTCTTGTATGGATATTAAGGGGAACCCCGCACATAAAATAAAAAAGGCCCTATATACTCTGAACAGCCGTATACAGGCGGTGCATACAAGACAGGGACTGTAGGTTTGTTCTTATGTAGAATCTGTTTGTAATTTTGAACAGGTACATTGTTTAAGTGTAGCTCCAGCCCAAAAATCTATTTTTAAACTTTTTGGAAAACATAGGTAAGGGTTATCACCCCTGTAACATTTGTTTTGCTGTCTGTGCCCCTGTTCAGAACATTTCACCTCACTTTGCGTCCCAATGACAACTGTTTTTGAAATGTGGTGTTTTTCTTGAAACAAGGATTGCTGATAAAGCATCAGTACAGAGGAGACACCTTTCTCCCATATTAATTCTTACAGGAGAGAATTTTCCTTCCTAGGGGTAGATTTCCTCTCACTTCCTGTTGTCTTCTTGCGTTTGCAAGTAGGAGTCGTTTGTAAGTTGGATGTTTGAAAGTAGGGACCTGCCGTAGATACTCTGCAGAAATAGGCCCCTTAGTTGTTGGTGTTGGCACAACACTGTAAGCACTCACAGTTACTCTTGGTTGGTGCTGGAACGCCCTGCTGTCAACTATTATATCAGGAATTGTAATTACATATAATTGTTGAACAGTGGTAGTAAAAATTGGGCCTTTGATGGTGGTGCTGGTGCCACAACACTGTAAGCCCTGACAGTTACTCTTGGTGGGTGCAGCAATGGGCCCTGCTGTGAATTATTAGATCAAGAATTGTAATTGCATGCCCCTGTTGAACAGGGGCTGAAAAATTGGGCCTTTGGTGGTGGTGGTGGTGTTGACACAACACTGTAAGCCCTCAGAGTTACTCTTGGTGGGTGCAGGAATGGGCCCTGCTGTGAATTATTAGATCAAGAATTGTAATTACATGCCCCTGTTGAACAGGGGCTGAAAAATTGGGCCTTAGGCACTGGTGGCACAACACTACAACCCCTCACAGATACTGTACTTGGAGCACAGCAATGAGCCCTGTTGCAAAGTATTGCTTCAAAAATTGTAATGACACGCCCCTGTTAAACAGGGGCTGAAAAATTGGGCCTTAGGCACTGGTGCCACAACACTCCAACCCCTCACAGATACTGTACTTGGAGCACAGCAATGAGCCCTATGGCAAATTATTGCTAAAAAAATTGTAATTACACGCCCCTGTAAAACAGGGGCTGAAAAATTGGGCCTTAGCCACTGGTGGCGGCACCCATAAACAAAAATGATCTTCCAAGCTATCATCATCAATCGTATCATTGAGGACTCGGAGGAGGAGGATAGCCAGTCAACATAACAGCACAGACACTCAGCATCAGCATCAGTCTTGAAGGGATGTGACATGTTAAAATCAATTAGTCTGTTATATCAGCATCAGGTGTGTGGTAGCTGGTGGTGATCCAAGACTGGTTCATCTTGATGAAAGTCAGTCGATCAACCGAGTCGGTGGACAGGCGCACCCTGTGATCCGTGACAAATCCTCCAGCAGCACTGAATGTGCGTTCCGAAAGAACGCTGGATGCAGGACAGGCCAGTAGCTCAATTGCATACTGTGCAAGCTCTGGCCAGTGATCCATCCTCAAGACCCAGTAAGCCAGAGGATTTTCGGTGGGGAAGGTGTCCAAGTCTGACCTTGCCCCTAGATATTCCTGCACCATGTTTATCAGACGCTGGCGATGGTTGCTGGAACCAATCATACTTTGGGGCTGCGGACTAAAGAATTGTCTGAACGCATCGGTCAGACGGCCACCTTCCCCACCGCTCCTTCTTTGACTGGCCGAAGCCTCAGCAACTCGTTGTCCTGGACCAGGAGTTTGTAACCTCCCAGTCTCTGGGAACGCGTTGCACAGACCTTTCTGCAAGGCCTCCCGGAGTTGTCTCATCCTCTGCTCCCTCTGCGACGGTAACATAAGGTCCGCAACCTTACCCTTGTACCGTGGATCAAGGAGAGTGGCCAGCCAGTAATGGTCCCTCTCCTTGATCCGAAGAATACGAGGATCCTTCCGCAGACTTTGCAGGATCAGGGAGGCCATGCAGCGTAGGTTTGCTGAGGCATTCGCTCCGGAGTCCTCTGGGTCACTAAGGACGACATGATCCGCAGTCACCTCCTCCCAGCCACGTACAAGTCCACTGGTTTCTTGGGACTGTAAATCATCCCTAAAAGACTGCTGCTGATGATGCTGAGTGCCAGCCTCCACCTCCATGCTGACACAATCCTCATCCTCCTCCTCCTCCTCCTCCTCTTCCTCTTCCTGTGCGATGGGTGGGACAGAAGGAACACTGTCTGGGTAAAGGGGGCCTTGAGAGGCAAGTAAGTCCTCCTCTTCCTGCCTCTGTTCTGCCTCAAGTGCCCTGTCCATTATTCCACGCAGCGTGTGCTCCAACAGGTGGACAAGAGGTACAGTGTCACTGATGCATGCACTGTCACTGCTCACCATCCTCGTGGCCTCCTCAAATGGTGCCAGGACAGTGCATGCATCCCTGATCATGCCCCACTGGCGTGGAGAAAAAAAACCAAGCTCCCCTGACCCTGTCCTGGTGCCGTAGTCGCACAGGTACTCATTGATGGCCCTCTGCTGCGTGTGCAGCCGCTGCAGCATGGCCAACGTTGAGTTCCACCTGGTGGGCATGTCACATATAAGGCGGTTCTTGGGCAGGTTCAACTCCTTTTGCAGCTCAGCCAGGCGAGCACTGGCATTATAAGATCTGCGGAAATGCACACAGACTTTCCTGGCCTGCCTCAGGACATCCTGTAAGCCCGGGTACCTGCCCAAGAACCGCTGCACCACCAGGTTAAGGACGTGAGCCACACAGGGCACATGGGTCAGTTGTCCCTGTCGGAGGGCGGAGAGGAGGTTGGTGCCATTGTCGCAAACCACCATTCCTGGCTTAAGCTGGCGTGGCGTCAACCACCTCTCGGCCTGGCCCTGCAGAGCAGACAGGACCTCTGCCCCAGTGTGGCTTCTGTCCCCCAAACACACCAGCGCAAGCACGGCATGGCATCTTTTTGCCTGCGTACTTGCGTAGCCCCGTGAACGGCTACGGAGCACCGCTGGTTCATAGGACAAACCACAGGAAGAGGCCATGGAGGAAGAAGAAGAGGAGGGGGTGGAGGAGAGAGGTGTGTCACAACCAGTAGTAGCATTTTGGAGGCGTGGCGGTGGGACAACCTCCAACACTACTGCACCTTGTCCTGCATCCTTCCCAGCTGCCAAAAGAGTGACCCAATGGGCCGTGAAAGAAAGGTAACGTCCCTGTCCATGCCTGCTGGACCATGAGTCAGCGGTAATATGCACCTTACCGCTGACCGCCCTGTCCAGCGAGGCCAAGACATTGCCTTCCACATGCCGGTAGAGAGCCGGAATAGCCTTCCGTGAGAAAAAGTGGCGTTTGGGAACCTGCCACTGAGGAACCGCACATTGCACAAACTCACGGAAGGGGGCCGAGTCTACCAACTGAAAAGGCAGCAGTTGAAGCGCTAGCAATTTAGCCAAGCTAGCATTCAACCGCTGGGCATGTGGATGGCTGGGAGTGAACTTCTTTCGACGGTCCAGCAGCTGGGGCAGGGAAATTTGCCTGCTAGAATCGGACATCGGTGTACTGCTAGCAGAGTGGCCGCAAGTACTTGGCTGTGACACACCTAATTCTACACCTTCATTCCTCTCAGTGCATGTTTCAGAGAGGACTGAAGTTATAGTGGGGTTGGAAATCCCAGCTGATGCGGTGCAAGGAGAGGTCCGCTTTGTTCTTTGGTGTGGGTCTTTGAGGTAGGCTTGCCAACGAGCTGCATGGCAGGTCAACATATGTCTGGTCAGGCATGTGGTACCCAAGCGGCTGATGTTTTGGCCACGCGATATACGCTTGAGACATATGTTGCAAACAGCAGCTGTGCGATCTGATGCACTAGCCTCAAAAAAGGCCCACACCAAGGAACTTTTTGAATGACGGGCAGAGGCAGCGCCCTGCACAGGCGGAGCTCTGCGGTGTGATTCCGTCGGTGTACTGCCCTTACGCTGGCCACCAAAGGGCATCCTGTCTCGTTGGAGATGTGCCTCCTCCTCATCCTCCTCCTCCTCTCTCCTATTAGGCACCCACGTGGAGTCAGTGACCTCATCATCCCCTCCCTCCTCATCACTGGAGCCAATCTGGCAGTATGCTGCAGCTGCTGGAACATGACTGCCAGATTGGTGTCCTTCTTGAGCATCCCCTCTGTCTGCTCTCACCCTACTGCCTTCCTGTAGCTGGGTTTCATCATCAGACCCTTCGAAACGCTGGGCATCCTCCTGGAGCATGTACCCAACACTGTGCTCAAACAGTTCGGGGGACTCCTCAGGAGGAGGACATGGTGGGTCTAGGGAAGGAGTGACTGATGATGAGTCTGACATTGATACCAGGGAAGAGGACGCTTTGGCAGCTGCTTTGCCAGTACCCTGAGCCTGGGTGAGAGAGGATGAGGAGGAGGAGGAGGGCTTGGCCATCCACTCTACCAAGTCTTCGGCATGATGTGGCTCAACATGTCCAGCTGCGGAAAAGAAGGACAAGCGTGTCCCATGGCCATGTGCTGATGACAATGCACCGCGTCCACGACCAGCACTGTTGCCCCCATACACAGAGCCTGCTTGCCCTCTTTTATTGCCTCCTGACTGTCTGCCTCTCCTTGTTTGCCTTCCAGACATTCTAATAGATGGCCTGCAGGGAGATGGGAAAAAAGCAATAAGGGCTACCTTCAGGTGTCCTTCTCTGTCCCTTGAAACAAGGACTTGCACAGTGAAAGAAACTGACACTCTCCCTACCTACAGTTTTCTGTCCCTAGAAAAAATGTTTTTTTTAAGCACAATATAGCACAAGGAGAATTCACTCACTGTCCTTCCAGGTCCCTAGAAACAAGGACTTACACAGTGAAAGAAACTGACACTCTCCCTACCTACAGTTTTCTGTCCCTAGAAAAAATGTTTGTTTTAAGCACAATATAGCACAAGGAGAATTCACTCACTGTCCTTCCAGGTCCCTAGAAACAAGGACTTACACAGTGAAAGAAACTGACACTCTCCCTACCTACAGTTTTCTGTCCCTAGAAAAAATGTTTGTTTTAAGCACAATATAGCACAAGGAGAATTCACTCACTGTCCTTCCAGGTCCCTAGAAACAAGGACTTGCACAGTGAAAGAAACTGACACTCTCCCTACCTACAGTTTTCTGTCCCTAGAAAAAATGTTTTTTTTAAGCACAATATAGCACAAGGAGAATTCACTCACTGTCCTTCCAGGTCCCTAGAAACAAGGACTTACACAGTGAAAGAAACTGACACTCTCCCTACCTACAGTTTTCTGTCCCTAGAAAAAATGTTTTTTTTAAGCACACTATAGCACAAGCACAAAACACACTGACACTCTCCCTACCTATCCTTCTCTTTCCCTAAACTAAAGGAATCCAGGTTAAGCAAGAAAGAAATAAAAGTCACTGTCCCTGCCTATGCTGCTCTATCCCTGCTCCGGAACACACTACACTAGGCCGCCGTGCTGGTGGCCTTTTATAGTGTGGGGCGTGTACTAAACACCCTCAGCAATAATTGGCCACAGGCATCCTGCCTGTGGCCAATCATTGCTCTCCTCGCTGCTGGCGCTGTGATTGGCCAAGCATGCGGGGTCACAGTGCATGCTTGGCCAATCACAGCGCCTGGATGACACTGCGATGGCGTAGTGCATTGTGGGCCGTTCGCGTCACTCGAATTTGGCGCGAACGGCCCAAATCGTTCGATCTTCGTCGAACGATCGAACAGCCGATGTTCGAGTCGAACGTATGTTCGATTCGAACACGAAGCTCATCCCTACTCACCACCACTGTGCCAACATGCAATATTCGATTATTGCTATTGCCCCAATATGTGCTTCCATATTCATCCAGTTCAATGAATGAACATATTTTTGTTAGTGGTTTATTATCTTTCAAGGACACGGTGCTGTCAGCCATAATAGTGTGAAATTATAGGGTTTAAAACAAAGTATGTCATGAGAGACAGATTTGGGGGCTGTTATTACTGACCGCTTTCTGAAAATACTAGTTGTCTAGATGTAATGTTCCAAAGGTTTAGTCACTGACCCAGAACAGGTATGCAGGTGAGAAAAGTCAATATCAGAAGTCCATATCTGCATACTTGTTCAGAGTCACAAACTCAACATATGTAAGCCAGAGGGTCAGCAAGAAGGAGAAGGAGAAATAAGCAAAGACAGGTTCGATGTTTCAAGCATGACAGATTTCCTTTAAATTGGACCTGAAGCCATTCAGTTTAAACTTCATTAAAACAGTTTATACATTTGAATGCCAACATGTAGGGTTTCCCCAACCCACCAGCCTCACAGCTGATGTGACCGGATTAATTTACCATCATTGGGTGCCTTTTTGCAAAAAGCAAGGGGCGGAGAGCTGAAGTTACGTCAGTAAGGAGAGCTCTGAGAGCTGATTGGATGGAAGGGACACACCCCCTTTACACAGCACACAGGAACAAAGCTGAGGTTGTCAATCAGCTGGAGCTCCCTCCCATGTCACCTCTTTTCTCTTGGTGTCAGGAAAACTTGTTAGAAGTGACTCATGCAGATAGCAGAGGAACAAGGCAGCAGACATAAATGACACCTAATACTCTGAATTGACAAGCAAGCACACACTATAGAGGGATATGCTTTGTTCATATTGAATGTCTGAGGTTTACAACCACTTTAAGTCTGAACATAGACACTTTAATTGCACTTGATGTATACTTCAGATATACCCTAATACTGCTGTGAAAGGCCCACTGGACAAAATCGTAGTAAGAAAGGAAACTCCTCTACCCAATGCTGATACCAACAATGGTGCATAATCCCCCCCCCCCCGCTATCACCAATAAAAGGTGGCACAATTCCTTTCAATGACACCAACAATGGGACCCAATGACACCAGTGAGGGGCAAAATTCCGCCAACGATGGAGCACAATTCCTCCCACTGACACCAACGACAGGGGCAAAATTCCTCCCACTAACACTAACAATCAGGCACAATCACTCTTACTGAAACAAACAATGGGGCATTATTTTTTCCCCACTGATTTCGACCTTTTCAACTCCCAATGGCCACAGTCCGGCCCTCCTAAAGTCTGAAGGACAGTAAACTGACCCTTTGATTAGAAAGTTTGGAGACACCTGGTCTAGGGGAACAAAAAAAAAAAGTTTACTTACCCAATCCTCTGCTCCTCCATCCGGTTAGACTAGGGTTGCCACCTCATCCCTTTAATCCAGGACACATATGAATTACACAGGTTCTGAGGCTAATATAATGTACATAAGGCACTAAGACCCAGTTCACACAGGGGCGACTCCGGACGCAACTTCTGGTCGCCCCGAGTTGCCCCAAGTCGTGCTATTTTTAAAACTAATTGAAGTGAATGGAGATGTTTTAATGCACACGACTGCAGTCGCTCCGACTTCAAAAAAGGTTCCTCTACTACTTCAATCAGACTTCTAGGCGACCTGTAGGCAACTTGTACCCATTAATTTCAATGGAAGTCGCTTAGAAGTCTGATCACTGTTCATTTTGAAGGCAACTTTACAGGAAGATAACATACATTTCTCAGGCAAACACCTCCCTCCCCCTCCCTCCCACAGAGCTGATTCTTGTTTTATTGGCCACTGGAATGTCTCCTGTCCTGGAGGTGACTTCAGTCGTGTTGTAAATCACCACTTAGTCGCTCTGTGATTCATGCTCAAGTCGTGTCTGAGTCGTGTTGAAGTCTGAAGTCTGAAGTCGTGTTGAAGTTGTATTGCCCCTGTGTGAACCGGCTCTTAGGCTACTTTCACACTGAGGCGCTGGATGCGCTGGCGGTATAGCGGCGCTATTTTTAGCACCGCTATACCGTTTTTTTTGCCGCGATTTGCGGGCGCTAGCGGGGGTATTTTAACCCCCGCTAGCGGCCGAAAAAGGGTTAAAAACGCCCGCAATAACGCCTCTTTGAGGCGTTTTGCGGGCGTATTAGAGGCGCTACCCCATTGATTTCAATGGGCAGGGGCGCTACAGGAGCGCTATTTTTAGTGCTCCTATTGCGCCTCAAAGATGCGGCTTGCAGGAGTTTTTTGAGCCTCCTGCAAGCGCAATGCTCCAGTGTGAAAGCCCTCGGGCTTTCACATTGGATAGTATTGAGAGTCTTTTTTGGGGCGCATTGCAGGCGCTATTTAGAGCGCAATAGCGCCTGCAAAGCGCCTCAGTGTGAAAGGGGCCTAAGTGAGTTTATTTACCAACTTAATTAGCTACAGAACCTGGATAATTCATATGTGTCCTGGATTAAAGGGATGAGGTGGCAACCCTACGCTAGACTGGTCCCAGCAGCCTTTTCTCTGCCCATGCTCTAAGGTCCTGACGTCATCAAAACCAAAGTAGGGTTCATAGACCTGCACTGGATGTGATGGTGCCAAGGGACAGTCCACCACCGGAGCATAGGGGAGCACCACCTGTCAAGGGAGAGGAGGATTGTGTAAGTACGTTTTTTTTTTTTCTCCTCTCCCGCAGACAAAATGGGGGAGAGCGCAACATCTGGTGCAGCTGCGCATGGTAGCCAATCGGCTTCTGACTTCAGCCTGTTCAATTAAGCTTTGACAATAAAACATGGAAGCTGATTTCTTTCTGTGCAGAGCTGCACCAGATTTTGAACTCTCCAGTTTTAGTAAATCCCCCCAGTGAGTAATTAACCCCCGCAGTGCGGTGTAGCCCCACTGAAAGGGATCATTTCAAATTATCCTGCAGTTGGACTTTAAGGCTTTTCAGTTGTTTAGTATTGACCAAATGTTGTTCATATTGTCGAGCCTTTGCTGTTATGCCTTATTCATTCATGCAGTACACGGGTATAATCTGTACACGTAGTTCAGCTCCTGCTGCGAAAAAAATCCCTTGCCTATAATATATACTTAATCTTGTACTTTTAGTATAAGCACTTTACCAAAAGTACTAGTACAGCCAAAATGATGTAAAGCTGATGTGATAAGTATAGATAGCATGATCATGAATACTTCCAGTTGATATTCATGACAGCCTGAGGACTTCACAGCCGCACTGCATAGTAATACGCTACATGGAACCTCCGTTGTTGTTATAAACAACACGCCAACAGCTTGTGATAATAAAAGAGAAAACGAGTATGACAAATAAGACACTCCTTGTGATTCTCCCTAAATATTCCCACACTATTCTCAAGTATGCAGAATGAAGACCGCATGGGCTCCAAAGTAAATATTGATTCCCATTTTTTAATGATTTAACCAAGCCAATAATTTCCTCATTTTCCTAAGACCACCCATAAAGAAATAATGTGTTTTATTTTCACTTGGAAACAATCACACAGCAGAATCAATTAAAAGAGCTCCACACACCAGGCTTAATTAAGTTAAGAACCCGCAGACTAAATGAAATAGAGAGTTAACTACAGAGCCTTAATATTCGCTATTCATCTTACTGTCTGTCTTTCTATCTGTCCACTTATCTGTCATATGGGACTTTGGCATGACAGCTTTTTTTTTTTTTTTTTGATGTGCTTAAGCCCCTGTTTATAATTCAATGCTGTACAAATTCTATATTCTCAGTTTATAGAGGATGCGAGAATAGTATTTTACCATACAATGCTTTTTACCAAGAGGGCCTTCATTTAAAATGCTGCCCAGTTTCTTTTTTTTTTTATTAGGTAATGTTAAGAATTTAATAGAAATTATATTAAAAGTGAATGACAGTGACATCTGGTTATATTGCTATTGGTTGGGTCTATAAGTAGATGCTTTTTGAGCAAACTTTTTTTTATTTTTCCATTTGCAGCAAGGCAATTGAAGATATTCTGGTGCTGGGTGCATGGATCACTGAGACTGTGACGTGCGCCGATTGTGGACGTTAGGCATAGGTGTGCGCAGCCTATTGCATTAGGGTGTGCACCCCAAAGCTCAAACACACATGAACGCCACCTGCTGTCACAGGAAGGGGCACTGGTGGTGGGAGCCAGTTGATTGGGAGCATATTACTATACACCCTAAATACGAGTGTAATGTGTTCCTAAAGATGAACCTAGATTTTATTATAATGGGGGCATTTACAATGGCCACTGGCACCCCCAACCACCAACCTGGTGCTGCTCCTGGATAATGCTAATGCACATGGGGTGATTAGGGTGTGCCTAGGCACACCTGGCACACCCTGTGCACACGCCTATGACGTTAGGATTTCAGATGAGGTTCTTATCTCTATTTCATGTTCATCGACTTTGAAAGACTTGTCTTGGGCACAACTGCTACCTCTACACTCCAACCAGTAACTCACAAGTAGTTTTTTTCGTCCTTTTGGAGCAAGGCAATTGAAGATATTCTGGTGTTGATGCCATGGATCACTGAAACTCTGACTTGCACCAATTGTAGACATTCAAATTTTGGATGAGGTCCTTATCTCCATTTAATGCTCAGCAACTTTGAAAGTCTTTTCTTGGGCACCATTGCTACCTCTACACTCCAACCAGTAACTCACAAGTAGGTTTTTCTTTTTCCATTTGCAGCAAGGCAATGGAGGATTATCTTGTGCTGATGTCATGAATCACTGAACCTCTGATTTGCACCAATTGTGGACATTAGGATTATGGATAAGGTCCTTATCTCCATTCCATTTTCAACAACTTTAAAAGACTTGTCTTGGGCACTGCTGCTACCTCTACATTCCAACCAGTAGCTCACAAGCATGCTCAAGACATCAGTGATTTAGTAAATGTTTTTCTTTTTCCCTTTGCAGCAAGGCAATTAAAAGAGAAGTATGGGTTTCTATTTTTTTTTTGCTTACATCTATTCTATGTGAGCTGCTGATATCTATAAACACTCCCTGCCCTCTCAGAAGTGCCCCCATTCTGTTAAAATCAAGATAAATACCTGTGGGAGGTTCTACAGTCTTTCATACAGCATCATCCAGACAATGGAGTGAATATAGAGTCTGGATCCACCCCCTTTCCTGTCATTTTGCTTGATTGATGTCGGCTCTCCTCCGTCTGCTTGTTTCTGAGACTTCACAGAGCATAGCTGCTCCCCCTCCCTATCTATCGCACAGACACGTCTCTTAGGGAAGGGGGGGGGGGGACAGAGAACCTTTCAAACTGAAAATGGACCGTTTTTGCCAGCTGAAGGAAAGTTCATGTGCACATGCTGTAAAAACTAAAAGAGGTAGAAAAAAAAGATTAGCTGATATGTGACTTATGTGATATGTACTAGTTATTTAACCCATCCCATACTTCTCCTTTAAAGATAATCTGGTGCTGGATGCATTTATCACTGAACCTCTGATTTGCACCAATTGTGGACATTAGGATTTCGGGTGAGGTCCTTATCGCCATGTTCAGCAACTTTCAAATACTTGTCTTGGGCACTGCAACCTCTATACTCCAACCAGTAACTCACAAGTAGGTTTTTCTTTTTCCATTTGCAGTAAGACAATGGAAGATAATCTGGTGCTAATGTCATGGATCACTGAACCTCTGCCTGCACCAATTGTGGACATTAGGATTTTGCATGGGGTCCTTATCTCTATTCCATGTTCGGCAACTTTGAAAGTCTTGTGTTGGGCACTTCAAAGCAAAGTTCTGGAATCACTGCACTCCTCGAAATCCTTGACCATAAAAACATTGCAGGCACCATGGGGATATCACAGATGGAACAAGTTTCACGCTAGAAGCAGCGCTTCCTCAACCTCCTGTGTCATACCAAGACTGACCAATACATGTGAGCAGCAAAGGTGCAGGCACTTGATTATCTAATGTCTGCTATAGCTAAACACAGCAACTCCTCATACAATCAAATCTTGTGTGCCATGTGCTGCCATACACCATGCAATCTAAGTAATTAAAAAAACATAAGATCAATAAAAGAATTTGGTTGTTTGTGTCAATCCCATGGCCCCCAAAGATAGAAAGCAGCCCACATCACCAGATTACACATGTAAATGGCATGTAATACCAGCTCTTATGGTGTAGTGTAGGCTTGAATGGGATCAATGGGAAAACGAAACACAAAATGAAACAAAAAATTGTCTTGGGCACTATTGATACCTCTACACTTCAACCAGTAACTCACAGGTAGGTTTTTCTTTTTCCATTTGCAGTATGATAATTAAAGATAATCTGATGCTGGGTGCATGGATCACTGAACCTCTGACGTGCACCAATTGTGGATGTTAGGATTTTGGATGAGGTCTTTATCTGTATTCCATGTTCAGCAACTTATGTTTTTAAGGGCAGCACAGTGGTGTAGTGGTTAGTACTTTCACCTACCAGCAAAAGGGTCGCTGGTTCAAATCCCGACCACGACATCATCTGCCTGGAGTTTGCATGTTCTCCCTGTGTCTGCGTGGGTTTCCTCTGGTTTCCTCCCACACTCCAAAGACATTCTGGTAGGTTAATTGGATGTTGTCCAAATTGGCCCAGTATATATGTGTGTACGACTGTGTGTCCCAAGCGTGTCGAGATCCTACGGGGTAAATGCCCGCACCAGCCAAGCAGACACTGGCTGTAAAAAGCGCCTAGAGGCGATTCAGTTCGCATGTGAGCGCTATACAAGTCACTCATTAATTTGTCTTGGGCACTGCTGCTACCTCTACACTCCAACTAGTAATCCACAAGCATGCTCAAAACATCAGTGACCTAATATGGCCATGTGACCACATTAGGTCAATAATGTCACAAGCATCCATGCCCCTTTGTATATAATGCAGCTTAGGGGCAGATGAATCTCCTGTTGTGGACATTAGGATTTTGCATGAGTTCCTTATCTCCATGCCATGTTCAGCCCCTTTGAAAGACTTGTGCTTGTTCAGCCCCATTAAAAGACTTGTGCCGGACACTGTTGCTACCTCTACACTCCAACCAGTAACTCACAAGTATGCTCAAGACATCAATGACTTAATATGGGCACATGCAGCTTTTGGGGCAGGAGAATATCCTGTTGGGGATATTTAAGATTTTAAATGAGTTCCTTACCTCCATGCCATGTTCATCCCCTTTGAAAGACTTGTGGTGGACACTACTGCAACCTGTAAGCTTCAACAAGTAACTCACAAGTAGTGATGAGCTTGGGTTCGGGCATCAGTTCGGTACTAACCCAAGTTGGTTTGGGCCCAGAAAATAGCTGTCATTGGTGGGCCAATGAGTTGCGAGCAGGAGATTCCCTGCCCTGTAGCTGATGTGCAAAAAGTGTCAGGAAGGCTTAAGACATCAATGATCCAATATGGGCACATGACCATATTACTCGTTGACTCAATATGGCCATGTGACAATATTAGGCCAATGATGTCACTAGCATCCTTTCCCCTTTGTATACAGTACATGTAGGCGTCGGGCAGGGTATATCCTGACCACAACACATTGGCCCACCAATGACAGCTAACTTCCAGGTTCTTACCAAACCCAAAGTCATCCCTAGTCACAACATACACTACTGCTTCAATATCCCATTTGCAAAATAAACCATCACTGATTTACATTGTGTTGTTCCTAATAGTAATAGCAATTCTGAAACCGTAGGTTTTATTTCTACAGAGTGAAAAAAAATTCTGACTTACCGTATATACTCGAGTATAAGCCAAGTTTTTCAGCCCATTTTTTATGTGTAATCCATATGCAGCCGTGCCTTTTCATTAGTAAAACAGCGTGTGTCAGTCTATTGGGCCGTCCTTTGTAAGAAAGCCCCGCCTCCCCCTCGTCTGTGATAGGCGGAACACTGATACAGTTTCCCAGCGTCGTATCAGTGATTCTCTATTACGGACAGATGAGGAGGAGGCGGGGCTTTCTTACAATGGACGGCCAAACAGACTGGATTACACAGCGGCAGACACACGCGGTTTTACTAATGAAAAGGTATGGCTGCAAATGGGCACAATGAGACTGCAACCATGGGCACAGTGAGAGACTGCATATGGGCGCAGTAAGACTGCAACTGGGCACAATGAGACTGAAAATGGGCACAGTGAGACTGCAACTGGGCACAATTAGTCTGCAAATGGGCACAGTGAGGCTGCAGATGGGCATTGTTTACCCAGTAGCTGCTGCGTTTTCCCCACCCTAGGCTTATACTCGAGTCAATACATTTTGCCAGTTTTTTGTGGTAAAATTAGGTGCCTCAGCTTATATTCGGGTCGGCTTATACTCAAGTATATACGGTACTTGAAAGTTTTGCTAGGGGGAACAATTTTCAGATACCAGAAATGCCTGGAATCTCAGAAGGTCCATCATAAAAAAAAAATCAGGGATATTTTGGAACCGTAGTTCCTGGCCGTATCCTTATACAAAGTAGGTATGCACGTAAGATTCAACCCAAATGCAGCCTGCTGACACTTTGGCAACAGGATGAACAAACTGGCCAGTTCACCTGCCTGAACCCCCGACTAACATTAGCTAAAGGTCTATCATCTTGCAGCTATAGCATCTACTACCACAAAATGACAGTTCCACTGCCAGTCGCTGTTTGTAGAAAGGACTTGCAAGGGGATCCTTGGTGATGTCATTGGCTAAAAATGGTCATGACCATGTTTGGTCAAAGGCATCACATCATTGATTTATTTTAATTTTTCTTAAGGATACCACGGTAACTCCATTGTATGGTACCATAGGGACTAACCATGCAAGCATGGTCTTGATATTCCAAATCTTTAAGCAGTCAAGGGAATGGCAAGGATCACTCTGGTTGTGGTGGCTGTGGGTTCTGCCCAAACTACAGTTGGGGTTTAAAAACACTGATTACTAACCACATTTGAATCCCTTACATTTCCAATTTACCGTTTTCAATTACATATTGGTTGTACATTGGGGGCAGCACAGAGGCTTCGTTCTTCTGCTCTACAGAATGGGGGTCCTTGGTTCAAACCCAACCAGGATGCTATCTGCATGGAGTTTGCATGTTCTCCCTGTGCCTGCATGGGTTTCTTCCCACACTCCCAAGATGTACAGGTAGGTTAACTAGCTCCTGCCTAATTGGTCTTAGTATGATATTCTACAGAGTGTGCCCAAGATGGCTCCATCACCTATCTGCCCCAAAAGCAATTTTGTACTTTGAGTCCCCAAAGAGAAAAGGGCTATAGAAGTACAAATGAGACCTCCTTGTTTAAGGATTGTTAAATGGTTCCTTTGGTTGCATGGCTTCATGGTAAGTCACCTTCCTTGTCCTCTAAGGTGCAACCTCTACAATGTCCCAGAACAAGTCAATATGAGGTTTCACAGGTTGGACTGGTGTCTTTATTCAACCTTACCAAATATGTAACTATGAGTGTAAAGCCTCGTACACACGACCGAGTTTCTCGTTGAAAAACGACAAGAAACTTGCTGGCAGAGCTTTCTTCCCGAGTAAATCGGTCGTGTGTACGCGGCTATCAGGTTTCTCATCAAGAAAACCGTCAGGAATCTCGACGAGAAAAATAGAGAACCTGCTCTCTATTTTCTCGTCAGGATTCTCCATTTTCTCGTCGAGATTCTCGTCAGCATGTTTCTCGACGAGAAAAGTATGTGTGTGTACACTTACCTGTCGCCTTGGAAACCCGCGCATGCTCGAAATGACTTTGACGCATGCGCGGCAGCTTCCTAGGCATAGGTAGGGTGTAGCAAGATGGCGGCGACGGCATCGAATGTGACGAGCGCACGCTCGTCGTAGTCGATTACGTCACCGCGTTCGCTCCATTCAAAGAACCGCAGGGCTTCATTATTAAAGCTGAAGTCAAGGTATAATCTTTATTGCATACTTACCTTGATCCAGCTTGGCACAATGTAAGTATGCATATCCAGTAACGGAGAGATCGCTGGGGAAGCTAACAATCTCTGTAGCAGATGGCACTACTATTGTGATTGTCGCAACCTTCCAGCTCCTGCGTCTTTCCCTCTGCATATTGCCCACAGGGGTTGCTTGCTGCCTTTCAAAAAAATGCCTTGTCAATTTTCCAGTGAATCCAAAATGTTCTCTGATTGAATGAGGTGGAGATTGTAACGTCACCACTCCTCCTCTCCACCTCATCCAATCAGAGAATGCCTTGTATTCATTAAATGAAATACAAGGCGTTCTCTCAATGGCGGCACTGCTGAGTAAGCGACTTTCTGTGCTCATCGTGCAGAGAGGAAGCCGATCAGCAAAGGACACAGAAGGCTGCCGCTATCACTGTAATAGCACCAACTACTACAGCGATCGTAATCTTCCTCAGCAGCCCCAAGCTGGACCAATGTAAGTATGCAATAAAGATTATACCTGGACTTCAAATTTATTGTTGAAGCCCAGTGTTACACTCATAGTTACATAGTTGGTAAGGTTGAATAAAGACACCAGTCCATCCAGTCCAACCTGTGAAACCTCATGTTGACTTGTTCTGGGACATCAGGCTACTTTCACACTGAATCGCTGGATACGCTGGCGGTATAGCGGAGCTATTTTTAGCGCCGCTATACTGTCGTTTTTGCCGCCATTTGCGGGCGCCAGCTGAGTAATTTTAACCCCTGCTAGTGGCCGAAAAAGGGTTAAAAACGCCCGCAATAACGCCTCTTTGCGGCGTTTTGCAGGCGCTACCCCATTGACTTCAATGGGCAGGGGCACTATAGGAGCGGTATTTTTACCGCTCCTATCGCGCCTCAAAGATGCGTCTTGCAGGAGTTTTTTTACCCTTCTGCAAGCGCACCGCTCCAGTGTGAAAGGACGCTTTGCAGGCGCTATTTTTAGCGCAATAGCGCCTCAGTGCGAAAGGGGCCTTATAGCCCTTTTCTCCTCGGGGACTCAAAAGCCTCGTACACACGGCCGAGATTCTCGTCGAAAAAAACATGTCATTTTTTTCGACGAGATTCTTGGACAAGAAACTTGTCCCGGCCGAGTGTACACACGCTCGATTCAAAGAACCCGCGGTTCTTTGAATGGAGCGAACGCGGTGACGTCATCGAATACGACGAGCATGCGCTCGTCACATTCAATGCCGTCTACGCCATCTTGGTTCACCCTACCTATGCCTAGGAAGCTACCGCGCATGCGTCAAAGTCATTTCGAGCATGCGCGGGCTTCCCGGCGAAAAGGTAAGTGTACACACACACAATTTTCTCGTCGAGAAACAGGCTGACGAGAATCTCGACGAGAAAATAGAGAGCAGGTTCTCTATTTTCTCGTTGAGATTCTTGTCGCTTTTCTTGACGAGAAACCATACATACGAACGAAACTCGTTCGTGTGTACGAGGCTAAAGAACTAAATTGCTGCTGGGGCAGAGGGAGTCATCTTGGACACGCTCAGGAACTAGAAGGCACCTTTGCAGCATGCAAAAGCACATCAAAACTATTTCCTAAAACTAAATCCTATGTACCTTTTCCTATCCAGGCGCTGTGTGTGCACTGAGTTTTGAAAAATCCTGCATCTTTTTGCTGTGTAAAAAGCGCACAAATAACCCAAGTTCCATAGAAATCAATGGGAACGCATTAAAGACATGTTCACATGTCCAGGATACATAATTGTAATATATCCAGAAAATACATCAACAACGCATTAAAAACACATAAAAAAAAAAATAGTTTTTATAAGCCGCATATAGTGTTTTTATGCACTATAGTGTGAAAGGCCCTAATAGTTGAGGGGGGGAGGGTTATGGTAAAATCCCATGGTTGAACTGCCCCCCAATCGCTCCCTCTTTAGCTGCAGAGGCAGCAGGCCGAGCAGTGGCGGCTGGGGGTTTTTTGTTTGGGGGGGGTGGCAAACAACCCCCCCCCGCAGCACCCCCTCCCATTCCCCTCCCCGCGCTGTCTGTCGCTCGGTCCAGTGGCACTTACCCCATCTAGGCGGCAGGCATCGGCGGGGATCAGGCATCGGTGGGCATCCGAAGAGCGGTGGGGATTGAGGCACCAAGCAGTGGCGGGGATCGGGGCACCAAGCAGCGGCTGGGATCGGGGCACCAAGCAGCAGAGGGGATCGGCCATCCGAGCAGCGGCAGGGATCGGGGCACCAAGCAGCGGCGGGGATCGGGCATCCGAGGAGTGTCGGGAATCGGGGTACCAAGCAGCAGCACGGATCGGGGAACCAAGCAGTGGCGGGAATCGGGCATCCGAGGAGTGGCGGGGATCGGGGCACCAGGCAGCGGCGGGGATCAGGCATCAGCGGGCATCCAGGCATCAGCCAGCGGCTCTTCTCCTCCTCACTTCCACTGTGCGTCTCCTCCCCTTCTCCTAGGCATCCAATAGGAGCGCCTGTCCTTTCAGCCAATCGGGTGACGGGTATCAGACCCGCTTCTCGATAGGCCGAGCATCGGGAAATGTCTCCCTGCCTGTCATTAGCGCAGCGCGGTGCCGACTTCCTGGCGGGCTCAGTATGTGTGCTATGCGAACACGCCGGAGCTCATCCTTAGCTCTAATCAGTGCTCCAAAAAACACATCCCTCACCCACCCCCGCCATAGGAATTCATGCGCCCGGCATCCTGAAAGGGGCCGGCGCATGGATAGGGAGGTCGGCGAGGTATGGACCGGGGGGCAGCGCCCGTGCGCCCACAATAGATGGACCCCCCCCGAGGTAGGCCTCGTTCTCGGCCCCGACAGGAATTAAAACCCCCTGTTGCTTTTAGCCGGCACTACTGACTGCCGATTGTGACCCATTCAAGTGAATGGGGCCATTCTGAAAGTGCCGGGCAACCGCATACAATGCATTCTGTTGTGGTGCGCTAGTAGGGGGGGGGGTCCAAGGGGTTAAAGCGATACAACACTTCTTTTCCTGCTTATCAAACACCTCTATAAAAAAAAAAAAAAAAAAAAACTATCCGCCTGTGGATCGCTTTTCAGAAGAGCAGCAGTCCTTGTTGCACAGGTCAATGAGCCCCTAAGGTCATACCAAGAGAGATATTCTTTTGCTATTCTTCCATTGAAATGCTTCGGATAGGCAGAACATGTCATGTGATAGGTCCACTTTAATAAAATTTGAATTTATTTTCAGGCCCACCACCCCTAAATATAGCACATTGATGGCTATACAGACATTAAAAAAAAAAAGAAAAAAGTCAAAGCCTGATTGGCGCTAACCGCATCCCTTATTATATCGGGATAATTATTCAGCAGCTGCTTTGGAGCTTGGAAACGGGATAGTTTAACAAAATAAAGACCGCGAAAAAAAAACTCGCCGTAAATAGCTGGTTCAAACTCCGAATGTTTTCCCTTCTGTAAATAGATACGGTACACAGATATGATTATCTCACACAAGCAGTAACGTCTGTGTCAGTGTAACATCAAAACTGCTCCAACTGATCTAATCAGGATTCTCCTCTATCAGCTGCATGGTTTAACCTGAGAACTTCATCCCAGCTTCTTATGAGATTGCTGCTACTGAATGCCATTGAGACACATGGTTTATGCTGGTGTACTGCTCCCCCTGGTGGTGAGTGGTCATCGCAGCAAAATTACATGAACCCGAAACCATAACTATTTTTCTTCTCTAAACTAATCACATTTTTGGATTTATCTTACAAAGAATCTTAAAATAATCAGCCTTATAATTAAGTATTTTCTTTTTTCTTTTTCTTTTTTTATAGCTGATGTTAATGCTTGCTCGTTGTTCATTTCGTAGTGTGAATTTAAAATTGCCAAAACTAAATGGCTGCCTATCCAAAACGAATTTAATTATGTAACGTCATCATCAAAATAAGTTCTTTGAAACGGGGTTCTGTTGTGTGTGATTTGGAGACTTCCATTTACATTGTATTTCACATTTCGATAACTAATGCCCCGTACACACGATCCGATTATCATACGACTTTTTTCGCTTAATAGTCGCAAGCAAAATTAAATAGGTTATTAAAGTCACGAAAATTCTCGTACGACAGAAAAACAAATCGGAAGTGATGTCATGTGTTGTAATGTATTTGTATTGTATTTTCGGACGACAACTGTACTGACTAAACGAAAATCGTACGATTTGTTATCGTACGAGGAAAATTTTCGTGCATGTCCGATTAAATAATATCGGATGAACTGTCATGATCAGCTCTCGGAAGCCCTGTACTAACGATCCGATTGTCGTACGATTCTTCCTCGGACGTCATTTTTCGTACGATATTCGGATCGTGTGTACGGGGCTTAAATCTTTAACCACTTCAGCTCCGGAAGGCCATTTCCTGACCAGGCCATTCTTTTTTTGCGATTCAGCACTGCGTAGTTTTAACTGACAATTGTGCGGTCGTGCGACACTGTGCCCAAATAAAATGTATGTTCTTTTTTTTCCCCACAAAAAGAGCTTTCTTTTGGTTGTATCGGACCACCTCTGCGGTTTTAATTTTTTGCGCTATAAACTAAAAAAAAAGCGACAATTAAAAAAAAAAAATAATAATAATACACACACATATATATATATATATATATATATATATATATAGATATATATATAGATATATATATAGAGATATATCTATATATCTCTATATATATTTTTTTTACTTTTTGCTATAATAAATACTCCCCACCCCCCAAGAAAAAGTAAAAAAACGAATTTCTCCATCAGTTTAGTATTCTTCTACATATATTTGGTAAAAAATAAATAAAAATAAGGGTATATTGATTGGTTTGCACAAAAGTTATAGCGTCTACAAAACAGGGGAAAGATTTAGGGCATTTTTATTAATTTTTTTGCTCCATATACAAAAAAAAAACAGACAATTTTGAAGAAAAAAAAAAACAATATTTTTTACTTTCTGCTATAAAACATTCCCAATAAAATAAATGTAAAAAATCAAATGTCTTCATCAATTTAGGTCAATATGTATTCTGCAAAAATTTTTTGGTAAAAAAAAAATCCCAAAAAGCGAATTTTTCACTTCAGCCCCGGACCATTTTGGCTGGTTAAAGACCAGGCCCCTTTTTGCGATTCGGCACTGCGTCGCTTTAACTGACAATTGCGCGATCGTGCGACGTGGCTCCCAAACAAAATTGATGTCCTTTTTTCCCCCACAAGTAGAGCTTTCTTTTGGTGGTATTTGATCACCTTTGCGGTTCTTATTTTTTGCGCTATAAACAAAAATAGAGCGACAATTTTGAAAAAAATGCAATATTTTTTACTTTTTGCTATAATAAATATACCCAAAAAATATATATAAAAAAACAACACTTTTTTTCCTCAGTTTAGGCCGATACGTATTCTTCTACATATTTTTGGTAAAAAAAAAAAAATCGCAATAAGCGTTTATTGATTGGTTTGCGCAAAAGTTATAGAGTCTACAAAATAGGGGATAGTTTTATGGCATTTTTATTAATATTTTTTTTTTTTTTTACTAGTAATGACAGTGATCAGCGATTTTTATCATGACATTATGGCGGACACATCGGACACTTTTGACACTATTTTGGGACCATTGTCATTTTTGCAGCGATCAGTGCTATAAAAATGCACTGATTACTGTGAAAATTACACTGGCAGTGAAGGGGTTAACCTGTAGGGGGCGCTAAAGGGGTTAGGTGTGACCTAATGCGTGATTCTAACTGTAGGGGGGCGTGGCTTGGCGTATGACGTCACTGATCGTCGTTCCCTATGACAGGGAACAGACGATCAGTGACAGGCTCACTAGGAAGCACGGGGAGCGGTTTGTTTACACTTACCTCTCCCCGTTCTTCAGCTCTGTGACCTGATCGTGGGACACTGGTGGCCATCGGGTCCCCCGGTCCCGAGGGCGCGGTCACGGAGTACCCGAGCGCGACCCACGGCTGTGCATATTAAAGGGGACGTACCTGTACACTAATATGCACAGCCGTGCCATTCTGCCGACGTACATCAGCGTGCGGCGGTCGGCAAATGGTTAATTGGTTTGTGCAAAAGTTATAATGACTACAAACTATGGGATATTTTTCTTTATTTTATTTTATTTTTTTACTAGTAATGGTGGCGATCAGCGACTTATATCAGCGGGACTGCGATATTGCGGTGGACAAATCGGACATCTAACTGACACTTTTGACACTTTTTGGGGACCAGTGACATTAATACAGTGATCAGTGCTAAAAATATGCACTGTCACTGTACTAATGACACTGTCAGGGAAGGGGTTAACATCAGGGGCGATCAAAGGGTTAAATGTGTTCCCTAGGAGTGATTACTAACTGTATGGGGGGGTGCTTTGACTGGGGAAATGTAAAGATCTGTGTTCCTGCTTAGCAGGAACACAGGATCAGCACATTCCCCTCTCACAGACCGCCGTTCTGCCTTTCTCCCGAACGATCGGCAGGTCCCAGCGGACATCACATCCGCCAGACGTGCTGATTGGCTCCCGCTGTGTCTAATCACCCCAGACCTGGAAGTGTCAGATCACATACTAGGTACGTGAACTGGCACAGACCGGCCGCCCTGCCGCAGTAAATCTATGGTGGACGGTCGCCAAGCGGTTAAAGTGATATTAAAAGGCAAGTTAAAAAAAAAAATAACTGTCCTGGCCTCTCCCTCCTGCCAAATGCCCCCCAGAGCAAAAAGCTTGCGAGTCCCTTCAGACACATAGCTGCAGCTGGGCCCCGCCTCTACTCATTTCTCATTGGCTCACTGGCTGTGATTGACAGCAGTGGGAGCCAGTGGCTCCAATGAGGAGGGAGAATCTCTGTAGAGCCAAGACTCTGGTGCACATCGCTGGATTGCGATGGGGCTCAGGTAAGTATTGGAGGGGGGGGGGGGCAGCAGAAGATTTTTTACCTTATTGCATAGAATACATGAAGTTAAAAAAATGTGAACCTTTAGAACCACTTTAAAGATCAAGTTTATTCTGCTGACTTTTTTACTTTCCTGGTTCACCCCAGGACAAGGGGTGGGCAGCTGCCCTGGGCACAGCAGAGCAAGGGGACAGAGAATGGACACAGGGCAGGAAGCCATTTATACAGCATGCATTAAAGAAGAACTCCATGGAAAATGTGTATTCTCCCGTGCAGTGGGACTCTGCCTGCACTACATGGGATAACTGCTCGTTTTGTCTAGGGGTGCAAGGGAAAGCTGTACTTACCCGGTCCTTCAATCCTCCAGAAAACTGCGCTCCGGACGACCAGCAGTGGACTGTTCTTGCCATCCTCACGTCCAGAGCCAGTCTATTGGCGTGGTGACATCAGGAACAGTCCATTTACAAGACCGCTAGCGTCCGGGGGGGGGGGGGGGCAGGAGTGGCGAAGTCTTGCGGTTGGCAGATTAGGTAAATATATCTCTGCTTTGCAATCCCCTAGATGAAAACGAGTAGTTAACCCATGCGGTGCGGGCACAGCTCCACTGCATTGGAAAATAAAAGATTCCCAGAGTTTTTTTTTAACAGTGAGGGAAGGGGTGTGATCCAGCAATGTGCACCAGAGCCTCGGCTCTCTCGGGAGTCTCCCTCCTCATTGGTTGAGGCAGCAGTGGGAGCCACAGCCAGTGGGCCAGTTCCACATCCTTGCCCTGGGTGTAAGATGAACCTATCCTGTACTGGTTCACCTCCTCCCCTCCCCCACCAACATTCTGATGAAGATTTATAAAAAAAAAGGTTTCCATTATCATTACATACCTCATCTTAGACCCAGTGATGTCATCACTAGGCCTCTGTCACACCTCCCAACTTTTTGAGGTGGGAAAGAGGGACACCTATTAGCAAAAGTATGTAGGCATAAGACACACCCCCTGCCACGCCCCCTTACAAATTGTTCCAAGAAAAAAATATGATTGGTTAAACCCAAAAGTGCATTTTTTACCACGACTATTCCTTTATATTGGCTTTTGGAATTTACAAATGCAGCAATTTAGAATTTGGATGAAAGGTTTAGAACTGGGAAACACTTTTTGAAAGATAAAAAGTGCATTTTATACACAAGTATAGAGATCAGACCAAAATGAGGGACAAATGAGGAGGAAAGAGGGACAGAGGGACTTTGTTCCAAATCAGAGACAGTCCCTCGAAATCACTGACGGTTGGGAGCTATGGTCTCTGTGCTTCTCTAGGCGATGCAGGCTGTTTCATTACATACAGTGCCTTGCAAAAGTATTCACCCCCTTGGCATTTTTCGTGTTTTGTTGCCTCACAACCTGGAATTAACATGGATTGTTTGAGGATTGCCATCATTTAATTTACAGAACATGCCCACAACTTTGAAAATGTTTTTTTTTTTTTTTTAATTGTGAAGCAAACAACAAACAGCACAAAATAACAGAAAATGTCAATGTGCATAACTATTCACCCCCCTAAAGTCAATACTTTGTAGAGCCAACTTTTGCGGCTATCACAGCTCCAAGTCGCTTTGGAAAAGTCTCTATGAGCTTGCCACATCTTACCACTGGGATCTTTGCCCATTCCTCCTTGCAAAACTGCTCCAGCTCCTTCAAGTTGGATGGTTTGCACTTGTGAGCAGCAATCTTTAAGTCTGACCACAGATTTTCTATTGGATTGAGGTCTGGGCTTTGACTAGGCCATTCCAACACATTTACATGTTTCCCCTTAAACCTCTCAAGTGTTGCTTTAGCAGTGTGTTTGGGGTCATTGTCCTGCTGGAAGGTAAACCTCTGCCCTAGTCTCAAATCACACACAGAGTGGTACAGGTTTTGCTCAAGAATATCCCTGTAGCACCATCCATCTTTCCCTCAACTCTGACCAGTTTCCTAGTCCTGAGGCCTCGTACACACGACCGAATTTCTCGGCAAGAACCAGCAAGAAACTTGCTGGCAGAGAGGTCTTGCCGAGTAAATCGGTCGTGTGTACTCGTCGAGAAAACCGACAAGTAACCTTGACGAGAAAATAGAGAACCTGCTCTCTATTTTCTCGTCGTGATTCTCCTCGGCATGTTTCTCGACGAGAAAAGTGAGTGTGTGTACACTTATCTGTCCTCCCGGAAGCCCGCGCATGTTCGAAATGAATTTGACGCATGCGCGGTAGCTTCCTAGGCATACGTAGGGTATACCAAGATGGCGGCGACGGCATCGAATGTGACGAGCGCATGCTCGACGTAGTCGATGACGTCACCGCGTACACTCCTTTCAAAGAACCGCTGGTTCTTTGAAACGAGCGTGTGTACACTTGGCCGGGACAAGTTTCTTGTCCAAGAATCTCGTCGAAAAAAATGACATGTTTTTTTCAACGAGAATCTCGGCCGTGTGTACAAGGCCAGACTGCTGAAAAACATCCCCACAGCATGATGCTGCCACCACCATGTTTCACTGTGGGGATGCTGTTCTTTGGGTAATGTGATGTGTTGGGTTTGCGCCAGACATAGCGTTTTCTTTGATGGCCAAAAAGTTCAATTTTAGTCTCATCAGACCAGAGCACCTTCCTCCATACATTTTGTGAGTCTCCCACATGCCTTTTCGCAAACTCTAAATGCACCATTTTGTTTTTTGCTGAAAGTAATGGCTTTCTTCTGGCCACTCTGCCATAAACCCCAACTCTATGGAGCGTACGGCTTATTGTCATCCTATGTACAGATACTCCAGTCTCTGCTGTGGAACTCTGCAGCTCCTCCAGGGTTACCTTAGGTGTCTGTGCTGCCTCTCTGATTAATGCCCTCCTTGCCCGGTCCATGAGTTTTGGTGTGCGGCCGTCTCTTGGCAGGTTTGCTGTTGTGCCATGTTCTTTCCATTTGGTTATGATAGATTGGATGGGGCTCCTAGGGATCATCAAAGATTTGGATATTTTTTTATAACCTAACCCTGACTTGTACTTCTCAACAACATTGTCCCTTTCTTGTTTGGAGAGTCCAAAAAGGAATTAGTTACAGTTACAAATTACTTCTCCCAAAAAGTAATTGCGTTAGTAACTGAGTTACTACATTGAAAAAGTAATTAGTTACTCTGCAAAGTAACTGACTTTTTTTTTGAGGGCACATAGCACATCAGGGCATGGGGCACATAGCACATCAGGGCACATAGCACATCAGGGCACATCAGGACATGGGGCACATAGCACATCAGGGAATGGGGCACATAGCACATCAGGGCACATAGCACATCAGGGCATGGGGCACATCAGGGCATGGGGCACATAGCACATCAGGGCACATAGCACATCAGGGCATGGGGCACATCAGGGCATGGGGCACATAGCACATCAGGGCACATAGCACATCAGGGCATGGGGCACATCAGGGCATGGGGCACATAGCACATCAGGGCACATAGCACATCAGGGCATGGGGCACATCAGGGCATGGGGCACATAGCACATCAGGGCACATAGCACATCAGGGCACATAGCACATCAGGGCATGGGGCACATAGCACATCAGGGCACATAGCACATCAGGGCATGGGGCACAACAGGGCATGGGGCACAACAGGGCATGGGGCACATCAGGGCGCACAGCACATCAGGGCACACAGCACATCAGGGTGCATAGCACATCAGGGCACATGATAGCACATAGCACATCAGGGCACATAGCACATCAGGGCACATGATAGCACATAGCACATCAGGGCATGGGGCACATAGCATATCAGGGCACATAGCACATCAGGGCATGGGGCACGGGGCTCATAGCACATAGCACATGAGGGCACATCAGGACATGGGGCACATAGCACATTGTTTACCAGCCATGCAGAGTAGCGCAGGAAGCGTGTGTAATAAGTTCTCTCTCATGTCACGGCACTGACGGCAGTCACGCTACTCCCCGGCGGCCCCTCCTCTCTTCTCGTCCATCCCAGATGATGTCACAAGCAAATGGGGATGGACGAGAAGAGAGGAGGGGCTGCGGGGAGCAGCGTGACTGCCGTCAGTGCCGTGACATGAGAGAGACCCGGTCATAGAGGAGAGGAGGAATTACACTACTGCCATCTAGTGGCGGTAGATGTAATTGGGGTAACGCTGCTCATGTAATGGTAACTGCGTTACCATGAGGGGAAGAGTAATCAGTTAGATTACTCGTTACCCTCTAAAGTAACTGCATTACGTAACTCCGTTTATTCTAACTCAGTTACTTACATCACTGGTCTTCATGGCAGTGTTTGGTTGGTGGTGCCTCTTGTTTAGGTGTTGCAGCCTCTGGGGCCTTTCAAAAAGGTGTGTCTATGTAATGACAGATCACGTGACACTCAGATTTCACACAGGTGGACATCATTTCACTAATTATGTGACTTCTGAAGGTAATTGGTTGCACCAGAGCTATTTATGGGCTTCATAACAAAGGGGGTGAATACATACGCACATGCCAATTATCATTTTTTTATTTCTGAAAAATAGTTTTATGTATATATTTTTCTAATTTTATTTCACCAACTTAGACTATTGTGTTCTGATCCATCACATGCAATTCAGATAAAAAAAAACATTGAACTAAAGGCTGTAATGTAACAAAATAGGTAAAAAGCCAAGGGGGGGGGGGGGGGTGAATACTTTTGCAAGGCACTGTACCTTATTTTAGACCACCCATAACTATTACCTATCAATTATAGGCAGGGCTTTTTTGCTCAGAGGAAATGTGCAGGTACTCCCCTTTTTTGAGCCACCCCTTGCCCCCTACCCACCTCTGAGCACCGTCCCTTGGTTCCACCCCCTACCTACTGCCCAATACCGCCCCTTTTAGAGAATACAGAACCAAGTATCATTTTGTATTGTTATGGAATTAATTATGCAGTAAAACGGATCCTTTGCAGCCAGAAACAGTAGATCCCCCAGCAACAATATACTCCCAAGCAATAGTAGATCCACCCCAGCAACAATAGATCCCACAACAACAATATACTCTCAAGCAACAGTAGATCTACCCCAGAAACAATAGATCCCCCACAACAATAAACTCCCAAGCAACAGTAGATCAGCCCCAGAAACAATAGATCCCACAACAACAATATACTCTCAAGTAACAGTAGATCTACCCCAGAAACAATAGATCCCCCACAACAATAAACTCCCAAGCAACAGTAGATCAACCCCAGAAACAATTGATCCCCCACAACAATATACTCCCAAGAAACAGTAGATCCACCCCAGCAACAATAGATCCCCCACAACAATATACTCCCAAGCAACAATAGATCCCCCACCAGCAACAATAGATCTCCCAGCAGCCAGCATGAATAGACCTCCACCCCCCCCCCCCCAGCACCCTTTTGCCATCACAAACATTTAGTGCTGGACCCCCTTCTCACTGAAAAAAAGCCCTGCAAATTGATAGAATAAAATATGAGTCACTCCTGGCTTCTTAGATATATACTGTATTTTGGAGATGCCACTGGAGAGATAGATGTGAACGTGTCCCATAGGAAACCATGTTAAATGGACTTTAGTGTGTTTCTGCAAAAAAAAAAACACTAAAAAACGCATAGGTGTGAACCAGGCCTAAGGCCAGCCATACACGGTTCGAATCTCCAGCGGTCCAGCAGGAACGGCCGATATTTGAACTGTGAATGGGCAGGCTGAATGTACCAAGTTGATCGATCGATTAACAAGGGTACAACCAGCCTGCCGGATTCACTTCCGATTATCGCAAAGCGGCTGCTCTAGCTGCTAGCAATATACACCGGCTTCCCCCACCCCTGCCAGCCTAAATTCACACCACAATTTCTACGTTCTGGATTGGTTTCTGCATACGCACTTTTGATGCGTTTTTGATGCGTTCCATGCGATTTTATTGTGTTTCTGATGCGTTGCGGTGCATTTTTCCCTTCTTTTTTTGTCTTCATGTGTAAATGCAGCCTCAAAGATGATTGAAAGGGCCCTTAAAGCATTTGTTACCCCAAAACTTCAAATTCCTGATACCATGTATGAGAAAGTATCCTGTTCTCTTTGTATTGTTTCCTTTGTGTGAAATCCCTGGTGTTCCTGACAGTCCCTCTGCTTTCTTATTAAAAACTGACCACACTAAGCAGGAGAACACACCGTGGTCAGTTCTATAGATATGCTGGGAAAACAGCCTGCTCTGTACACAAAAAGAGAGCAACAATGGGAATCCTACCTATTTAATTTGTAGTACTTACCGAAAAAAAATTATATTTTATATCGGGGGTGTGGTCAAGAGTAACATAATCCAAAATACATAAAAATAACAAACAAACAGCCTGCTCTCCTCCACTGATCAGACTTGTCCTGACACGTCTCCCGCTGCACAGTCATTCACTGGGAAGTTCAGTGTGCTGCTGCTTCTCCTCCTCCCTCAGCTCTTAAGCAGCTGAGAACAGAGGGAATGTGATCACTTATAAAAAAGGGGAAAAAGGTATTGATAATGTTTTTTTTATACCTATACAAAAATATTTTGCCTTTCACTTCTATTTTAAACTGAATGGGTTGTTTTACAAGGTGATCGTTTACAATCACTTTATCTGTGACATCACAGGTGGTACCAGACAGACACATTTTTTATTTTTTTGCTACATTGTTGAAGATCCCATTTGCCAGCACAGCGTCAGATGGTGGCTCAGCCTTTTTTTTTTTGGACAGTGCAGTGAAATATTCTATCTTCCTGGCGGCCTTGTCACAAGGAGAAAACTACGTGAAGACAAAGAAAGGAAGCTCATTAATTAAAGCCTCAATGAAGAGTACTTATTAGCATTTAGACACACAAAGCTTTCACCAGAGCTGGTTTAAAGTGTTACTAAACCCAGGACCCTGCATTCACTATCTCTGGTCTCCCACAGTACACAGAACATGGAAATGCAATTATTTTAGTAAATATAAACTGATAAATACCTTTTCTCATCAGCAGTATATAGCAGTCTTGTGACTTCTATCAGTGTCTAGTTAAAGCTTGTGGGAGGAGTTTTCATTCTCCTCTGACTGTCCTATGAGGTTGCAGGACCTCTGGACAGTGCACCCTCCCAAGAAAAAAAACAAACTCTCTGGACAGTGCTGATTGGCCCTGTGCTGATCACATGCATCCTCCAAAAAAACAAAAAACTCTCTAGCAATACACATAGGGTTGCCACCTTTTCTTTAAGCCAAACCCGAACACTTTCGCGGTGCACGGCAATTTTTTTGTAATACACGCTATAGGATTGTAAAATAACTGGGACACCTTTTGGGTTACCAAAAGAGAGTAAGAATGAGGTGTGTTACAGTGAACAGTGGCTGTGGCCAAATTGCATTAACAGTGGGGGGGGGGGACTTAAAGGGGCATGGTTAAATAAAACAAAAGCATTTGTGTACCCATAATATATGATTTAATTAATAAAATAAATGTCAGTTAAAATATGGAACTAGTCTACCTTAAAAGGGGACACTGTCAGCCAGTAGAGCAGAGGACGGCGTCAGTAGATCAGAGGACGGCGTCAGTAGATCAGAGGACGGCGTCAGTAGATCAGAGGACGGCGCCAGTAGAGCAGAGGACGGCGTCAGTAGAGCAGAGGATGGCGCCAGTACAGCAGAGTCTGTAATACCATGCTTTCTCCTGCAAAAGTGTCCCTAATTGCTAGGACAACAAGCCAAAGGCCCTCAATTCACTATCTGGTGGCATAGGCGCCGGCGGCTGGGTGGGAGGGAGAGAACGAGCGCACAGACAGTGCAGTGTGACCCGGCTGCAGGACATTAGCCCCCTGGAGTGGGGGAAGAAGAGGGGGAATGCGTGCTGTTTGGGGGTAGCTGACAGAGGGGGGTAGCTGACAGAGGGGCGGTAGCTGACAGAGAGGGGGGTAGCTGACAGAGAGGGGGTAGCTGACAGAGAGGGGGTAGCTGACAGAGGGGGGGTAGCTGACAGGGGGGTTGCAGACAGTGGAGGGGGGTATCTGACAGAGGAGGGGGGTAGCTGACAGAGGGGAGGGGGTAGCTGACAGAGGGGAGGGGGTAGCTGACTGAGGGGAGGGGGTAGGTGACGGAGAGGAGGGGGTAGGTGACGGAGAGGAGGGGGGTAGGTGACGGAGGGGACGGGTGAGCGGACGGAGGGGAGGTGGTAACTGACAAAGAGGGGGGTAGCTGACAGAGGAGGGGGGTAGCTGACGGGGGGGTTGCAGACAGAGGAGGGGGGGTATCTGACAGAGGAGGGGGTAGATGACAGAGGAGAGGGGTAGATGACAGAGGGGAGGGGGGTAGCTGACTGAGGGGAGGGGGTAGCTGACTGAGGGGAGGGGGTAGGTGATGGAGAGGAGGGGGTAAGTGACGGAGGGGAGGGGGTAGGTGACGGAGGGGACTGGTGAGCTGATGGAGGGGAGGGGGGTAGCTGACAGAGGGGGTAGCTGACGGGGGGTAGCTGACGGAGGGGAGGGGATAGCTGACAGAAGAGGGGGGTAGCTGACAGGGGAGGGGGGTAGCTGACAGGGGAGGGGGTAGCTGACAGAGGAGGGGGGGTAGCTGACAGGGGAGGGGGGTAGCTGACAGAGGGGAGGGTGGTAGCTCATAGAGGAGGGGGGTAGCTGACAGAGGGAAGGGGGTAGCTGGCAGAGGGGAGGGGAGTAGCTGACAGGGGAGGGGGGTAGCTGACAGAGGGGAGGGGGAAGCTGATAGAGGAGGGGGGATAGCTGATAGAGGAGTGGGGGTAGCTGACAGAGGGGAGGGGGTAGCTGGCAGAGGGGAGGGGGATAGCTGACAGGGGAGGGGGGTAGCTGACAAAGGAGGGGGGGTAGCTGACAGACAGGCGGGTGGAAGAGCGGAAGACAGAGAGACCTCACCTCAGTCAGGAGAGGAGACACACAGACAGGCGTGCCAGGCAGGGAGGCGGGACTCCCGGCGGCCGCGATCACCCACAGTCCAGCCCTCCACATGTGACTAGTCACCAGCTCCACCAGGCCAATCACAAACCCATCACGCCCGCCGGGCACTCGCATGGGCTCCGGACACACGCTGCGAGCGCGTGCCTCCTACAGCATCTTAAAGGGCCAACGTACAGCTACGACGGCTCACCCATGTGAGCCATTCTGCCGCAGTAAAACTGCGGCGGCCGGTCGGGAACCGGTTAAAAGAGGAGTTGTTTTTTTTTTGTTTTTTTTAATCATACTTACCTAGGTGGATGCTGCATCTGTCCCCCCGCCGCCTCTGAGACTGAGAATCGAGTGATCGAAGACTGCTGATCGCTCAGTTCTCACAGCTCCATGAGCAGAGAGCTGCTGACTGTTAGTCACCTCCAGTGTCGGTGCGTCCTTAGTGGGCGCAGGAGCGCCGCCCCCTCTCTCCCCTGCACCGTCAACAAAACAGACATTCATGCATTGCATAAATGTCTGTATTGTCGCCGGCGCCGCTGCCGCCCACTATTCAGATGGCCGGCCCCCTGGCGAGCGCCGACCATCTGAATAACAGCAGTTGGTTGGTTTTTGGAAGTGTCTATCAGAGCCACCGGGTCTGGTTACCGGTAACCTGATTGGCTGAAGCGACATCGAGGGCGGGAGAAGACATCAAGGACGGAAGAAGACATGAGGGAGCGTGGAGGAGGACGGCGCTAACCTGAGGAAGGTAAGTGCAGGGCTGGGGGGAAACTGGCTGCATTTGGGGACAAACTGGCTGTATTTAGGGACAAACTGGCTGCATTTGGGGACAAACTGGCTGCATTTGGGGGAAACTGGCTGCATTTGGGGACAAACTGGCTGCATTTGGGGACAAACTGGCTGCATTTGGGGACACACTGGCTGCATTTGGGGACACACTGGCTGTATTTGGGGACAAACTGGCTGCATTTGGGGACAAACTGGCTGCAGTTAGGGGGGAAACTGGCTGCATTTGGGGACACACTGGCTGTATTTGGGGGGAAACTGGCTGTATTTGGGGACAAACTGGCTGCATTTGGGGACAAACTGGCTGCATTTGGGGACAAACTGGCTGTATTTGGGGGGAAGCTGGCTGCATTTGGGGACAAGCTGGCTGTATTTGGGGGGAAACTGGCTGTATTTGGGGGGAAACTGGCTGCATTTGGAGACAAACTGGCTGTATTTGGAGGGAAACTGGCTGCATTTGGGGACAAACTGGTGGCGTTTGGGCACAGTGGCTGCGTTTAATGGGCACAGTGGCGGAAATTGATGATTTTTTTTTTTAGTTTGTTTGCGCCCCCCAAAAAAATTTTGAGCACCAGCCGCCACTGGTCATCGCTCTCTTCTCTGCCTCCCTCTGTACACTTTGAATACCCAACCATTTGCAAGGGAAACAAAAGCTTTCCTTTATTTACAAAGAGAATATTCATATACATTCTAATAAGTAAGTCAGCTCCAAAGACTGAGCCAATAATACTTAAAACAACTAAATATACAAAAATAAGTATTAATATTTTTTTTTGCAAAATTGGACCATGCTTTATTTATTTTTTTCTGCCTTCCTCTGGATCAACTATGGGTATATGATTAGGAATATGGAAGATTTTTATTTACTTATTTATGTTTCTATTGGCTGAACAAGATGGACTTTTTTTTTTTTTTTTTTGCAACCTGACTAACTATATTTCTATGTACAATTAATTATGAATTTAGTTACTTTTCTGTGGCTGATCTGTCATTCTAATTCCCTCATTAATATCCTACTCATTCCATCACACATTATTAGAATAGCAGTCACATGAATCAATTTATTAAAAAAATATATATTTCTCCTTCTTTCTATCCTAAAATTAGCCAGGGTCAACAGGTTTAAAAAAAAAATAAAAATGTGAGCGCCCTCCGGAAAAAAAACAGCAGTCTCTTCCCTTCTCCACTGTAAAATATACATTGTTTTGCTAATGTAGCCATTTACCGAGTATTTCAGTGGCTTGATAAATTAATCTTTCCCATTCTTTTCATGATGTAGCTCTCCTGAGATAGTTTTTGATAAATGCATATCTAATAAATATGCAGTCTCCTAACCACTTTGCAAAATAACTGCTGCTTCCTTCCTTGGAATTAATGGGGAGGCGGCCTGTGATTAATTCCTTGCACTGTGAATTCTAAAGAGGACAGAGAAAAGGGAAAAAATAATAAAAAAAAATAAGATGATCATTTTTTTTTTTTTTTTTTTATAAACCTCTAGTTTGCCTTGGATTAAAAATAATAATAATAATAATAATAATAATAATAACAAATATAATAACAATAATAATAATAACCTCTAGTTTGCCTTGGATTAAAATAATAATAATAATATTAATAATAATAATAATAATAATAATAATAATAAAAAACTCTAGTTTGCCTTGGAATAAAAAAAATAATAATAATAATGTTTAGCATCCCCTTTGCAATGTGAACACTGCAAAGGGGATGCTAAACATTATTATTATTATTATTTTTTTTCAGTTCTTTACAGGATTTTTTTTTTTTTTTCAAAGGAAGTTATAGGCGCACAAACTTTTCTCCGGTCCTCCAGGAGTTAAACCCGCAACGCGCAGTCAGATACGTCTGCTGGTAGGGAATTCTCTGAAGGTAAGCCAACTCCTGCAGTGTCTAACTGCCAATAAAACCACATGTCCTATTACAAAAGCATATAAAAGCCCAGGGATGTATTGTAATTAAACAAATTGTCTGGGCTAATCCTGCCGAATCTTTTTGCTTCCCACAAAAAAAAAAATCAAAAAAAAAAAAAATCCCTTAAACCTTCAACTTGTTATTATATAAGGAAATAGACCAGAAACTAATATTTTTGGGGGATTGTGTGTGCAGCTCCATAAGATCTCTCTCTCTCTCTCTCTCTCTCTCTCTGCTAGCACATTATTGCCTTCATAGCTCACGCAGAATGTATGAACATCTGTGATGCTCGCATTTCCAACTTGTTATTCAGGTTTTTTTTTTTTTTTCGTTTTTTTTTTTTTTTTACAAACGTTCTGATTATTAGCACCAGACATAAAAGGATGTTTTCAAAGTGGCAATGTGTATTATGCATGTAGCAGGGACTGTCCTATTATTTAACATATGCTATATTGACTCTATAATGGGAGGACTGGTATCCCTACATGACGAAAAGGCAGACATGGTTGTGTGGATGTGTTCAGCATGTATAAAAATAAGGCTTTGTTATGAAAACCGATGGGAAAGAATTGCGCATGATTCCGTAACCACCAATCAAATTCTAGCTGTCATTTTTGTAGCACAGGATGGATAATGAAAGCAACCATCTTGGTTTCCTAGGACAAGAAAGCTGTAAATATTGGTGTATACACATATAGGGGTTGATTTTTAAAAAAAACAAATAGGCTGTTCCCTTTTCAAGGGAAGTTGCACTTTGCAAGGGAATTTGCCTCAACGCTTGGTGAATGAGGTCAAGCTCGCCACTCCGACCACGCTACATTCAATCCTATACTGGGACAAGCTACAGGGTAAACTGCATTTCTCTACTTTCTAGGATTTGGCCATCCTTGGAGGGACATTCTTTTTGGTTTTGCAATAGAGTTTGGTGCAATATCCACAAGGATGAAAACAGATAAGGGCTACTCCCTTGGATGAGTGGAAAAGGTTACAGTGGCCATGGCTGCCTCCATTATGAATGAGATCTTATTCGGAAAGTGCAGGTGTATTCTTGGATACTAGCAGAGCATTACCCCCATTGTTCCCCTGAAGAAGCCCATTTGGGCAAAACACGTCAGGATTCTACTTTGTGATTTATCCTTTAACATTCTATTGCGTTAAAACCTTGACAGCCATTTGTTTGGAATATTATCATACGTCTGTGGTTTATTCCTATTTTCCATGGGGATGATGTTCTGTATTTTTGTTCAAATTATTCTGTTATATGCTTTTTTATAGGGATGTATGTACCCTCTGTGTTTTTAATATGAAACATGTATGTAACAAAGCTGATTCTTTTTAAATTGGTTGCAATGTTCTTCTGAGAGACCACCTACCTCTAAACTCTTCTACTTTTTGCGGTTTATCCCCTATAGAATATTTACAATGATATTAAGGAGATGGTGGCTTATTATGGTTTTAGGCCCAAAAAATGAGGTGAAGCTCTGCTGACTTCCATAATCCAAGCATGTGCATGAAAAAAATGCTTTTTTAAAAAAAATGTTTGCACCTGATTGGGTATTCTTTGCAAAGATGAGTATGCTCCTCAACCCAAACTTCAATACTCCCATAGAAGATGAGTATGCTCCTCAATCCAAACCTAAATACTCCTATAGAAGATGAGTATGCTCCTCAATCCAAACCTAAATACTCCCATAGAAGATGAGTATGCTCCTCAATCCAAACCTAAATACTCCCATAGAAGATGAGTATGCTCCTCAATCCAAACCTAAATACTCCCATAGAAGATGAGTATGCTCCTCAATCCAAACCTAAATACTCCTATAGAAGATGAGTATGCTCCTCAATCCAAACCTAAATACTCCCATAGAAGATGAGTATGCTCCTCAATCCAAACCTAAATACTCCCATAGAAGATGAGTATGCTCCTCAACCCAAACTTCAATACTCCCATAGAAGATGAGTATGCTCCTCAATCCAAACCTAAATACTCCCATAGAAGATGAGTATGCTCCTCAACCCAAACTTCAATACTCCCATAGAAGATGAGTATGCTCCTCAATCCAAACCTAAATACTCCCATAGAAGATGAGTATGCTCCTCAATCCAAACCTAAATACTCCTATAGAAGATGAGTATGCTCCTCAATCCAAACCTAAATACTCCTATAGAAGATGAGTATGCTCCTCAATCCAAACCTAAATACTCCCATAGAAGATGAGTATGCTCCTCAATCCAAACCTAAATACTCCTATAGAAGATGAGTATGCTCCTCAATCCAAACCTAAATACTCCTATAGAAGATGAGTATGCTCCTCAACCCAAACTTCAACACCCCATAGAAGATGAGTATGCTCCTCAATCCAAACATCAAACCTTGAAGCAGATGGGCTACAGCAGCAGAAGACCACACTGGGTGCCACATCTGTCAGCCAAGAACAGAAAAACTGAGGCTACAGTTCACACAGGCTCACCAAAATTGGACAATAGAAGAAAAACGTTGCCTGGTCTGATGAGTCTAGATTTCAGCTGCGATATTCAGATGGTCGGGTCAGAATTTGGCGTAAACAACATGAAAGCATGGATCCATCCTGCCTTGTATCAATGGTTCAGGCTGGTGGTGGTGTAATGGTGTTTTCTTGGCACACTTTGGGCCCCTTAGTACCAATTGAGCATCGTTTAAACACCGCGACCTACCTGAGTATTGTTGCTGACCATGTCCATCCCTTTATGACTACAGTGTCCCCATCTTCTGATGGCTCCTTCCAGCAGGATAATGTCACAAAGCTCCAATCATCTTACCACTGGACTATGAGGTCACTGTACTCCAATGGCCTCCACACTCACCACATCTCAATCCAATAGAGCACCTTTGGGATGTGGTAGAATGGGAGATTCATATCATGGATGTTCAACTGACAGATCTGCAGCAACTGCGTGATGCTATAATGTCAATATGGACCAAAATCTCTGAGGAATGTTTCCAACACCTTATTGAACCTATTCCACAAAGAATTAAGGCAGTTCTGAAGGCAAAAAGTGGTCCAACCCGGCACTAATAAAGTGGCCGTGAGTGTATATTATATTAATATATATATATATATATATATATATATATATATTAGGGCTGTTACTGATTAAAATTTTCGTGTTCGATTAATAAAATTTTTTTTAAATCGATTAATCGACTAATTTCGATTAATTATAACACACATACAGTTTTTACAAGAATTTTTTTTTATTAAACTTTAAGAAAAACGTAGAAAGTTAGTTTGTTAGTTGTCCACATCTCCCCCCATTCTGTAATGTCCACATCTCCCCCGTAATGTCCACATCTCCCCCCATACTGCAATGCCCACATGTGTCCCCATACTGTAATGTCCACATGTGTCCCCATACTGTAATGTCCACATGTGCCCCCATAATGTCCACATCTCCCCCGTAATGTCCACTTTTCCCCCCCATACTGTAATGTCCACATCTCCCCCGTAATGTCCACATCTCCCCCGTATTGTCCACATCTCCCCTGTAATGTCCACATCTCCCCTGTAATGTCCACATCTCCCCCGTAATGTCCACATCTCCCCCGTAATGTCCACATCTCCCCCGTAATGTCCACATCTCCCCCGTAATGTCCACATCTCCCCTGTAATGTCCACATCTCCCCTGTAATGTCCACATCTCCCCCGTAATGTCCACTTTCCCCCCATACTGTAATGTCCACATCTCCCCCGTAATGTCCACATCTCCCCCATAATGTCCACATCTCCCCCGTAATGTCCACATCTCCCCCGTAATGTCCACTTTTCCCCCCATACTGTAATGTCCACATCTCCCCCGTAATGTCCGCATCTCCCCCGTAATGTCCACATCTCCCCCGTAATGTCCACATCTCCCCCCCATACTGTAATGTCCGCATCTCCCCCGTAATGTCCGCATCTCCCCCGTAATGTCCACATCTCCCCCGTAATGTCCACATCTCCCCTGTAATGTCCACATCTCCCCCGTAATGTCCACTTTCCCCCCCATACTGTAATGTCCACATCTCCCCCGTAATGTCCACATCTCCCCCATAATGTCCACATCTCCCCCATAATGTCCACATCTCCCCCGTAATGTCCACTTTTCCCCCCATACTGTAATGTCCACATCTCTCCCATAATGTCCACATCTCCCCCGTAATGTCCACATCTCCCCCATAATGTCCACATCTCCCCCGTAATGTCCACATCTCCCCCGTAATGTCCACTTCCCCCCCCCATACTGTAATGTCCACATCTCCCCGTAATGTCCGCATCTCCCCCGTAATGTCCGCATCTCCCCCGTAATGTCCACATCTCCCCCGTAATGTCCACATCTCCCCCCCATACTGTAATGTCCGCATCTTCCCAGTAATGTCCGCATCTCCCCCGTAATGTCCACATCTCCCCCGTAATGTCCACATGTGCCCCCATACTGTAATGTCCACATGTGCCCCCATACTGTAATGTCCACATCTCCCCCGTAATGTCCACATCTCCCCCCATAATGTAATGCCCACATGTGCTCCCACTGTAATGTCATTGTCCACATCTCCCCCGTAATGTCCACATCTCCCCCCGTAATGTCCACATCTCCCAGATACCTTAAGATCCAGGTAGAACCGTCCGCAGAGTAGACGGCACAAGCAGGCGGCTGATGATGACGTCAGCGCGCCGCTACTAGGCTGCCGCAGGGTGGACCAAGATGGCCGCCACGCTCCGGAGCTAGGCCGAAGCCGCGGCCTTTCCTATGGACGAGACCCCGGAGCTCACTCCGCGGATCGTCATTGATCAAAAATTTTTTGATCGATCAAAGAAATTAACGATTAATCGAACATTATTTTCAGGGTAAAAAAGTGAGTTTTATACACCAATAAATACAGTATTTAGGAAAATATTATTAAATTATGCTTAAAGAACCAGTATAAATGATAGATAGATAGATAGATAGATAGATAGATAGATAGATAGATAGATAGATAGATAGAAATCCTAGGCAGAAATAGATGATGGATGACATTGTACGGTGAAAGTCCTTATTCTTTAAACAAGTGCCTCAGAATCTCTCTTTGCTAAAGGAAGACTACAATAAACACACACGAGCACCATTATCAATCATAGCAGTCTCATCAACTTTAGGACTACATTTGTTTCTTCGTAAAAACAAAGCTTATACAACGTGCACTTTTACTGGTATGCACTGCTTGTTTTTATGGATATTTATCAAAAAGAAAAAAAATATATATCATGGTTCCCAACTCTAGGGCACCCGCCCCTAAACGATATTCCAATTGAGACCACATTCCATTGTAATGAGTAGACTGTTGTCTGTTGCTTTTTCTATTTTGGCCATATTTCACCTTCTACCTGTATTTGCACAGTAATAGTTGTAGGGGAATATGGGTATTATTTACCAATCACGTGTTTTTTTGCTTTTATGCAATTACCATATTTATCGGCGTATAACACACACTTTTTTCCCCTGAAAATCAGGGGAAAATCGTGGGTGCGTGTTATACGCCGATCCCCACTGTCTGAGAGGGGAAGAGGAGAGCCGCCGATATACACATAGCCGAGTGTACTCGGCTAGGCTCGGCTCCGCTCGCAGTCCCGCCCAGTCCCGCCATTGGACCTGTGTTATGTCCATCATAGGAGCCTGGCCAAGGGGCGGGACTGCGAGAGGAGCCGAGTACAGCCGAGTACACAGGACATCTGGCTCTGTCTATCTCGGCGCCGCAGCGGTAATTTTAAACGATCATGCTGCAAGGCTACACTGGGCAAGGCTACAGATGACACTGGGCAAGGCTGCAGATGACACTGGGCAAGGCTGCAGATGGACACTGGGCAAGGCTGCAGATGGACACTGGGCAAGGCTGCGGATGACACTGGGCAAGGCTGCGGATGACACTGGGCAAGGCTGCAGATGGACACTGGGCAAGGCTGCAGATGACACTGGGCAAGGCTGCAGATGACAATGGGCAAGGCTGCAGATGGACACTGGGCAAGGCTGCAGATGACACTGGGCAAGGCTGCAGATGACCCTGGGCAAGGCTGCAGATGACACTGGGCAAGGCTGCAGATGGACACTGGGCAAGGCTGCAGATGGACACTGGGCAAGGCTGCAGATGGACACTGGGCAAGGCTGCAGATGACACTGGGCAAGGCTGCAGATGACAATGGGCAAGGCTGCAGATGGACACTGGGCAAGGCTGCAGATGACACTGGGCAAGGCTGCAGATGACACTGGGCAAGGCTGCAGATGACACTGGGCAAGGCTGCAGATGACACTGGGCACGGCTGAAGATGACACTGGGCAAGGCTGCGATGACACTGGGCAAGGTTGCAGATGACACTGGGCATTTATCGGCGTATAACACGCACTTTTTTCCCCTGAAAATCAGGGGAAAATCGTGGGTGCGTGTTATACGCCGATCCCCGTTATACGCCGATCCCCGCTGTCTGAGAGGGGAAGAGGAGAGCCGCCGATATACACATAGCCGAGTGTACTCGGCTAGGCTTGGCTCCGCTCGCAGTCCCGCCCAGTCCCGCCATTGGACCTGTGTTATGTCCATCATAGGAGCCTGGCCAAGGGGCGGGACTGCGAGAGGAGCCGAGTACAGCCGAGTACACAGGACATCTGGCTCTGTCTATCTCGGCGCCGCAGCGGTAATTTTAAACGATCATGCTGCAAGGCTACACTGGGCAAGGCTGCAATGACACTGGGCAAGGCTGCAGATGACACTGGGCAAGGCTGCAGATGACACTGGGCAAGGCTGCAGATGGACACTGGGCAAGGCTGAGGATGACACTGGGCAAGGCTGCGGATGACACTGGGCAAGGCTGCAGATGGACACTGGCAAAGGCTGCAGATGGACACTGGGCAAGGCTGCAGATAGACACTGGGCAAGGCTGCAGATGACACTGGGCAAGGCTGCAGATGGACACTGGGCAAGGCTGCAGATGACACTGGGCAAGGCTGCAGATGACACTGGGCAAGGCTGCAATGACACTGGGCAAGGCTGCAGATGACACTGGGCAAGGCTGCGATGACACTGGGCAAGGCTGCAATGACACTGGGCAAGGCTGCAGATGACACTGGGCAAGGCTGCAATGACACTTGGCAAGGCTGCATATGACACTGGGCAAGGCTGCAATGACAGTGGGCAAGGCTGCAGATGACACTGGGCAAGGCTGCAGATGGACACTGATAAGGCTGCATTGATGGGCATTAAAATTAAGTTTTTATCCTTAAACTTCCCTTCTAAAAAGTTATTTTCCTTTAAAATTCCCTCCTGAACTTGGGGTGCGTGTTATACGCCGGCGCATGTTATACGCCAAGAAATACGGTGTATATATATATATATATATATATATATATATATATATATATATATATTTTTTTTTTTTTTTTTCATTCTTAGTTAGATGTTTAATACAACCAATGTATGCTCTAAATTCCAAAATAAATGGGAGGGTTGTACTGAAAGCATAGCTCTTAACTGTCCCTGGTTTCGAGAGACTGTCCCTCAACCGGAACAAAGTCCCTCCATCCCTCTTTTATCCTCATTTGTCCCTCATTTTGGTCTGATCTATATACAGTAGTTGTATATAAAATGTATTACTTATCTATCAAAAAGTGTTTCCCAGTGCTAAACCTTTCATCCAATTTCTAAATTGCTGCATTTGTAAATTCCAAAAGCCAAAATAAAGGTCTAGTAGTGATAAAAAAGCACTTGTGGGTTTAACCAATCTTTTTTTTTTTGTACAATTCTCCTTTAAGGGGGTGTGGCAGGTGGTGTGTCCTATGCCTGCATACTTTTGCCAATAAGTGTCCCTCATTTCCATATCATAAAGTTGGGAGGTATACTGAAAGTGATGCAAAAGTGGGCATAACTTTTTTATTAAAGCTGAGCTCCAGTCCCCCCCCCCCCCCCGCCCCCCTCCAAAAATTAAAAGTTAGCAGCTACAAATACTGTAGCTGCTGAATTTAAATATTAGGACACTTACCTGTCCAGGGATCCCGCAATGTCAGCACCCCAGCTGATTTTTCAATCGGCTCTGGGGTGCTGTCGCTGCCACCAAAATCACAAGTGAATGTGATTGCAGCATTCACTTGCAGCATTCACTTGTGATTTTGGTTCCCAATTTCCATGTGAACCAACAAGAAGTGTTGGCTCACTGTCACTTACATTTGTACATTGGCCATAGTGCTCCCTGCTTGTCCTCAGCTCCCATGCCAGACATCTCTAACAGCTCTGATCCTCTGTTCACATCTATGCAGTTGACATCACCATTGCATTCGCCCCTGAAAAGTTGGTACACCCCAACGAAACACGTCAGGCTTAGATCGATGCATGATGTCCATACAGATGATTTTATGTCTTTTATATTGTTTAACTCTAGATTTTCCAACACCATCTAGCCCTTCCAGTTGGTCCATTTTGTGCAGGACCGGTCTTTACACCATTATATGCCAAGTACCTTTGCGTCAATATAATACCTTTATGTACCTTTGTGTCAATAATAATAATAATAATAATAATAATAATAATAATACCTTTGTGTCAATATGTGGTTTTTAGCATGACATTTATGCGATTTTGTGTATGCATTTTTTTTTGTCATTTAGTATCCTCTACACAGGGATATGCAATTAGCGAACCTCCAGCTGTTGCAAAACTACATGTCCCATCATGCTTCTGCCTCTGGGTGACATGCTTGTGGCTGTCAGAGTCCTGCTATGCCTCATGGAACTTGTAGTTCTGCAACAGCTGGAGGTCCGCTAATTGCATATCCCTGCTGTATATGATCTCACAAGGTATAATATAATGCTTTTTGCTAAGACTGCTTTTTGGTATACATCTCTCATTCAAAGTCCCCAACAAACTCCCCCTTTTTGTCAGAACCCATATAAGCAATACTGTGCTTTATATCCCACATGCCTACTCTATATAGTGATTGGCCTCATTCAAAGTCCCCCTGACCAAACTCTCTTTTTCTATCTTTTCTAAGGGCACCCTAGTCCTTTCTCTCCCCCCGATGCCGGCACTAGGAGCCCGATCATGTGACTGTACCAGAGCGCCCTGAGAATAGGTGAGTATAGACATCCTTCCCCTACAGCAGTGGTCTCCAAACCACCGGATGTGGCCCCTTGCTTGCCTTTTTTCCCGGGCCTTGGGGCACTAGTCCTCCCTCTAATACAAGACACTATTCTGCCAACTAACATCAACAGTGGGTCATCATTTCTCCCAATGACACCAACAATGGGGAACCATTACACCCAATGATACCAACAATAGGGCATTATTTCTACCTCTAGTACCAAATGTGGCAATGTTAATTCCCACTGATGCCGGGAAAATTTCCACTCCATCTGGCCACAGTGCGGCCCCTCTAAAGTCTGAAGGACAAGAAGCTGTCCCTTTGTTTAGAAAGTTTGGAGACCCCTGATCTACAGGCTAGTTAGTAGAGGACTTGGGGGTGGGAGCTGGGTTAAGATTAGTTTTAGACCAGACTTCCACGTTAATTCTCAAAAATGTCGAATTAGTGAATTGCAATTATTTAGACTCTAATGAATACATGCATGAATATTTGTATAATCGTGCAATTCATATTTCACAATGGACTTTTTTTTTCTTTTCTTTTTTTTTTACATACAATTTTCTAACAATAGTTAAAATGGGTTCCATCTCAATACGGTTCCCATTTAGCCATCAGTTTTAATAATTGGCCTTGGTTTCAGCCGTATGTACTTGCCAATAATCAGGTAAATCAAAAATGAAGGAATTACATATTCTGCTGATTTGATCATCACTAACTTATTCATATCGGGGGGGTTCTATACAAAGGCTTATTTTCCAATGAAATAAATGCCATACCCCTCTGATCCTGGACCAAGACACCCATTGGGTGCTAAACAAAGCAATATATGTGGCGTGTCCAAACATAATCGTTTTATTGCTGTGCTTTTACAGATCTCTGTGTTCTCCATGTGAGCTTTGTACAGACTCCATTGAACAGACCTCTTGCTGTATTAAAAAAAAAACATAGATTTAATGATTTCCTAAAGTGTGCCACACTAATGACATCGGATCGCATGGTACAGTAGTATCATGAGATTAGGTTGCTTTGCAGCCATTCTTAACCATGGTTCCAATAAACACTAGGGTCCCTCCAGAGGTTCCTAGGGGTTCCATGAGCAAGGAGCAATGTCTACCTCTCAGATACGTTCCCAATGACACCAACCATCTTATGCCCTGTTACTGTACACACGATCGGAATTTCCGATGGGATAAAATCCGATGGAATTTTCCGTCGGAATTCCGTTCAAGCTGTCTTGCATACACACTGTCAGACCAAATTCCGATCTTCAAGATTGCGGTGACGTACAACACTACGACGAGCCGAGAAAAATTAAGTTCAATGCTTCCGAGCATGCGTTGACTTGATTCTGAGCATGTGTGTTTTTTTCTCCGTTGGAGTTCCACACAGACAATCCACACAGACAATCGGAATTTAACATGTTCTATTTCTAAACCCACGACGGAAAAAAGTCAGATACGGCCCACACACGGTCGGAATATCCGATGAAAAAATTCCGTCAGCCTTTTTTCATCGGAAATTCCGATCGTGTGTACAGGGCATAAGATATCTGGGAGGGATTCTTCCCAATGATCTCAAATGTAAGGAGAATTCTTCCTGCTGACCATCACACTAATGTACCGTGAACTTTTGGTGGGCACTACTTTTGGTGCGGTCCGGTGCAATTTCAGGCCATTCAAATGAATGGGCTGAAATCACGCTGTACCTTGATCGCATGTGAATAGCACACAGGGTTGCCAGCCTCCTGAAGTGAAATTTACTGACATAGTACAAAAAATTGTACTGACAGAGCAAATTTTTTTACTGCTACAACACAAAATTTACTGACAGGACAATTTTCTTTTATTGACAGTTCAAAGAATTAGCCAAAATGACTGTTTTCAGTGTAAATATCAATTTTTAAAGTGTCACTAAACCCAGGACTCTGCATTCACTATATCTAGTCTCTCACAGTACACAGAACATGGAAATGTAATTATTTTAGTAAATATAAACTGATAAATACCTTTTTCTCATCAGCAGTATATAGCAGTCTTGTGGCTTCTATCAGTGTCTGGTTAAAACTCATAGGAGGAGTTTTCATTCTGCTCTAACTGTCCTATGAGGCTTCATGACCCCTGACTTTCTGTCTGGACAGTGCTGATTGGCCCTGTGCTGATCACATGCATCCTCCAAAAAAATAAAAAACTCTCTAGCAATACACACCAAACTGAGCATGTGCAGAGTGCCCCCCAAGGCTCTGTTCTATCAGGAGATGGATTGGGGACAGTGGAAGAAGGGGAGGATCAGAGAAGGCAGGATCAATCAACCTTTTTACACAGTACAGAGGATAGACCCCTTAGGTTCCACAGTGAGTATAACAAGCATGCTTTATTGCATATACAGACTGATTTTACTGTTGTGGATTAAGTAACACTTTAAACCGGAGCTCGAGGCTCCTTCAGATTTATTTTTTTAAGTCAGCAGCTACAAATACTGTAGCTGCTGACTTTTAATATTTGGACACTTACCTGTGCACGAATCCAGCGGTGTCTTCACAACAAGCATGCAGCTAGTCCAATTAGCAATGTGTTTAATGTATAACAAAAGGCAAAAAACATACTTCTCCTTTTACATAAAGGTTGAAAAATCGTTCAAACCCATTTTTAGAAAAACTAGAATTCAGCCGTGAGAGCAAACGATAGTGTTTTTTTGTTAGTTTTTACACATATACCTAGTGCAAACAGTTTGGACGGGAGACACATTAACCTTTCAATTTATCGTTCGTTAGGCAGAACATTTCCAAACTAGTCCTTTGTTTTTTCGGCTCAAAAACGTCCCAACCGATTACCGATTTGTGCCCATTAACTGGCCGAAAAATGAACAAACTGTCTAAATGACCAAATTTTGGCCCATTTTTCATATAGTGTATGGCCAGCATAACTGAAGTATCATTATTCATGTACTTATTTCTATAACTAATAAAAAAATAAAGTAGGTTAATTGGCTCCTGTCTAAATTGGCCCTAGAATGTGTATGAATGTGAGCTAGGGACAGTGGCAGCTGGTGCTCCATTTTTTGGGGGGGGCAGCAAACAAAACCACACAAAACCCCCCCGTTCAGTCGGTCGGTCCATCAGTCAAATTCCCCACCCCCCAGACACTCGGTAAACCAAACATCTCCCCCCCCCTAGTCACTCGCCTAGTACACCCACCAGCTTCCCCCCTCCTCTGCGGTCAATACGGTCGCTTCTCTTCTCGGCCAATCAGGTCTTAAGACCCGCTTCCTGATTAGCCAGGAGGAGAAGCAGAAAGACAATAGTGAATATTAGTTCGCTATTGTCACACAACTGGGTGGGCTCAGGGACCAGTGCTCTGCGCCCCGAGCCCACTTTTTTTTTAAGCCAATTAGAGCCGCAGGCTCTAATCATGTGCTTAAAAAAAAAGCATTGAAATCCATGCGCCTGGCCCCTAATCTTCTCCTCTCGGCCAATTGGGTCTTAATACCCGCTTCTGATTGGCTGGGAGGAGAAGCAGGAAGACCATAGTGAATATTAATTCGCTATTGTCACACAACTGGGTGGGCTCATGGCGCAGTGCTCTGCGCCCCAAGCCCACCCTTTTTTTAAGCCAATTAGAGCCCCTAATCATGTGCTTAAAAAAAAAAAGCATTGAAATCCATGCGCCCGGCCCCTAATTTACATACTGTGTGCCGGATGCATAGATTTCAATGTTTTTTTTAGAAGGACATGATTGGAGCCCTTAGGATTAGGGGGGCGGCGCTCCTGCGCCCCTAATGGAGCAGCCGCCACTGGTTAGGCCCCTTTTACACTGGGGCGGGAGGTGCAGTGCCACTATTTTTAGCGGCGCTTTACCGTCGGAATTGCGGCGGTATTCGGCCGCTAGCGGTGTGGTTTTGACCCCCTCTAGCGGCCGAGAAAAAAGGGTTAAAAACCACGCAAAGCGCCTCTGCAGTATAGCCGCGCTGTCCCATTGATTTCAATGGGCAGGAGTGGTGGAGGAGCGGTAAACACACCGCTCCTTCACCGCTCCAAAGATGCGGCTAGCGGGACTTTTGGAGCGGTCTTGCTAGCGCTCCGCTCCAGTGTGAAAGCCCTCGGGCTTTCACACTGGAGGAACAGCAGCCGCTGTTTAGGGTCGGTTTGCAGACGCTATTTTTAGCGCAATAGCGCCTGCAAACCACCCCAGTGTGAAAGGGGTCCAAGGGACCTTAGATTGTAAGCTCCTTGAGGGCAGGGACTGATGTGAATGTACAATATATATGTGTGTAAAGCGCTGTGTAAATTGAAGGCGCTAAATAAGTACCAAAAAATAACGTATATACTCGAGTATAAGCTGGCCCAAATATAAGCCGAGGCACCTAATTTTACCACAAAAAAAAATGGGAAATCGTATAAGCCATGTGCATGCCTCACTGTGTCCATGCCTCACTGTGTCCATGCCTCACTGTGTCCATGCCTCACTGTGTCCATGCCTCACTGTGTCCATGCCTCACTGTGCCCATGACTAGACTGACGTTTAACATTGGAGTCTATGGAAGGGGTGCCCGGCTTTAAAAAATCGGTGCTCCCCGACGTAGGTCCCCCAGACAACAAACTTTGCACATGTATAGAGGAGAAATGGGCTACATGTGTGCCAATATTGGGGCCAGGGGACCAGGGGGCCGGCCGGTACCGGGTCCCCAAAGTCTGGAAGATTAGGCACAAAAAGGTGACTCGAGTATAAGCCGAGGGGGGCATTTTCAGCACAAAAAAATGTGCTGAAAAACTCGGCTTATACTCGAGTATATATGGTAAATAAAAAATAGAAGAACAAAGAAAAAAAAAGTAAGGAAAAAAAAAAAAGAAGACCAATCTAAAGATTGATAAGCTGCAATATAATAAATTTTTATTTTTTGGGTTTAGATACGCTTTAAGTAAGCCAATGCCGAGTTCTCATAATAACCGGAGTGCACCCAACGCGCGATCCATCCCATGAATCTCATCACTCCCAGGCATAAAGTCCCGCACACAGTTAAAACAAATTGCCGTGTTGTTGAAATGATCCCAGCTCTTTTGATAGTCAGAGAAGGAGCGGTCCTGTAATTGTGATCCCCTGTTATTCTTGGCAGGTAGGCCTGTTTTGTGATCTGATAAACACGCCGTTTAGGGCAATGAATATTAAAAAAAAGCACACTCCTTATTTTCTCCTGCATTCCTGCTATGTGTGTGGCTAGAGCCATCCCTTCATCTGTAAATCTTTTTCACAGCCCCGTTCACTGCAGGAGTTTGGCTACCCTGAGATAACCTCGCAAACTACACTGCCCAGTTGTAAAGGGCCGCATGAATTAAACCATAAGATGCCAAGTGTTATTGAGCAGTTTTATAGCTGGAACAGATGTGAAGCTATGTACATAAAATTAATTTCTCCGGCCGCCTGGGGGTAAATTAACCCCTTTCTTAAAAAAGAAAGTTCATTCGAATGTTACAATTCTTGCTAAAATCATTAAGTGGCGTGACTATAGGAGTTATTTGTACAGGAAAAAATAAAAATCAGTGTGAGTTCTCTTTCTTCTGCGTTTATTTTGATAATAATAATTAGATAAGGCTTGGCGTAACGCGGTCCACCACCGCTATCAGCTAGCCGTGCCAGTAAAATGGAAATGGATTCATAAGGAAATTTAAATTTCAGTCTGCTGCCACCTAGTGGGGACATAATCACACAGTTTAACTTTTTCCTAACTTTTCTGATCCTGAAATACACTATATTGCCCAAAGTTTTGAGACGCCTGCCTTTACAGGCACATAAACTTTAATGGCATCCCAGTCTTAGTCCGTAGGGTTCAATATTGAGTTGGCCCTCCCTTTGCAGCTATAACAGCTTCAACTCTTCTGGGAAGGCTGTCCACAAGGTTTAGGAGTGTCTATGGGAATGTTTGACCATCCTTCCAGAAGTGCATTTGTGAGGTAATTTTATAATAAAGGAGTGTGGAGGGCATGACAGTGGGCGATATGTACAGGAGAGGAGTGTGGAGGGTATGACAGAGGGCAGTATGTGCAATAAAGGAGTGTGGAGGGCATGACAGTGGGAGGTATGTACAGGAATGGAGTGTGGAGGGTGGAGGGTATGGCAGTGGGTTGTATGGGGGGTTGGAGAACTATATTTATGGATGATATATGGGGGGAGAACTGTATATATGGATGGTATATGGGGGGGTGGATAACTGTATATATATGGATGGTATATGGGGGGAGAGCTGTGTATATGAAGGGGTGAGAACTATATGGATGGATGGTATATGGGGGGGGGCAGAACTGTATGTATAGATAGTGTATGGTGGGGGGGAAGTGGTGAGCCCTTTGGTATCCTGACATGCTAATGTAGCGGGGTCTCCTTTAAGGCCCCGGGACTACATTACCCAGAACCCCGTTCGGCACCCAGAGTGCAATTGGCCACCGCAGAGACTCATGGGAGGGGCTATTTAAGAAGGAGGAGAGGCAGAGCTCGGCCTCTTTGGGACACCGCGCTGCAAGCAACAGTTTCTTCCTGTGCGGATCTGCTGCAGTGCAAGGCCTGAAGCCTGGGGCCTTGCACAACTTCTGAAGAGCCTTCCCCCCCACTGTAAAGCCTGGGTGGCATCTGACTTGTCGAGTGAGGACATCAGTTGGATCGGGGACCCGATCGTGGCGGACGTTGTGTGCGGAGACACAGCAGGTGAAAGTCCCGAACTGGGATCGCGTCCGGAGTGGTGAGCGAGCACTTGCTCAATCCAATAGACTGTACCGTTTTTAGGCCTATAGACTGCCTTGACCCACCGATCATTTGTTTGCTGTTCCACTGGAGACCAGTAGCAGGACAGGGTTAAAGGGGTTTCCAGTATAGTGTTCCTTGTGACTGTCTACTTTGTGGATTACAAAATACTGTTCATCAAGTGCACCACCGAAAGTTTGCATGCGAAGAAACCCCTTTAGAAAAGACTGAGATTTATTCTGTGTCAGGCCTGACCAGGGAGGGGTATAGACTATTGTTTAGTGCGCCACAGGGCGCGTACACCATAATAGCTGCGCGTGGTGGATTACCATGCTGCGCCATTATTGTGTGCTCTACCAAATGCTGCAGGGCTCTGTAAGCAAGTTGTATGTGTTATGTTCTGCTTATGCCTTCTAATACAAAAGTAAAACCGTTATATTTGATCTCTCGCATCAGTGTGTTGTCTCAGACCAAAAAGATTACCCTTGCAATACTGTTTGCTTGTGATACAAGTAGAATCCCTAGACTAACTGTGCCATAGGGGACTAGACAAGATTGCCGGGGGTTGGTGGAGCTGTACTCAAGGCCCGAAATCAAACCAGCGGCCCTCTTAACTGGGGGTAGCGCTACACTAACATTGCAAAAACGTACATTAACAGCTGGGTTCCCAGAGAGATCTCCGCACACTTTTCAACAGAGCAGCAGGGAACGCGGAGGCTCCGCCTTCAAACCCACCTCCGTGTCCCTTCTGCAGACAGCCAGAGAAGAGCACTCTACCTCTGTGTCCTGTTTACCGTCTGCATCCAGCTGTGCAGCACACTGAGTGGACGGAGGCGCGCCGCTGACAGTTGGGGGGGGGTAGATGGGGAGGGAGAATTGTAAACCTTGGCCCTAGGCCCGTTGTGGAGCAGGAGCACAAATCACTGTGGACCGGAACTCGGGACACGCACATGGTGGCACAGCTTAGGCACAGGCACAGTGAGCCACCGGCTGGTCTGAATAATGTGTCCGGGTCTCAGGCGGGCAGAGACCCGGACACATGTTTCAAAACCAAACTGTCTGGGTGAATCCCAGACAGGTGGCAACCCTAGCCCCGCCCTCCACGCCCTCCTCACTGGCTGTGATTGACAGTAGCAGGAACCAATGGCTGCTGCTCCTGTGTCTGAGCCAAGGAGGAGGGAGAGACGAGAGCTGCTGCTCTTGTGCACACCGCTGGATAGAGATTGGGCTCAGGTAAGTTACATGGTGGCTGGGGGGGGGAAGCTGCACACTGAAGGTTTTTTACCCTAATGAATTCTCTGGAAAAAAAACTTCAGCCTTTAGAACCACTTTAATACAATAATGAATTTTCTTAAAGCCCAATTCCAGTTCGGGCATTTCATCAAAATTGGTTAAAACCAAAATAGCATTTCCAGCTGGACATACCTGATCTCCAAAGCTGCATTCTGCAGGCTCACTGATCCCATTATGCAGCACTGCTCCTCTACCAAGTTGAATAACGCAGGGCTCCTCCCCCAAACCTGCACTCACAAGAGAATGCAGCAAAGAATGGCATCTCATCATTACATGGCGGTGCTCTCTTTAGCGTTTAGAATCCATTCACTGGTGGAAGAAGAGAGAGAAGGTGACCTGAGGGTAGCAGGCCAAAGAGTGCTGGATAAAAGGTATTTATATATATATAGATATATATATCTATATATATATGTAGCGGGTATTTGAATTTAGGGGAAGCATCTGGGTGGTAGTGTAACCCAGATGCACTGATTGCTAGGGAATCTGAGACCCTTTTTTGTGATTCTTGGAGGACTCTGGTGGTGTGAGGTTCCCTGCGGCCTACAGGTGGCGTTGTCACCCTGGCTGGAGTAGAACTCACACCGCAAGACTGTGCCTTTTTGTCCTTTCCTGGCGCTGGTACAGCGGGGCGGGGAACCCGCTGGAACGCAAAAGGAGAGGAGATAAAAGGGGCGGACGCCCTGACCTTAGGGTTCAGAGACGGAGGACGGGGCCACACCCAGGTACCTTCAGCTTGGGTGCTGGCATCCCGGAGTTCCGGGCCCAGGTGCCCTTGACCTGGCCGGAGCGAGAGATGGAGTCCATCTCAGGCACCTTTAGCCTGGGGTGAGGTACTATGGCGGATGCCTGGGGCTCAGTACTTTTGACTGAGTTCCGCGAGGGTGCAGGAATCCGAGGGGGCCCTAACTCTTTGGGTGCCCGTGTCTGAGTTCGTGAGGACTGGTGAGTGGAACTTCTCTGGAGAGTCCGGCGCAGCATTGCTGGTGACAGAGAGGCCTCCGGTGACTCCCTTGGACAGATATCCTTCCCCTGACAGGGGCTGTGCTAGCAAAGGTAATTCATGTTCTACCTCATATAGTCAGTGGCAGTGACTATTCGCCATTGGTGACACTACAGTGGTTAGCGATACCGTGAAGGATTGTGCCTCGACCTACTCCCATTAATACTGAACTGTTGCAAAGGTCCCAACTTGACTGTGCTGTATGTTTATTCGCTGAGAAGAATAAAACTGTGTTGGACCTATTCAGTGTGTGGAACTCTGGTTACTAGGAGCAAAGGGGAGTGAATCTGAGGAAAGGATTTGACCCTAGGACAACTGCACAAAGCCCAATCTTTTTGGCCTTCACCTCTTCACTATGGAGGACATTGGCCGTGGTGTATCTCATCCCTCCCCCCGGTACTGACACCCCTAGACAGAGACAGAAAAGCTGAGAATGAGAAGGGGTGAGAGGGGTGAGGTCGCTACACATATATATATATATATATATATATATATATATATATACTGAATAATAAAAAAAAATGTTTGTGGCATGCTGCAAAATGGGTTGGGATCAACATACCACAACAAAAAAATACCCTTGCAGTTGGACCCCCAGACTGTTAAGGTTAAATCCTCATAATGCCTAGGGATGGCACAATAAGAAAAAATACTTACCTTGTTTTGTGCTCCAGCAGATATCACCCAATGGTGCGACCAGTCCCACGGCCTCCCTAATATATATACGTATCGCTCATAGCCACAGTTGCATGCTCACCCCCACAGCAAGCAATGCAGTTTTAATAGCCATGCATTATACACGATGATGCCTGAGGGACCACTCACAAACTGGAGGTTGCGGAAAAGAGTGCAGCGCCAGAGCCGAGCAGAGCTGATCAGAACAGGAAGGGGGGGGGGGGATAGAGTAAGTAATAATACCTGTTCCTCTACCCCCTAGACATAAAGAGCATTTTACCTTTGCAGTGTAGGAGGGGGTCCCACTGCAAGGGTAGATTTATTTTCTAGATCCTGGAGTTGGGAAAGGGAATGGGACCTGCATGGGACTAGAAGCCCCATCCCACCATTGGCCATGAGCACTGAGTTATGGGAGATATACATAAGCCCTCTACATTAAAGCAGTGGCCAATTGGGGGAGGCTATTTCAGTTGATTAAGGTTGTTAAATTTTGAACCAGCACTTTAATTGACTTACTTTAAGTATGAAATTCTTACTTTAAAGAAGAACTCCAGTCGTTGATATACTATACATAGTTACATGGCTCCAGCTTGGAACCATGTGACTATGTACTGTACTGTATATACCATACCTAGTCGATGCCCCTGGAAGTTTCAAAATCACTGAAGTATCAATCACTATTCCAGTGACCTCCACTAGCTTCAGGGTCCCGTGCCAAGCAGCTGCCCTGCAGTGATTTCCAGCTTTCAGGGGCATCAGCTAGATACAGTATGTCATATACATAGTTACATTGGTCCAAGCTGGACCAATGTAACTATGTATAAAACATGTGTAGCAGACCCCCAAAATTGGGGTCACTATGCTCTAAATTTAAGGGCAGCCTGAGCAATAGTTTAGCTCAGGTTCTCCAATTCTGGTTAGTTTGGACTCTGCTCTGCTGTAATGTTGCCTGGAGAATAGTTCCCCTTGACCTGCAGGTGGCGCTGTTGCCCTGGTCTTGAGGAGAACCACAGGTGGCATTGCGGTGTGGTTGGGTGTCCTCTCTCGGCTGCTGTGCGGTGGGCGTGTTTTGCCTGCTGTGCATGCCGGGAGAGGGTACATAAAGGGCAGACGCCATGATCTGGTGTGATGTGCCGGGGGGGATTTCAAGGGGGACCCCTGGTGGCGAAGTCATGCCCTTTGGCCCTGCTGGCCGGGGGGTGCGTGAACTGGTCAAGGAGTCTCGGGCACCTTTAGCCCGAGGCTGCGGAGTTCCAGGTAGGCCCAGTACCTTCAACTGGGTCTACAAAACCAACCACTGGAGTCCCAGGGAACCCGAGGGAGGGTGGCCCGCTCTGAAACAGAGGAAACCGGGGGAGGACCTGTCCGATGGATCGGTGAAGGAAGTCACGGTCTCGGGGAGGCCTGGTTGCCTATCAGAGGGAAGGATTCGTGAGTTGCAAGATATCTCCTGTAGCATTGCGCCATTGTCACCTATGGTCTCTATAATCTACAGGCGTTGGGAATGTTCTAAATTCAGGACCTAAAGGATTCTGTGGCAGATGATCTCCTGAACTTGTCTTTGAAGGGGACTAAAACTAAAGTGTTATGTTCGTGCTACACTCCGGCTGCTAGAACTGTGAGAGGGATCTATCTGGGTGAGCAATACCCACTCAGGCTAGAGTGGAGAATAGGGTGACTGGGTGCCGCGTGCCTAAACCTATTTGCCTACCAAATCCTATTGCTGTTTGAACCTTTTCCCCAAATTTGTTTCAAGCAAAAGAAAATAAAACTCATCTGTTGGAGTTTAAATATTGACTGGACATTGGCCTTCTTTCGGGAAGAATAGACTTTTTCCTACATTCTAGTGACGAGAACCAACAGAGGGGAGGTAACTCACTGCAGGACCCAAAATTGCAAGAACACCGCTCAATCTCTTATACCAGGAGGATACGGGCATGTGGCACGGTGTGCCTTTACCCCTGCAAGTGAAGGTAGGCAGGAAAAAGGGTCTGTGTGCTACATATCCATACATGAAATTCCTCCTTAAGTATGTGTAGCGGGGTGTTCCCCTTTAATACAAGAGACTACATTACCCAGAACCCCATTCGGCAATGTTCCGCCGCAGAGACTCATGGGAGGGGTTATAAAAGGAGGAGGCGAGGCTGGGCTCGCTCTCTTTGGGGACACGAGACTTCAGAGACTGATCCTCCTGTGCGGACGTGTCGGAGTGCAGGGCCTGAAGCCTGAGGCCTTGCGCAGCACCAAAGAGCCTTCCACCCCTCTGCGAGCCTGGGTGGCATCTGACTTCGCTTGACTACAGCCTTGTTGGATCGGGGACCCGATCGCTGAAGAGACGGAGTGTGTGTGTGAGGACACAACAGGTGGAAGTTCCCGGACTGGGACCGTAGTCCGGGCGGGTGAGAGGGCATATGCCCAACCGATATACTGTTACTGCATCTAGGCCTATAGACTGCCGTGGCCTATGAGTTGTTCTTAGTGCTCTTATTGAAGATTCCCCTTGTTAGAACTAAATCTACCGTTCGCATAGTCAAGTTCTACTCCATCTTTACCTACCCCATTGGATTACAAAGTTTGTACTCTATTAATGTGCACCACCGTTAAAGACCTGCCGGTGAAGAAAAAAAGAACTAAGTTATAGATACTAAAACCAGGCCTGGTGGAGTTTCTAGGGTGGTTTGGTTACTGCGCCACAGGGCACTTAGCTAACGGTCGCCCGCATGGCGCACTTGTTATGTCTTAACCCTATAGTGTGTTAGTGTGGCTAGGCTTTACATTACAAATAATTATTCTGTAAACTGTTATTGATGTTATCTTCTTTTCCTTTACCAAGAGCTTAAGTAAAATCTTACATTTATTTAAATTCAGTATTGTTTCAGTGCTCAGTTATTCATACAGTAATAGACATACAATTTACTGTCAGTACTAGCTGTGCCAGTAGGGGGTAGAGCATATTGCCAGGGGTTGGCGGAGCTGTATTCAGGGCCCAAACTAAATCAGCGGCCTTCTTAGTTGGAGGTATCGCTACACGTGGGGGCTCGTCCGGGAGATCTCATGCCCCCACCAGTGATATAGAAGATTGGACCCAAGTGGCACCGGACGGGGTGCGGGCCCTTTGTCAAGGAGCTGAATTCTAGGCCAGAGGAGGCTCCAGAGCAGAAGAAATAGGAGTTACCATGGTGGGAGTCCCAAAACACTACTGTGGAGTGACTCAATTGGTCGAAGACAACCTGCCGAGATTGTCCAAGAAGGATTTGAGGAGTGACCAATTGGAAGACCCAATGGGGAGATTGGTCCTGGAGGCCCTGGAGAATCAGGATCCAAACAAACTCCTGTGTCATCCCTCAAAGGAGGCTCGCCTGTTGAGGAAAGAATGGGACAGGTTGCAGGTACATCAGGGAGTGGTCTACCGAAGGGGCCCCTCTGATGACTCAGAAGATAAGTGGCAACTGTTCCTCCCAGAGAAACATCGAGAGACTGTTCTGATTGCCCTGCATGACAATCATGGCCATCTAGGGGCTGAAAGGACCTTTCAACTTGTCAGAAGTCGGTTCTATTGGCCCCGCATGAGGGCAGAGGTAGAAGAGTACTGCCACTCATGTGCACGATGCATCCAGAGGAAGACTTTACCCCATCAAGCTGCCCCAATGGGCCATCTACAAAGTCAAGGCCCAATGGATCTGGTATGCATTGACTTTCTCTGCCTTGAACCTGACCTGAGTGGACTAGGAAATGTTCTGGTGATAACCGACCATTTCACCCGGTATGCCCAAGCTTTCCCAACCAAAGATCAGAAGGCCTCCACCGTAGCCAAGGTACTTATGGAGAAGTACTTTGTCCATTATGGGCTGCCACAGCGGCTTCATTCAGATCAGGGAAGGGACTTTGAGAGTAAACTGATCCGGAGACTCCTGGATTAGTTGGGAATCAAGAAGACTCGAACTACACCTTACCACCCACAAGGGGATGCTCAACCGGAAAGGTTTAACCGAACCTTGCTCAACATGTTGGGGACTCTGGAAAGTGAGAAAAAGCAACATTGGAGCAAACACATAGCAGCCCTAGTACATGCTTACAACTGCACCATCAGTGATGCTACAGGTTACTCCCCATATCGACTCATGTTTGGGAGAGAAGCGAGACTACCTGTGGACTTGGCCTTTGGCACCTCTCTGGATCATTCCTCAGCCACATCCCACAAAGGATATGTGGACAGGCTCAGACACAGCCTGAAAGTAGCCTATGAACAAGCTCAAGCGGCCTCAGATCAAAGGGGAGCTAGAAACAAAAGAAACTTCGACTTGAAGGTCCGGGTGCAAGACCTACAGCCCGGGGACCGAGTACTGTTACGCAATCTGGGGGTCCCTGGGAAGCACAAACTTGCAGATAGATGGAGATCTGAACCTTATGTCATCTGTAGGAAGTTGCCGGGCCTGCCTGTCTACAAGTTGAAGCCGGAAGGAAAGGTGGGCCCTCTGAAGACGTGGCATCGAAACCACCTGCTCCCTCTTGCTGAGGCAGTTAGAATACCTCCCGTGGGAGATTCCCTTGAACCGGCCTCTATCCTGGATACTCCTAGGCCGAATACTCGGTCGCAGGCTTCCCGAGATGAAGATGGAGAGGCCTCTCAACTTAGTGAAAATGAGGATGCAGAACTTAATTGGCTGTGGCCTTCCCCAACTCCAGGAACTTCTACCATAGACCTTCCAATCACTGAGGACACCACAGATGAAACACTGAACCCAGAAGCCACAGAGTTCATCCCCTCTAGTCCTTCAGCAGATTACTGGGAAGATGCCCATGATGGTTACTCAGAGGAAGAGGAGCCTGTGGCACCAGAGCCAGAAATCCAAAGAGAGCAAAGGGCTCGAAGAGTCATCCGGCCTCCTAAGAAGCTGACCTACCCACAAATGGGGAATAGCTCAGAGGATTCTGTAGTTACTGCTAGGAGGAATGCTGAAAATCCGGATCCCTCCACTGTCCATTTAGTGGAGGGCAACCCCAGCTCACTCTCTGGCACAGCTAGGCAGGCCACCCATGATAATGTGACCTGTGGGCAAGGGAATTCTACTCCTCAGTTTTGGTGGGAATTCCCTATGCCAACATCGTTTGTAGAATTGTCTAGAGTTGTACATAGTCTTTGTTAAGGTTTATCTTTGGGGACCAAAGAGTTCAAGTGGGGGGAGTGTGTAGCGGGGTGTTCCCCTTTAATACAAGAGACTACATTACCCAGAACCCCATTAGGCAATGTTCCGCCGCAGAGACTCATGGGAGGGGTTATAAAAGGAGGAGGCGAGGCTGGGCTCGCTCTCTTTGGGGACACGAGACTTCAGAAACTGATCCTCCTGTGCGGACGTGTTGGAGTGCAGGGCCTGAAGCCTGAGGCCTTGCGCAGCACCAAAGAGCCTTCCACCCCTCTGCGAGCCTGGGTGGCATCTGACTTCGCTTGACTACAGCCTTGTTGGATCGGGGACCCGATCGCTGAAGAGACGGAGTGTGTGTGTGAGGACACAACAGGTGGAAGTTCCCGGACTGGGACCGTAGTCCGGGCGGGTGAGAGGGCATATGCCCAACCGATATACTGTTACTGCATCTAGGCCTATAGACTGCCGTGGCCTATGAGTTGTTCTTAGTGCTCTTATTGAAGATTCCCCTTGTTAGAACTAAATCTACCGTTCGCATAGTCAAGTTCTACTCCATCTTTACCTACCCCATTGGATTACAAAGTTTGCACTCTATTAATGTGCACCACCGTTAAAGACCTGCCGGTGAAGAAAAAAAGAACTAAGTTATAGATACTAAAACCAGGCCTGGTGGGGTTTCTAGGGTGGTTTGGTTACTGCGCCACAGGGCACTTAGCTAACGGTCGCCCACGTGGCGCACTTGTTATGTGTTAACCCTATAGTGTGTTAGTGTGGCTAGGCTTTACATTACAAATAATTATTCTGTAAACTGTTATTGATGTTATCTTCTTTTCCTTTACCAAGAGCTTAAGTAAAATCTTACATTTATTTAAATTCAGTATTGTTTCAGTGCTCAGTTATTCATACAGTAATAGACATACAATTTACTGTCAGTACTAGCTGTGCCAGTAGGGGGTAGAGCATATTGCCGGGGGTTGGCGGAGCTGTATTCAGGGCCCAAACTAAATCAGCGGCCTTCTTAGTTGGAGGTATCGCTACATATGTGACATTACAATTCTACAAAAGCTGATATAAAGTAAAAGGAGAATGTAGACACCAAGCTTACTTTAATAAAAGAACATAGGTGCAGTGTCTACTCTTCTACCCTCCTTCGTCCAAAGAAACAACCTTAATCATAAACTTAAAGTATTACAATTTGCAGTGGAAAATGTTGCCCAATTATCTAACACACTAATACAGTACGTCAAGCGAGGTGGCATTTCCCCAAAAGGACCTAGACAAGTTGTGAGCTTGCACATTAGAGTGGCGGAGGAGATTAATAGATATAAATGCAAATCTATTCCACTGGGGCATTACATCTACGAGGAACTTAAACCCTAAATGATAATCTAATAAATGAATCATTGAAGGAAAGGAATAAAGGAGCACTGCATCATAGACAATAGGCTTAGAAACAATACAAATGTTAATCTGTGCCTCTTGAGACTCCGCAAGATCTCTTATTAAAATGAATACAAACTGCTGGAATGAGTGCAATTTTTGCCAATTTAGAGCATGATAACATCCATCCTACATGTGTTGTACAGCTGGGTAGTATATTAAGAGATAGATACCTTAAAAAAGGTGTTACTACCTAGCCAAATAAGAAAAATAATACATGTACAGTAGCAGGACCAGAATGAAATTTAAATATCCTATTAAGTGGAAAGCCAATAAAAACATTAATATTTTTTAGTTTTGCAGAGCAGGGTGAAGATTTAGACCCCTCTTTACTTTCATCCTCACCCATTGAACAGGGCTTTTTTTCAGCGGGAACATGAGGGAACGCAGTTCCAGCACCTCCAGCACTGAATGTATGTACTTAAAGGGGTGCTGGAGGGTCTATTGATGCTGGCTGCTGGGGTATCTATTGTCACTGGTGGGGATCTGTTTTTGTGTGGGGGACTATTGTTTCTGTGTAAAGCCTCGTACACACGGTCTGACTTTTTGCCAACAAACTTCAAAATGAGCAAGTTTGACAAAAAAATCTGACCGTGTGTACGCTCCATCGGACAAACTTTTTTGGTTTTCATCAGACAAATGTTCGGTCTGCAAACGGACAAACTTTTCGCCAACAAAAGTCCGATGGAGCAAAGTCTGACTGTGTGTACAGAAATCCATCGGACTTTTGTCCGATGGACAAATAAGCATGCCCAGAACCAATGTTAAAATCAACCAACAATAGCAGAAGTTGACCAAAGGGTGGCAGTAAAGAGCAGAAAAGAGCAGAAAAACCACGTGATGTTTGAAAAGTTTTGGGAAAGTTTGCAGAAAAGTCAGAGCGTGTGTATGCTATGGGTGTGCCCGGCCAACTCCCTTCGCACAAAAATCAATGGAAAAGTTTGTTTGAAGTCCGACCGTGGGTACGAGGCTTTAGTCTACTGTTGCTGGTGGGGGGGTCTTATCTTGCTGGGGGGTCAATTGTTGCTAGGTGGGATCTACTGTTGAGGGAGAGGTCTGTTATTTCTGCTAGGGGTCTATTGTTGGTAGGGTGGTATTTTGTTGTGGGGGGTCCATTGTTGCTGGGGGAAAGTCTTTTGTTGTGTGGGGGGTCCATTGTTGCTTGGGGGGTCATTTGTTGTGTGGGGGTCCCTTGTTGCCGGGTTGAAAAGTCTTTTGTTGTGTGGGGGATCTATTGTTTCTGGGGGGGCTCTATTGTTGCTCTGAGTAGCACAAAATACTTGGTTCTGTATTCTCTGAAAGGTGCTGTACTGAGAGGTGGGTAGGGGGTGGAACCAAGGGATGGTGCTCAGAGACGGGTAGGGGGCATAGATGAAGTGTGACTCGGAAGGGTGGAGTTCCTGCACCTATTCCCTGAGAAAAAAAGCCCTGCCCATCGTTATGTCACCAGGACAGATATAGTAAGAACCAACACTTTGCAGTTGTTACCAGACTAAAGTGCAAACAGTTTTTGTGGAAGGTGGAAAAGGTGGAATTTCCCCTCATTTGAGGAAGTTTCTTCTAAATTCTTTATGTAGACAGAAGAAACAAAGTGTCAAAGGATCAGTTTCAAAGTTCATATAACCTTTATTCTTGACAATGGAGTCACAAACTGGAAAAATGGTAGCCAACGCTTTTGGGGGTTACCATTTCTCTACTTGTTGTGACTCCATCGTCAAGAATTGAGGTTATATAGACATTTGAACTGATTATTTGGTGCTTGGTTTCTCCTAATGATGTATCATGTTGGGTATGTCTCACTCTTGTGGGACAATTACCCTACTTTTTGTTTTCTGAGTAGCCTAAGGCAGGCCATAGAAGATGAGATTTTTGAAAATCGCTTGATTTATCCATGAACACAGTCAGGCCTATTGTGTTTAGTCAGCACAGTACAGGGATGGTGGGAGCCCCTCATAATGAGCACAGCACAGGGATGGTGGGAGCCCCTCATAATGAGCACAGCACAGGGATGGTGGGAGCCCCTCATAATGAGCACAGCAGGGGTACAGCCCCAGGAGGAAGTCAGCACAGCACAGGGATGGTGGGAGCCCCTCATAACGAATGTTCGTAATTGTTACGAAAAGTTAACGAACCTAACAAACTTTCACATTTCGTATGAATCCAAATTTAATTTCGGACACGAATTACGAATTAACGGGCTACTACAAACACAGGAAGTCAGCACAGCACAGGGATGGTGGGAGCCCCTCATAATGAGCACAGCAGGGGTACAGCCCCAGGAGGAAGTCAACACAGCACAGGGATGCTGGGAGCCCCTCATAACGAATGTTCGTAATTGTTACGAAAAGTTAACGAACCTAATGAACTTTCGTATTTCATACGAATCCAAATTGAATTTCGGACACGAATTACGAAATACGAATTAACGGGCTACTACAAACCGAGGAAGTCAGCACAGCACAGGGATGATGGGAGCCCCTCATAATGAGCACAGTAGGGGTACAGTCCCAGGAGGAAGTCAGCACAGCATAGGGATGGTGGGAGCCCCTGATAATGAGCATAATGAGTCGATGACTGCCATATTGAGAAAGGTATTTTTTGCTTTTTAAATTCATAACAAATGTTCGTAATTGTTACGAAAAGTTAACGAATCTAACGAAAATTCGTATTTCGTACGAAACTAATCCAAATTGAACTTCACACAAATTTTCGTCTAATACGAAATGGAACGGAAGGAAACAAAACAAATTTATTGACGGCGCACATGTCTAGTCACAATCAGAAAAAAAAAAGGGTTTTGGTGGCCATTGTTTTTCTACTGGTTGTGACTCCTCTTCTACTGGTTGTGACTCCTTCTACTGGTTGGTGCTTGGTTTTTTCTATCATGATAAACTTCTCAAGATAGGTGTGTCCCACTCCTGTCTGACAATTTCCCTTTTTCATATTTTATGAGCGACCCAGATCTATCTGACAAGAACCACTACAAATCTGTATTTGAAGCAAGCTGAGCATTAAGTCCAGTACTTCTATTTTTATTTTTATTTTATTCCTCTAAATTCTTGTCATGTTTGTAGGACAGGAGTAAGGGGAAAACTCTCTAGTAGGAATAGCATTAGAAACCTAACAGAGTTTTACTGAAAAAAAAAAAACGTTGCACAATCTTAACATTTCCAACTTTCCAGATTTGAGGCTTTGGATAATGTCCAAGTATTGAGAAGTTAGAATCAGGCCTCGTACACACGGCCGATTTTCTCGGCAAGAACCAGCAAGAAACTTGCTGGCAGAGAGGTCTTGCCGAGTAAATCGGTCGTGTGTACGCGGCTATCGGGTTTCTCGTCGAGAAAACCGACAAGAAACCTCGACGAGAAAATAGAGAACCTGCTCTCTATTTTCTCGTCGAGATTCTCGTCGGCATGTTTCTCGACGAGAAAAGTGAGTGTGTGTACACTTACCTGTCCTCCCGGAAGCCCGCGCATGTTCGAAATGCGCGGTAGCTTCATAGGCATACGTAGGGTATACCAAGATGGCGGCGACGGCATCGAATGTGACGAGCGCATGCTCGTCGTAGTCGATGACGTCACCGCGTACGCTCCATTCAAAGAACCGCGGGTTCTTTGAAACGAGCGTGTGTACACTCGGCCGGGACAAGTTTCTTGTCCAAGAATCTCGTCGAAAAAAACAACATGTTTTTTTCAACGAGAATCTCGGCCGTGTGTACGAGGCCTCACTGTCAGGTTTTTATTGATCCCACTTGGAGAGGTTTGCTCTTTTTTTTTCACTGGAGCTGAAAGTAAAGGAAAATCCAAATTAGTTACCGGTAGTTGTCGCTAGAACAGAAATATAAGGGAAATCTTCCAATGGCGACAACTGTTTAAAGCTGACTATACACTAGTAGAATTTCATTCGAACTTCGGCCTTTCCCTCCCCCATTTTTTTTTCTACTGTCTTCTGCACAATAAGCATACTCACCTAGCTAGCGGATCCAGCTTTGAGCTACTCCTCTGTGCAGCCGCTGCATGGGTCTGGTGCCGCCATGTAGCCTGTGACAGCTTCCGGCTCTTCTGGGTGCAGGCGCCACAAGGACCACCCCCCTCCTCCTTACTGAATGGGACTGCACGTCATGCATCCCAGGGGGCACCGCGTCATTCGACTAGACAAATCACGGAAGCTGGAGAATGGGCTGAGACTTTGAAGTCCGAAAAACTGCAAATACACAAACACAAAAAAAAAAAAAAACGTATCAGCGCTGCGGAGGGGGGCGGGATGGAGAGGAGGAGAGTGCAGCAGAAAAGTGAAGGTCCGCTTTGTTTGTTTGCTTAATCTTCTAACGGTTAATGGGGTCAAAGTTCATTTTCAACTGTAGTGATGAGAAAGGATGGAAAACTTTTCTTGAAGGAGCAAATTTCTAACAGGGTCTGCGATCTTCTTAAAATCGAATATTAAAGCGGTAGTTGAAGTCTACACAAAAAAAAAAAAAATATGGTTCAAATGCAAGTTAAAGGGGTTGTAAAGAGAATTTTTTCTTTTTTTAAAAATAACAAACATGTTATATTTACCTCCACTGTGCAGCTCGTTTTGCACAGAGTGGCCCCGAACCTGGTCTTCTGGGGTCCCTCGGCGGCTGTCTCCGCTCCTGCCCGCAAGAACTGAACACCTTCATGCGATCTCGCATAGTGGTGAGTTCTTGCGGGCGCGCTCCTGTGATATAGCCGCTCACTGTATCACTCGGCCCCGCCCCCCGGCGTGCCGCGTCATTGGATGTGATTGACAGCAGCGCGAGCCAATGGCTGCACTGCTTTCAGTCCATCCACTCTAGCCAATCAATGACCAGGCTGAGCGGCGAAGAGGACGTTGGGGGTGAGCGCAACAGGTGAACAGGCTCAGGTAAGTAAAACGGGGAGGGCTGGGGGGGCCGGTATTGTCGGATGTTTTTTCTGTTTAATTCATAGGATGCATTAAGGTGAAAAAACATGTACCTTTAGTGGCCCTTTAGTGTCATAATGAGCTAGTATGCATCACATACTAGCACACTATAAAAGACTTACCTCTAAAACTAAGCCCTCCAGCGACGTGCTGTCACCACTGATAGGGCTTCTATCTTCACCCAGTCTTCCTTTCGGGTTTGCAGGCTCAGCTGTTTGAATGGCCAAGCTGCGATGACGTCAATCCTGCGCATGCGCATGGGAGTTATGTCCATGGCACAGAGCTCCGGATTGACGGCACATTCTCCCTCAATTCAGAGCGCAGTGCACATCCACCAGTGATGTCACTGGCTGCCAAACATGCGACTATCTCCTAAACCAGTGGTAGCCAACCTTTCAGACAGATCACTAAACTCACAATTTTGAAACCCACATGCCACTAACATTAATATAACATGCCTTATACACACAGTGTCCGGCTCTCTACCCCACTCGCCCCCCCCCCCCCCACACACACACACACATTCTGCATCACACTGCTGCCTTCTTATATTTAACATTAGATCTCACCTACTTATCCAGCCATGTGCTCCAACTCTATGCTCCCACAGTCTGTGATTAGCGCTGCCATTGGAAGTCCCCTCTTTCTTCACCTCCCGCTCTCTTCACTACAGCCCCCCGCCCGCAGACCCCCACAACCACCGGGCAAGGGTTGTGGGGATGAGGCCCTTGTCCCCATCAACATGGGGAAATGGTGCTTTGGGGTCCAGATCCCAAAGCATCCTCCCCATATTGAGGGCATGTGGCCTGGTACGGTTCAGGAGGGGGGTGGGGCGTTCTCTCGTCCCCCCCTATTTTCCTGCGGCCTGCCAGGTTGCGTGCTCGGATAAAGGTCTGGTATGGATTTTTGGGGGGAACTCCACGGCATTTTTTTTTACATTTGGCGCGGAGTTCCCATTAAAATCCATACCAGACCTGGAGGGTCTGGTATGGATATTTGGGGGGACCCCCACGCATTTTTTTTTTTATCAATGACTTCCAAATACTTTTTTCTGTATTGCCGGGACTGACAATTCATTATAGCCGCGAGTACTTTTAAATGACTTTTTTTCCTTCAGAAATGACATTTTGTGCAGGGACAGTTCTAAGCACGGGAAACAAGCACTACTTTACAGGCATACTATACACCCCCCCAGGTGCGAAATTTAAAGGAATATTTCACTTTTATTGTTTCACTTTAAGCATTATTAAAATCACTGCTCCCGAAAAAAACTTTTAAAAACTTTTTTTTGCATTGATACATGTCCCCTGGGGCAGGACCCGGGTCCCCAAACACTTTTTATGACAATAACTTGCATATAAGCCTTTAAAATTAGCACTTTAGATTTCTCCCATAGACTTTTACAGGGTGTTCCGCGGCTTTTCGAATTTGCCGCGAACACCCCAAATTGTTTGCTGTTCGGCAAACAGGCAATGTTCGAGTCGAACATGAGTTTGACTCGAACTTGAAGCTCATCCCTAGTCCTGAGAATTGGAATGATGTCAAGAAAGGGAAGGGCTCCTGTTGTCTACAGTGTTAACTGACCCCGTTGAAGATTGTCGATCAACATATTTGCACTTGTTTTAACCATCATGCTGTGGAGTTAAATTAGTCAACGGGGAGATGCCATTGTATCAAACTTTCTGACCTAGTGGGATCCTTGGGACATTCCACCAGGGGCAAAGAAGTGTACAATTATCATCATATGCCTTAGAGCCGGTTCACACAGGGGCAACACGACTTCCAGCGCGACTTTGGGAGGCAACTTGGACACGACTTGAGCATGAATCACAGCGTGACATGAGGCAACTTACAAGGCAACTTCAAGTTGCCTCCAGGACAGGCGACTTTCCACAATAATCAGCTCTGTGGGAGGGAGGGGGGAGGGAGGGGTTTGCCTGGAAAACTATTTTTACTTCCTGGAAAGTTGCTTCAGTTAAGACAGGGGATCCGACTTGGAGGCAACTTCCATTGAAATCAATGGGTACAAGTCACTTAGAAGTCATACAGGAACCTTTTCTGAAGTCGGAGCAACTGCAGTAGTGTACATTAAGACGGCTCCATTCACTTCCATTACTTTTCTAAACCGCGCGACTTGGAGCGACTTGGGGCTACCTGAAGTCGGATCCCAGGATGTCCCTGTGTGAACCGACTCTTATGACACTGAAACTGAAAGCCCTTGAGTCATCCACAGATTTAATTTTATTTATTTATTTGTTTATTTATTACAGGTACTTATATGGTGCCGTCAACCTATGCAGCTCTTTACATTTATACAGTATATTGTACAGTCATGTCAGACCCTGCCCTTAAGGAGCTTACAATCTAGGGTCCCTAGTATAAAATAAAAAACCCAGCAGTGATTAAATATCACCAAAAGAAATCTCTATTTGTGTGAAGAAAATGATAAAAAATTCATTTGAGTACAGTGTTGCATGACCGCGCAATTCTCATTCAAATCGTGACAGCGCTGAAAGCTCAAAAATGGCCTGGGCAGGAAGGGGGTGAAAGTGCCCTGTATTGAAGTGGTTAAAATTATGGATAGTCTTAAGGCACCACATTCTAAAATGTAAAAAACTATTCTAATAGCTTTACACAATGCAGCAACATCCTCACGTAGGGCAGCCAATGTTAGAGGTGATTTATTCTTCCAAAGCAAATACACTTTTGCACACTGGTACTGACTATGTTTCCAATGTTTCTCTTCTCCCTCAATTTCTCTCATATATCAGTCAGCTAAAGCCACCCCAGTGCTGAGGGAGAGAGGCACAGGAGGGTCAAACAAGGATGCTGTGGAGGCAACAGACATCCTCCTTACTAACTGATAATGTCATTGGTTGTTAGGATTCCAGTGTCTAGAAAGTCATAATGGTGCATAATGAAAACCGGTGGCTTTGTGTAACTGAAAGGCAGGCTTGATCCACCTGCTGGCTTGTATACAATTTTTGATCAATTTTTAGGCATTTTGCCAAGGCACCCCTGAAGAAACCTCAAGGCACCCCTGGGTACCCTGGTTGAAAAAGGCTGAATAAATACTAGAATAGGTGCTCCAAGATTAACCCAAAAATCACCTGCAGAGTTTATAATAAAAACATAAAAATAAAGATAAATAGTTAAAAAAAAGTTCAAATCAGGTTTTTTAACTGCCCTAACTCACATACATACACAAACTAGCGCCTATTTAGGTAGGAGTCAATTACCTTACCAACATGTCTTTGGAGTGTGGGTGGAAACCAAAGCAAGCAGGGGGAGGACATGCAAACACCAGGCAGGTAATGCCGTGGTTGGTATTCAAACTGAGGACCCTAGTGCTGCCAGGCGGAAGTGCTAACTACCTATTAATAGGATAATTATTCTTAGCATTCCAGCAAACATTTTTAAACTGATATATATTTAGCATCTATTAAGAAAAATAAAATATAACCCGTTCTGTTTTATTCTTCCTGCTCCCGAGATATTTTATTAAATGATCCTGGAGCTTTTGCCTTGACAACTCTGCCAGATAGGCCACTTTTTTTTTTTTTTTTATCCACCATGCAGAATAGGGATTTTCAGCGTCTGCTTCAAGTCTGGTGTGATTTCCATTTTTATCCCATAGTTTTACAGTTCAAGGCATTCTCTTGATGAGAGATGGGAAAGATTCCCGAAGTCAGCCCAATACTTGGCTCTGGAGTTTCTACATTCCAAAAGAAGCACGATCATTGCACTGATGAGCTACTCTTTACAATTTTCATTTATGAATAGCAATTACCAGCTTGATTTAGAATAGTCTGGGGGGAAATCGGTTGTTAAATAACACGCACAATCAAAATAAGTAACCATTTTTGGTTGCCAATATATGAGCTTTGCTTAGTCTAGACATTGATTTAAGAGCCCATCCAGGAAGAGTTGCTAAGAATAACCTCCACCCACCCACACGTGCTTTTCCCATGCTAACCTACTACTCCGTTATTCTATCAAGTCCATGTTGGATGGTGCTGGAGCTTTTATAGGGTTAAAGCCTCGCTCCAGGCCAAATAAAAAATGTCCTTTTTTTGGGGGTGATTCCAAGAGCTCTATAGGTTATCTAAGGAAATAGCAAAAGCAGAAGGAACCATCTGAAAGGCGCTACTTAGTCTCTTATATCTGGGATACTCTATAAAAAACGGTTCACTGTGATGAATCTTCAGCTGTGTGTAAACGTTAGTGTGAGCTATTGAGGTCTGTAAGCAGGATTTTTACAGAAGGATTTAAAAAGGTTAGGAACATTTTTTTTAAACGGAGCTCACCCACTGGCTAAAAAATACTAAATATTTATATCAAATATTTCATATACAGTATTTCCCTTTAAAAACTCTATTATTATTGTTATTATTATTTCTCCTGATTATAATAAGTAAAAATAAATACATAAACTATTATTATCATTATTATTATTAATAATAATATTATTATTATTATTTCTCCTGATTATAATGAGTAAAAATTAATTCCGGGTCCACACACTCAGACCGAGGCCACGGGTCACTCCCTTTTTTTTTTTCTTAATAACAAACATGTCATACTTACCTGCCCTGTGCAATGGTTTTCCACAGAGCACCCCTGATCCTCCTCTTCTTGGGTCCCCCACCGGCGCCTCTGGCTCCTCCCTCCTTTTGTGCTTGGTCACTCCCGAGACGCCTCTGTGGGTCTATAAGACACACAGTGCATTCCCTCCTTACTGGCTGTGATTGACAGCAGCAGGAGCCAATGGCTCCCACTGCTGTGCCTGACTCAGTGAGGAGGGAGAGAGCCTAGAGAGTCTCTGATCTTGTGCACATCGCTGGATCGAGATCAGGCTCAGGTAAGTATTTAGGGGGGACTGCATTAAGGTAAAAAAAAAAATTCTGCCTTTAGAACTACTTTAATATCTCCTAAACTAAGCAAGTTTAGGGGATATTTACTGTACCAAAGCCTTATTATAAGCTTACCTGAAGGTAAAATTGTCAAATCGCACTTTGCTACCACTTAAACCACTTGCCGCCCGCCCACCATCAAATGAAATGCAATGCGGCTCTCATTCTGGGAGGACGTAATATAAGGGGGAACCCCAGAATGGCCGTGCCCGCGGGGGCGCCCAGTGCAGTGCTCGTGGTCGCGCCATGTTCCTAGGACATGGCGCGACCCCGATCTCGATAAAGAGCCGATGACACGGCTCTTTAACCAGGTGATCGGCTGTGTCCTATCACAGCCAGTCACATGTAAATGCGGACGTATCATTAATCGGCTCTTCTCGCCTCACACTGACAGAGTGTGTGGTGAGGAGTGCCGATCAGCGGTATCTCCTCGCAGGGGAGACCAGGGCAGGTAATCAGGGCCCTGATTACAGTAAAGCCCCAGCAGTGCCCATTAGTGCCACCAATCAGTGCCTATCATTGACACCAATTAGTGCCCATCAGTGACACCAATCAGCGCCCATTAGTGATGCCAGTCAGTGCAGCCTTTCAGTGCCCATCAGTGCCTGTTCATCAGTGCCACCCATCAGTGCCCATCAGAGCTGGCCACCCATGCTGCCTATCAGTGCCCACCAGTGCCACCTACCTGTGCCCACCAGTGCCACCTATCAGTGTTCATCAGAGCCGCATATCATTGCCACCTATCAGTGCCCATCAGTGCCGCCTCATCAGTGCCACCTAATCAGTGCCCACAAGTGCTGCCTCATCAGTGCCCATCAGTGCAGCTTCAGCAGCCCACATCAGTGAAGGAGAAAAATTACTTATTTACAAAATTTACTGACAGGAACTAAGAAAAACTTTTTTTCCAAATTTGTGGTCTTTAAAAAAAAAAAAAACAGCAGTGATTAAATACCACCAAAAGAAAGCTCTATTTGTGTGAAGAAAATGATTACAAATTAATTTGGGTACAATGTAGCATGACCGAGGTAATTGTCATTCAAAGTGTGACAGTGATGAAAGCTAAAAAATGGCCTGGGCAGGAAGGGGGTGAAAGTGCCCGGTATTGAAGTAGTTAAACTGGAATATAGGCAAGAATTAAAAGAAAAAAGAAGCTGCATACTTAGTAATTGAGTAAAAAGCGAGGGTTTAATATTACTTTAATTCCTCTGTTAGGAAGAAAAGCCCCTGGCTCATTTCTGCACATATTTTAACATTTATTCACCTTTTCACCTTTTACTAAAGAAGACAAAAAAAAAGAAAGTAATGACATAAAATAGCCAAATGCGTATCGTTGGTAGGAAATTGAATGGTTCCCTCTTTAGCGGTGGCTGGTTTTACAAGATGGAAAATATTACAGATGTTGCTTGCAAAGCTTTCTGTTAGCAGCTGAAACATCTGGTCCAATAGCATCTCCGGCGAGTCTTTTCTCCGCACACTGATTGAATTTTACTTTTACTCTCTGCTGCAGATGCTGCGCTTCAAAATGGGAAATGAAGCTGTATTTATGCTTTTTAGTTGGAATTACATGGGTAATGTATACACACAGTGGATGTGTCTAAATCTGTCCTATGTCAGCAGACTGTGGAATCGTTCTCCGCTCGGAGCCTCTACCTTCAAGGAATTAAATACCAGGATCTGACAAGCGCTGACTAGATTATTGAGCAGTGCTTACCCCAACACAATGCTGAGTGATACATGCAGCCAAGCTAATTGCTTGATTATATGTTAATTAGGAAAGGCTAAAACCTAGACGGGTCAACGACCCACAAAGCCCGAGCTGGACAGCATAAAGGCTTAGGCTGTAGCAATGATTTAACTGTGAGTCACGGAGGGAGGGAGCCAGTTCTACGCTGGACGTCAGCCAAATGTCATTGGCTGACATCCCATCCAGGCTCTGGTGATTGGTTATGGCGAGCGGCGTTACAGCAAGACCAAACATGTTATGTAGCTGCATATACTGCAGCATCGTATATTTAAGTGCAAGTCATGGGGAGTATGATGTCCAATTATTGTTGGGCTATTAAACCTTGTTTCCTACTTGGAAAGGGATTTTGCAATTTCAGTCCAGATATTTTAAAAGAATGGCTTGCTATCTTTTTTTTAAGGGCCTCTTAGCAACATAAGCAGTCCTTCATCTTCACCAGGCACCAGCCAACTAATGCCACCCCCCCCCCCCGGGGGAAACGGACGGGAACGGGAAGACAGATTATCGCACGCACCCCCCCTGGCGAGAGACGGACGGAAGGACAGATCATCGCAAGCACCCCCCCCCCCCGGTGGGAGATGGACGGAAAGACAGATCATCGCAGACACCCCCCCCCCCCCTGGCGAGAGACGGATGGAAAGACAGATCATCGCAAGCACCCCCCTCTGGCGAGAGACGGCCGGAAAGACAGATAATTGCAAGCACCCCCCACCCCTGGTGGAAGACGGACGGAAAGACAGATCATCGCAAGCACCCCCCACCCCTGGTGGAAGACGGACGGAAAGACAGATCATCGCAAGCACCCCCCACCCCTGGCGGGAGACGGACGGAAAGACAGATCATCGCAAGCACCCCCGGCGGGAGACGGACGGAAAGACAGATCATCGCAAGCACCCCCCACCCCCGGCGGGAGACGGGCGTCAGACGGGAAGGCGGCGGCGAGACTAAAGCCTGGTACACACGATCGGATTTTCATCAGACAAAGCGTAGGACTTTTGTCGGAAGGGCGTTGCCCATGAACTTGTATTGCATACAAACGGCAAAGCATTGTCGGCCAACAAACACAAAACTATGTGGTTTTTCAGCTCTTTAGCGCCACCCTTTAGGCAAATTCTGCTAATGTTGTGTTATAGTGAGCATTGCTTCTGAGCATGCGTGCTTGTACTTAGGAGTTTTGTCCGACGTACTTCTGTACACACGATTGGATAATCCAACAACACACATTTGTGGTTGTGAACAAGTAAGCTATTGCTTGTGAAACGCGTCTACCATTGCCTGTATCTGTCTGACCCTGTTAACAATAAAGATGACATCAAGATAAGTTGGAGTTTCAGTGTGCGACCAATTTCTTGTTTTATTAACACACATTTGTTGGCGGACAATTTAAAGCATGCTATCCAACATTTGTCTGCTGAAAATCCGACAACAATTGTCCGATGGCGTATACAAACGGTCGGATTTTCCGACAACAGCCTGCCATCACACAATTCCCATTGGATAATCCGATCGTGTGTACAAGGCTTAACCCTATCCTAGGAGGCAGGGAAAATGAAGAGCCGGACCATTGCTTCTCTGAGCTGAACAGGAAATGTGTCCTGATACACGATTGGCCACTGTGTCCTGAGACATGACTGGGAGTCCTAAGACCAATCGGTACCTGCTTCCTGATTTGTCGGGAGGAGAATCTGGAATATTAATTCACTCTTGTTACACAAGTAGGTGGGCTCCAAGCCCACCCTTTTTTGAAGCCAAGTAGAGCCTTATGCCCCATACACACGATCGTTTTTCTTGCCATTTTTTTTCTTCCCGTTTTTCACGTCGTTTTTTTTCATGTTTCCTCTCAAGCCTGTCTTGCGTACACACGATCATTTAAAAAAACGATCAAGCAAAGCGCAGTGACGTACAACATGTACAACGGCACTATAAAGGGGAAGTTCCGTTCGAATGGCGCCACCCTTCATGTTAGTAAAGTTTGTTGAGCGACGATTCGCTCTTTTCAGTCTCGTGCTTTTCAGTCCGTGACTGCGTGACGAATGTGCTATCTCCATTACGAACGCTAGTTTTACCAGAACGAGCGCTCCTGTCTCATACTTGATTCTGAGCATGCGCGGTTTTTTTCACGTCGTTAAAGCATACACACTATCGTTTTTCACGTCGTTAAAAAAAAGACATGAAAAACGACGTGAAAAAAGAGAGCATGTTCGAAATTTTTAATGGCCGTTTTTCACGTCGTTAAAAATGCTCTGGAGCCTACACACGATCATTTTTAATGGCCATTTTTTTTAATGGCATTTTTAACGGCATGAAAAACGATCGTGTGTATGGGGCATAAGGCTCTAATCATGTGCTTAAAAAAAAAAAAAAACTCAGTTGGAATCCCTAATATAGATTAGGGGCCGGGCTCATGGATTAGGGGGGCGGCGCCCCTGCACCCCGTATGGACCGGCCACCACTGCCAGCCACTGTCAGCTGCCTTATACCTGGCCCCCCTCTTCTCTCAAAATTGCAAACTAACTTTTTAATTTTTTTTTCTAATTACCGGTATGTTTTTTTGGGACTTCTTAGCAACTTAAAGTGGAAATAAACCCTCCTATCGTTTTCAGTCAAGGAGGCTGCCATCTTGGCCTCTGTTTAATCTACAACTACCATGATGCTGCACATGTGATCAGTTATGACACCAGCCATTGGATGGTTTGACAGTTTGGTTGAGAGCACAACCAATGTGACAGTTAAGCCTCGTACACACGATCGGAACTTCCATCTGACTTTTCCGTGGATTTTTGTCCGAACGGAGTTGGCCGGGAACACCCATAGCATACACACCACAGGACTTTTCTGCAAACTTTCTTAAAACTTCTTACAACATCACTTGTTTTTTCTGCTCTTTTCTGATCTTTACTGCCACCCTTTGATCAACTTCTGCTATTGTTGGTTGATTTTAACATTGGTTGTTTTGTCCATCGGACAAAAGTCCGATGGTTTTCTGTACACACGGTAGGACTTTGCTCCATAGGACTTTTGTTGGGCAAAAGTTTGTCCGTTCGCAGACCCAACTTTTGTCCGATGAAAACAAAACCAAACTCAAAAAAGTTTGTCCGATGGAGCGTACACACGGTCGGATTGTTGGTCCAACTTGCTTAAAACTAAGTTTGTTGGGCAAAAGTCTGACCGTGTGTACGGGCCTATACATTCCCAGCATGCGCCGTTAGACCCCTTTCACACTGGGGCGTTTTTCAGGCGCTTTTGGGCTAAACATAGCGCCTGAAAAACACCTCCCCTGCAGCCTCAGTGTGAGAGTTCGAGTGCTTTCACACTGGGGCGGTGCGCTTGCAGGACATTAGAAAATGTCCTGCAAGCAGCATCTTTCGGTCGGTGTATACACCGCTCCTCCACCGCCCCTGCCATTAAAATCAATGGGCACCTCTGCCAAAACGCCTCCATAGCGCTTTGGCAGCGGCACTTTGCGGGCACTTTAAACCCTTTATTCGGCAGCTAGCTGGGGTTAAAAGTGCTAACCCATCCCCCCACCCCAGTGTGAAAGTAGTGTAAATGTAACAGTTTTTTGAGATTGTTAAATTAATGGGTTTACTTCCGCTTAAAAATGGTGGTAAACCTCAATCATGGAATTTAAGCAAAGCACATATATTATACTACCAAAAGTATTGGGACACACATTAACTTTATTGGCTTCCCAGTCTTAGTCCGTAGGTTTCAATATTGAGTTGGCCCACCCTTTGCAGCTATAACAGCTTCAACTCTTCTGGGAAGGCTGTCCACAAGGTTTAGGAGTGAGTCTATGGGGATGGTTGACCATTCTTCCTGAAGCACATTTGTGAGGTCAGGCAATGATGTTGGACGAGGAGCCTGGCACACAGTCTCCGCTCTAATTCATCCCAAAGGGGTTGGGGTCAGGACTCTGTGCAGGCCAGTCAAGTTCCTCCACCCCAAAGTCGCTCATCCATGTCTTTATGGACCTTGCTTTGTGCACTGGTCCAAATCATTTGTTGGAAGGGGGATTATGGTGTGGGGTTGTTTTTCAGGGGTTGGGCTTGGCCCCTTAGTTCCAGTGAAGAGAACTCTTAAGGCGTCAGCATACCAAGACATTTTGGACAATTTCATGCCCCCAACTTTGTGGGAGCAACTTGGGGATGGCCCCTTCCTGTTCAAACATGACTGTGCACCAGGGTTGAGGGCTGGACTCTGTGCAAACCAGTCAAGTGCCTCCACCCCAAACTCGCCCATTCATGTCTCAGACCTTGCTTTGTGCACTGGTGCGCAGTCATGTTGGAACAGGAAGGGGCCATCCCCAAACTGTTCCCATGAAATTGGGAGCATGAAATTATCCAAAATGTGTTGGTATGCTGACACCTTCAAGAGTTCCCTTCACTGGAACTAAGGGGCCAAGCCAAACCCCTGAAGAACACCAGTGCACAAAGCAAGGTCCATAAAGACATGGATGAGCGAGGTTAGGGTGGAGGAACTTGACTGGCCTGCACAGAGTCCTGACCTCAACCCGATAGAACACCTTTGGGATGAATTACAGCGGAGACTGCGAAACAGGCCTTCTCATCCACATCAATGCCTGACCTCAGAAATGCACTTCTAGAAGATGCTCAAACATTCCTATAGACACACTCCTAAACCTTGTGGACAGCCTTTCCAGAAGAGTTGAAGCTGTTATAGCTGCAAAGGGTGGGCCAAAGCAATATTGAACCCTACGGACTAAGACTGGGATGCCATTATAGTTCATGTGCGTGTAAAGGCAGGCGTCCCAATACTTTTGGTAATATAGTGTATATGTGCAGTGGAGGGTGTGCGGGTTTCAGAGGAGACAAGTCACACAAATGGGTAAAGATCCGCTTGAAGTGCTAGTTGTGGGGGGTATCATTTGGGGGAGGGGGAATGAAGTTCCTTTTTAAAGGGTTGAATATATTACTCATTTATTCACTCCCCTCTTGAGCTTCTCTACAGTTATAGGAAATAGTTACCTGCAGCATTTTTGTTTCATGCTATCACTGACTCTGCAGAGATCCCCTCTTTTAGCTTATGCTTAGTCTGCCTAGTGGTGGGCAAAGCATTTGAGTTGGGCATGTAGTGTATTATGGGCATTCAGACACCTGCCTCCCCTTGCTTTCTACTATGGTTGCACCGATACCGATACCAGTATCGGTATCAGTGCCAATACTAAGCCTTTGCACAAGTATCAGTACTCGTGCAAATGTAGCGGTACCTGAAACCGATACTTTCTGGCTTGGTTCTTTCAGCTGTCAGCGGGACTCCCCCACTGACAGCTTAAATATAAAAAAAAGACATCAGAAAGTACAGCAGCGTCTTGTGCCAGCCACAGAGCGAGCGACTGAGTGAGCCTGCAGGGCTCTGTAGCTGGCATGGGATGCTGTTGTACCATAGGGGACCAACCTTTGTTGGAATCGAGGCTCTCTTCTTACTTTGAAGGCATGAAGAGTTCTGATACATTCAGATTCCTGCATATTAGGTCAGTTTCCAGATGAGGCATTCAAATACAGTTTAAATATTTGTGATTGTCATAATCAACATAATTAGATCCTCAATGATCCTGGGCCAGCGCCCCAATTTGTTGTTTTCTTGGCCCTAGTGGCTACCATGGGCATATGTTCCCGGGTTTGACTTGGCCTCTTCCCTCCAACCCCCCCGTTGGTCTGAGTTGTTTTTAACATTTCATGCGGTTTGATGATCTGCACAGACATCTGGTCTATATTATAGAATAACATATATTGTGGTTTGATACACCTCTGAAGAAAGTGACACTGAAACGCGTCGGGTGCATCTCATTCTATTTACTGCCTAGATAATATGTTATGAAAATATGCACCTATTATTGACAGTGTAATATTACCCAGTGACCGTCTCATATTTAAACCGCAACCATTTATTATTTGCTGTTTTTTATGAACTGTTTGAACCAATAAAATACATGCTTTTACTATCTTAAAGCGAAGTTCCGCCCAAAAAAATAATTAAAAGTCAGCAGCTACAAATACTGCAGCTGCTGACTTTTAATATAAGGACACTTATCTGTCCTGGGCGCCCGCGATGTCGGCACCCGAAGCCGATCTGTCCCTCGGCTCTTGGAAGGAGGCGCCGCCATCTTCGGTAAGTCACTTCCTGGTTCCCTACTGCGCATGCGCTAGTCGCGCTGCGCGATCCCACTGGTCCCCGCTGTCTTCTGGGACCTGTGTGTCTCCCAGAAGACAGCGGGGGGAACGGAGGAGGCGCCGGACGTGGCGTAGGTCTGCGCGGCGACATATGCCCGGAAGTGGGAGCAAATACCTGAATTACCCAGGTATCTGCTCCCTCCTCCCCCCTGAAAGGTACCAAATGTGATACTGGAGGGGGGGGGGATTACGAAAAGCGGAAGTTCCATTGTTTTTGGGTACAGTGTTGCACGCTGCCGGCACGCCTCTTCTAATGTGATTTGTCACAGCAGAAGCCGATCAGTGGGTGCCAGCCAATGGATGTCGGCCGACTTCCGCCAGTCGTTGAGAAGACACACAGGACAGAGCTCTGTTCTGACAGGGGGAAGTGATGGATTTTCTTTCACTGCAAAGTAAAAGCAGAACACACCGTACACAAAAATACTGGCTAGGCACACAGTTAACCCTGTGATCACCCCTGATGTTTAACCCCTTCCTAGCCAGTGTCATTAGTACCGTGACAGTGCATATTTTTGGCACTGATTACTGTATTAGTGTCACTGGTTCCCACAAAGTGTCCAAAAAAGTGTCCAAAAAAGTGTCAAAAGTGTCACTTAGTGCCTGATTGTTTGCTGCAATATCACAGTCTCACTGATCACCGCCATTACTAGTATAAAAATAAATAAATAAAAATTACAATATATTTCCTATAGTTTGTAGACGCTATAACTTTTGCGCAAACCAACCAATATACGCTTATTGGGATTTTTTTTATGAAAAATATTTAGAAGAATGCATATTGGCCTAAATTGATGAAGAAATTCGATTTTTTTTTAAATGTTTTTATTGGATATGTTTTATAGCAGAAAATAAAAAATATTGTGTTTTTTTTTTTTAAATTGTCAATCTTTTTTGTTTATAGCGTAAAGAAACACAAAAAAAACAGTCATGATCAAATACTACCAAAATAAAGTGTTGCAAGACCATGCAAATGTCAGTGCCGAATCCAGTGGCAGCTGGTGCTCCATTTTTTAAGGAGGGGCGGCAAACAAACCATGTGCCACCCCCCGTCACCCCCCCTTGGTCTGTCGGTCGAACACCCCCCCCCCCCGTTGCTTGCACGTCCGCCCACCAGTCCTGCACTAACCCCATCTAGGTTGCGGGCAGCTTCGGATCCTTCTTGCGTCTCCAGCTCCTCGGCAGCTTCACGGCGGCCTCCCCTGCGTCTCCTCCTCCTCGGCGGCCAATACGGTCGCTTCTCCTCTCGGCCAATCGGGTCTCAGGACCTGCTTCCTGATTGGACGGGGGGAGAATCAGGAAGACAATAGCAACAATTTATTTGCTATTGTCACACAACTGGGTGGGCTCAGGGTGCAGGTCAAGTGGTTAATCAACTCAACAGTTTGGCCAATGGTGACAAATATCTGAATTCTCTTCCATAGTTCAAGTGGTTAATGAAGAGATTCTGCCAAAATACAACTTTTGCCAAAATGTATTTGAAATGAAAACTCAAATTTTCTCATCCCTTTTGGGTATGGAGTACGGCAGAGATTGCAGGACTGGTTGACCAGAACCAGAAATCCTTTTGTAGACAAAACAGTATGAACTGAAGGGCAACAAAGCTAATAAAGGGTCTGGAGGATATTAGTTATGAGTAGGGATGAGCTTCGTGTTCGAGTCGAACATACGTTCGACTCGAACATTGGCTGTTCGATCGTTCGACGAAGATCGAACGATTTGGGCCGTTCGCGCCAAATTCGAGTGACGCGAACGGCCCACAATGCACTACGCCATCGCAGTGTCATCCAGGCGCTGTGATTGGCCAAGCATGCACTGTGACCCCGCATGCTTGGCCAATCACAGCGCCGGCAGCGAGGAGAGCAATGATTGGCCACAGGCAGGATGCCTGTGGCCAATTATTGCTGAGGGTGTTTAGTACACGCCCCACACTATAAAAGGCCGCCAGCACGGCGGCCTAGTGTAGTGTGTTCCGGAGCAGGGATAGAGTAGCATAGGCAGGGACAGTGACTGTTATTTCTTTCTTGCTTAACCTGGATTCCTTTAGTTTAGGGAAAGAGAAGGATAGGTAGGGAGAGTGTCAGTGTGTTTTGTGCTTCTGCTATAGTGTGCTTAAAAAAAACATTTATTCTAGGGACAGAAAACTCTAGGTAGGGACAGTGTCAGTTTCTTTCACTCTGCAAGTCCTTGTTTCCAGGGACCTGTAAGGACAGTGAGTTAATTGTCCTTGTGCTATATTGTGCTTAAAAAAAACATTTATTCTAGGGACAGAAAACTCTAGGTAGGGACAGTGTCAGTTTCTTTCACTCTGCAAGTCCTTGTTTCCAGGGACCTGTAAGGACAGTGAGTTAATTGTCCTTGTGCTATATTGTGATTAAAAAAAACATTTATTCTAGGGACAGAAAACTCTAGGTAGGGACAGTGTCAGTTTCTTTCACTCTGCAAGTCCTTGTTTCCAGGGACCTGTAAGGACAGTGAGTTAATTTTCCTTGTGCTATATTGTGATTAAAAAAAACATTTATTCTAGGGACAGAAAACTCTAGGTAGGGACAGTGTCAGTTTCTTTCACTCTGCAAGTCCTTGTTTCCAGGGACCTGTAAGGACAGTGAGTTAATTGTCCTTGTGCTATATTGTGCTTAAAAAAAACATTTATTCTAGGGACAGAAAACTCTAGGTAGGGACAGTGTCAGTTTCTTTCACTCTGCAAGTCCTTGTTTCCAGGGACCTGTAAGGACAGTGAGTTAATTGTCCTTGTGCTATATTGTGATTAAAAAAAACATTTATTCTAGGGACAGAAAACTCTAGGTAGGGACAGTGTCAGTTTCTTTCACTCTGCAAGTCCTTGTTTCCAGGGACCTGTAAGGACAGTGAGTTAATTTTCCTTGTGCTATATTGTGATTAAAAAAAACATTTATTCTAGGGACAGAAAACTCTAGGTAGGGACAGTGTCAGTTTCTTTCACTCTGCAAGTCCTTGTTTCCAGGGACCTGTAAGGACAGTGAGTTAATTGTCCTTGTGCTATATTGTGCTTAAAAAAAACATTTATTCTAGGGACAGAAAACTCTAGGTAGGGACAGTGTCAGTTTCTTTCACTCTGCAAGTCCTTGTTTCCAGGGACCTGTAAGGACAGTGAGTTAATTTTCCTTGTGCTATATTGTGATTAAAAAAAACATTTATTCTAGGGACAGAAAACTCTAGGTAGGGACAGTGTCAGTTTCTTTCACTCTGCAAGTCCTTGTTTCCAGGGACCTGTAAGGACAGTGAGTTAATTTTCCTTGTGCTATATTGTGATTAAAAAAAACATTTTTTCTAGGGACAGAAAACTGTAGGTAGGGAGAGTGTTTTTTTTCTTTCACTCTGCAAGTCCTTGTTTCCAGGGACCTGTAAGGACAGTGAGTTAATTTTCCTTGTGCTATATTGTGATTAAAAAAAACATTTATTCTAGGGACAGAAAACTCTAGGTAGGGACAGTGTCAGTTTCTTTCACTCTGCAAGTCCTTGTTTCCAGGGACCTGTAAGGACAGTGAGTTAATTTTCCTTGTGCTATATTGTGATTAAAAAAAACATTTTTTCTAGGGACAGAAAACTGTAGGTAGGGAGAGTGTTTTTTTTCTTTCACTCTGCAAGTCCTTGTTTCCAGGGACCTGTAAGGACAGTGAGTTAATTGTCCTTGTGCTATATTGTGATTAAAAAAAACATTTTTTCTAGGGACAGAAAACTCTAGGTAGGGAGAGTTTTTTTTTTTTTTCACTCTGCAAGTCCTTGTTTCCAGGGACCTGTAAGGACAGTGAGTTAATTGTCCTTGTGCTATATTGTGCTTAAAAAAAACATTTATTCTAGGGACAGAAAACTCTAGGTAGGGACAGTGTCAGTTTCTTTCACTCTGCAAGTCCTTGTTTCCAGGGACCTGGAGAGACATTGAGTGAATTGTCCTTGTGCTATATTGTGATTAAAAAAAACATTTATTCTAGGGACAGAAAACTCTAGGTAGGGACAGTGTCAGTTTCTTTCACTCTGCAAGTCCTTGTTTCCAGGGACCTGTAAGGACAGTGAGTTAATTTTCCTTGTGCTATATTGTGATTAAAAAAAAACATTTTTTCTAGGGACAGAAAACTGTAGGTAGGGAGAGTGTTTTTTTTCTTTCACTCTGCAAGTCCTTGTTTCCAGGGACCTGTAAGGACAGTGAGTTAATTTTCCTTGTGCTATATTGTGATTAAAAAAAACATTTTTTCTAGGGACAGAAAACTGTAGGTAGGGAGAGTGTTTTTTTTCTTTCACTCTGCAAGTCCTTGTTTCCAGGGACCTGTAAGGACAGTGAGTTAATTGTCCTTGTGCTATATTGTGCTTAAAAAAAACATTTATTCTAGGGACAGAAAACTCTAGGTAGGGACAGTGTCAGTTTCTTTCACTCTGCAAGTCCTTGTTTCCAGGGACCTGGAGAGACATTGAGTGAATTGTCCTTGTGCTATATTGTGATTAAAAAAAACATTTATTCTAGGGACAGAAAACTCTAGGTAGGGACAGTGTCAGTTTCTTTCACTCTGCAAGTCCTTGTTTCCAGGGACCTGTAAGGACAGTGAGTTAATTTTCCTTGTGCTATATTGTGATTAAAAAAAACATTTATTCTAGGGACAGAAAACTCTAGGTAGGGACAGTGTCAGTTTCTTTCACTCTGCAAGTCCTTGTTTCCAGGGACCTGTAAGGACAGTGAGTTAATTTTCCTTGTGCTATATTGTGATTAAAAAAAACATTTTTTCTAGGGACAGAAAACTGTAGGTAGGGAGAGTGTTTTTTTTCTTTCACTCTGCAAGTCCTTGTTTCCAGGGACCTGTAAGGACAGTGAGTTAATTTTCCTTGTGCTATATTGTGATTAAAAAAAACATTTATTCTAGGGACAGAAAACTCTAGGTAGGGACAGTGTCAGTTTCTTTCACTCTGCAAGTCCTTGTTTCCAGGGACCTGTAAGGACAGTGAGTTAATTTTCCTTGTGCTATATTGTGATTAAAAAAAACATTTTTTCTAGGGACAGAAAACTGTAGGTAGGGAGAGTGTTTTTTTTCTTTCACTCTGCAAGTCCTTGTTTCCAGGGACCTGTAAGGACAGTGAGTTAATTGTCCTTGTGCTATATTGTGATTAAAAAAAACATTTTTTCTAGGGACAGAAAACTCTAGGTAGGGAGAGTTTTTTTTTTTTTTCACTCTGCAAGTCCTTGTTTCCAGGGACCTGTAAGGACAGTGAGTTAATTGTCCTTGTGCTATATTGTGCTTAAAAAAAACATTTATTCTAGGGACAGAAAACTCTAGGTAGGGACAGTGTCAGTTTCTTTCACTCTGCAAGTCCTTGTTTCCAGGGACCTGGAGAGACATTGAGTGAATTGTCCTTGTGCTATATTGTGATTAAAAAAAACATTTATTCTAGGGACAGAAAACTCTAGGTAGGGACAGTGTCAGTTTCTTTCACTCTGCAAGTCCTTGTTTCCAGGGACCTGTAAGGACAGTGAGTTAATTTTCCTTGTGCTATATTGTGATTAAAAAAAACATTTTTTCTAGGGACAGAAAACTGTAGGTAGGGAGAGTGTTTTTTTTCTTTCACTCTGCAAGTCCTTGTTTCCAGGGACCTGTAAGGACAGTGAGTTAATTTTCCTTGTGCTATATTGTGATTAAAAAAAACATTTTTTCTAGGGACAGAAAACTGTAGGTAGGGAGAGTGTTTTTTTTCTTTCACTCTGCAAGTCCTTGTTTCCAGGGACCTGTAAGGACAGTGAGTTAATTGTCCTTGTGCTATATTGTGCTTAAAAAAAACATTTATTCTAGGGACAGAAAACTCTAGGTAGGGACAGTGTCAGTTTCTTTCACTCTGCAAGTCCTTGTTTCCAGGGACCTGGAGAGACATTGAGTGAATTGTCCTTGTGCTATATTGTGATTAAAAAAAACATTTATTCTAGGGACAGAAAACTCTAGGTAGGGACAGTGTCAGTTTCTTTCACTCTGCAAGTCCTTGTTTCCAGGGACCTGTAAGGACAGTGAGTTAATTTTCCTTGTGCTATATTGTGATTAAAAAAAACATTTTTTCTAGGGACAGAAAACTGTAGGTAGGGAGAGTGTTTTTTTTCTTTCACTCTGCAAGTCCTTGTTTCCAGGGACCTGTAAGGACAGTGAGTTAATTGTCCTTGTGCTATATTGTGCTTAAAAAAAACATTTTTTCTAGGGACAGAAAACTCTAGGTAGGGAGAGTGTTTTTTTTTTTTCACTCTGCAAGTCCTTGTTTCCAGGGACCTGTAAGGACAGTGAGTTAATTGTCCTTGTGCTATATTGTGCTTAAAAAAAACATTTATTCTAGGGACAGAAAACTCTAGGTAGGGACAGTGTCAGTTTCTTTCACTCTGCAAGTCCTTGTTTCCAGGGACCTGTAAGGACAGTGAGTTAATTTTCCTTGTGCTATATTGTGCTTAAAAAAAACATTTATTCTAGGGACAGAAAACTCTAGGTAGGGACAGTGTCAGTTTCTTTCACTCTGCAAGTCCTTGTTTCCAGGGACCTGGAGAGACATTGAGTGAATTGTCCTTGTGCTATATTGTGATTAAAAAAAACATTTATTCTAGGGATAGAAAACTCTAGGTAGGGACAGTGTCAGTTTCTTTCACTGTGAAAGTCCTTGTTTCAAGGGACAGAGAAGGACACCTGAAGGTAGCCCTTATTGCTTTTTTCCCATCTCCCTGCAGGCCATCTATTAGAATGTCTGGAAGGCAAACAAGGAGAGGCAGACAGTCAGGAGGCAATAAAAGAGGGCAAGCAGGCTCTGTGTCTGGGGGCAACAGTGCTGGTCGTGGACGCGGTGCATTGTCATCAGCACATGGCCATGGGACACGCTTGTCCTTCTTTTCGGCAGCTGGACATGTTGAGCCACATCATGCCGAAGACTTGGTAGAGTGGATGACCAAGCCCTCCTCCTCCTCCTCATCCTCTCTCACCCAGGCTCAGGGTACTGGAAAAGCAGCTGCCAAAGCGTCGTCTTCCCTGGTATCAATGTCAGACAAATCATCAGTCACTCCTTCCCTAGACCCACCATGTCCTCCTCCTGAGGAGTCCCCCGAACTGTTTCAGCACAGTGTTGGGTACATGCTCCAGGAGGATGCCCAGCGTTTCGAAGGGTCTGATGATGAAACCCAGCTAGAGGAAGGCAGTAGCGTGAGAGCAGACAGAGGGGATGCTCAAGAAGGACACCAATCTGGCAGTCATGTTCCAGCAGCTGCAGCATACTGCCAGATTGGCTCCAGTGATGAGGAGGGAGGGGATGATGAGGTCAATGACTCCACGTGGGTGCCTAATAGGAGAGAGGAGGAGGAGGAGGATGAGGAGGAGGCACATCTCCAACGAGGCAGGATGCCCTTTGGTGGCCAGCGTAAGGGCAGTACACCGACGGAATCACACCGCAGAGCTCCGCCTGTGCAGGGCGCTGCCTCTGCCCGTCATTCAAAAAGTTCTTTGGTGTGGGCCTTTTTTGAGGCTAGTGCATCAGATCGCACAGCTGCTGTTTGCAACATATGTCTCAAGCGTATATCGCGTGGCCAAAACATCAGCCGCTTGGGTACCACATGCCTGACCAGACATATGTTGACCTGCCATGCAGCTCGTTGGCAAGCCTACCTCAAAGACCCACACCAAAGAACAAAGCGGACCTCTCCTTGCACCGCATCAGCTGGGATCTCCAACCCCACTATAACTTCAGTCCTCTCTGAAACATGCACTGAGAGGAATGAAGGTGTAGAATTAGGTGTGTCACAGCCAAGTACTTGCGCCCACTCTGCTAGCAGTACACCGACGTCCGATTCTAGCAGGCAAATTTCCCTGCCCCAGCTGCTGGACCGTCGAAAGAAGTTCACTCCCAGCCATCCACATGCCCAGCGGTTGAATGCTAGCTTGGCTAAATTGCTAGCGCTTCAACTGCTGCCTTTTCAGTTGGTAGACTCGGCCCCCTTCCGTGAGTTTGTGCAATGTGCGGTTCCTCAGTGGCAGGTTCCCAAACGCCACTTTTTCTCACGGAAGGCTATTCCGGCTCTCTACCGGCATGTGGAAGGCAATGTCTTGGCCTCGCTGGACAGGGCGGTCAGCGGTAAGGTGCATATTACCGCTGACTCATGGTCCAGCAGGCATGGACAGGGACGTTACCTTTCTTTCACGGCCCATTGGGTCACTCTTTTGGCAGCTGGGAAGGATTCAGGACAAGGTGCAGTAGTGTTGGAGGTTGTCCCACCGCCACGCCTCCAAAATGCTACTACTGGTTGTGACACACCTCTCTCCTCCACCCCCTCCTCTTCTTCTTCCTCCATGGCCTCTTCCTGTGGTTTGTCCTATGAACCAGCGGTGCTCCGTAGCCGTTCACGGGGCTACGCAAGTACGCAGGCAAAAAGATGCCATGCCGTGCTTGCGCTGGTGTGTTTGGGGGACAGAAGCCACACTGGGGCAGAGGTCCTGTCTGCTCTGCAGGGCCAGGCCGAGAGGTGGTTGACGCCACGCCAGCTTAAGCCAGGAATGGTGGTTTGCGACAATGGCACCAACCTCCTCTCCGCCCTCCGACAGGGACAACTGACCCATGTGCCCTGTGTGGCTCACGTCCTTAACCTGGTGGTGCAGCGGTTCTTGGGCAGGTACCCGGGCTTACAGGATGTCCTGAGGCAGGCCAGGAAAGTCTGTGTGCATTTCCGCAGATCTTATAATGCCAGTGCTCGCCTGGCTGAGCTGCAAAAGGAGTTGAACCTGCCCAAGAACCGCCTTATATGTGACATGCCCACCAGGTGGAACTCAACGTTGGCCATGCTGCAGCGGCTGCACACGCAGCAGAGGGCCATCAATGAGTACCTGTGCGACTACGGCACCAGGACAGGGTCAGGGGAGCTTGGTTTTTTTTCTCCACGCCAGTGGGGCATGATCAGGGATGCATGCACTGTCCTGGCACCATTTGAGGAGGCCACGAGGATGGTGAGCAGTGACAGTGCATGCATCAGTGACACTGTACCTCTTGTCCACCTGTTGGAGCACACGCTGCGTGGAATAATGGACAGGGCACTTGAGGCAGAACAGAGGCAGGAAGAGGAGGACTTCCTTGCCTCTCAAGGCCCCCTTTACCCAGACAGTGTTCCTTCTGTCCCACCCATCGCACAGGAAGAGGAGGAGGAGGAGGAGGAGGAGGAGGAGGAGGATTGTGTCAGCATGGAGGTGGAGGCTGGCACTCAGCATCATCAGCAGCAGTCTTTTAGGGATGATTTACAGTCCCAAGAAACCAGTGGACTTGTACGTGGCTGGGAGGAGGTGGCTGCGGATCATGTCGTCCTTAGTGACCCAGAGGACTCCGGAGCGAATGCCTCAGCAAACCTACGCTGCATGGCCTCCCTGATCCTGCAAAGTCTGCGGAAGGATCCTCGTATTCTTCGGATCAAGGAGAGGGACCATTACTGGCTGGCCACTCTCCTTGATCCACGGTACAAGGGTAAGGTTGCGGACCTTATGTTACCGTCGCAGAGGGAGCAGAGGATGAGACAACTCCGGGAGGCCTTGCAGAAAGGTCTGTGCAACGCGTTCCCAGAGACTGGGAGGTTGCAAACTCCTGGTCCTGGACAACGAGTTGCTGAGGCTTCGGCCAGTCAAAGAAGGAGCGGTGGGGAAGGTGGCCGTCTGACCGATGCGTTCAGACAATTCTTTAGTCCGCAGCCCCAAAGTATGATCGGTTCCAGCAACCATCGCCAGCGTCTGATAAACATGGTGCAGGAATATCTAGGGGCAAGGTCAGACTTGGACACCTTCCCCACCGAAAATCCTCTGGCTTACTGGGTCTTGAGGATGGATCACTGGCCAGAGCTTGCACAGTATGCAATTGAGCTACTGGCCTGTCCTGCATCCAGCGTTCTTTCGGAACGCACATTCAGTGCTGCTGGAGGATTTGTCACGGATCACAGGGTGCGCCTGTCCACCGACTCGGTTGATCGACTGACTTTCATCAAGATGAACCAGTCTTGGATCACCACCAGCTACCACACACCTGATGCTGATATAACAGACTAATTGATTTTAAAATGTCACATCCCTTCAAGACTGATGCTGATGCTGAGTGCCTGTGCTGTTATGTTGACTGCCTATCCTCCTCCTCCGAGTCCTCAATGATACGATTGATGATGATAGCTTGGAAGATCATTTTTGTTTATGGGTGCCGCCACCAGTGCCTAACGCCCAATTTTTCAGCCCCTGTTTAACAGTGGCGTGTAATTACAATTTTTGAAGCAATACTTTGCAACAGGGCTCATTGCTGTGCTCCAAGTACAGTATCTGTGAGGAGTTGCAGTGTTGTGCCACCAGTGCCTAAGGCCCAATTTTTCAGCCCCTGTTTAACAGGGGCGTGTCATTACAATTTTTGAAGCAATACTTTGCAACAGGGCTCATTGCTGTGCTCCAAGTACAGTATCTGTGAAGGGTTGCAGTGTTGTGCCACCAGTGCCTAAGGCCCAATTTTTCAGCCCCTGTTCAACAGGGGCATGTAATTACAATTCTTGATCTAATAATTCACAGCAGGGCCCATTGCTGCACCCACCAAGAGTAACTGTCAGGGCTTACAGTGTTGTGGCACCAGCACCACCATCAAAGGCCCAATTTTTACTACCACTGTTCAACAATTATATGTAATTAAAATTCCTGATATAATAGTTGACAGCAGGGCGTTCCAGCACCAACCAAGAGTAACTGTGAGTGCTTACAGTGTTGTGCCAACACCAACAACTAAGGGGCCTATTTCTGCAGAGTATATACGGCAGGTCCCTACTTTCAAACATCCAACTTACAAACGACTCCTACTTGCAAACGCAAGAAGACAACAGGAAGTGAGAGGAAATCTACCACTAGGAAGGAAAATTCTCTCCTGTAAGAATAAATATGGGAGAAAGGTGTCTCCTCTGTACTGATGCTTTATCAGCAATCCTTGTTTCAAGAAAAACACCACATTTCAAAAACAGTTGTCATTAGGACGGAAAGTGAGGTGAAATGTTCTGAACAGGGGCACAGACAGCAAAACAAATGTTACAGGGGTGATAACCCTTACCTATGTTTTCCAAAAAGTTTAAAAATAGATTTTTGGTCTGGAGCTACACTTCAACAATGTACCTGTTCAAAATTACAAACAGATTCTACATAAGAACAAACCTACAGTCCCTGTCTTGTATGCACCGCCTGTATACGGCTGTTCAGAGTATATAGGGCCTTTTTTATTTTATGTGCGGGGTTCCCCTTAATATCCATACAAGACCCAAAGGGGCTGGTAATGGGCTGGGGTAGGGGGGGGGGTCATGGGGTAGCTATGCCATTTTTCTTAAAGATTTTCATCCATATTACCGGGACCAGACATTACATTAAAGCCGCAAGCAGTTTTAAATGGCTTTTTTTTCCTTTAGAAGTGTCATTTTGTGCAGGGACAGTTCTAAACACGGGAAACACGTGGCACTTCACAGGCATACTTTAGACACCCCCCAGGTACGATATTTAAAGGAATATTTGACTTTTTTTTTTTCACTTTATGCATCATTAAAATGACTGCTCCCGGAAAACGACCGTTTTTAAAACTTATTTTTGCATTGATACATGTCCCCTGGTGCAGAACCCGGGTTCCCAAACCCTTTTTAGGACAATAACATGCATAATAGTTGTTATAATTAGCACTTTAGAATTCGAACGTTCGCATCCATTGTATTTAATAGGGTTCTAATGTTCGTTCGAACTTTCGGTCCGTTCGCGGGTTCTGGTGCGAACCGAACCCGGGGGTGTTCGGCTCATCACTAGTTATGAGAAAAGGTTGTGAGCACTGAACTTATTCTCTCTGGAGAAGAGACACTTGAGAGGGGATATGATTTCAATTTATAAACACCGTACTGGTGGTGACCCCACAATAGGGATACAACTTTTTCACGGAAGGGAGTTTAATAGGACATGTGGCCACTCATTAAAATGAGAAGAAAAGAGGTTTAACCTTAAACTACGTACCCTTTTTCGGCGGCTGCTATAGAATACAAAGCCCCCTAGGATTAGACTGGAGCAGCTACAGCATTCTCATGCCGCGTACACACGATCGTGATTCACGGCGGTGAAAACACCGCCGTGAATCACGACATGAAAAAAAATTAAAAACGAGGGAACGGCATTTTCCCCCACACACGACCGTTTTTCCCGTCATTTTTTTCTTTGTCGAGAAAAACAACCGTCTGTGGGCTCCGCGGCAGTGTCTCCCTATGGGAAAACTGCCGCGGAAAAAAATGATGGAAAAAACGATGAGAAAATTTAGAACATGTTCTAATTTTTCTCGTCGTTTTTCCTGCCGTTTTTCTCAACGAGAAAAACGGCATAAAGCCCACAGACGATCGTTTTTCTCGGCGAAAAAAAAAATGACATTTTTCCCGACGGGAAAAATGATCGTGTGTACGCGGCATAAGGACGGCGGAGGGTTGGCGGTTCCCAACCCTTGGCTGTACTATATAGCGGCCTAGCTGCAGCATTTGGTCTGCTCTATGTCCCATGATCCGGTGGGCTCGGCGGCGCAGCTGATGCTGTTTGCCTCTGGAGCTGAGACTGGAGGCGCAAATGTTCATGAAATCCAATAAACAGACTCCAACGCTCTCGCTAATTCAAAAAATATGGAACAAGGGCAGGAAACTCCAGGGGGTGCAGGGATTCACGGATTTTAGCCCAATATGGGGTAATCGTTCATATGTGGAGCTGGTTAAGTTACAGCAGGGGCCCAGATGGCGCGCGCATTGTGTGACTCTGCTATCCCACATATTTAGTGACGGTAAGTTGCTATCCTCCCCTGAACTCCGAGCCAAAACCCTGTGACGCGCCAGAGGACGTAGGGTCACCCGTGACACCACACGGAAACCCCGTTACGTCAGAACGGGGCGGGGTCACTCGTCCACGTCACAGGTGGCCCCGCCCTCGGTTATAAAAGAAATTTCAGACGGCTCGTGCATCATTCGCCCGGGAGCCTTCTATGGTGGAGGCTGTATCATTCGTAGCGGTGGGTAGCGGCGGGTCCGAGTCGTGGAAGGATGTACATCGCTGGAATTAATTAAAGGACTTGTCCCAAGCTGTCTGTGTGTTTTTTTACTTTTCTTTACACTTTTTTTGTGAAATGGTAGAGGTACAATGTACCCCGTTACCAATTCACATGGGGGGGGCGGAATCTGGGGGTTTGTTAAAGGGGGTTTCCAGATTGCGATAAGCCCCCCGCCCGCAGACCCCTACAACCACCGGGCAAGGCTTGTTGAGGGCATGTGGCCTGGTACGGTTCAGGAGGGGGGGGCTCTCTCACCCCTCTCTTTTCCTGCTGCCTGCCAGGTTGCGTGCTCAGAAAAGGCTTGGTATGGATTTTTGGGGGGAACCCCACGCCATTTTTTTTTTCATTTTGGTGTGGGGTTCCCCTTAAAATCCATACCAGACCTGAAGGGTCTGGTATGGAATTTTGGGGGGAACCCCACGCCATTTAAAAAAAAAAAATTATGCGGGGTTCCCCTTAATATCCATACCAGACCTGAAGGGCCTGGTAATGGAGTTTTGGGGGGACCCCCACGCATTTTGTTTTTTTTTATTTTGGTTCCCTGCACAAAATGTCATTTTTGAAGGAAAAAAAGTTGCGACTATTAATGAATTGTCGGGTCCCGGCAATTATTATTATTATCATACAGGATTTATATGGCGCCAACAGTTTGCGCAGCGCTTTACAACAACAGGGAAGACAGTACAGTCACAATACAATTCAATACAGAGGGATCAGAGGGCCCTGCTTGTTAGAGCTTACAGTCTAGAACGGAGGGTCAAGGCAATACAGATAAAAGTCATTGAAAAAAATGGTAGGGGTCCCCCTTAATATTCATACCAGATCCAAAGGGCCTGGTAATGGACTGGGGGGGACCCCTGCCGTTTTTTTCAATTACTTTTATCTGTATTGCCGGGACCCGACAATTCATTATAGCCGTGAGTAGTTTTAAATGACTTTTTTTCCTTCAAAAATGACATTCTGTGCAGGGACTGTTCTAAGCACGGGAAACACGCGCCACTTTACAGGTATACTATAGACACCCCCCAGGTACAAAATTTAAAGGAATTTTTCACTTTTATTGTTTCACTTTAAGCATTATTAAAATCACTGCTCCCGAAAAAACTGCAGTTTTTAAAACTTTTTTTGCATTGATACATGTCCCCTGGGGCAGGACCCGGGTCCCCAAACCCTTTTTAGGACAATAACTTGCATATTAGCCTTTAAAATTCGCACTTTTGATTTCTCACGTTCGAGTCTTATAGACTTTAATGGTGTTCGAATGTTTGCGTGAACTTTTGGTCTGTTCCCATGTTCTGGATGCGAGCCAAACCGGGGGGTGTTCGGCTCATCCCTATTGGAGAGAGACCTCGGCCAACTTACGGGGATCAGTGGGAGGAAGCCCTGCAATCCATAACCACATGCTCTCTAAATGTGGCAAAAAAAAGTTTCCCAACTGTATATAATACTAAGAGTACACTACACCCCGACAAAACTACATAGGGTGGGCAGACTGGTGGACCCTTTGTGCTGTCTCTGTCGGCAGCACAACGGGGATCTCATCCATCTCTTGTGGCGCTGCCCGAAGTTCCATTGGTATTGGAGCGAGGTGGTTGATACACTCAATAGGGTGTTTCAAACGAAGGTACCTACAGACCCTATATGCTGTATACTGGGGGTTCTGAAGGATGTGATCCCTGAGGAATTCATCAGGGTTGCATTCTCTAGGGCGCTGTTTCAGGCCAGGAAACTTATCTTAACCACTTAACGACCGCTCACTGTATATATACGTCGGCAGAATGGCACCGACAGGCAGAATCACGTAGAGCATACGTGATCGCCTTTGTATAGTTGGGGGGTCCGATCGGACCCCCCTCCTATACAGTGAGCGGCCGTTTATCGTTGGGGAGCGATCAGAGATGAGGGGGTGACCAATCGATTTCGGCCACCCCCTCGCGATTGCTTCCGGCGAATGAAAATGCTTCCTCCGCCATGTGATGTAAACACAGGCAGGAGGAAGTGATGTCATCTCCCTCGTGGCGGTCTTTTCGATTCCGGCGCCGAGGAGAGAGGAAGCAGGTTAGTGCACCAACAGTCCACTGACACTTAGGTACACATAGGCACACATTTCACCCCCCAGTCACCCCCAGATCACCCCCCAGGTCACCCCCCAGCCCCCAATCACAGTGTCACTGATTGCAGTGATCATTTATTTTACTGATCACTGCATTTAGTGTCATCTGTGATAGTAAAAAGTTGCAGGGCAGTTAGGTTTACGCCCCTTTAGGTCCAGGGTAGCCCCCTAACCCCCCCTAATAAAGGTTTAACCCCTTGATCGCCCCCCAGGTAACCCTTTCACCCCCTAACGCCAGCGTCACTAAGCAATCGTATTTTCGATCGCTGTATTTAGTGCCGGTGGTGCCCTAGATAGCCAGTTATTTATTTTTAGTTTCGCCGCAGGTTTTTAGAGCGTCAGGTACCCCCATATATTATTTTAACCCCCTGATTGCCCCTAGAGTTAACCCTTTCACCAGTGATCACTGTATAAGCGTCACTGGTGACACTGGTTACCCAGTTAGTTATTTAGTTATTTAGGTAACCCGTCAGGTTTTTATATAGCGTCGGGTACCCCCATATTTAACCTAATAAAGGTTTTAACCCCCTGATTGCCCCTAGTTAACCCTTTCACCAGTGATCACCATATAAAGGTTACCGTGGTTGGTTAGTTTGCTTTTTATAGCATCAGGGCACCCGCCGTATATAACCCAATAAAGGTTTAACCCCCTGATCGCCCGGCGGGTGAGATCAATTAGGTTTTAGCGCCAGAGAGGGTCTGCGTCGCCCCAGGCAGCGTTAGGTTAGTGCCAGTAACGCTAACACCCACGCGCAAAGCATACACCTCCCTTAGTGGTATAGTATCTGATCAGATCTATACTAGCGTCCCCAGCGGTTTAGGGTTCCCAAAAATGCAGTGTTAGCGGGATCAGCCCAGATACCTGCTAGCACCTGCGTTTAGCCCCTCCGCCCAGCCCAGCCCAGCCCACCCAAGTGCAGTATCGATCGATCACTGTCACTTACCAAACACAAAACACATAACTGCAGCGTTCGCAGAGACAGTCCTGATCCCTGCGACCGCTAACAGTTTTTTTTGTAGCGTTTGATATATTTGCTGACGACAGTCAGGTGCTTTTTTTCCTGTGAATCTTACTAGTGTACCCCTAAATTTAAAGCCCAAAATGGCAAGTCGAAGGTACACTAGTAAAGAGGCCTACGAGATTTTGAGCATGACAGATAGTGAAGAGGAGGTCACGATTCAGGCTCAGAATATCTTCCCGTAGAAGACAGTGACGTCAGCGGCCCCACGTCAGATAGCTCTGACGACGAAGTTGAGGTCCCGGCTAAGGTCAGGCGTACCCGATCCCGATCTTCTGAGGTTGTTGAGGAGCAAGAACCGCAGGGCTCTCGTATCATGGAGCAGAGTAGTACTAGCGCCGCTATTCCTTCTGGTGAATTGGCAAGCACCAGCGGCCTAGTACAGCCTGGGCGTACATCCAGCACTGCAGTATCACGTGGTGACGCGGCGAGTCCCATAAGTGCAGTTCAAGCTGGCGAGGTGGCAAGCACAAGTAGTGTCCCGCTGCCACCAAGAAGACAAAGGCAGGCCCGTCGTGCCCATAGTGCCCTTCCTGCAGAATTTGCCTATCCTGATTGGGTCCCCACCACTTCTGCAGAACCCGTACTTCCCCCATTCACTGCCCAACCCGGTATTCAGGTGGAAACAGCTGATTTTATGCCAATCAATTTTTATTCGCTGTTTTTCACGGAAGATCTCTATAGATCTATTGTGGACCAGAGTAATTTATATGCTGGTCAAGTCATCGTCGCTAATCCCCAGTTGCCTTCCATTGCCAAAGATTGGAAACCAATTACGGTTTCCGAATTTAGGACCTTTCTGGGCCTTTCCCTCAACATGGGCACACATAAATTCCCGTCATTGCGTGCTTATTGGTCCCGCACCCAATTGACCATATGCCCGTGTTCTCTGCCTCCATGTCCAGGAAACGATACGAGCAGATTTTGCGGTTCATGCATTTCAACGACAATGAACTTTGTCGTCCACGTGGGGACCCTGAATACGACCGGCTCTATAAAATTCGGCCCCTCATAAACCACTTCAACGAACGTTTTGCAGCCTTGTTTATTCCCGATCAAGCTGTCTGCGTTGATGAGTCCCTGATTAAATTTTCTGGCCGCTTGGCTTTCAAGCAGTACCTTCCCAGCAAGCGTGCCAGATACGGGGTCAAGCTCTATAAGTGCTGTGACAGGGCAACAGGCTATGTATGGAGCTTTATGGTTTATGAGGGAAAAGATAGTCAGGTTGAGCCGGTCAACTGCCCGGATTACATAGGGAGCGCTGGCAAGATAGTGTGGAAATTGGTGTCACCCTTATTCGGAAAGGGGTACCACTTGTATGTGGACAATTATTACACGAGCGTGCCACTGTTTAGTCACTTGTTTGATCATCAGATTGGAGCATGTGGCACCGTGCGACCTAATCGCCGGGGCTTTCCCCAGCGGCTTGTAGATGCCCGTCTTAGGCTGGGGGAGAGAGCCTGCGTAAAGTGTAATAACTTGCTCGCTATGAAGTGGAGGGACAATAAGAATGTTTTCCTTCTTACCCCCCTCATGCAGACTCGACAGTCCAAATTCGTACGGCGACTGGTGTTGTGGAGAAACCCCTCTGTGTCCATGAATATAACAAAAATATGGGAGGGGTGGACCTCAACGACCAGTTGATGGCGCCGTATCTAATTGACCGTAAGGCGAGACGCTGGTACAAAAAGTGTCTCTATCCCAGTGTTGCCAACCCCCTGAAGTGAAATTTACTGGCAAGGATGCCAAAATTTCTGTACGGCACCAATTTCTTACTGGCAAAAATCATGACAATTACTGGCAGGGCCACATTTTTTACTGGCGCTGCAAAAAAGTACCTACAATTACTGTTTTTAGTGCTAAACAGTGCAAATATCAATATTTGAACTATAAACACACAGCTAATGCTAATATCAATGTGTTTAAGTTAAACAAAAGTAAAAAAACATTTTTCTCAATTCACATGAAGGTTAGGTTACTATAACCCAGCCAGCACAGAGTTCCTTCTTACATCAGAGTCTGCAGGGATCCCCCTTACAGTGCAAGGGAACTCTTATGTAAAGGGGAACGCTGCAGATCATGATGTAAGGGGGAACTCTGATGTGGAGGGGGGCTCTGGTGAATAGAGACCACCTTCCACAGAGTGAATACACTAAGGTAAGGGGGGGTACTAATATAGGGGGGGACGTTTTATATCAGTGCCCCCTTACATTATTATATTCACTCCCCTCCTTAGATCAGTGCCCCCCCCTCAGACTGGCCTGGCGGCGCTGTCACTGATCTGCTCTCAGGTGCACAGTGCGGGGCTCAGTCAGACGGCTCCAGCTTGGCGGCTCTGACCTCCTCTCCACAGTCCACGCGTCTGTTTCTTCCTGGGCCGTAACCCCCATCCCGGCGCTCCCAATCTTGACATCTTTCTAGGATCCCTTCAGAGACTGCAGACATAAAAGACAGGAGAGGGTCAGAGGCTGCGGACACGATACAGGAGATGGACAGAGGCTGCGGACACACTACAGGAGGGGGACAGAGGCTGCGGACACGATACAGGAAGGTGACAGAGGCTGCGGACACGATACAGGAGGGTGACAGAGGCTGCGGACACGATACAGGAGGGTGACAGAGGCTGCGTACATGACACAGGAGGGGGACAGAGGCTGCGGACACGACACAGGAGGGGGACAGAGGCTGCGGACACGACACAGGAGGGGGACAGAGGCTGCGGACATGACACAGGAGGGGGACAGAGGCTGCGGACACGGCACAGGAGGGGGACAGAGGCTGCGGACACGACACAGGAGGGGGACAGAGGCTGCGGACATGACACAGGAGGGGGACAGAGGCTGCGGACATGACACAGGAGGGGGACAGAGGCTGCGGACATGACACAGGAGGGGGACAGAGGCTGCGGACATGACACAGGAGGGGGGACAGAGGCTGCGGACATGACACAGGAGGGGGGGACAGAGGCTGCGGACATGACACAGGAGGGGTGACAGAGACTGCGGACATGACACAGGAGAGGGGACAGAGACTGCGGACATGACACAGGAGGGGGACAGAGGCTGCGGACATGACACAGGAGGGGGACAGAGGCTGCGGACATGATAGGGTCCTCGTTACCCCCTAAGTGGCCTCCTCCTCTGTCCACCATCATATAACTTCTCCTCCACATCATCAGTATGCTGTGTCCTCCTTCTGTGCCCTTTTCACCTCTCCACAGGTCAGGGCAGCTCTGACCTGTGGAGAGGTGAAAAGGGCACAGAAGGAGGACACAGCATACTGATGATGTGGAGGAGAAGTTATATGCTGGTAGACAGAGAGAGCACATCAGTCTCTGTCCCTTCCCTGCATGCCATGGCCGCTTCACCCTCCAGCGCTCCCACTCCCAGCGCAGTCCTCCTCCTCCTTCATATCTCCTCCTCCTCCTCCTCACCCTCCTCACCCCTGCTCGGCCGAGTCCTCCTCTCCTCCTACGGCGACTGCGAGTGCACCACTGTAGCCCGCCCCGCGAGCACTCCCGTCCTGGCTGAAAGTATATTCAAAAATGGCGCCGGGAAGCGCCATTACGTTACTGCGCATGCGCCGCTCGGCCGAACGCATACGAGCTTTCCCGAGCCCGGCCGGCTTCGGAACGGCGCATGCGCAGTTGCTTGGTCGGCTCGCGGCCATCTTTTTTATGGGCAGCCAATGCCCACAACGGACTTTACGTACACCCCAAAAAGGGGGTTAAATTTACGTGCTGCTCTATCCTTATTCCAATTGGCTTTGCTGAACGCTCATGTGCTATACAGAGCTTCAGGCGGGACTTTATCTCTTCTAAAATTCCAGAATGAGATTGTCACAGAACTCCTGTATCCAGGCGGTTCTGCACCTCACCATCCCCTACCAAATGCAGTAAGCCGGCTGCATGAGAGGCATTATACGCATCTCCTCCCGAGTACCCCTAACCAACGAACCCCCCAAAAAAGATGTCGTGTCTGTAGCAAGTGCGGATTTAGGCGTGACACCCGTTATTATTGTCCACTCTGTCCTGACAAGCCTGGTCTTTGCCTTGGTGAATGTTTTGAACGCTACCACTCAAAAGTGAAGTTTTAGCGTAGGGTACAGCATTTCACAGACTAGGACACACTTACACAGGGTCTCCCAATATGCCATTACATTTTGAGAGACCCGAACCATTACAGTTGTTAAAGTTTTAAAAAAAAAAGTGTAAAAAAGAAAACAAAAAAGGTAAAAAACAAAAACACAAAAAAAATATAAAATAAAAAAACCAAAAATAGTTGTCGTTTTATTGTTCTCTCTCGCTCTCTCTATTTTCTCTCTATTGTTCTGCTTTTTTTTACTGTATTCCATTCTGCAATGTTTTATCATGCTTGCTTTTCAGGTATGTAATTTTTTGTTTTCAGGTGTGCCATTCAACTGCAGCGCGGAATTATTTATCTTGACAGCAACAGCGTTTGCTCCCACGATACATAAAGCCGTGACTCCAACGCTGTAGGAGGTGATTTCACCACCACAGTTAAAAAAAAAGAGCATATATGCCGAAGCATGGGGGCAGCAGGGGCGGAGGAGCGATTTTGCTCCTAATGCCGCGTATATACGGTCGAAATTCTGACGGAGGCTTGCCCGTGGAAAAGTTTGACCGTGTGTACACGGCATAACCTTTTATGCCGCGTACATACGGTCGAAATTTTGACAAAGGCTTGCCCGTGGAAAAGTCCGACCGTGTGTACGCGGCATAACTTTTTTTGCGGGAGGATGCCCCCATGCTTCGGCATATATATATTTTAGGCACAGGTTGCGTTAAAAAAATGTTTTATTTTTTACTAGGTTTTGTTTTGGTATTTGCTTTGCAGGTATGGTATGGTAAGGTCTTACTGTTGTACTGTAATGTTACTTTGTTTTAATGTTAACCATCATTTGCTTAGCAGGTACGCCATTCAGTTGCATCGCGGATTTATTTATCTTGACAGCAACAGCGTTTGCTCCCACGATACATAAAGCCGTGACTCCAACGCTGTAGGAGGTGATTTCACCACCACAGTTAAAAAAAGAGCATATATGCCGAAGCATGGGGGCAGCAGGGGCAGAGGAGCCATTTTGCTCCTAATGCCGCGTATATACGGTCGAAATTCCGACGGAGGCTTGCCCGTGGAAAAGTCCGACCGTGTGTACGCGGCATAACCTTTTATGCCGCGTACATACGGTCGAAATTCCGACGAAGGCTTGCCCGTGGAAAAGTCCGACCGTGTGTATGCGGCATAACTTTTTTGCGGGAGGATGCCCCCATGCTTCGGCATATATGCCCATCATTAGAAGTGGATGGATGAAGGCAGGTATTCTAATGGTGGGCATACCCACCGATCAATCTCTTTTTTTCGTTCAGCCAACAGGCTGCATGAAAAAAAAAGATTACAATACATGTCCAACAAGGACCAGCAACGTACTGGTATGTTGCTGGACTTTGAATGGTTATACCAGAATGATGCCTGCGGGTTTAGGTATCATCTTGGTATCATTCTTTTCAGCCAGTGGCCGGCTTTCATGTAAAAGCAATTCTAGCAGATAATTAGCCTCTAGACTGCTTTTACAAGCAGTGGGAGGGAATGCCCCCCCCCGGATATAAACAGCGCCATTGGGAAATTGGGAAAGCATTTTATCACACCGATCTTGGTGTGGTCAGATGCTTTGAGGGCAGAGGAAAGATCTAGGGTCTAACCCCCCATTTTTTTTCAAAAAAAGAGTACCTGTCACTACTTATTGCTATCATAGGGGATATTTACATTCCCTGAGATAACAATAAAAATTATAACAAAAAAAAAAAATATGGAAGGAACAGTTTAAAAATAAAATAAAAAAGCAAAATAAATAAAAAAAAAAAAAAAAAAAGCACCGCTGTCCCCCCCTGCTCTTGCGCAAAGGCGAACGCAAGCGTCGGTCTAGCGTCATATGTAAACAGCAATTGCATCATGCATGTGAGGTATCACCGCGAAGGTCAGATCGAGGGCAGTAATTTTAGCAGTAGACCTCCTCTGTAAATCTAACGTGGTAACCTGTAAAGGCTTTTAAATGCTTTTAAAAATGAATGTAGTTTCTCGCCGCTGCGCGTTTGTGTGCAATTTTAAAGCATGTCGTGTTTGGTATCCATGTACTCGGCCTAAGATCATCTTTTTTATTTCATCAAACATTTGGGCAATATAGTGTTTTTTAGTGCATTAAAAATAAAAAAAAGTGTGTTTTTCCCCCAAAAAATGCGTTTGAAAAATCGCTGCGCAAATACTGTGTGGAAAAAAAAATGCAACACCCACTATTTTAATCTGAAGGGCCTTTGCTTTAAAAATATATATAATGTTTGGGGGTTCAACATAATTTTCTTGCAAAAAAAAAATGTTTTCATGTAAACAAAAAGTGTCAGAAAGGGCTTTGTCTTCAAGTGGTTAGAAGAGTGGATGATGTGTGACATAAGCTTCCTAATGTTGTGCATAAAATGCCAGGACAGTTCAAAACCCCCCCAAATGACCCCATTTTGGAAAGTAGACACCTCAAGCTATTTGCTGAGAGGCATGTTGAGCCCATTGAATATTTTTTTTTTTTTTTTTGTCCCAAGTGATTGAATAATGACAAAAAGAAAAAAAAAATGTACAAAAAGTTGTCACTAAATGATATATTGCTCAAACATGCCATGTTTATATGTGGAATTGCACCCCAAAATACATTCTGTTGCTTCTCCTGAGTACGGGGATACCACATGTGTGAGACATTTTGGGAGCCTAGCCGCGTACAGGACCCCGAAAACCAAGCACCGCCTTCAGGATTTCTATGGGTGTAAATTTTTGATTTCACTCCTCACTGCCTATCACAGTTTCGGAGGCCATGGAATGCCCAGATGGCACAAACCCCCCCAAATGACCCCATTTTGGAAAGTAGACACCCCAAGCTATTTGCTGAGAGGTATGTTGAGTATTTTGCAGATCTCGCTTTTTGTCACAAGTTTTAAAAATTGAAAAAAGAAAAAAAAAAAAAAAATGTCTTTCTTCATTTTCAAAAACAAATGAGAGCTGTAAAATACTCACCATGCCTCTCGGCAAATAGCTTGGGGTGTCTACTTTCCAAAATGGGGTCATTTGTGGGGGTTTTGGGCTATCTTGGCATTTTATGGCCTTCAAAACTGTGATAGGTAGTGAGGAGTGAAATCAAAAATTTGTGCACTTAGAAATCCTGAAGGCGGTGCTTGGTTTTCAGGGGCCCGTACGCGGCTAGGCTCTCAAAAAGTCCCACACATGTGGTATCCCCGTACTCAGGAGAAGCAGCCAAATGTATTTTGGGGTGCAATTCCGCATATAACCATGGAATGTTTGAGCAATATATCATTTAGTGACAACTTTTTGTACATTTTTTTTTTCTTTTTGTCATTATTCAATCACTTGGGACAAAAAAAAAAATATTCAATGGGCTCAACATGCCTCTCAGCAATTTCCTTGGGGTGTCTACTTTCCAAAATGGGGTCATTTTGGGGGGTTTTGTGCTATCTTGGCATTTTATGGCCTTCAAAACTGTGATAGGTAGAGAGGAGTGAAATCAAAAATTTATGCTCTTAGAAACCTTGAAGGCGGTGCTTGGTTTTTGGGGTCCCGTGCGCGGCTAGGCTCCCAAAAAGTCCCACACATGTGGTATCCCCGTACTCAGGAGAAGCAGCAGAATGTATTTTGGGGTGTAATTTCACATATGCCCATGGCATGTGTGAGCAATATATCATTTAGTGACAACTTTGTGCAAAAAAAACAAAGTTTGTCACATTCCCGCAACTTGTGGCAAAATATAAAATATTTCATGGACTGAACATGCCTCTCAGTAAATAGCTTGGGTTGTCTAATTTCCAAAATGAGGTCATTTGGGGGGGTTTTGTGCTATTTTGGCATTTTATGGCCTTCGAAACTGTGATAGGTAGTGAGGAGTGAAATCAAAAATTTACGCCCTTAGAAATCCTGAAGGCGGTGCTTGGTTTTTGGGGCCCCGTACCCGGCTAGGCTCCCAAAAAGTCCCACACATGTGGTATCCCTGTACTCAGGAGAAGCAGCAGAATGTATTTTGGGGTGCAATTCCACATATAACCATGGCATGTGTGAGCAATATTGTCAGGGCCCGGACTGGCGGCTAGTGAGGACACAGGAGGTGGATCCTCTGTGCCAGAGAGGCGAAGGCACGGGTCGCACTGGAGGACCGGTTCTAAGCAGCTACCGGTTTTCACCAGAGCCCGCCGCAAGGCGGGATGGACTTGCTGCGGCGGTAGCAACCAGGTCGTGTCCCCCAGTAGCGGCTCGACTTCTCTGGCAGCTGAGATAGGCAGGGTACACTGGGACTAGGCAGAGGCAAGGTCAGACGTAGCGGAAGGTCAGGGTAGGCGGCAATGGTACGTAGTCAGGGGCAACGGCAGAAGGTCAGATACACTGGAAAGGCAAGTACAAAACGCTTTCTCAGGGCACTAAGGCAACAAGATTCGGCAAGGACAGGAAGGGGGAGTGGGTTTTTAAGTGTTTTGGAGTGTGACACAGTAATTGGACCAGGCACCAATCAATGGTGCACTGGCCCTTTAAATTTAAGAAGACCGGCGCGCGCGTGCGCCCTAGAGAGCAGCGGGACCGCGTGCGCCGGGACGGAGCAGGGGAAGGAGGCCGGTGAGCAGGATAGGATGCGATCCGTGGGCGGACAGGTGCCGCCGCATGGATCGCCTCCCCGCCAGCATCAGAGCAGCGCTCACGGTCAGAGGAGCCGACCGGAGCGCTGCAGGGGGACAGACGCAGCGGGCGCTCCAGGATGGATGGGACACCCGGAGCGCTCGGCGTTACAGTACCCCCCCCTTAGGTCTCCCCCTCTTCTTGGAACCCAAGAATCTTCGGATGAGCTCTTTATCTAAAATGTTGGCCTCAGGTTCCCAGGACCTTTCCTCAGGACCACAGTTCTCCCAATCCACTAAAAAACATCTTTTACCTCGGATGACCTTGGAGGCGAGGATCTCTTTCACCGAGAAGACATCAGAAGAACCAGAGACAGGAGCAGGAGCAGTGACCTTAGGGGAAAATCGGTTAAGAATGAGGGGTTTAAGAAGAGACACATGAAAAGAGTTGGGAATACGAAGAGAAGGAGGAAGGTGGAGCTTGTAAGAAACAGAATTGATTTGGTTTTTGATTTTAAATGGCCCGAGGTAACGAGGGCCCAGCTTGTAGCTAGGTACCCGAAACCGAACATATTTGGAGGAGAGCCACACTTTGTCACCAGGGGCATAGACAGGAGGGATTCTTCTTTTTTTATCTGCATGTCTCTTCATGCGGGCAGAGGCCAGTGAGAGCGACTTTTGAGTCTCTTTCCAGATAGAGGCAAAGTCCTAAATAAATTCATCCACGGCCGGAACTCCAGAAGACGTGGGAATGGGGAGGGGGGGAAATGGGTGACGGCCGTAGACCACAAAGAAAGGCGACTTGGAGGAAGATTCAGAGTTCTTGAAATTGTATGAGAATTCTGCCCAGGGCAATAGGTTGACCCAATCGTCTTGACGGGCGGAGACAAAATGTCATAGGTAGTCGCCAAGGACCTGGTTAACTCTCTCCACCTGTCCATTGGACTGCGGGTGATAAGCGGAAGAAAAATTCAACTTAATTTTTAGTTGAGTACAGAGAGCTCTCCAAAATTTTGAGATGAATTGAACACCTCTATCCGAGACGATATGTGAGGGCAGCCCATGGAGGCGGAAAATTTGAAGAAAAAAATGCTTCGCCAACTGAGGTGCAGTAGGCAGACCAGGAAGCGGGACAAAATGAGCCATTTTAGAAAAGCGGTCAATGACCATCCAGATGACAGTGTTATTACGAGACAAAGGGAGGTCCGTGATGAAATCCATGGCGATGTGGGACCATGGTTGTTCAGGCACAGGTAGGGGAAGGAGAAGACCTGCAGGCTTCTGGCGAGGCGTCTTGTCACGTGCACAGATAGTGCAGGCCCGTACAAAGTCAGTCACATCTTCCTCCTGGGTAGGCCACCAATAGTGTCTGGCAATCAATTGTATGGATTTTTTGATCCCAGCGTGACCGGCTAGATGGGAGGAATGGCCCCACTTGAGTATCTGAAGCCGAAGGCATGGAGGAACGAAAGTCTTTCCTGGAGGAATTGGCACGAGAGAAGCGGGAGCAGAGGAAATCAGACACTCAGGGGGTATGATGTGTTGAGGAGGAGTCTCGGTTTCAGAGGTATCGGAGAAACGGGACAAAGCATCAGCCCTGACATTTTTGTCTGCGGGCCGAAAATGGATCTGGAAGTTGAAGCGGGCAAAGAACAATGACCACCTGGCCTGGCGAGGATTTAGGCTCTGAGCGGACTGAAGGTAGGACAAATTCTTATGGTCAGTGTAGATGGAGATAGGGTGAAGGGATCCTTCCAGGAGATGTCTCCACTCTTCTAATGCCAACTTGATGGCCAACAGTTCACGGTCACCTATGGAATAGTTTTTTTCCGGAGGGGAGAAAGTTTTAGAGAAAAAACCACAAGTGACGTTTTTCCCTTTAGCGTTTTTTTGAAGAAGCACAGCTCCAGCTCCTACCGAGGAGGCGTCGACTTCAAGGAAGAACGGCTTTAGAGGATCTGGCCGAGACAGGACAGGTGCAGAGGAGAAGGCGGTCTTAAGGCGAGTAAAGGCTTCCTCTGCTTGAGGCGGCCAGGACCTAGGATTCGCGTCTTTTTTGGTCAGTGCCCCTATAGGAGCAACGATGGTGGAGAAGTGGGGTATGAACTGACGATAGTAGTTGGCGAAACCAAGGAAGCGTTGGATAGCATGAAGTCCAGAGGGGCGTGGCCAACCCAAGACTGCGGAGAGTTTGTCAGGGTCCATTTGAAGACCTTGTCCAGAGACCAGATAACCTAGGAAAGGAAGACTGCTGCGCTCAAAAAGGCATTTTTCAAATTTAGCGTAAAGATGATTTACGCTGAGGCGTTGGAGCACTTGACGGACATGAAGCCGATGTTCCTTAAGGTTGGCAGAGAAGATTAGGATGTCGTCAAGATAGACAACCACACAGGTATACAGTAGGTCCCGGAAGATTTCGTTGACAAAATCTTGAAAGACTGCAGGGGCGTTGCAAAGTCCAAACGGCATGAGGAGATATTCAAAGTGACCGTCTCTGGTGTTACATGCGGTTTTCCATTCATCTCCTTTACGGATTCTGATGAGGTTATAAGCGCCCCTGAGGTCCAATTTAGAAAAAACTTTTGCTCCGCGCAGACGGTCAAAGAGCTCCGAGATGAGAGGCAGAGGGTAGCGGTTTTTAATAGTGATTTTATTGAGACCACGATAGTCTATGCAAGGGCGTAGAGATCCGTCCTTCTTGGCCACGAAGAAGAAGCCCGCTCCGGCTGGAGAAGATGATTTCCTAATAAAACCTCTCTTGAGGTTCTCCTGAATGTATTCAGTCATGGCCTTGGTTTCAGGAGAGGAGAGAGGGTAAATCCTGCCACGGGGTGGTGTAGTACCTGGGAGCAAGTCAATGGGGCAGTCGTAGGGTCTATGTGGTGGTAAGACCTCCGCCTGTTTTTTGCAAAAGACATCAGAAAAGTCCTGATAGGCCATTGGAAGGTCAGGCAAAGGAGTAGTGATGGGGATTTGACAGGTCGGTACAGACTTAAGGCAATGCTTGTGACAGGAGTCACCCCAGGATTTGATGTCCCCAGTGGTCCAGTCGAGGGTAGGAGTGTGACGCTGGAGCCAGGGTAGGCCAAGAAGGATGTCAGAAGTACAGTTCGGCAAAACAAAGAATTCAATCTTTTCTTGGTGAAGAACACCAACGGACATGAGCAGGGGTTCGGTGCGGTAACGCACGGTACAATCCAAATTCTCTCCATTTACAGAGGAAATGAAGAAGGGTTTGATGAGACGGGTAACAGGAATGTTGAACTTGTTGATGAAAGAGGCTTCAATAAAGTTTCCTGCAGAACCAGAGTCCAGGAAGGCCACCGCAGGGAAGAGGGAGCCAGCAGAAGGAGAAATCCGCACAGGAATACTCAGACGTGGAGAGGAAGAATTCACACCCAGTAACGCCTCTCCCACGTTCACTAGGTGCGGGCGTTTCCCTGACGCGGAGGACGAATAGGGCAGTCTTTTAGGAAGTGATCAGAGATCGCACAATAAAGGCATAAGTTCTCGTTCCTACGGCTAAACCTCTCTTGTAGGGTCAGGCGAGACCGGTCCACTTGCATGGCCTCCTCGGTGGGAGGCACGGTAACAGGATGCATTGGATTCAGAAAGAGAGGAGCCAGGAGCGGATAACGCCTGGTGTGAACAAGATCTTTCTCCTGGCGAAGCTCTTGGCGTCTTTCGACGTAACGCATATCGATGCGGGTAGCTAAATGGATGAGTTCCGTCAAGGAAGAGGGTATCTCTCGTGCGGCCAGACAATCCTTGATGTGGCCGGATAAACCCTTCTTGAAGGTCGCGCAGAGAGCCTCATTATTCCAAGCTAACTCTGAGGCCAGTGTGCGGAACTGTATGGCATATTCGCCCACAGAAGAGTTTCCTTGGACAAGGTTAAGCAGGGCGGTTTCAGCGGATGAGGCTCGGGCTGGTTCCTCAAAAACGCTGCGAACCTCAGCAAAGAAGGACTGAACGGTGGCTGTAGCAGGGTCGTTGCGGTCCCAGAGTGGCGTGGCCCAGGCCAAGGCCTTTCCAGACAACAGAGAGACCACGAATGCCACTTTAGACCGTTCTGTGGAAAACTGGTCAGACATCATCTCAAGATGCAGGGAACATTGGGACAAGAATCCCCGGCACATCCTAGAATCCCCGTCAAATTTCTCCGGAAGAGACAGGCGAATTCTCGAGGTAGTAGCGGCAGCTCGGAGAGGGGAAGATGCTGAAGGCTGCGGCGGCAGAAGCTGCTGGACCATGGCGGTCAACTGCGACAGCTGCTGTCCTTGTTGGGCGATCTGTTGCTACTGCTGGGCAACCACGGTAGTGAGGTCAGCGAGATTTGGCAGCGGTACCTCAGCGGGATCCATGGCCGGATCTACTGTCAGGGCCCGGACTGGCGGCTAGTGAGTAGGGATGAGCTTCGAGTTCGAGTCGAACTCATGTTCGACTCGAACATTGCCTGTTCGCCCGTTCGCCGAACAGCGAACAAATTGTGGTGTTCGCGGCAAATTCGAAAAATCTATGGGAGAAATCTAAAGTGCTAATTATAAAGGCTTATATGCAAGTTATTGTCCTAAAAAGTGTTTGGGGACCCGGGTCCTGCCCCAGGGGACATGTATCAATGCAAAAAGAAGTTTTAAAAACGGCCGTTTTTTCGGGAGCAGTGATTTTAATAATGCTTAAAATGAAAAAATAAAAGTGAAATATTCCTTTAAATTTCGTACCTGGGGGGTGTGTATGATATGCATGTGAAGTGGCGCATGTTTCCCGTGCTTAGAACTGTCCCTGCACAAAATGTCATTTCTGAAAGAAAAAAATGCATTTAAAACTGACTCGCGGCTATTAATGAATTGTCGGCTCCCGGCAATACATATAAAAGTCATTGAGAAAAAAAAAAAAAAAAGCGTGGGGGTTCCGCAGAATTCAATTACCAGGCCCTTCAGGTCTGGAATGGATATTAAGGGGAACCCCGCCGCAAATAAAAAAAAAATTGACGTGGGGTTCCCCCAAATATCCATTCCAGGCCCTTCAGATCTGGCATGGATTTTAAGGGGAACTCCACCCCAAATTAAAAAAAAAATGGCGTGGAGTCCCCCTAAAAATCCATACCAGACCCCTTATCCGAGCATGCAACCTGGCCGGCCGCAGGGGAAAAGGGGGGGACGAGAGAGCGGCCCCCCCTCCCTCCTGAACCGTACCAAGCCACATGCCCTCAACATGGGGAGGATGTCCCCATGTTGATGGGGACAAGGGCCTCATCCCCACAACCCTTGCCCGGTGGTTGTGGGGGTCTGCGGGCGGGGGGCTTATCGGAATCTGGAAGACCCCTTTAACAAAGAGGACCCCCAGATCCCGGCCCCCCCCCATGTGAATTGGTAAGGGGTACATTGTACCCCTACCATTTCACGAAGAAAGCGTAAAAAAATGTTTAAAAAAACACACAAACACCTTGAAAAAGTCCTTTATTTAAAAAAAAAAAAAAAAAAACATTCCAGCGGTGAAATCCAGTGTCCCGCGGCGATCCCGATGTCCAGCGCTGTCCTTCATTGGTTGTGCCTGAGCGGACCTGATGGGGAACTCCCTCTCAGTATTTTAAATGTATAGACCCGCCCCTTCTAAAGTTCCCCATCAGGTCCGCTCAGCGGACGAGATGCAGAACATGAGAAGGGGCGGGTCTATACATGTATTACCAAAGTGAGAGCAGTTCCCCATCAGGTCCGCCTCCTCGGTATGTCAGACCCGCCTACGTCATTGGCCTGAGCGGGGAACTTCCTTCACTATGTAAATTTAAATTACACAGTGAAGGAAGTTCCCCGCTCAAGCCAATGACGTAGGCGGGTCCGACATACCGAGGAGGCGGACCTGATGGGGAACTGCTCTCACTTTGGTAATACATGTATAGACCCGCCCCTTCTCATGTTCCGCATCTCGTCCGCTGAGCGGACCTGATGGGGAACTTTAGAAGGGGCGGGTCTATACATTTAAAATACTGAGAGGGAGTTCCCCATCAGGTCCGCTCAGGCACAACCAATGAATGACAGCGCTGGACATCGGGATCGCCGCGGGACACTGGATTTCACCGCTGTTTTTTTTTTTTTTTTTTTTTTTTAAATAAAGGACTTTTTCAAGGTGTTTGTGTGTTTTTTTAAACATTTTTTTACGCTTTCTTCGTGAAATGGTAGGGGTACAATGTACCCCTTACCAATTCACATGGGGGGGGGCCGGGATCTGGGGGTCCTCTTTGTTAAAGGGGTCTTCCAGATTCCGATAAGCCCCCCGCCCGCAGACCCCCACAACCACCGGGCAAGGGTTGTGGGGATGAGGCCCTTGTCCCCATCAACATGGGGACATCCTCCCCATGTTGAGGGCATGTGGCTTGGTACGGTTCAGGAGGGAGGGGGGGCCGCTCTCTCGTCCCCCCCCTTTTCCCCTGCGGCCGGCCAGGTTGCGTGCTCGGATAAGGGGTCTGGTATGGATTTTTAGGGGGACTCCACGCCATTTTTTTTTTTAATTTGGGGTGGAGTTCCCCTTAAAATCCATGCCAGATCTGAAGGGCCTGGAATGGATATTTGGGGGAACCCCACGTCAATTTTTTTTTTATTTGCGGCGGGGTTCCCCTTAATATCCATTCCAGACCTGAAGGGCCTGGTAATTGAATTCTGGGGAACCCCCACGCTTTTTTTTTATTTTTTCTCAATGACTTTTGTATGTATTGCCGGGAGCCGACAATTCATTAATAGCCGCGAGTCAGTTTTAAATGCATTTTTTTCTTTCAAAAATGACATTTTTTGCAGGGACAGTTCTAAGCACGGGAAACATGCGCCACTTTACATGCATATCATACACACCCCCCAGGTACGAAATTTAAAGGAATATTTCACTTTTATTTTTTCATTTTAAGCATTATTAAAATCACTGCTCCCGAAAAAACGGCCGTTTTTAAAACTTCTTTTTGCATTGATACATGTCCCCTGGGGCAGGACCCGGGTCCCCAAACACTTTTTAGGACAATAACTTGCATATTAGCCTTTATAATTAACACTTTAGATTTCGAACGTTCGAGTCCATTGTATTTAATAGGGTTCTAAAGTTTACACGAACATTTTGTCTGTTCGCAGGTTCTGGTGCGAACCGAACAGGGGGGTGTTCGGCTCATCCCTGCTAGTGAGGACACAGGAGGTGGATCCTCTGTGCCAGAGAGGCGAAGGCACGGGTCGCACTGGAGGACCGGTTCTAAGCAGCTACCGGTTTTCACCAGAGCCCGCCGCAAGGCGGGATGGACTTGCTGCGGCGGTAGCAACCAGGTCGTGTCCCCCAGTAGCGGCTTGACTTCTCTGGCAGCTGAGATAGGCACGGTACACTGGGACCAGGCAGAGGCAAGGTCAGACGTAGCGGAAGGTCAGGGCAGGCGGCAATGGTACGTAGTCAGGGGCAACGGCAGAAGGTCAGATACACTGGAAAGGCAAGTACAAACGCTTTCTCAGGGCACTAAGGCAACAAGATCCGGCAAGGACAGGAAGGGGGAGTGGGTTTTTAAGTGTTTTGGAGTGTGACACAGTAATTGGACCAGGCACCAATCAATGGTGCACTGGCCCTTTAAATTTAAGAAGACCGGCGCGCGCGCGCCCTAGAGAGCAGCGGGACCGCGCGCGCCGGGACGGAGCAGGGGAAGGTGGCCGGTGAGCAGGATGGGATGCGATCTGCGGGCGGACAGGTGCCGCCGCATGGATCGCAATCCCGCCAGCATCAGAGCAGCGCTCACGGTCAGAGGAGCCGACCGGAGCGCTGCAGGGGGACAGACGCCGCGGGCGCTCCGGGATGGATGGGACACCCGGAGCGCTCGGCGTTACAAATATATCATTTAGTGACAACTTTTTGTACATTTTTTATTTATTTTTTATTTTTGTCATTATTCAATCATTTGGGACAAAAAAAAATATTCAATGGGCTCAACATGCCTCTCAGCAAATAGCTTGGGGTGTCTACTTTCCAAAATGGGGTCATTTGGGGGGGTTTTGTGCCATCTTGGCATTTTATGGCCTTCAAAACTGTGATAGGTAGTGATAGGTAGTGAGGAGTGAAATCAAAAATGTATGCCCTTAGAAACCTTGAAGGCGGTGCTTGGTTTTTGGGGTCCCGTACGCGACTAGGCTCCCAAAAAGTCCCACACATGTGGTATCCCCGTACTCAGGAGAAGCAGCAGAATGTATTTTGGGGTGTAATTTCACATATGCCCATGGCATGTGTGAGCAATATATCATTTAGTGACAACTTTGTGCAAAAAAAATAAAGTTTGTCATATTCCCGCAACTTGTGGCAAAATATAAAATATTCCATGGACTAATCATGCCTCTCAGTAAATAGCTTGGGGTGTCTACTTTCCAAAATGGGGTCATTTGGGGGGGGGGGGGGGGTTGTGCTATTTTGGCATTTTATGGCCTTTGAAACTGTGATAGGTAGTGAGGAGTGAAATCAAAAATTTGCGCCCTTAGAAATCCTGAAGGCGGTGCTTGGTTTCCGGGGTCCCGTACGTGGCTAGGCTCCTAAAAAGTCCCACACATGTGGTATCCCCGTACTCAGGAGAAGCAGCAGAATGTATTTGGGGTGCAATTCCACATATAACCATGGCATGTGTGAGCAATATATCATTTAGTGACAACTTTTTGTATTTTTTTTTTTTTTTGTCATTATTCAATCACTTGGGACAAAAAAAAATATTCAATGGGCTCAACATGCCTCTCAGCAATTTCCTTGGGGTGTCTACTTTCCAAAATGGGGTCATTTTGGGGGGTTTTGTGCTATCTTGGCATTTTATGGCCTTCAAAACTGTGATAGGTAGTGAGGAGTGAAATCAAAAATTTATGCCCTTAGAAACCTTGAAGGCGGTGCTTGGTTTTTGGGGTCCCGTACGCGGCTAGGCTCCCAAAAAGTCCCACACATGTGGTATCCCCGTACTCAGGAGAAGCAGCAGAATGTATTTTGGGGTGTAATTTCACATATGCCCATGGCATGTGTGAGCAATATATCATTTAGTGACAACTTTGTGCAAAAAAAAACAAAGTTTGTCATATTCCCGCAACTTGTGGCAAAATATAAAATATTCCATGGACTAATCATGCCTCTCAGTAAATAGCTTGGGGTGTCTAATTTCCAAAATGAGGTCATTTGGGGGGGGTTTTGTGCTATTTTGGCATTTTATGGCCTTCGAAACTGTGATAGGTAGTGAGGAGTGAAATCAAAAATTTACGCCCTTAGAAATCCTGAAGGCGGTGCTTGGTTTTTGGGGCCCCGTCCCCACCCGGCTAGGCTCCCAAAAAGTCCCACACATGTGGTATCCCCGTACTCAGGAGAAGCAGCAGAATGTATTTTGGGGTGCAATTCCACATATAACCATGGCATGTGTGAGCAATATATCATTTAGTGACAACTTTTTGGACATTTTTTTTTATTTTTTATTTTTTGTCATTATTCAATCATTTGGGACAAAAAAAAAAATATATTCAATGGGCTCAACATGCCTCTCAGCAAATAGCTTGGGGTGTCTACTTTTCAAAATGGGGTCATTTGGGGGGGGGTTTTGTGCCATCTTGGCATTTTATGGCCTTCAAAACTGTGATAGGTAGTGATAGGTAGTGAGGAGTGAAATCAAAAATGTATGCCCTTAGAAACCTTGAAGGCGGTGCTTGGTTTTTGGGGTCCGTACGCGACTAGGCTCCCAAAAAGTCCCACACATGTGGTATCCCCGTACTCAGGAGAAGCAGCAGAATGTATTTTGGGGTGTAATTTCACATATGCCCATGGCATGTGTGAGCAATATATCATTTAGTGACAACTTTGTGCAAAAAAAATAAAGTTTGTCATATTCCCGCAACTTGTGGCAAAATATAAAATATTCCATGGACTAATCATGACTCTCAGTAAATAGCTTGGGGTGTCTACTTTCCAAAATTGGGTCATTTGGGGGGGTTTTGTGCTATTTTGGCATTTTATGGCCTTCGAAACTGTGATAGGTAGTGAGGAGTGAAATCAAAAATTTGCGCCCTTAGAAATCCTGAAGGCGGTGCTTGGTTTCCGGGGTCCCGTACGTGGCTAGGCTCCTAAAAAGTCCCACACATGTGGTATCCCCGTACTCAGGAGAAGCAGCAGAATGTATTTTGGGGTGCAATTCCACATATAACCATGGCATGTGTGAGCAATATATCATTTAGTGACAACTTTTTGTAATTTTTTTTTTTTGTCATTATTCAATCACTTGGAACAAAAAAAAAAAATATTCAATGGGCTCAACATGCCTCTCAGCAATTTCCTTGGGGTGTCTACTTTCCAAAATGGGGTCATTTGGGGGGGTTTTGTACTGCCCTGCCATTTTAGCACCTCAAGAAATGAGATAGGCAGTCATAAATTAAAAGCTGTGTAAATTCCAGAAAATGTACCCTAGTTTGTAGACGCTATAACTTTTGCGCAAACCAATAAATATACGCTTATTGACATTTTTTTACTAAAGACATGTGGCTGAATACATTTTGGCCTAAATGTATGACTACAATTGAGTTTATTCGATTTTTCTTATAACAAAAAGTAGAAAATATCATTTTTTTTTCAAAATTTTCGGTATTTTCCGTTTATATCGCAAAAAATAAAAATCGCAGAGGCAATCAAATACCATTAAAAGAAATCTCTATTTGTGGGAAGAAAAGGACGCAAATTTCGTTTGGGTACAACATTGCATGTCCGCACAATTTACAGTTAAAGCAGCGCAGTGCAAAATTCTGAATTCACCTCTGGTCCTTTAGCTACCAAATGGTCCGGGGCTTAAGTGGTTAATGGGCTGGAAATCAACCTCGCCACCCACTAGCACCCCCTGAAAAACACACATGGGGAATACCCTTATTATGGAAAAATATATCTACCAATATCGGGGATGCCCGGGCAAGTTCGAACGCATATGGTCACGCTGGTTAGATACACCTGGTCAAAGCCCTAGAGAACTTGTGATGTCTCGACTTCTACAGTATCCCTAGGAGTGTATATATACCGCATATGTACCATGCATGCTGCGATTCGTATCAGTGGGGGGATGGAGTGGTGATATGCAAGTGTTTGGAGTATCTTGATGTGTAGTAACTGTAAGGTTAACATGTTTGTGTGTATGTTATTGGTTGAAAATTCCTTTATGTACTTGTGCATTGGAAGTTGTTGTTTCTTAATATGTTCAAAAAACACCTTTCTGATTTAAAAAAAACCTTAAAGTACGTAGAGGGTTCTTTACTGTAAGAGCGGCAAGGATGTGGAATTCCCTTCCTCAGGCGGTGGTCTCAGCGGGGAGCATTGATAATTAAAAAAAACTATTAGATAAGAACCTGAACGACCCCAACATACAGGAATACACAATGTAATACTGATATATAATCACACACAGGTTGGACTTGATGGACTTGTGTCCTTTTCCAACCTCACCTACTATGTAACTATGTAACTGTATGTGTTGCAGATGTGTTTTTAGCTATTTGATTTGGAGTTCCACTTTAAGGAATAGTGCATAGTATATTGTATTCACATGTGTACTGAAGCAATTTGTTTTATAGCTATAGAGAGCCAGAGGCCTATCATCATATAGGTCTTGACCTGAAGTGCATGAACCTGCCTGTAATCTGACCCATTGCCAGGTGTGTGCCTTGAGGTTACGGGGCTGACATAGGAGTCTTTGCTTCAAAGTCACATTATTTTTTAACTGTTTCAGGTTTTTATTATTATTACAAAAGACGATCTGATAGCAAATAAATGGAGAATTTCCGGGACATTTTTTAAAGTCTGCTGTCTATGTGAAAACATATCAACATTACAAGACATTCATTATATAGCACATGCCAAAACACAGAGCCATGCAGACAGTAATGTCAGCTGCACAAATAGCCTGGTGGGAAAACAAAAGATTCCATAGTTGATTTCTTACCTATATACAAAACTAGTAGTCCTCCTGTGGTGCCTCTGGCAGCTCCCCTGGTGGTCACGGAAAGGATATGCAACTTGTATTTTTTAAGCACTATACAGTATCGGCATCCTTTGTTCCACCTATCCACCGGATCTATAATATAGATCTGTGAAGTCACTGTTTTCTAGACATGTGCAATTAGTTTCGATCCAAATTCTTTTTTCGTCAAAATTTGACATATTTGTTCATTCGGAAGCATCCAAATGAACGATAGACTATTTGACAATTTTTTTTTCCGAAAACAAATTTTCTAAAAGAACAAAAATTTGAAAGAACGAAAATCCGAAAATTTAAAAATGAGAAAATCAGAAAAAACTAAAATCCGAAAATAAGAATGAAAATCCCAAAAAACTAATAACATTATTTTTTTTTCTCCATATTTTCTATTATAATTAAATGATTAACCATTATTATAGTTTTTATTATTATTATTATTATTTGTTAATAATAAATAATTAATAATAATAATAAAAACTACAATAATAGTTATAAACTATTAAATTATAGGTATTGGAATTTCTTTCTGTTAGTGAACGTAACGAATAAGAATTGATCCAAAGTTACGAATTATCCGAAATAATGAATGCTGCATCTATACGAATAGAACGTAACAAATTCAAATGCATCCGAAGTTACAAATTATCGAAATAACGAATGCCGCATCTAGAAGAATGGAACGTAATGAATTTGAATACATCCGAAGTTACGAATTATCAAAATAACGAATGCCGATCATAACAAATGATCTGATAAATGAAAAAAATAATAATAAAATTAAATGGAAAAAAATAAGATTTTTTCAGCAGTGCACATGTCTACTGCTTTCTGTGTGTCCATCCAAATGTTATCCTGTGGTGAACCCTGATGAAGAGGAAGTGGGGTTGCCCCCGAAACACATTGGCTTTTTTTATATGACTTTTTTTTACATATAAGTAAAATTGTCTTGGTCTCTTTATCCATTTTTTTTTTTTTTTTTTTTTTTTTTTAAGAAACTTTTATTCAAGTTATCCATAGTACAGCAATGCTGAGAAAAATAATGAATCAAAAAGAAATAAAAGATAGACATTGCTTACAGAACGAAAAAAAAATATTTGGGAATGTGCAATGCGAGACAGCAGGCAACAGTCATAAGGCATTCTAATGATCATTACTGAATATGTAATGGTCTATCATCTAATCAAAAGCATCCCAATCAGGGTTGAGCATAATAACATGGAGGGAACTGAGAAGCGTGGATGATAGAGGTATCCTGGTCAAATACCGCCAGCACAGCCGCAATAAGAATAGCAATATCAACAATCTAGGGTATAAAGCAGATGCAGAGACACAAGTTGGGGTCAGGTTAGCCTTAAACTTTTAGGTGACAGAATCATTACAAAGACATAAAACTAGGAAATGCGGGTGTTACAGGTGAAGATCATAGGGTAATGACATGTCCATTAGAGGATGGGTGCAAACAGCACCCCGCAAGGGTGAGGGGGGTTCACTGACCAGAGTGGGTGTAGAATCCAGTAGTTTGAGTTGGCCAAGGCATTGGTAAGGTTTACCTTGGTGTACCAAGTGGAAAATTGAAAGTTGGCCCTGAGTTGATGGATTTCAGTCGGTGACAAAGTGTATTCAATAAAGGCTTTCCAGTGAGTAAAGAAACACTTGGTGGGTCCAAAGTTCTGAAGATTTTCCAGATAGAGGAGCGTTTTCAGCTCCTTCAAAACTGTGGAGAGTGATGGGTTGTGGGAAGATGTCCAGGCCCACACGAGGACCCTCGTGGCAGGTAAAAGACAGAGATGCATCCAAGGGGTCAGGGGTAAATATTTCCCAGTGTTCAATGAGGCAGAGGCAGGAGGAGAAGTACAACTAAACAGGAAGATTAGGGTATCCTTAGGCAACCTAGTCGTTATGATTCCAGAGATTTATTGGATAATTTTATCCCAATAGTCGTGAATTGGTGCACATTTATCCAGTTTTAGTCTGGTGCTCCTTTCTGTAAGTCTATGGTTTAACCAACGAAAAGGGCGAAATGTAAGGGGGAAATTTCTTCCTACAACTAACTTACTCTGTTATTATTAGAATTGCACCAATACCGTTATCGGTATCAGTGCCGGTACTAACCATTTGCATGAGTATTCAGCTGTCAGTGGGGTTCCCCTGTTGACAGCTGAAGTGTAAACGCAGTCCAGGCAATTGGAGCTGTCAACAAAAAAAAAAACAGACAGTGGGGAAAAGTTTATCAACAAAGTTGCTCAGCCGCTGAAACAAAAAGATAAAAAGAAACATTGTTTAATTGTGTATCTTTCTGTTTATTCAAAGGGGTGAACGTCGATCTGCAGATGAAGTCAGTTTAAAGCAAATTAAATGTTCCTCTGTTTAACCCCTAATTTACTCTATTCGGCCTTAATTAACGCCTTATTCTTCTTCTCCATTTAATTATTATTTTCCTGCTGATTTTTTTGTTCACTTCTATTTTATAAACTATTAATAATTTCACCTTTTTTTGGTTTGCTTTGATCGTTAATATTTTTTAACCTTTAACATACACTGCATACATGGCACAAGAGATGATCAGAGACTGTGGGCATGGCACAAGAGATGATCAGAGACTGCATACAAGGCACAAGAGATGATCAGAGACTGCATACATGACACAAGAGAATGTTAGAGACTGCATACATTGCACAAAAGTCGATCAAAGACTGCATACATGGCACAAGAGACAATCAGAGACTGCATAAATGGCACAAGAGATGGTCAGAGACTGCATACATGGCACAAGAGATGGTCTGAGACTGCATACATCACACAAGAGATGGTCAGAGACTGTGGACATGGCACAAGAGATGGTCGGAGACTGCATACATGGCACAAGAGATGGTCAGAGACTGTGGACATGGCACAAGAGACGGTCAGACTGCAGACATGGCACAAGAGACGGTCAGACTGCGGACATGGCACAGAAGACGTTCAGACTGCAAACATGGCACAATGGCAGGGCTACAATAATATACACAGCCAGACAGATTCTGACAACGTAGAAGCTAGAAGCAGCTTGTTTTCCCCACCTTCCACAGAGATGGTATAGAGAGATCTTCATCTGTGGTGGTACCAGTACATCTTGTGGTCCTCCTGGGCCTTCTGCTGGCCTTGGCCCTGCCTCCTGGTCTCACTTAGCTCCAGGCTCCTCCCCAGGCTTCCGCTTATCTCACACCCCCTCCAGTTCAGCGGCGATGGTCTCTATGTGCTGCTGAACTGGAGGCGTTCCTGACCCTCTCTCTCTCTCTTCTACCGCCCAGGTGGGAGGAGGTTTTTTTTTTTTTCAGGATCCAGTGATCCTTGCTTTGGTGGCTGAAGGGGCAGGTCAAAGTCTTCAAGCCACGGGTGTCTCTCTCTGCCCTGCATCTGGCAGAGGAGGAGTGCAGCAACAGGACCAGGACTCGAGTCAGGAGAGGTGAGTGGGTAAAGTTAACGGGGGCCCGGCTGGGGCTGTGCTGCGCCGCCTGTCAGTGTGCTGAACTGGGTACACGTGTGAGCAGGGCCAGCCGCCAGCGCTAAGATAAGCACCCTTAATGGATAACCCCTGTCTTTGGCACCCCCCTCCTGGCGCCCTCAGGCGGTCGCCTTGGCTGCCTTATGCTGGCGCTGGCCCTGGGTGGAGGAACTTGACTGGCCGGCACAGAGTCCTGACCTCAACCCAATAGAACACCTTTGGGATAAATTAGAGCGAATACTGTGAGCAAGACCTTCTTGTCCAACATCAGTTCCTGACCTCACTAATGCGCTTCTGGAAGAATGGTCAAACATTCCCATAGACACCCTCCTAAACCTTGTGGACAGCCTCCCCAGAAGAGTTGAAGCTGTTATAGCTGCAAAGGGTGGGCCGACACAATATTGAACCCTACGGACTAAGAATGGGATGCCATTGAAATTCATGTGCACGTAAAGGCAGGTGTCCCAATACTTTTAGTAATATAGTGTATATTTACACGTTTCACATTGAAAAAAAAGCACAAAATGTAAAAAAAAACATTTATTTAATTTGTAAATAACTTTTCAATGCTTTAGAAAATGGTATTTTGGCTCAGACCACATCCGAGACACGTAATACAAAAAAGCTCCAGGGCCAGATATGCCTAAACCAACCGGACTTTAAATAAAGAGTATAGTTTTAAATTTGTTGTTTCCTATGCTGAACCTTTAAAGTCCGGTTAGTTTAGGCAGGTTTGGCATATCTGGCCCTGCAGCTTTTTTTGTTTTCAATGCTTTGTACCATTGCTGACAGATGAAGTGTAAACAAAACAGTTGCGGTAGGTATTGGTAATTGGTATATTGAAAAAAGGGCAGAGATCTATTCATGGGAACTATAGGCCTGTCAGTCTAACATCGATAGTTTGTAAACTATTTGAGGGGATGATAAGGAACCATATCCAAGAATTTGCTGACGAAAACAGTATCATTAACAGTAATCAGCACGGGTTTACGAAAGGTCCCTCTTGCCAAACCAACCTATTAACATTCTACGAGGAAGTGAGCTGACATCTAGACAAAGGTATGCCAGTGGATGTGGTGTATCTAGATTTTGCTTAAGCATTTGATACAGTCCCCCACAAATGCTTAATCTACAAGCTGAGGTCTGTTGGCATGGACCATAAGGTTTGTTCTTGGATTGATAAATGGCTATGGGGGTGTGTCCAAAAGGTTGTGATAAATAGCGTGTACTCAGAATGGTCTAGAGTGGTTAATGGGGTACCCCAAGGCTCTGTCCTGGGACCAATTCTGTTTAATGTATTTATAAATGATATATGGGGGTGGGATAAATGGGTCGATCTCAGTTTTTTCACTCACACAAAAATATGCAGGGCAATAACAACACAGCGGGATATAGAAACCTTACAAGAGGACCTGAATAAATTAATTGAGTGGGCTACTGCATGGCAAATGAAGTTTAAAATTGAAACATGTAAGGTAATGCACTTGGGGGGTAAAAATGTAAACACAAGTTTCTCATTAGGGGGAGAACCCCTAGGGGCTTCTAGGATGGAGAAGAACCTAGGGGTCCTACTAGAAGACAGACTGAGCAATAGTATGCAGTGTCAAGCTGTGGCTACCAAAGCCAGCAGAATATTAGCATTCATTAAAAAAAGATAAAACGATTGTTCTGCCACTTTATGAAACTCTGGTTTTGGACACATCTAGAGAATTCTGTCCAGTTCTGGTCACCGGTCCTTAGAAGGGATGCGCTGGAGCTGGAGAGAGTCCAGAGAAGTGCAACTAAATTAATATGGGGGCCGGAGGACCTCAATTACGAGGAATGACTACAAGCGTTAAATGTATTCTCCCTGGGGAAGATACGCTTGAGAGGAGATATGATTGCGGTATAAAAAAATCTCAATGGTGATCCCAACGTAAGTAAGAAACTTTTCAGTCCCTGGGGGTGTAAGAGGACACAGGGCCACACGATGAGACTGGACGAAAAGCGGTTTAACCTTAAGCTGTGTAGGGTTTTTTCACTGTCAGGGCGGTGAGGATTTGGAACTCTCTTCCACAATCGGTGGTGTCGGCAGGAAGTATAGTTTTAAAAGACTCTTTGACAGGCATCTTAGCAAAAACAATATACGGGATATGAGAAATGATTTTTCTACACACACGTACCTACACAGGATGAACTGGATGGACTGGTGTCTTTATTCAACCTTACCAACTGTAACTATGTATCGGCAAGTACTAAAAAAAAGTATTGTGACCCGTGCTTGTTGTAAAAAAAATGGTATTGGTTCATCCTTATTTATTATACTATGAGTTTTAGCTATTTAATGGAGTTGTAAAGGCAGAAGGTTTTTTATTTGAATGCATTCTATGCATTCAGATAAAAAACCTTCTGTGTGTAGCAGCCCCCCCAGCACCACCCTAATTACTTACCTGAAACCCTTCTCTCTGCAGCGATGTCCATGAGTGACTTGGCTGTCCCAGACACTCCTCCTGATTTCCAATATTCATTGGCGCTAGACATTCATAAAAAATTACTCTGTGCAAAATTATTGAATGATATACACTGTATGTAAAGTGACTGACTTGAATTAGAATTACCGTATATACTCGAGTATAAGCTGACCTGAATATAAGCCGAGGCACCTAATTTTACCACAAAAAAATGGGAAAACGTTTTGACTCGAGTATAAGCCTAGGGTGTCCATATGCATGCCTCACTGTGCCCATGCCTCACTGTGCCCATTCCTCACTGTGCCCATGCCTCACTGTGCCCATGCCTCACTGTGCCCATGCCTAGACTGACGTTTAACATGGGAGTCTATGAAAGGGGTGCCCGGCTTTGAAAAATCAGTGCTCCCCGGCTGTAGGTCCCCTAGACAATAATCTTTGCACACTTATAGAGGAGAAATGGGGCTACATGTGTGCCAAGTTTCGGGTCCAGGGGACCTACGACCGGCCAGTACCGGGTCCCCAAAATCACCGGAGAAATTACTGTTTAACATGGGAGTCTATGGAAGGGGTGCCCGGCTTTGAAAAATCAGTGCTCCCCCAGACAACAAACTTTGCACACTTGTAGAGAAAGAGTGGGGCTACATGTGTGCCAAGTTTCGGGTCCAGGGGTCCTACGGCCGGCCAGTAACGGGTCCCCAAAATCTGGGAGATCAGGCGCAAAAAGGTGACTCGAGTATAAGCCGAGGGGGGCATTTTCAGCACAAAAAAATGTGATGAAAAACTCGGCTTATACTCGAGTATATATGGTAACACAAAATCAGATGATTTAAATCACACTCTATTAAGTCCATACAAGACGATATAGAGTTTCGGATGTGAAGATCACACACGCTGACACCCCAGGAAAAAGTGGTGAGAAAAAAGGATTTGACTTTCACCTCTACACACACAGCCGCTTACCGACTCCCAATGATCTCATGAATGTATGTTACAGGAGATCAAACGTGCTTCTGTCTTAATACCCAGCCTGGACCTTTTGATGCAGAGCAGTGGTCACAGCGTCTTCCTTTGTGATATCACTCAGAGGTGTATATCGACAGTATATCCCTATAGAGAACTAAAAGCCTCCATAGTGTAAAATCTTAGGTGGTTTTATTATGTAAACAAATGGTAATGCACTTACAATTTTGATGATTAAAAATGGTCATAAAAAACCGAGCCGGCCGGCTCTCGATTGCAGCCCGTCACTCTGGGACCTGTGTGTACGCAGTGACGTCAGCACGTCGCTCCTCTTGTTTGGCTGAAACACAGCAGCTGCGCCATTGGCTCCCGCGGCTGTCAATCAAAATCAGTCAGCCAACCAGGGGAGAGAGGGGGCAGGGCCGGGTCGGGGCTCCATGTCTGAATGGATACACGGAGCTCTGACTCGGATCGGGTGCCCCCTGTAGCAAGTTGCTGGCTGAGGGGGCACTCACCAGGAGGGAGGGGCCAGGAGAGCAGAAGAGGAACCCAAGAAGGGGAGGGTCTGGGCTGTTCTGCTCAGAGGAGGTAAGTATAACATGTTTGTTATTTAAAATAAATAAATAAATAAACTAGCCTTTACAATCCCTTTAAAGGGGTTGTAAAGGCTTGTTTTTTATTTTCTAAATAGGTTCCTTTAAGCTAGTACATTGTTGTTTCACTTACCTTTTCCTTCAATTTCCCTTCTAAATGTTTTTTTTTTTGGTCTGAATTTCTCACTTTCTGTTTCTCCTCAGTAAACTTCACACCGTCATCCGAGCCGTGTTTAGTCAGCCAGAACAGCTTACTGAGGAGGAACAGGAAGTGAGAAATTCAGACAAAGAAAACAAAGAAAAAAAACATTTAGAAGGGAAATCCAAGGAAAAGGTAAGTGAACCAACAATGCACTAGCTTAGAGGAGCCTATTTAGAAAATAAAAAACAAACCTTTACAACCCCTTTAAATTATAGCAGGAGCTACCCAAGACCTTAAAAATATTTCAATCGTTCCTCCAGGAAGAAGTAAGTTTTTACAAAACGGACGTAGGGCGGAGCGATGCGCTGACGTCACCTCGAGCTCCATACGATCGTAAAGGGACGGGTATCTGTATGTGCACCGGCCGACACATCGGATTTAAAGGCTGTCTTTTATCGACACAATTGTAAGTGCAATGTGTTAGATTTTTAATAAAGGTTTTATAACGTTATTATACTATGTGGAGTGTTTCATATATTTTCCATATTGGATGTCTGCTGATGACTTGTTGATTGGGCATACCTATTATCACGTATCTGCATCATCTGTTGATTGGTGGGGAGAGTGGACCTGTTATATGCAGTTTTTGATTCTCTGTTATGGGGGATCAACACCAGCTGGTAAGAGCCGGTTCACACCAGGGCGGCGCAATGCGGCACGACTTGTGGGGGCGACCTCGGCAGCGCGATCTCAAGACGACTTGAGACGCCCGCCGAGGCGATTTGCATAAGACTTCTGTATAGAAGTCAATGCAGGTCACCTTGGGTTGCCCCCAAAAGTAGTACAGGAACCTTTTTCTAAGTTGGAGCGACCTGAGTCGCTTTTACTTAGAACGGTTCCATTGAAAAGCGTGGGACGCGACTTGTCAGGCGACTGAGTCGCCTGACAAGTCGCCCTGGTGTGAACCGGCTCTAAGAGGCAACTTCTACTAAATGGTGGTGGATCTACACGTTTATTTTGGATGTAGTCACTATATGGACAATTTCTTCACAGAGCACCGGTGTTTTATTACAATTTGAATTACGGACATTCATTGCTGTTTTTTATTTTTTTTGGACACTGTTTTGCTGTTCACCAATGAATTTACATACGTTTTTTTCATTATATGTTAACCACTGTTCTTTAATGGTATTTTCACATGTGGTAAATATTAATTTAAGGTATTTAGAGTTGATCAAATTTTTGGTTCACCCACTGGTGTTATAATTTATATATACATTTTTAAGTTTAAACACCATTGTAGAGGTCTATGGGATAGCGCGATTGTTTTCTTTTTCCATTATTGTTTCTTGTATTTTGTTTACATGACGGTCGCAGGTCCCTTTCCACAACCGTGACGCCATTCACGGTCATTTAATTTTTGAATTAGCGCAGTTTTTCTTCTTTTTTTTCTGCTGTAAATACAGGCCTTGCTCTGACATTAGTAAAAAAATAAAAGCAATAAATACGTTAAATAAAAAAAAACACATTTCGAAAAAAGAGACCATTTGAGTGAGTTACTGAATAAACAGAATCTGCTTAAAGACTTTATTAGCTGTCAGGAGACTGCATCATTAGACTGTTGTTTATGCCTCGTTTTGGTAAACTAACAGGATTAGAATTAGAGCAGAGAGTTAATTGCTCGGTGTGTAGATTTCTGGCAATAAAACAAATAACTATATCACCAAGAGGCCAGTTAGTCCAACTCTCTCCTTACCTTTTGTGCGGGGAACGGTTTACAAACAGAAGTGTATGGTGTGCACTCCGGCAGCTAATAAAATGATAGACAAATGCTCTTAGAGATGTACTTTGGTGCTCCGACACACAGATCCTCATTCCAAACAAGATGTTTTTTTATTCCCTAAAGACACACTATATGGCTTTTAGAGAGCGAGTCTTTTAATGTGTGATGGCTCGCAGAGAATATTCTAAATATAGGAGCTGTTGGAATTACGGAACAGCTGTCCAGTTAACCTCTGTAAATTCATCTTTTTTTTGCTCCCTTGGAACAGTTGCGGAATACAGCTGCGCATTGATTTTTCATCTCTTCCCTACATCTGGCCGCGTTCATATTCCGCTATTGAAATATTAAGGGTTTTAATGTAACCCTCTTCTTTAGACTAGTACAGGGGATTTAAATGCGTTGGGCACAGGGCCCAAATGGCAGCAAAAAAAAAAAAAAAAAAAATCTGTGTTTGCCACTCTTCAAAAAACCGCGGCATATCCTCTTTATACCACATCGGTTTTGAAAAAAAAAAAAGTAAATGTCTTTCATGTAGAGGCTTCAGACAAGCTGCTGCGGTTTAAATTCAGCTGTTTTCGGCTCTCGGTGCAGCGAAAGGGCTCAACTGATGCTATCAGACGGCAGGAAAACAACACTGTTATGTGTTCACGGTCAGAGCAGACAAACAGCCATTGATGCCAGGCACTGAGGCATTGGGCTTGTAGCTAGTAATATTCTGTAACTAATAACGGAGGGATTCACAGGATTTGAAGGTCAGGCTGTGTGTTGTAGAGCATGGGCCCTTTCATGCAAGATGGGCAGGAAGGACAGAATACTCGCTTTGTCAAACAACACCGCTCTGCGAAGAATGGGATTTCCAAACAAATAAAAAGAAATAAGACGGGATGATTGACCATTACCAATTGTATTTAAGTGGAAAAGCATCTCATAACAATATCTATTATTAATATTGTTATTATCACAAGTATTATTTCTTTTTCAGTGGCTAGCATTAATGTCTTAGAGTGCCGGGGTCTTAAATTCAGTTCCCACCAAGGACACAGTTTGCACAAGGTTTATGGTTCTCCTGTACTTGGGTGAATTTCCTTTAGGTGCTTTGGTTTCCTTCAACAATCGAAAAACATACAGTGCCTTGCAAAAGTATTCACCCCCCTTGGCTTTTTACCTATTTTGTTACATTACAGCCTTTAGTTCAATGTTGTTGTTTTTTTTTATCTGAATTACCGGTATATGTGATGGATCAGAACACAATAGTCTAAGTTGGTGAAGTAAAATTAGAAAATTATATACATAAAACCATTTTTCATAAATAAAAAAATGATAATTGGCATGTGCGTATGTATTCACACCTTTTGTTATGAAGCCCATAAATAGCTCTGGTGCAACCAATTACCTTTAGAAGTCACATAATTAGTGAAATGATGTCCACCTGTGTGCAATCTAAGTGTCACATGATCTGTCATTACATATACACACCTTTTTGAAAGGCCCCAGAGGCTGCAACCTCTAAGCAAGAAGCAACACTAACCAAACACTGCCATGAAGACCCAGGAATGCTCCAAACAAGTAAGGGACAATGTTGTTGAGAAGTACAATTCACTGTTAGGTTATAAAAAAATATCCAAATCTTTGATGGAGCCCCATCAAATCTATCATAACCAAATGGAAAGAACATGGCACAACAGCAAACCTGCCAAGAGACGGCCGCACACCAAAACTCACGGACCGGGCAAGGAGGGCATTAATCAGAGAGGCAGCACAGAGACCTAAGGTAACCCTGGAGGAGCTGCAGAGTTCCACAGCAGAGACTGGAGTATCTGTACATACGACGACATTAAGTCGTATGCTCCATAGAGTTGGGCTTTATGGCAGAGTGGCCAGAAGAAAGCCATTACTTTCAGCAAAAAACAAAATGGCACGTTTTAAGTTTGCGAAAAGGCATGTGGGAGACTCTCAAAATGTATGGAGGAAGGTGCTCTGGTCTGATGAGGCTAAAATTAAATTTTTGGGCCATCAAAGAAAATTCTATGTCTGGGGCAAACCCAACACATCACGTCACCCAAAGAACACCATGTTTTTCAGCAGTCAGGACTAGGAAACTGGTCAGAGTTGAGGAAAAGATGGATGGTGCTACAGGGATATTCTTGAGCAAAACCTGTACCACTCTGTGTGATTTGAGACTAGGACAGAGGTTTACCTTCCAGCAGGAAAATGACCCCAAACACACTGCTAAAGCAACACTTGAGAGGTTTAAGGGGAAACATGTAAATGTGTTGGAATGGCCTAGTCAAAGCCCAGACCTCAATCCAATAGAAAATCTGTGGTCAGACTTAAAGATTGCTGCTCACAAGCACAAACCATCCAACTTGAAGGAGCTGGAGCAGTTTTGCAAGGAGGAAAGGGCAAATATCCCAGTGGTAAGATGTGGCAAGCTCATAGAGACTTTTCCAAAGCGACTTGGAGCTGTGATAGCCGCAAATGTTGGCTCTACAAAGTATTGACTTTAGGGGGGGTGAATAGTTATGCACATTGACTTTTTCTGTTATTTTGTCTTATTTGTTGTTTGCTTCACAGTAATAAAAAAAAACATCCTAAAAGTTGTGGGCATGTTCTGTAAATTAAATGATGCAAATCCTTAAACAATCCATGTTAATTCCAGGTTGTGAGGCAACAAAACACAAACAATGCCAAGGGGGTGAATACTTTTGCAAGGCACTGTACTTGAAGCTTTGCCCCAAATTTTTTTGAGGGTAAGATTCTCACATTATTCATTATAATTATACAGTCACTGCCCACTTTATTAGGTACACCTGTTAAATTTATTATTACATTACAGTAAAATCTTGGATCAGTGTTTCTCAACTCCAGTCCTCAAGGTGCCCCAAAAGGTCATGTTTTCAGGATTCAGATGAAACGGCTGTGGTAATTACTAAGGCAGTGAAACTGATCAAATCTCCTGTGCAAAATAATGGAAAGCCTGAAAACATAACCTGTTAGGGTGCCTTGAGGACTGAGTTGAGAAACACTGCCTTGGATTGTGAGCATAATTTGTTCCGGAAACATGCTTGTAATCCAAAGCACTTGTATATCAAAGCGAATTTACCCATAAGATATAATGGAAACTCAGATGATTCGTTCCACAACCATTTATTCATAAGTCCTTCAGTTTATAGTCCATATAAAAAGATTATAGCAATGTGATGGGTTGTGTAACCATAAAATGTCCTAATGGAAGCCTCCACAAGGGGATTAGAAGCAAAAGATCTACAGAGTATAAAAGAGAGGGGTAAAGCTGTCCACATAGGCCGTCCTCCGCACCTCCGGCTCTCACAGCTGTCAGTCTGCAATTGTGACTGGGAAGACTACCCTGCAGTAGAGAAATCTGAAAGCGAGGCTTGAAGCGCTCGTGGAAGGGATGATGTCGATGGCAGTGCCAAGGATGGACATCTTTACCCCGGATGCCTGCATACTTAGATGTGCCAGTTTTAATCATCAACCATGTGACTTGCTAAATGTTGTATCTTCATTAAATGTAACCATATTGCTACACTTAGAGGCGCCTCTCTTCTCTTTTATACTCAGTTGTGACATGACGCTACTTGTATATCAAGACATCACTTGTATATCAAGTCAAAATGTATAAAAAAATGTTGCTTGTCTTGCAAAACGCTCTCAAACCAGGTTACTCTCAAACCAAGGTTTTACTATATTATTATACAGGATTTATATAGGGCCAACAGTTTGCTCAGCACTTTACAACATGAGGGCAGACCGTACAGTTACATTACAATTTAATACAGGAGGAATCAGAGGGCCCTGCTCGTTAGAGCTTACAATCAATTGCTTAGTAACACAAATTGCTAATCAGCCAATCACATGGCAGCAACTCAAAGCATTTAGGCATCTAGTCGTGGTGAAGACGACTTGCTGAAGTTCAAACTGAGCATCAGAATGGGGAAGAAAGGGAATTTAAGTGACTTTGAACATGGCATGGTTGTTGGTGCCAGACGGGCTGGTCTAATTATTTCAAAAACTGCTGATCTACTGGGCTTTTCATGCACAACCATCTCTCGGGTTTACAGAAAATTGTTCGGAAAAGAGAAAATATCGAGGGAGCGGCAGTTGTGTGGAAGAAAATGCCTTTTTGATGTCAGAGGTCAGAGGAGAATGGGCAGACTAGTTTGAGATGATAGAAAGGCAACAGTAACTCAAATAACCACTTGTTGCATCCAAGGTATGCAGGATACCATCTCTGAACGTACAACAAATCGAACCTTGAAGCAGATGGGCTACAGCAGCAGAAGACCACACCGGGTGCCACTCCTGTCAGCTAAGAACAGAAAACTGAGGCTACAATTCACACAGGCTCACCAAAATTGGACAATAGAAGATTGGAAAAGCATTACCTGGTCTGATTAGTCTCGATTTCAGCTGCGACATTCAGATAGTAGGGTCAGAATTTGGATTAAAAAACATGAAAGCATGGATCCTTCCTGCCTTGTATCAACGGTTCAGGCTGGTGGTGGTAGTGTAATGGTGTGGAGGATATTTTCTTGGCACACTTTGGGCCCCTTAGCACCAATTTAGCATTGTTTAAATGCCTTGGCCTACCTGAGTATTGTTACTGACCATGTCCATCCCTTTATGACTACAGTGTCCCCATCTTCTGATGGCTCCTTCCAGCAGGATAATGCACCATGTCACAAAGCTCAGATCATCTCACCACTGGTTTCTTAAACATGACAGAAAGGTCACTGGACTCCAATGGCCTCCACAGTCACCAGATCTCATCCAATAGAGCACCTTTGGAATGTGGTGGAATGTTAGATTCACATCATGGATGTGCAGCCGACAAATCTGCAGCAACTGTGTGATGCTATCATGTCAATATGGACCAAAATCTCTGAGGACCAGCACCTTGTTGAATCTATGCCACCAAGAATGAAGGCAGTTCATAAGGCAAAGGGGGGTTTAACCTGGTACTAGCAAGGTGTACCTAATAAAGTGACCGATGAGTGTATGTGTCAAAAAATGGAGGTGGGTAATGTATGTTAAGATACATGGTATGTTTATATGGCTTTTGCTATTTGTCTCCTCTTTCTTGTAGAAGTGTTTTATGATAATGATTAACTTTTTTGAAAGTATACATTTTTATGGGTCCTGAGTAGTGTTGAGCGAACCCGAACTGTAAAGTTCGGGTCCGTACCGAACTTTAGCTTTTTCCCGAACCCGAACCCGAACCCGGACTTTGCCCAAAAGTCCGGGTTCGGGTTCGGCAATCTAATAACGCATTTAGAAATGCTTCAGGGGCCAGCCAATCACCTTTTGATTAGCTGGTGTGCCCTTAGAGGCCATCATAGCCATGCCTACTAATGGCATGGCTGTGATTGGTCAGTGCAACATGTGACCCAGCTTCTATATAAGCTAGAGGCACACAGCACACATGACACTCTGCTTCAGAATAGATAGGGAGAGGATCTTGGCTGCTGCTGCTGCTGCTTTTAGGGAGAGATAAAAAGATAGAAGAGGTAGTCCTGATTCTACAATCTGAGGGAAAAGATAGAGAGATAGTGTAGTGTAGGGCCAGGTTCCTGTGTTGGTGCTTTCAGGGAGAGAGAATATTATATAGGAGTCCAGATTCAGAGATTAAAATCAGCTATCTGCATAGGTTTACCTATTTGTGTTGCAGTGAAGTCTTTTTACACTGCCATGAGCCCAGTGTCAGAGAAAATCTAACTTTTAGGGGAAAAAAAAGGCACTTTATTGTCCTCTTTTCCAAAAGACCCATAGGGCAAAAAAAAAAAAAAAAGCATTTTATTTTGCTCGTGCAAAAAAAGACCCGTTTAGGGCAAAAAATAAATAAATTTGCACTTTAATGTATGCTTGCAAAAAACGCCGTTTAGGGGCACAAAAAATAGTTTGCAGTGTGTTATACATATTTTGAGGTGTTTGAAATAAACAATTTCTTTATAGTTTTCTCCTACGTTGCTATACTAAAAAAACAACATTTTTTTTGAATAGCATTTTCTGCAGTTCTGTAGCTGTGCGATTCAGCGGTTACGTACTGTGGGTGTGTTCTGCTCTTCCAAAAAACGCAGTTTAGTTGCACAAAAAAAGTTTGCAGTGTGTTATACATATTTTGAGGTGTTTGAAATAAACAATTTCTTTATAGTTTTCTCCTACGTTGCTATACTAAAAAAACAACATTTTTTTTGAATAGCATTTTCTGCAGTTCTGTAGCTGTGCGATTCAGCGGTTACGTACTGTGGTTGTGTTCTGCGCTTCCAAAAACACCCATTTAGGGCAAGATCCTAAATTTTGAAAATATGAGGAGAAGGTCAAAGGGACGTGGTGGCCCCGGTCGTGGTGCTGCTGGTGGAGCTCCTGTTGCAGGGAGAGGACGTGGTGGATCTGTGCCAGATACACGCACAAGTGAAACACCTTCCTCAGGTGCGAGTAGGCGACCGAGCCTGCGGCGGTATTTTGTTGCGCCTAATGAGGCTGTACGAATGTTTAGGCCAGGACAAGTACAGGCGATAGTAGATTGGGTTGCTGACAGTGCCTCGGGTTCCTTCACATTGCCCCCCACCCACTCTTCTGATGAAAGAACAGAGTTGGCACCTGAAACCCATGTCCATCAGTCTTTCACCTCACCCCCTTGCAAATCAGCCAAGCAGTCTGAGCCCCAAATCATGCAGCAGTCTCTTCTGCTTTTCGATGACTCTGTTAGCAGGGTTTCCCAGGGCCATCCACCTAGCCCTGCCCCAGAAGTGGAAGAGATTGAGTGCACCGATGCCCAACCACTTATGTTTCATGATGAGTACATGGGAGGACCATCGCAGTACGTCTCGGATGATGACGAAACACAGGTGCCAACTGCTGCTGCTTTCGCAATTGTGCAGACAGACAAGGAGGGCAGGGGTGAAGACTGGGTGGAAGATGATGTGGAGGACAATGAGGTCCTCGACCCCACATGGAATCAACGTTATGCAGGTGACCAGTGTAGTTTGGAGGAAGAGGCGGTGGTTGCACAGAGCCACCAGCACAGCAGAAGAGGGAGCAGGGTGCAAAAGCGGAGCGTCTGTCAGCTAGACAGTATGTCTGCTACTGCCCAACGCAGCAAGGGACAGAGCACACCAAAGCCAGCTCCAAGGAGTTCCCCAACATGGCAGTTCTTCACACAATGTGCTGATGACAAGACACGAGTGGTTTGCACGCTGTGCAATCAGAGCCTGAAGCGAGGCATAAACGTTCTCAACCTGAGCACAACCTGCATGACCAGGCATCTAAGTGCAAAGCACGAGCTGCAGTGGAGTAGACACCTCAAAAACCAAGAAAGGTCTCTGGCTCCTCCTGCTTCCTCTTCTGCTGCAGTCTCGGCCTCTTCATCCACCTCTGTAGTGACAGTGGCACCTGCCACCCCGCAAACAGAGCATCTGCCAGCAACACTACCACCTGGGTCACCAACCATCTCCACAATGTCCCATGGAAGCGTTCAGCTCTCTATCTCCCAAACATTGGAGCGGAAGAGGAAGTACCCCCCTAGCCACCCGCGATCCCTGGCCCTGAATGCCAGCATTTCAAAACTCCTGGCCTTTGAAATGCTGTCATTCCGTCTGGTGGAGACGCAGAGTTTTAAAAGCCTGATGGCGTTGGCTGTCCCACAGTACGTCGTGCCCAGCCGCCACTATTTTTCCAGGCGAGCCATCCCTTCCCTGCACAACCAAGTGGGGGACAAAATCAGGTGTGCACTGCGCAAGGTCCACCTAACTACGGATGCGTGGACCAGTAAGCACGGTCAGGGACGTTATATCTCCCTAACAGCACACTGGGTAAATGCAGTGGCGGCTGGGCCTGAGGCAGATAGCAGTTTGGCGCATGTCCTTCCACCACCGAGGATTGCAGGGCGCTTCAGTTTGCCTCCTGTTGCTAACTCCTCCTACTCCGCTTCCTCATCCTCTACCGCCTCCTCATCTGGTCAGCGTAACACCTTCACCACCAACTTCAGCACAGCCAGGGGTAAACGACAGCAGGCAGTTTTAAAGCTTTCCTGTTTGGGGGAAAAACCCCACACCGCGCAGGAGTTGTGGAGGGACATGGAACAACAGACCAATGAGTGGTTGCTGTCAGTGAGCCTCAAGCCCGGCCTGGTGGTGTGCGATAATGGGCGAAATCTCGTAGCAGCTCTGGGCCTAGCCAGTTTGACGCACATCCCTTGCCTGGCGCATGTGCTGAACTTGGTGGTCCAGAGGTTCCTTAAAAATTACCCCAATATGCCAGAGCTGCTGCAGAAAGTGCGGGCTGTGTGTGCGCACTTTCGGCGTTCTCACCCTGCTGCTGCTCGCCTGTCAGCGCTGCAGCGTAACTTCGGCCTTCCCGCTCACCGCCTCATATGTGACGTGCCCACAAGGTGGAACTCCACCTTGCACATGCTGGCCAGACTGTGCGAGCAGCAGCAGGCGATAGTGGAGTTTCAGCTGCAGCAATCACGCGTGAGTCGCTCTGCGGAACAGCACCACTTCACCACCAATAACTGGGCCTCCATGCGAGACCTGTGTGCCTTGTTGCGCTGTTTCGAGTACTCCACCAACATGTCCAGTGCCAATGACGCCGTTCTTAGCGTTACTATCCCAGTTCTATGCCTCCTTGAAAAAACGCTTCGGGCGATGATGGAAGAGGATGTGGCACAGGAGGATGAGGAGGAGGAGGAGGAAGCGGGATCATTTCAAAGGCTTTCAGGGCAGTCTTTCACAAGTGGCTACGAGGGTGGGTTTCTGCACCAACAAACGCCAGGTACACAATTGTCCGGCAGAAAGGGAACAGTTCTGGAGGATGACGAGGTGGAGGAGGAGATGGAGGAGGAGGAGGAGGAGGAGGAGGCATTTTCACAGCAGGGTGGCACCCAGACCAGCTCGTGGCCATCACTGGTGCGTGGCTGGGGGGATACAGAGGACACAGACGATACACCTCCCACAGAGGACAGCTTTTCTTTGCCTCTGGGCAGCCTGGCACACATGAGCGATTACATGCTGCAGTGTTTCCGCGATGACCGCCGAGTTGCCCACATTTTAACTGGTGCTGATTACTGGGTGGCCACCCTGCTGGATCCCCGTTACAAGGACAACGTAACGTCCTTAATTCCCTCACTGGAGCGGGATCGTAAGATGCGCGAGTACAAGCGTACGCTGGTAGACGCGCTGCTGGTGGCATTCCCACCTGACAGCGGGCGTACAGTGGAAGCACAAGGCGAAGGCAGAGGAGGAGGAAGAGGTCGCCAACGCAGCCGGGGCACCGGCAGCACCTCAGAAGGCAGGGTTAGCATGGCTGAAATGTGGAAAAGCTTTGTCAGCACGCCACAACAACCAGCACCACCAGCTGAGATGGAACGTCTTAGCAGGAGGCAGCATTTCACCAACATGGTTGAGCAGTATGTGTCCACAGGCCTACACGTACTGGATGACGGGTCTGCCCCCTTTAACTTCTGGGTCTCCAAATTGGGCACATGGCCTGAGCTTGCCCTTTATGCCTTGGAGGTGCTGGCCTGCCCTGCAGCCAGTGTATTATCTGAACGTGTATTTAGCACGGCAGGGGGCGTTATCACAGACAAGCGCAGCCGCCTGTCCAGAGCCAATGTGGACAAGCTCACGTTCATTAAAATGAACCAGGCATGGATCCCACAGGACTTGTCCGTACCTTGTGCAGAATAGACATGTATACCGGTGTTGTGACATAAACTGTCCGGCCATCGGATTGTGTCCGGGCCCATACTGCGAAGGCGCAGCGCTTGCGCAGTACAGAGGACAAGGAGATTCACAAAATCTCCGAAGATGAACGGCGCCTGCGCTGTGAGTGCAGGTTCAAGCCCCACCATCCAAGTGGACATACGGTAGCACATAGTAACAGGGCCCCTCACGGGCTCGGTTCGATCGCCACGCTTCGGGCACGGCCTCACTTGGCTCGTCTTGAACCACGGATGGTGTAGCCTTCACCTGAACTCACCACGCAGGCGCCGTTCGTCTTGGGAGATTTTAGAAATCCCCTTGTCCTACATACTGAGCAAGCGCAGTACAGGGTGGACACTATTTGACGGGGGACAGAATTTGACACATCACCGGCATTACACAGCCATTGTTGTATTTTTGAATCAGTGTTGGCTACCTCGTCCTCCTCCACCGCCACTTCAACCTCCTACTCCATATGGACCTCGTCCTCCTAGGTCAAGATTATTATTATTATTTTTTTTTAATGTTATTTTAAGTTATTTCCCTATCCACATTTGTTTGCAGAGCACTTTCCATGCTCTTAACAATATTTTGCTGCCATTAGCAAGCCCTCTAGCCCTTTCCATTACCTTTTTAGAGCCTTTTTAGTCCTTAGAAGTCCGGGTCCCCATTGACTTCAATGGGGTTCGGGTTCGGGTCCGGGTTCGGGTTAAAGTTCGGTCCCGAACCCGAACTTTTTTCCGAAGTTCGGCCGAACCCGTCGAACCCGAACATCCAGGTGTCCACTCAACTCTAGTCCTGAGGAAGTGGGTACCTGCGAAACGTGTAGGCCTTTTCTAAGGATATACATCGTAAAGTGCGTTGAATCACCTTGTTATGGCATTTTGTATGATGTTTTACTAATGTTGCATTTGAATTTGAATTTACATTCAATAAAACTGAATTGTTATGCAATTTGAATGTTTCTGTGTGTAGTGGTTATTAGTGGTATACTTAAACACTTCCATACCGTAGGACATCATATGACATCCTGGACTTTAGGGGGGATATCTGAATGATGCCTGCATCTACTGGCATCATTCAGATATTCTTCTTTTCTGCCGGCGATTCTGCGCACCATAAGAATGATCATAGCGGTGGTTCCGCTGCTTGATCGTTCTTATAGGTGGCAGGAGGGGACGTCCCCCCTCCCGTCGCCATCCGGTGCTTCTCCATGCTCTCCCGTGCCATCAGGGGCCCGGAGAACGAATCGGCCAGCGCCGGATGGGGACCACAGAGATTTCCGGTCATCATCTCTATGACCGTCGGAGGCCCGGGCGTGACGTTAGTCACGCCCGGGTACCCGGAAGTAAACAAAGCCGCAATCGCGGGTGTCAGCATGAGATCTGTGATTTATTTTTACCGATCTCATGCTTTCCAGCCTGGAGGAGAGATGTGGGGTCTTATTGACCCCACATCTCTCCATAAAGAGGACCTGTCACACACCATTCCTATTTCAAGGGATGTTTACATTCCTTGTAATAGGAATAAAAGTAAACAAAAAAAAAATGAAATAAAGTGTAAAAATAGAAAAAAATAAGTAAAATAATAAAAAAATGGCGTTTGAAAAATTATTGCGCAAATACCGTGGGAGATAAAAAGTTGCAATGACCGCCACCTTATTCCCTAGGGTGTCTGCTAAAAAAATATATATAATGTTTGGGGGTTCTGAGTAAATTTCTAGCAAAAAAATTATGATTTTTACATGAAGGAGATAAGTGCCAGAATTGGTCCGGTATGGAAGTGGTTAAAGTCCCACTTAATCTGAATTTCTTTATGCTGTATACGTAGGGATGATACCCTAATTTACCACATTAATGTTGGAGCTTTCAAACACGCCAACCCAGTCAAATCTGCATACTTGAAGGTTAATTGGCTTCAATTGGACTTTCAGATGCTAGCAAAAACCGCAGAGGGATGGAGAAATTCAGATATTTGTCCCCAATGACCAAACAGTCCAGAGTAAGAGGGGGGGGGGGCTGAGCCATGGCTGTATGCATATTATGGACGCATAGAGCAGGGGCTCGGGAGCGAGCATGCAGCGGTGCCTCCAGGGCAAGTGGCTTTCTCTGGGGGCAATGCTCTAGAGGGAGGAGCCGGGAGGACAAAAAAAAAGCAGAGCCAATTACCAATTTAACAGAGTTTTCAAACTATTAAAAGTACCTCTTCTGTTTTAAGTACACCAAGTGGGAAATATTAAGTGGTCATATGAAGTATTTGGATATGGATAATACAAAATAAAAAGATCTTTAAATTATATTTGTTATTAATGGGGAAATAAAAGACTTGCACAGAGCTTGACCTCAACTATATTAACCACATTTGGGATGAATTTGAAGGCCAGTTGTAAGTCAAGTCTTCTCTCTAATATCAATGCCTGACCTCGCAATTGCTCTTTTCACAGAATGGGCACAAATTCCCACAGACACACTTCAAGATCTTATTGAAAACCTTCCCCAAAGAGTAAAGGATGTCAAGCCTCGTACACACGACCGATTTTCTCGTCCAAAACCGGCAAGAAAAGTGCCGCGAGAGCTTTTTGATCGAGAAAAACGTTCGTGTGTATGGTTTTACGACGAGAAAATTGCCGTGAATCTCGACGAGAAAATAGAGAACCTGCTCTCTATTTTCTCGTCAGGATTCCAGATTTCCTCGTCGTGTTTCTCGTCGGCCTGTTTTGTGACGAGAAAATAGTTCGTGTGTATGCTTTAACGAGTCTTTCAAAAGCGCGCATGCTCAAAAGCAAGTATGAGACGGGAGCGCATCTTCTGGTAAAACAAGCCTTCGTAATGGAGATAGCACATTCGTCACGCTCGAAATTATTGCATCGTTTAAATGTTGTGCATTGAAATCTTCTTTAGAATGTTACATTAATCAAAACGAAAGAACTTCCTTTGCTGCTGATATTCACACAGAGTTATGAATATCTTTTTTTAACCTTTTTCATGCTGCTTTTAAGAAGATTTATGTGTATTATATCGTGCAAGTTTTTATGAATATTTTACATTTTTATATTTTTCAAACTGATGTTAATTTTAATTTCGCAATGTTTTGATAGTGATCTCCCATTGAATATTTTAATATATAGTTGTAAAATGTAACACCCTCTTTTTGGTAAATCAGATTCTTTTATTTTTTAGGGGGGTTGTTATCTGTCCCTTTTTTTTGTCAGTCAAATGTCTCTGCTTACTCCAAAGCTAAATTTTAAATTTTTAGAAATACACATAGTCAAGTATGAACTTAAACAAAAATAACATTTATTCATGTTTCAAAAAAAATAAAGAGAAGGCAGCGCTGGAGAACCTGCTGCCATTTGTGCATCCCAGGGACCCCAGACCACACATCAACCCTGTGTGGACACTAAAATTGGGAGCTTGAGAAGGCCAACATTTCTGAGCACAATCTGATGCTGGCCTCCCAGAGGTCAGGAACAGCAGCAGGTGAGATATATGTCCCAAGTGTGTGGTACTACAACAGGCTGCCTTCTGTCCGACCACAATGAAGCAAGGCCCTCACTTCCTCGTCTTCCTGGCAACCTTCCCTGCAACCTTTCCTGAAGCCTTCCCTGCAGCCTTCCTTCTTCGCTTGGCTGGAGGCTGGGCCACTGGAGGGGTACTCCTGTCAGGAGGAGGAGGAGGTGGAGGAGAAGGGGGTGGGGCAGAAGAACAAGGTGGAGGTAGAGGAGAAGGGGGTGGGGCAGAAGAAGAAGGTGGAGGTGGAGGAGAAGGGGGTGGGGCAGAAGAACAAGGTGGAGGAGGAGGTGGAGGAGAAGGGGGTGGGGCAGAAGAAGAAGGTGGAGGTGGAGGAGAAGGGGGTGGGGCAGAAGAAGAAGGTGGAGGTGGAGGAGAAGGGGGTGGGGCAGAAGAAGAAGGTGGAGGTGGAGGAGGAGGTTGAGGTTGGGACAGTTGTGCCACCTCACAAATTGCAGTATTGGGGGTAATTTTTCCCGTCACCCCCTTGTTGAGCAAGGTGATGAGCAGGGGCTCGCATAGGAGGCGTTGCTCCATGCTCATCACCTTGAACTTTGCCTCCACTAGGCCGGCAATGGCCTCTTCAGGGGATGTGGGCTCTTTGAGGGTGGCATGGGCCTCTTTAATAAGGGCCATTGCTGCCTCACTGGTGGTCCTGTCCCTCCTGCCTCTTTTGGGAAATCGGATGGGAGGCACCTGGGATCTGGTGCTTCTCCTTTGCCCTGCCACCTCCTGCCTGCCACTGGGCCCTGCCACCTCCTGCCTTCCACTGGGCCCTGCCACCTCCTGGCTGCCACTGGGCCCTTCCTCCTCCTGCCTGACAGTTTCCAGACCCTCCTCCTGGCTGATTTCATCCTGTGTATGAAAAAGGGACATAGTTTAATATGTTGCTTTAATCTTTGCCTCCAAATTTATAATCATGATTGAACCAATTAGAATGTAAATCCTGAAATCAGTTTCTAAAATTTACAACTACATCAGATTGACTATTTAGCACCCAATTAAGTGCAGACTAATGTCTAGAGATCTTGATTTCACTTGTGGAACTCTAAATAGTTTATGTTTGTCATCTTGACATATTTGTCAAACATTAATTTTATCCCAATACATTTTCATTTAATACTATACCTGGCTCCAGATGGCCAAATCAGGATCATCCAGGATGGCTGCCTCCTCTTGCTCCAGAGAAGGCTCAGGTTGGCTGCAGGGAACTCTGGGGGGAAGAGTGGAGAGTGATGGCCTTGCCTCAATGTGGTCATCCAGGAAGGACATCCTGCTGTAGTACCACAAATTCGGGACATAAACATCATCTGCTGCTGCTCCTGACCTCTGAGAAGCCAGGACCTTAGAGCGTTCAGTCCTGTAGGTGCCTCTCAAGCTCCCAATTTTAGTGTCCACCTGTTTTTCTGTGGCTGTGGGCAACTTGGTATGCACAAATGGGAGCAGGGTCTCCAGCGCTGCTTTTCTCACCCCTCTTTTTTTGTGGATGGGGTTTTTTCGTCTCCCACAGAGCGGGCAGCTCCCTTACCCGGTCTATAAATTCCGCAAGGAATTCCTTGTCACTTATAAAGACATTCATTTTGGGTCTGCAAGTAAAATAAATAATATATAACTAATGTGAGGCACACAGTCTGACCTCCTTAACATCGTAGTCAACATATATATTCTACAACATTCTCAAGACAGTATAGGCCAACTATTTGTCCAAGTCACAAAATCACATACCTTCGTTCGCACGTCCGTAACTTGAACTCCTCTCTCCGCACACCGAACGTAGTATAGTCACATGTGTGTTTTGCTATACAGGTCCTTCTCAAAAAATTAGCATATTGTGATAAAGTTCATTATTTTCTGTAATGTACTGATAAACATTAGACTTTCATATATTTTAGATTCGTTAAACACAACTTGAAGTAGTTCAAGCCTTTTCTTGTTTTAATATTGATGATTTTGGCATACAGCTCATGACAACCCAAAATTCCTATCTCAAAAAATTAGCATATCATGAAAAGGTTCTCTAAACGAGCTATTAACCTAATCATCTGAATCAACTAATTAACTCTAAACACCTGCAAAAGATTCCTGAGGCTTTTAAAAACTCCCAGCCTGGTTCATTACTCAAAACCGCAATCATGGGTAAGACTGCCGACCTGACTGCTGTCCAGAAGGCCATCATTGACACCCTCAAGCAAGAGGGTAAGACACAGAAAGAAATTTCTGAACGAATAGGCTGTTCCCAGAGTGCTGTATCAAGGCACCTCAGTGGGAAGTCTGTGGGAAGGAAAAAGTGTGACAGAAAACGCTGCACAATGAGAAGAGGTGACCGGACCCTGAAGAAGATTGTGGAGAAGGACCGATTCCAGACCTTGGAGGACCTGCGGAAGCAGTGGACTGAGTCTGGAGTAGAAACATCCAGAGCCACTGTGAACAGGCGTGTGCAGGAAATGGGCTACAGGTGCCGCATTCCCCAGGTCAAGCCACTTTTGAACCAGAAACAGCGGCAGAAGCGCCTGACCTGGGCTACAGAGAAGCAGCACTGGACTGTTGCTCAGTGGTCCAAAGTACATTCAGAAATCAAGGTGCCAGAGTCTGGAGGAAGACTGGGGAGAGGGAAATGCCAAAATGCCTGAAGTCCAGTGTCAAGTACCCACAGTCAGTGATGGTCTGGGGTGCCATGTCAGCTGCTGGTGTTGGTCCACTGTGTTTTATCAAGAGCAGGGTCAATGCAGCTAGCTATCAGGAGATTTTGGAGCACTTCAGGCTTCCATCTGCTGAAAAGCTTTATGGAGATGAAGATTTCATTTTTCAGCACGACCTGGCACCTGCTCACAGTGCCAAAACCACTGGTAAATGGTTTACTGACCATGGTATTACTGTGCTCAATTGGCCTGCCAACTCTCCTGACCTGAACCCCATAGAGAATCTGTGGGATATTGGGAAGAGAAAGTTGAGAGACGCAAGACCCAACACTCTGGATGAGCTTAAGGCCGCTATCGAAGCATCCTGGGCCTCCATAACACCTCAGCAGTGCCACAGGCTGGTTGCCTCCATGCCACGCCGCATTGAAGCAGTCATTTCTGCAAAAGGATTCCCGACCAAGTATTGAGTGCATAACTGAACATAATTATTTGAAGGTTGACTTTTTTTGTATTAAAAACACTTTTCTTTTATTGGTCGGATGAAATATGCTAATTTTTTGAGATAGGATTTTTGGGTTTTCATGAGCTGTATGCCAAAATCATCAATATTAAAACAAGAAAAGGCTTGAACTACTTCAGTTGTGTGTAATGAATCTAAAATATATGAAAGTCTAATGTTTATCAGTACATTACAGAAAATAATGAACTTTATCACAATATGCTAATTTTTTGAGAAGGACCTGTATATACACCACGCATGCGTCAAACTACGAACACGTCGCTCCGCACACTTCGCCCGCCCATGACGTTCTAACTAACATCTTTTCCCCGCCCCTTCTCTTTCGGCGCGCAGACAGATATGGCGGAGTTACAGCAGGTGTCTGATAATTCCGCAACTAACGAGGAGGAGACAAGCCCGGAGACCGAGGAAACGTCACGATCAAGGAGGAGATTCAAGGCATCTAATATGTCTTTTGCGGAGATGGCGGAGATGGTGGACATATTGCTCAAGTCTGATTATGACGCAAAGCATGGGCCGTATAGCAAACCAAATAGAAGGAAGGCCAAAATCCTCACTAAAGTCGTGAAGAGTCTGAAGACGAATTTCGGGGTAAAACGCTCAAATGAGCAGCTCAGAAAGAGGTGGTCAGACCTCAAACTGAGGGAGCCAGAGCAGTTAAGGAGCATTAAGAGAATGCTAGCAAAAAGTAAGTAAAATGTACACTTTTCTGCTATTAATGTTTTTCTCAACTTACATGTTGCTCCTTTTTGTGATTTTATCATATTGGACTCCCTTCCATAATTTAATAATTTGAACTTGGTTTGGCACAGTAATCGTTCGTTACGTTACAGACACTTCGTTCGGCCACTATCCGCTGTTTTGGCTTATTTTACAACCACAAAAGTAATTAGACATCTGCGTGTTTTTTTAACATTTGTGTTCAAAATTTTTAGGCTAGATGATGTGTTTGTAAAGAGAATGAAATGCAAACTTTAGTCAGTGTAAAGGAGACGACACTCAGCAGCTGGTACCACATCTGTACTTTCGAGCACTATAGTGTGGGCCACCAGACCCGCCTTTTTTGGGTGTCCCACACAGGTGCATTAGTGATTTTTTGTGGTGCCTCCATGTCTAAAAACTGACAGCCAAAGGTGAATACTAAACATATTATTGGTCAGAAATAATGCATTCATCTTTAAATTCCGCACAAACATACACTTGTACCCCACTTCCAAACAATTTAGCCTGTTTTTATTTTTCATAGAGAATTTCAGTGTGATAAATAGACCTTTTGTTTGATTCTCATAGGGGAGAGAAGACTGGGAGGAGAACACTCCAGGGAGCACAGGAACCCCACAGTTTCACAACAACCCCAAACTCCCAAAGACCCACAACCGAAGGATGTTGAGGAAGTTGAGGTGGAGGAAGGAGAAGTGCAGGAAGGAGAGGTGGATGACGTTGTGGAACTGGTCACCACAACAGGTCAGTATCTGACACCACAGCTTCAGGTAAGAGATGTAGGCCTGCAGAGTTATAATACCTTTTTATTTTGTTTTTAGGGGATGTAAATGTTGTGGTGAAGGATAGTACACGTTTCTCTGCTGACAGTGCCCTCCGAATAATACAGCAAGTGATGGAATGTAGCACGGAACTGGACAGAATAAAACAAATAATTCATGTGATGGATCAAACATTTAAAGACATTCTAGATGTTTTGGGGAGAATCGAATAAGTCAACCAAACCCCCATTTTTTTTCAGGAATGACTGTTCTTCAACCTTTTATACTATTGACAATGCAACCAGCCAAAAATTGAATATGCACACAGTGTGTCAACATGTGCTATCTGCCATCAGGGGATATCCATGTACGTCTTTTGGGGGTGCAACCCCTTCCTCGTATCTAAAGTAGGTGAACTGAGGAAGGGGTTGCACCCCCAAAACACGTCCATTGATCACCCCTGATGGCAGATAGCACATGTGGACAATAGGGATCAGGAGTCTCAAATCCCTAGTGGAAAATAATACAAAATGTGTGCATATTCAATTTTTGGCTGGGCAAGGGGTGGCAAGACCCCATATTAGGACGGGCACATAGAGACATAGTTTGTGTAAGTGAATGTGTCAGATTGCTCAGAGGTATCCAATGTTGTAATTTTTGGAATGCAACTGTTTTTGTATTTTCCTAAGAAAATAATTGGCGGTTTGTGGCCAGGAAAAAAAAAAGGAAACACGTGTGTGAATGTGCACAGAGTAAACAGAAACAACGTGTAGCTTCTTTTTTCAATACGCTCTAACCTGATTTTTGTTTTTTTGAAGGTTACATAGTGAAATGGTTGTTATTTACTAAAGGAAAATACACTTGGCACTACAAATGCACTAAGACAAACTAGGAGACAGGAAACAAACCTAAGTTAAAATTAGAAAACAGATTTTTATTTTAATCATTCTCCAGGATTCTTTAGCCATAGCCTGGCATAAGAATTGCCCCCCTACCCGTGAAATATTCCATATATTTGTCCCGAACCTCACGGGCATTTTGGGGGGGCAAGCCAGGACGGGCAGATTCCAGGCCCGGCAGGGGATTAGCAGGTGAAAGTCCAGCCTCAGGCAATACTGAGGCCATATATGAATTCAATTTTCTGCTGAGAAAATTGTGTAGCACACAGCAGCATAAAACGACATAGTTTATTTTGTAGTCCGCCAAGTGGATTGAGGTCATAAAAATGTGGAACCGGCTGGCCATTATGCCGAAGGCATTTTCAACGACTCTTCGGCCCCTGGCCAGCCGGTAATTGAACACCCTCTTCTCTGGGGTCAGGGTCCTGTGAGGAAATGGCCTCATAAGATGCGGTCCGAGTCCAAAGGCTTCATCAGCCAAGAAAACAAAGGAGAGTCCTTCAATATTCCCTGCATCCGGTGGCAATGCAAGGTCGTCACTCTGGAGACGGAGGGCAAACTCTGTCTGGATGAAGGATCCCCCATCGGACATCCGGCCATTCTTCCCTACATCAACATAGAGGAATTCATACCGTGCTGACACCACCGCCATCAGCACAATGCTATGAAACCCCTTGTAATTGAAGTAGTAGGACCCAGAACGGGGTGGCGGCACGATGCGGACGTGCTTCCTGTCTATGGCACCACCGCAGTTGGGGAAGTCCCACCGCGTGGCAAACTCCGATGCCACAGTCTGCCATTCCTGTGGCGTGGAAGGAAGCTGGGGAGTCAAACAAGATGAAAGAAAATTAGAAATTAAAAATATTACATTACAAGGAGATTATAATAAAAAACATTAGAGGCCAACATCAATCAAATTCTACGTTTATTAAGGTGTTTTCAATAAGTATAATGGAAGGCTCATGTTTCATATTCATCACCCCCTCTGATGGTCCATTAATACATGATTTTGGGGGGGGGGAGATGTGTTTGGCCACAGGATAGCAGTGCAGTGGCGGTGCGTCCAGAGTGGGCGCTGGAACACTGCCCCCTCTCTCCTGTGCCCGTCACTCAGAACAATACATAGGTTCTTGCCTTGCATTAACCTATGTATTGTCAATGCCGCCCACTATTCAGGTGGATGGCCCCCTGTTAAGCGACCAACATATGAATAACTGCGGCATTTATGGGGTGAAAATTGCATATCAGAAACAGGGAGGCAAATAGGCTTGCACATTACAGCCTGAGGGATGTAATTGGCTTCATAAAAGTTAAATAGGGGACGCGGGGGGGGGGGGGGAGCATTCCTTGGGTAAACACTGACAGGCTGCTCTGACAATCATGTTCACCAAGTCTGTTTAATGGTAACATGATTGGCTGATGCAACATCAAGGGAAGGAGAAGACATCAAGGACAGAAGAAGGATGGCGCTGACCACAAGAAGGTATGTGCAGGGCTGGGGACAAAATGGCTGCATTGGAGGGAACAAAATGGCTGCATTGGAGGGAACAAAATGGCTGCATTGGAGGGAACAAAATGGCTGCATTGGAGGGAACAAAATGGCTGCATTGGAGGGGACAACTGGGGGCGTTTAATAGGCACCTTTGCAAAAATGGAGGAAGTTTATTTCCTAAATTGGGGTTGGACCCCCAAACATTTGTTGCAACAGGCGCCCCTGCTGGAAAGGTTAGTGAAGGGAAATATGCATGGAGGAGAAAAAAGGGGCAATCTAAAGCTTCCAGCATGCATGGGGACAAAGGGGACATTCTCAGCATATTACAATCATGGTAATTAGGGAAGGATGAAAGAAATACAATACATTAGCATACATGGAATACATAAAATGTGATGTTAAAGGAGAAACTCACCCTAATATAGTCCTCCTGCAGGACTTGTATAATGGCAGAACAGGTGTCTGGGATTATGAGGCCCAGAGCCGTGAACTTCAAGTCCTGAAGACTTCTCCCTGTCGCCAGATAACGTAACGTGGCGATGAGCCTCTGCTCAGCACTGATGGCTTCCCGCATAACGGTGTCCTTCCTGGTAATATAGGGGGACACCAAAGCCAACAGTTCCTGAAAAACGGGGTCAGACATCCGCAGAAAATTCCTGTAGTCCTCAGGATTAGAGTTGAGCGGGTAGCTGGATATTCGGGTCCGGCGGGTTCAGCCGAACTTCGGAAAAAAGTTCGGATTCGGGACCGAACTTTAACCCGAACCCGGACCCGGACCCCATTGAAGTCAATGGGGACCCGGACTTCTGACGACTAAAAAGGCTCTAAAAAAGTAATGGAAAGGGCTAGAGGGCTGCAAATGGCAGCAAAATGTTGTTAAGAACATGGCAAGTGCTCTGCAAACAAATGTGGATAGGAAATAACTTAAAAGAACATAAAAAAAATAAAAAAATTAAAAAATATGCTGGAGGCCCCCTTTTCAGCAGAAGAGGTACAGGAAGTCATTAAGAACCTCAGAAACTCAACGGCACAATGCCACACATATGGTGGGAATGCCCCAGAATACGCCCTTTCTGGAATAAATTATTTAATTTAATGGATAAGCTAGTGGGAAAATAAAATACTTTGAAATAAAAATGTAGCGGGGTGCTAAATTTAAGGAAAGTGTTTGAGTGGTAAATAGGCTCAAATACCCTAATTCTGTAGGATTCATGGACCATTTTGTCCTCGGGGGACAGTATTGGTGTGCAGTTCCCTGCGGCCTACAGGTGGCGCCTTTTGTGTCCCCTCTTGGCAGTAGTACAGCGGGGCGGGGAACCTGCTGTGCATGCCGGGAGAGCATATAAAAGGGGCAGACCTTTGGCCTGGGGGCTGATGTCCAGTGGGGTCCGCGCCCAGGTGCCTTCGGCCTGGGTGCATGTGTTCCTGTTCCATCTCGGGCACCTTTAGCCCGGGGTGAGGTATTATCCTGGAGTTCTTGCTGCCCTGGGTATGGAGGCCTAGGGGCGGGAGTAAAGCCTGGAGTCCAGAGCCGCCTCGTGTAGGGGACCCTGTTCCAGGGAAGGGAGGATCATTCTGATGGACCGATGCGGGAGTCACGGTGAAGGAATGGTCTGTTGACTCCCTGGAGAGATGTCTTCCCCTTGATATGGGCTAGGTTCGTAGAAGGAGAAGCTCAAGGTCACCTTGACTGTATCAGAGGCCTTATTCAACCGGCCCGTGGCAGGGGCCTTATACACCCTGGTCTGTGGCTGAGACCAAAGTTCTCCAGGCCCGTGGCAGGGGCCTTGTACACCCGGTCTGTGGCAGAGACCAACCTCAATGTCTGTGGCAGAGACCGTGCGCCAAAAACTGTTTGAGAAACCTAAGCAGTGAAGTGAATGTGCTACGTTTGTGCCTGGACCTCCTCCACACCTTAAGCTGTCCTGTTTCTTTGCTCTAACCTTTTCTATCTGAGTACAGTTTATTTTGCCATGAGAGAATAAGAGTTGGAGTTTCAGCTGGTGTGGACATTGACTTTACTGGCAATTAAAGGACTTGCCTCTACCTACAGTAGAGGTGAGAATCATCCTCTGGAGGAGTTTTGACTCCGGCTGTGGACACGGCCCGTCAAGTACACCGCTCAACCTCTTTATATAGGATGATACGGGCTGGTAGTGCGGTGTGCCTTTCTCCCTCCTGCGAAGAGCCAACAACATAAAGGCAGGTAAGGGGGAAAGGATCTGTGCGCTACAAAAAAATAAAATAAAAATTTTAATCTTGGCCTAGCAGGACGAGGTCCATATGGAGTAGGAGGTTGAGGTGGCGCTGGATGTGGCTGTGTAGGTGGAAGCGGCGGTGGAGGAGGACGAGGTAGCCAACACTGGTTCAAAAATACAACAATGGCTGGGTAAGGCCGGTGATGTGTCGAATTCTGTCCCCTGTCGAATAGTGTCCGCCCTGTACTGCGCTTGCTGAGTATGTAGGACAAGGGGATTTCAAAAATCTCCCAAGACTAACGGCGCCTGCGTGTTGAGTTCAGGTGAAGGCCACACCATCCGTGGTTCAAGCCGAGCCAAGCAAGGCCGCGATCGAAGTGAGCCCGTGAGGGGCCCTGTTACTATGTGCTACCGTATGTCCTCTTGGATGGTGGGGCTTGAACCTGCACTCACAGCGCAGGCGCCGTTCATCTTCGGAGATTTTGTGAATCTCCTTGTCCTCTGTACTGCGCAAGCGCTGCGCCTGCGCAGTACGGGCCGGGCACAATCCGATGGCCGGACAGTTTTTGTCACAACACCGGTATACATGTCTATTCTGCACAAGGTACGGACAAGTCCTGTGGGATCCATGCCTGGTTCATTTTAATGAACGTGAGCTTGTCCACATTGGCTCTGGACAGGCGGCTGCGCTTGTCTGTGATAACGCCCCCTGCCGTGCTAAATACACGTTCAGATAATACACTGGCTGCAGGGCAGGCCAGCACCTCCAAGGCATAAACGGCAAGCTCAGGCCATGTGCCCAATTTGGAGACCCAGAAGTTAAAGGGGGCAGACCCGTCATCCAGTACGTGTAGGCCTGTGGACACATACTGCTCAACCATGTTGGTGAAATGCTGCCTCCTGCTAAGACGTTCCATCTCAGCTGGTGGTGCTGGTTGTTGTGGCGTGCTGACAAAGCTTTTCCACATTTCGGCCATGCTAACCCTGCCTTCTGAGGTGCTGCCGGTGCCCCGGCTGCGTTGGCGACCTCTTCCTCCTCCTCTGCCTTCGCCTTGTGCTTCCACCGTACGCCCCCTGTCAGGTGGGAATGCCACCAGCAGCGCGTCTACCAGCGTGCGCTTGTACTCGCGCATCTTACGATCCCGCTCCAGTGAGGGAATTAAGGACGGTACGTTGTCCTTGTAACGGGGATCCAGCAGGGTGGCCACCCAGTAATCAGCACCAGTTAAAATGTGGGCAACTCGGCTGTCGTTGCGGAAACACTGCAGCATGTAATCGCTCATGTGTGCCAGGCTGCCCAGAGGCAAAGAAAAGCTGTCCTCTGTGGGAGGTGTATCGTCTGTGTCCTCTGTATCCCCCCAGCCACGCACCAGTAATGGCCACGAGCTGGTCTGAGTGCCACCCTGCTGTGAACATGGCTCCTCCTCCTCCTCCTCCTCCTCCTCCTCCATCTCCTCCTCCACCTCGTCATCCTCCAGAACTGTGCCCTTTCTGCCGGACAATTGTGTACCTGGCGTTTGTTGGTGCAGGAACCCACCCTCGTAGCCACTTGTGAAAGACTGCCCTGAAAGCCTTTGAAATGATCCCGCTTCCTCCTCCTCCTCCTCATCCTCCTGTGCCACATCCTCTTCCATCATCGCACGAAGCGTTTTTTCAAGGAGGCATAGAACTGGGATAGTAACGCTGAGAACGGCGTCATTGGCACTGGCCATGTTGGTGGAGTACTCGAAACAGCGCAACAAAGCACACAGGTCTCGCATGGAGGCCCAGTTATTGGTGGTGAAGTGGTGCTGTTCCGCAGAGCGACTCACGCGTGATTGCTGCAGCTGAAACTCCACTATTGCCTGCTGCTGCTCGCACAGTCTGGCCAGCATGTGCAAGGTGGAGTTCCACCTTGTGGGCACGTCACATATGAGGCGGTGAGCTGGAAGGCCGAAGTTACGCTGCAGCGCTGACAGGCGAGCAGCAGCAGGGTGAGAACGCCGAAAGTGCGCACACACAGCCCGCACTTTCTGCAGCAGCTCTGGCATATTGGGGTAATTTTTAAGGAACCTCTGGACCACCAAGTTCAGCACATGCGCCAGGCAAGGGATGTGCGTCAAACCGGCTAGACCCAGAGCTGCTACGAGATTTCGCCCATTATCGCACACCACCAGGCCGGGCTTGAGGCTCACTGACAGCAACCACTCATCGGTCTGTTGTTCCATGTCCCTCCACAACTCCTGCGCGGTGTGGGGATTTTCCCCCAAACAGGAAAGTTTTAAAACTGCCTGCTGTCGTTTACCCCTGGCTGTGCTGAAGTTGGTGGTGAAGGTGTTACGCTGAATGGATGAGGAGGCGGTAGAGGATGAGGAAGCGGAGAAGGAGGAGTTAGCAACAGGAGGCAAACTGAAGCGCCCTGCAATCCTCGGTGGTGGAAGGACATGCGCCAAACCGCTATCTGCCTCAGGCCCAGCAGCCACTGCATTTACCCAGTGTGCTGTTAGGGAGATATAACGTCCCTGACCGTGCTTACTGGTCCACGCATCCGTAGTTAGGTGGACCTTGCCACAGATGGCGTTGCGCAGTGCACACCTGATTTTGTCCCCCACCTGGTTGTGCAGGGAAGGGATGGCTCACCTGGAAAAGTAGTGGCGGCTGGGCACGACGTACTGCGGGACAGCCAATGCCATCAGGCTTTTAAAACTCTGCGTCTCCACCAGACGGAATGACAGCATTTCAAAGGCCAGGAATTTTGAAATGCTGGCATTCAGGGCCAGGGATGGCGGGTGGCTAGGGGGGTACTTCCTCTTTCGCTCCAATGTTTGGGAGATAGAGAGCTGAACGCTTCCATGGGACATTGTGGAGATGGTCGGTGACCCAGGTGGTAGTGTTGCTGGCAGATCCTCTGTTTGCGGGGTGACAGGTGCCACTGTCACTACAGAGGTGGATGAAGAGGCCGAGACTGCAGCAGAAGAGGAAGCAGGAGGAGCCAGAGACCTTTCTTGGTTTCTGAGGTGTCTACTCCACTGCAGCTCGTGCTTTGCACTTAGATACCTGGTCATGCAGCTTGTGCTCAGGTTGAGAACGTTTATGCCTCGCTTCAGGCTCTGATTGCACAGCGTGCAAACCACTCGTGTCTTGTCATCAACACACTGTGTGAAGAACTGCCACGCTAGGGAAGTCCTTGGACCTGGCTTTGGTGTGCTCGGTCCCTTGCTGCGTTGGGCAGTAGCAGATGTACTGTCTAGGGGACGAATGCTCCGTTTTTGCACCCTGCTCCCTCTTCTGCTGTGCTGGTGGCTCTGTGCGACCACCGCCTCTTCCTCCGAACTACACTGGTCACCTGCATAACGTTGATTCCATGTGGGGTCGAGGACCTCATCGTCCTCCACATTATCTTCCACCCAGTCTTCACCCCTGCCCTCCATGTCTGTCTGCACAATTGCGAAAGCAGCAGCAGTTGGCACCTGTGTTTCGTCATCATCCGAGACGTGCTGCGATGGTCCTCCCATGTACCCATCATGAAACATAAGTGGTTGGGCATCGGTGCACTCAATCTCTTCCACTTCTGGGGCAGGGCTAGGTGGATGGCCCTGGGAAACCCTGCTAACAGAGTCATCGAAAAGCAGAAGAGACTGCTGCATGATTTGGGGCTCAGACTGCTTGGCTGATTTGCAAGGGGGTGAGGTGAAAGACTGATGGACATGGGCTTCAGGTGCCAACTCTGATCTTTCAGCAGAAGAGTGGGTGGGAGACAATGTGAAGGAACCCGAGGCACTGTCAGCAACCCAATCTACTATCGCCTGTACTTGTCCTGGCCTAAACATTGGTACAGCCTCATTAGGCGTGACAAAATACCGCCACAGGCTCGGTCGCCTACTCGCACCTGAGGAAGGTGTTTCACTTGTGCGTGTAGCTGGCACAGATCCACCACATCCTCTCCCTGCAACAGGAGCTCCACCAGCAGCACCACGACCGGGGCCACCACGTCCCTTTGACCTTCCCCTCATATTTTCCAAATTTAGGATCTTGCCCTAAATGGCGTTTTTTGGAAGACCACAACACACCCACAGTACGTAATGGCTGAAACGCACAGCTACAGAACTGCAGAAAATGCTATTAAAAAAAAAAAGGTTGTTTTTTTTAGTATAGCACAGTACAAGGAAAATATATATAAATAGTTTTTTTACACACACCTCCAGATGTGTATTTCACACTGCAAAATATTTTCTGTGGCCCTAAATGGCGTTTTTTGTCAGACCACAACACACCCACAGCACGTAACCGCTGAATCGCACAGCTACAGAAAATGCTATTCAAAAAAAAAGGTTGTTTTTTTTTAGTATAGCACAGTACAAGGAAAATATATAGAAATTGTTTATTTTACACACCTCCACATGTGTATTTCACACTGCAAAATATTTTCTGTGGCCCTAAATGGCGTTTTTTGAAAGAGCACAACACAACCACAGTATTTAACCACTGAATCGCATAGCTATAGAAGTGCAGAGAATGCTATTCAAAAAAAATGTTTTTTTTTTTAGTATAGCACTGTACAATATATAGAAATTGTTTATTTTACACACCTCCAGATGTGTATTTCACACTGCAAAATATTTTCTGTGGCCCTAAATGGCGTTTTTTGAAAGAGCACAACACAACCACAGTATTTAACCACTGAATCGCATAGCTATAGAAGTGCAGAGAATGCTATTCAAAAAAAATTTTGTTTTTTTTAGTATAGCACTGTACAATATATAGAAATTGTTTATTTTACACACCTCCACATGTGTATTTCACACTGCAAAATATTTTCTGTGGCCCTAAATGGCGTTTTTTGAAAGAGCACAACACAACCACAGTATTTAACCACTGAATCGCACAGCTATAGAAGTGCAGAGAATGCTATTCAAAAAACATGTTGTTTTTTTTAGTATAGCACTGTACAATATATAGAAATTGTTTATTTTACACACCTCCACATGTGTATTTCACACTGCAAAATATTTTCTGTGGCCCTAAATGGCGTTTTTTGAAAGAGCACAACACAACCACAGTATTTAACCACTGAATCGCATAGCTATAGAAGTGCAGAGAATGCTATTCAAAAAAAAATGTTTTTTTTTTAGTATAGCACTGTACAATATATAGAAATTGTTTATTTTACACACCTCCACATGTGTATTTCACACTGCAAAATATTTTCTGTGGCCCTAAATGGCGTTTTTTTGAAAGAGCACAACACAACCACAGTATTTAACCACTGAATCGCACAGCTATAGAAGTGCAGAGAATGCTATTCAAAAAAAATGTTTTTTTTTTTTAGTATAGCACTGTACAATATATAGAAATTGTTTATTTTACACACCTCCACATGTGTATTTCACACTGCAAAATATTTTCTGTGGCCCTAAATGGCGTTTTTTGAAAGAGCACAACACAACCACAGTATTTAACCACTGAATCGCACAGCTGCAGATAATGCTATTCAAAAAAAAGTTTTTTTTTTTTTTTAGTATAGCATAGTACAAGAAAAATATATAGAAATTGGTTATTTCACACAACTAGAGATATACACTGCAAAATATTTTCTGTGGCCCTAAATGGCGTTTTTTGAAAGAGCACAACACAACCACAGTATTTAACCACTGAATCGCACAGCTATAGAAGTGCAGAGAATGCTATTCAAAAAAAATGTTGTTTTTTGTAGTATAGCACTGTACAATATATAGAAATTGTTTATTTTACACACCTCCACATGTGTATTTCACACTGCAAAATATTTTCTGTGGCCCTAAATGGCGTTTTTTGAAAGAGCACAACACAACCACAGTATTTAACCACTGAATCGCACAGCTATAGAAGTGCAGAGAATGCTATTCAAAAAAAATGTTGTTTTTTTTAGTATAGCACTGTACAATATATAGAAATTGTTTATTTTACACACCTCCACATGTGTATTTCACACTGCAAAATATTTTCTGTGGCCCTAAATGGCGTTTTTTGAAAGAGCACAACACAACCACAGTATATAACCGCTGAATCGCACAGGTGCAGAGAATGCTATTCAAAAAAAAGTTTTTTTTTTTTTTTTTAGTATAGCATAGTACAAGAAAAATATATAGAAATTGGTTATTTCACACAACTAGAGATATACACTGCAAAATATTTTCTGTGGCCCTAAATGGCGTTTTTTGAAAGAGCACAACACAACCACAGTATTTAACCACTGAATCGCACAGCTATAGAAGTGCAGAGAATGCTATTCAAAAAAAATGTTGTTTTTTTTAGTATAGCACTGTACAATATATAGAAATTGTTTATTTTACACACCTCCACATGTGTATTTCACACTGCAAAATATTTTCTGTGGCCCTAAATGGCGTTTTTTGAAAGAGCACAACACAACCACAGTATTTAACCACTGAATCGCATAGCTATAGAAGTGCAGAGAATGCTATTCAAAAAAAATGTTGTTTTTTTTAGTATAGCACTGTACAATATATAGAAATTGTTTATTTTACACACCTCCACATGTGTATTTCACACTGCAAAATATTTTCTGTGGCCCTAAATGGCGTTTTTTGAAAGAGCACAACACAACCACAGTATTTAACCACTGAATCGCACAGCTATAGAAGTGCAGAGAATGCTATTCAAAAAAAATGTTTTTTTTTTTAGTATAGCACTGTACAATATATAGAAATTGTTTATTTTACACACCTCCACATGTGTATTTCACACTGCAAAATATTTTCTGTGGCCCTAAATGGCGTTTTTTGAAAGAGCACAACACAACCACAGTATTTAACCACTGAATCGCACAGCTATAGAAGTGCAGAGAATGCTATTCAAAAAAAATGTTGTTTTTTTTAGTATAGCACTGTACAATATATAGAAATTGTTTATTTTACACACCTCCACATGTGTATTTCACACTGCAAAATATTTTCTGTGGCCCTAAATGGCGTTTTTTGAAAGAGCACAACACAACCACAGTATTTAACCACTGAATCGCACAGCTATAGAAGTGCAGAGAATGCTATTCAAAAAAAATGTTGTTTTTTTTAGTATAGCACTGTACAATATATAGAAATTGTTTATTTTACACACCTCCACATGTGTATTTCACACTGCAAAATATTTTCTGTGGCCCTAAATGGCGTTTTTTGAAAGAGCACAACACAACCACAGTATATAACCGCTGAATCGCACAGCTGCAGAGAATGCTATTCAAAAAAAAGTTGTTTTTTTTTTTTTAGTATAGCATAGTACAAGAAAAATATATAGAAATTGGTTATTTCACACTAGAGATATACACTGCAAAATATTTTTTTTGCCCAAAAATAGGTCTTTTTTGCGCACAACAAAGTGCCTTTTTTTTTTTTGCAACAGCACAATAAAGTGCCTTTTTTTTTTTTTGGGGCCCAAAAATGGGTCTTTTTAGCAAAAGCACAATAAAGTGCCTTTTTTTTTTTTTTTTTTTCTGACCAAAATAGGTCTTTTAGCAAGAGCACAATACAGCCACAGTATGGAATAGGTGTATCACTCAACGTAATGCAGTGCTGGTGCACTGAGCTTGCAACACAAACAGATAAACCTATGCAGATCGCTGAGCTATTATATCTCTCAATCTGGACTCCTATCTAAATCTCTCTCCCTGAAAGCACAAACAGGATCCTGCCCCTACACTACACTACACTACACTGTCTCCCTATCTTTTCTATCAGTAGATTGCAGAATCAGGACTAACTCCTATTCTCTCCCTCACAGGCAACAGCAGCCAGGATCCTTTCCCTACACTGTCTAAAAGCAGAGTGACGATCTGTGCTGTGTGCCTCTTTCTTATATAGAAGCTGGTCACATGCTGGGTCACATGTTGCACTGACCAATTACAGCCATGCTGATTGGCTGGCCCCTGAAGCATTTCTAACTGCGCCATTAAATTCCCGAATCCGAACCCGAACCCGGACTTTAGCGCAAAATCCGGGTCCGGGTCCGGGGTCGGGAAAACGCCAAAATTTGGTACGGACCCGAACTTTACAGTTCGGGTCCGCTCAACACTACTCAGGATTATTCTCAACTATCTCCCGCAGCAGAGGCATGTGGCAGAATTGGTCCCGCTGGAGCAACCAATTCTTGGTCCATGAACTCCTCCTCACACCATTCATGGACTGGTCTTGGTCCAAAACAAGCAGACCAACACCAAGCGCACGCACAGCACGAACTCGACGACGAGAACGTCCAGGCGACATGGCTAGGAAACGGTCGTCTGATCAGAACGTACAGAACAGAACGCACTTTAGAACAGCAAGGCCTATGAATAACGAACTGAAAATCAGAAACGAACGGGCAAGAACGCACTGTAAAACAGATACGACCTGCCTAGACGCCCTGAAAGTCAAGATACAAACCCACAAGCACAAACTGAACCTCAGAAAACAAACTGAAAAGCATGAAGACTGAAAAGCGCGAATCGTCTCTTCCCAAACTTTTACTTCACACGCGGTAACACGAGATCAGCAAAAGCAGCCCAAGGGGTGGCGCCAAGAAAATCGATCTTCCCCTTAAGGCTCCATGTACACAGAAGCTCAAAAACGGCCGTTTTTAAAGCAGCAGAAAAAGCTAGCTTTTATCAGCGTTTTTTTTTACTAGCTTTTATTAGCGTTTTTTCAGTGTAGCTTTTTTTAGCTTTAAAAAAAAAAAAAAAAAAAATTTTTCAATGGACCAAAAAACGCTCGCGACCAACGTTTTTGAGCGTTTTTGAGCGTTTATGAGCGTTTTTTCGGCGTTTTGCGTGTTTTTGCGTTTTTTTCTGCCGAAAAACGGCACTTTGAACGCAAATTTCCTGCGTTCAGTAAAAAGCCCATTAACTCCACTGCTCATTAAAGCTAAAAAACGTTATGTGTACATGAACACATAGGCTAACATAGAGTGCAGTTAATGGGCTTTTAAAAAAAACGCCAAAACGCCCATTAACTGCAGTTTATCAGCTTCTGTGTACATGGAGCCTTATAGTGCCGTCGTACGTGCTGGACGTGAGCGCAGAGAACAACGAGGAAATTGGGAAATGTCAGTGTGTACGCATAGAAAGCTTGACGAGAAACTCGTCAAGGTTAACAAGAATCTCGTCGAAAAAAAACGACGTGATTTTAACGACGAGAAACTCGATCGTGTGTATGAGGCTTTAGAGTAGAAAAGGGGAGGGAGGACAACTGGATATTAAAGCTCAAGGTTTAACAATAGGATGTCCAACAAGTTTATATAGTTGTGATGGTCAGGTGTGTACCAACTCAGGTCAGATATAGAGCCCAGAGTCACAAAATAATAGGGTCTTTTCAGGTTCTAGGACTGTGGAGATAATACTTGGTGGTATCTCACTGTTTCAGCAAAGAGGATGCAGGAATCAGCATGTCCAGAGGAGCTCCTGATCGCCAATATCATGAGGTGGGGTTTTTAAGAAAAATACAACAATCAAGAAAATTTAAAAGGAGAATGTATAAAAATGTATTTAACATATATCCATAGAAAAGTTAAAATATCAAAAAACTGTAGCACACGCCCCCTTCTCCTCCGTCTTTGGCTCACTCACAGGAGGAAAAGGCACACGATGCCACTGTGCCCGTACCCTCTGGTTTGCAGAGGTTAAGCACACTTGTAACTTACGGGTCTTGCAGCAAGGTTCTCCCCTCAAATTGGTTCTCGTCCCCCAGAATGTAAGGGACAAGTCTCTATACCCCAAGTAACTCCAAGGTCCACACCAGCAGCAACTCCAACGTAGAGTTTATTTTTCCTTATGCACGAATAACCACAAAGTTGAGAAGAGAGAAAGGCGTTAGCAAGGATAGATCAGATTCAGACACTCCTGGCTTCTTCGCCACTCGATCCTGAGTGGGTATAGCTCACCCAGATAGTCACCCAATGGCACTAGCAGCCAGCATGTAGCTCGAACAGTCAATCAGATTCCCTTAATAGATTCGATCGGGAGATCCCCTGCCACAGAATCTATAGTGTCCCGAAGCCCTCCTTATGGTTACGTTGTTATATCCCTTTTCGGATGGATGACATCCCTCCAGAGAGTTACTGGGCCCCTTCCTTCACTGTGATCTCTCACCAGTCCTTCGGAACGGTCCTCCCCCAGCCTCCTCTTCCAGATGCGGGTCCCCTCGCAAGGCGGCACCCTGAGATTCTTCCTCCCCGAAGTGGGCTCCAGCTAAAGGTGCTGGGCCCAGGGTTGCAGTTGCAGTCCCAGGACTAAAGGTGCCTGGGACTGAGGTGCACTTGGCCTCATGGCCTGGAGGGCCATGCACTGGAACTTGGACCATAGGTCGTCCCTCCAGGCATGGGCCCCGGGAATTGCTCTCTCTCTCTAATGGCGTCTGCCCCCTTTGTACCCTCTCCCGGCATGCACAGCAAGTAGACCAAGCCCACTGCACGGCTGCCGAGAGAGGACACCCAACCGCCACTCCATCACCTGTGGTTCAACCCCGAGTACAAGTGACAGCACCACCCATACTTCCAAGGGGAACTGCACGCCAGGCGAAAACAGCAGCAAGGCAGAGTCCAACAAATTGGAAGATTCGAGCCAACTACCACTCAAATCACCCCTAAATTTAGCATAGCTGCCCCCTAAATTGGGACCCCCGCTACAAAACAAACACGTTAAAAACACTATTGCAGTGTAACTTATCCAGGGTGTTGTTATCCTGGTAGAGGAATCTGTACAGATTTTTCTTAAAAACCCTACATGATACATGTAAAGTCCCACTCAACCTTGCTCCAATATTTGTATATTCTTTCATGGTACTCATGTAGGGTGTAATCATCCCACATTTACCTCCCACACTTTTTGACTACAATATCATGAGGTATTCCCCCATTGAACACCAATGATTGGAAACACGTCAATAAATATAACAGTGTCCTTCTGCCCTCGAATACGAATAGGTAATGAAGGCGTTTTCATCACCAGCCACAAACTGAAACTGAACTTTGTTTGTTCGGGGGTTCAGCGAACAGGTGAAGAAATGGGTATTTGCAAAATCTGTTTCGGAACCCACACTGCCAAGGTGGCCTGGAAAAGCCAGGTCCCACCCTAGTTTCTCACATGAGAAGGTGATACATAGCTTCCCCCAATAACCTCGCCTTTCCTTATATTCGCAATGGCCTTAAAGCGGAGCTCCACCCTAAAGTGGAACCTCCACTGTCCGGATTCCTCCTCCCCTCCGGTGCCACAATTGGCACCTTTCAGGGGGGAGGGGGGTGCAGATACCTTCTAAGACAGGTATTTGCACCCACTTCCGGGAATCCAAACTGCGAGTAGACTGCGGGTAGTGCGTCACTTCCCGCCCCCCCCGTTGTGTTCTGGGAAACACACGGCTCCCGGAACACAGCGGGGACCAGTGAAAGACACGCAGCGCTGCTCGCGCATGTGCAGTGGGGAATCGGGAAGTGAAGTCGCAGCGCTTCACTTCCTGAATCCCTCACCCATGATGGCGGTGGGGGCAGCCGAGAGACGAGCGATTGCTTGTCTTCTGCTGCCGACGTCGCTGGACTCCAGGACAGGTAAGTGTCCTAATATTAAAAGTTAGCAGCTTCAGTATTTGTAGCTGCTGGCTTTTAATATTTTTTTTTACGGTGGAGCTCCGCTTTAAGCTTCAACTCCTTTGGTCTCCGTGACTGTACCTATGTGAATGGATGGAGATACCCTTTTGAACCATGTGTTACAAAAATACTATTTTCTGTACTAATATTATTGTGGTATTGCAAGGGTCTCTATCCTAATCGACAATGGGTGCAAGATATATTCCCACTTTGTGTTTTAAAATGTTGTGTTTTTAATGATGCATTAATAAGGACTTTGTACTTTTATAAAAATAATTGCATGCTGTGGTTCCTATAAAGTTCATGGATCACGGTCAAATTTTTTTTTTCTGTATGTATTTCAACACATTGATTAGTGTTGCCGTCTATAGCCGGTGACACTAATGGTTTGGGAACAACCTGACAGGCTGGTTGTAGACAAGTCACTTGATAAATCGACTTGTGTACATCCAGGGTGCCCATACATGGATCAGAATTTGCCTGGTCAAACTGGCCAAATTTCGATCCATGAATGGGCAGCTTTAGAATAACAGTCAGAGGTACCATTGCCGTAGGTTAGGGATGAGCTTCGAGTTCGAGTCGAACTCATGTTCGACTCGAACATTGCCTGTTCGCCCGTTCGCCGAACAGCGAACAAATTGGGGTGTTCGCGGCAAATTCGAAAAATCTATGGGAGAAATCTAAAGTGCTAATTATAAAGGCTTATATGCAAGTTATTGTCCTAAAAAGTGTTTGGGGACCCGGGTCCTGCCCCAGGGGACATGTATCAATGCAAAAAGAAGTTTTAAAAACGGCCGTTTTTTCGGGAGCAGTGATTTTAATAATGCTTAAAATGAAAAAATAAAAGTGAAATATTCCTTTAAATTTCATACCTGGGGGGTGTGTATGATATGCATGTAAAGTGGCGCATGTTTCCCGTGCTTAGAACTGTCCCTGCAAAAAATGTCATTTTTGAAAGAAAAAAATGCATTTAAAACTGACTCGCGGCTATTAATGAATTTTCGGCTCCCGGCAATACATACAAAAGTCATTGATAAAAAATAAAAAAAAAGCGTGGGGGTTCCCCAGAATTCAATTACCAGGCCCTTCAGGTCTGGAATGGATATTAAGGGGAACCCCGCCGAAAATTTAAAAAAAAATGGCGTGGAGTCCCCCTAAAAATCCATACCAGACCCCTTATCCGAGCACGCAACCTGGCCGGCCGCAGGGGAAAAGGGGGGGACGAGAGAGCGCCCCCCCCTCCCTCCTGAACCGTACCAAGCCACATGCCCTCAACATGGGGAGGATGTCCCCATGATGATGGGGACAAGGGCCTTATCCCCACAACCCTTGCCCGGTGGTTGTGGGGGTCTGCGGGCGGGGGGCTTATCGGAATCTGGAAGACCCCTTTAACAAAGGGGACCCCCAGATCCCGCCCCCCCATGTGAATTGGTAAGGGGTACATTGTACCCCTACCATTTCACGAAGAAAGCGTAAAAAAAATGTTTAAAAAAACACACAAACACCTTGAAAAAGTCCTTTATTTAAAAAAAAAAAAAACATTCCAGCGGTGAAATCCAGTGTCCCGCGGCGATCCCGATGTCCAGCGCTGTCCTTCATTGGTTGTGCCTGAGCGGACCTGATGGGGAACTCCCTCTCAGTATTTTAAATGTATAGACCCGCCCCTTCTAAAGTTCCCCATCAGGTCCGCTCAGCGGACCAGATGCGGAACATGAGAAGGGGCGGGTCTATACATGTATAACCAAAGTGAGAGCAGTTCCCCATCAGGTCCGCCCCCTCGGTATGTCGGACCCGCCTACGTCATTGGCTTGAGCGGGGAACTTCCTTCACTGTGTAATTTAAATTTACATAGTGAAGGAAGTTCCCCGCTCAAGCCAATGACGTAGGCGGGTCCGACATACCGAGGGGGCGGACCTGATGGGGAACTGCTCTCACTTTGGTAATACATGTATAGACCCGCCCCTTCTCATGTTCCGCATCTGGTCCGCTGAGCGGACCTGATGGGGAACTTTAGAAGGGGCGGGTCTATACATTTAAAATACTGAGAGGGAGTTCCCCATCAGGTCCGCTCAGGCACAACCAATGAAGGACAGCGCTGGACATCGGGATCGCCGCGGGACACTGGATTTCACCGCTGGAATGTTTTTGTTTTTTTTTGTTTTTTTAAATAAAGGACTTTTTCAAGGTGTTTGTGTGTTTTTTTAAACATTTTTTTACGCTTTCTTCGTGAAATGGTAGGGGTACAATGTACCCCTTACCAATTCACATAGGGGGGGCGGGATCTGGGGGTCCCCTTTGTTAAAGGGGTCTTCCAGATTTCGATAAGCCCCCCGCCCGCAGACCCCCACAACCACCGGGCAAGGGTTGTGGGGATGAGGCCCTTGTCCCCATCAACATGGGGACATCCTCCCCATGTTGAGGGCATGTGGCTTGGTACGGTTCAGGAGGGAGGGGGGGGCGCTCTCTCGTCCCCCCCTTTTCCCCTGCGGCCGGCCAGGTTGCGTGCTCGGATAAGGGGTCTGGTATGGATTTTTAGGGGGACTCCACCCCATTTTTTTTTTAAATTTGGGGTGGAGTTCCCCTTAAAATCCATGCCAGATCTGAAGGGCCTGGAATGGATATTTGGGGGAACCCCACGTCAATTTTTTTTTAATTTGCGGCGGGGTTCCCCTAATATCCATTCCAGACCTGAAGGGCCTGGTAATTGAATTCTGGGGAACCCCCACGCTTTTTTTTTTTTTTTTATCAATGACTTTTGTATGTATTGCCGGGAGCCGACAATTCATTAATAGCCGCGAGTCAGTTTTAAATGCATTTTTTTCTTTCAAAAATGACATTTTTTGCAGGGACAGTTCTAAGCACGGGAAACATGCGCCACTTTACATGCATATCATACACACCCCCGAGGTATGAAATTTAAAGGAATATTTCACTTTTATTTTTTCATTTTAAGCATTATTAAAATCACTGCTCCCGAAAAAACGGCCGTTTTTAAAACTTTTTTTTGCATTGATACATGTCCCCTGGGGCAGGACCCAGGTCCCCAAACACTTTTTAGGACAATAACTTGCATATTAGCCTTTAGAATTAACACTTTAGATTTCGAACGTTCGAGTCCATTGTATTTAATAGGGTTCTAAAGTTTACACAAACATTTTGTCTGTTCGCAGGTTCTGGTGCGAACCGAACAGGGGGGTGTTCGGCTCATCCCTGCCGTAGGTGATCTCACATTGCAGATATACAGCTATGTATGAGGCTCAAGGTGAATGAGTGCCTAGGCACAGGAAGTTCATTGCTACCTTTCAGGAAGATTTCCAGTAAAAAAAAAAAAAAAAAGTATATCTTCCAGGCTACTGCTTAGGTGCATTAACATTTCCTAGATATTCCCTATAACATAGTATATTGTTATTTTTTGAGTTCAGGTCCACTTTTATATGAATTGCTTTTGCAGTTTATTATGGTTTTCTTGGATGATATGTGTTATCGCAGTTCTTGCAAAGTGATAAAATGTAGAATATGCTTTTACAGAGTGATTTACATAATTTTTGTGCTATGATGATACAGTATAATGTCCTACTGCAGGACAATCTGGTATGGTTATGTGGCATGTTAGGCTCAATTCACCAAAACAGATGAGTTATTTTGCCTTCATTTTCTATTTTATATCATTATAATTTTACCTTAAGAGTTTCAAATATACAAAAATAAATATCATTTTGGTGTAGAATTTTTTCTACAAATCTAAAGCTTAAAAAAAAAAGATATACAGTCATGGACAAAAATATTGGCACCCCTTCATTTCTGTCAGATAATGCACCACTTTGCCCAGAAAATTGTTGCAATTACAAATGTCTAGGGATTCTCATGTTTATTCATTTTGTTTGTACTGGTATGACACAAAAAAGTGGAGAAACAAAAAGCCAAATCTGACACATTCCACACAAAACTCCAAAAATGGACTGGACAAAATGATTAGCACCTTCTCAAAATTTTAAGAAATAATTGCATGCCAAGCAGTGGCGTCTCCAGCTTTCATATTTAGGGGGCGCACATGGGGGGACAGGGACAAAAGTAGGGGGGCCAACTATAAAATGCAATTTTATATATATATATATATATATATATCCTGGGGCCCTTTACTACGATCCCACAACGGGCCCTTTCACATGTTCTGCAGTGAGCTCCCTTCCTACTATACTGAGGCCCCACCAGGGTGGCAGAAAACAAGAGATATATGTCACCAGCACACCAAGAAAATATAAGGGTCCAAAGCAGTGAGAGAACTATCAGGGTTGCAAAGGTTGTCTTGCCACCGGGCCCTGGTGTTCTGCCACTGTGGGGTTCCCCAGCTGTCCTGTCCCTGTCATTGACAGCGCTGGTCTGGCATCTGTCTCCTTGGCACCGGCGGCAGTCTATTAGGACTTTGTGCTGGTGACATTATGTGTGCATGTAGGGGAAGGCTGGCACTATTGGTTATAGAGAGCCAAGCCCCCAGCTGGTCACCTAGCAGCAGTAATGCTGTATAACCTTCTCTGTTGACATGTTGATCGGGATGTGATCCAGGTGATGCTCCCAGTCAGATCTAATAAACACAGTATTTATTAGCATCAAGAGTACAACCACATATATATATATATATAATCAACCGTATGTTCAGCAGCCATGTGGGCTCTATGCCTGTGAAGTGTGGGCTTTGATCAATAAAATCACTGATATTTAACACTAGAATTTGACTAGGAGCATCACCTGGATTGCATCCCGATCAGCATGTCAGAGAAGGCTCCACTGCTGCTAAGCAACCTGCAGGGAGCTCAAATGTCTACAACCAATAGAGATGGGCTCGGCTGTGTTTGAAATCCCACATGCCTGATCCCGCCAGGAAGCCGACACTCCAGAGTGCTAATCACAGCCAGTGAGACATTTCCTGATCTGTGCAGCTGCGGACCGGGAAATGTCTCACTGCCTGTGATTAGTGCTGTGCAGTGTGGGCATCCTGGCAGGTTCTGGCATGTGGAATTTTGAACATGCCCAGCCCATCTCTAACAACAAATTGTGCTGGCCCTCCTGTACATCAGCCCCATAAAGTAACCAGCACTGGGTTCCAATGTGCTGCCGCCGCTACCATGGAGACAAAGGACAGTAACTCTGGTTGTTCCAGCACTGGTCCACACTGAGAACATTCCCCCATCCACCTATAATGTGTAGATGGGGGAATTGGATCATTTCCTTTTTTTTTTCATTCAACCTAATAGTTGAATGAAAAAAAGTAGGGCTGTGGAAATTAACTATTAATTCCTCGATTAATCGATTAATTGTTTTGATCGATCAAAATTCTTTTGATCGATCAAAATTCTTTGGGCTTGCCGTGTCCATCTGAAGGGCTCCTTTGCTGTGCCTTCATATCTGCATGCCGGCGGGACCTTACTATCTGCCACACGCAAGGGCTGTTACACTTCCCTCTATCAACCTGGGATTCTACAGCCATCCACTGGGAGTTGTGATAGTTCCCTTCACGGGACATCTACATGCCGACGGACTGATGGTAGCCCCTTCTCATCTGGATTCAGCGGTGGTATCGTTGTACACAGTTTTATACCAGTATCATACTTAGCTACATGTTTTTATGACTGCTTTTGCTACCGTTTGGTATTACTCGCACCATTTTTACAGTTTATGTAGATACATCGATTTTATCTTCAGTGCAATATTTATTTTGTTACCTACTTGAAGACTATAAAAGTTTATCGATTTTTCCAGTGGTTGGTAGCTGCACTGGGAATCGGCCTGCAAGGAAATCAGCTAAAAGTAGTTTGGATCTGTATGTGCGTTATAATTAATCGAAATTAGTCGATTAATCGATTAAAAAAAAAAATCGATTAATCGAACACGAAAATTTTAATCAGTAACAGCCCTAAAAAAAAGTGATTAATGTATGGGCTGCCTAAGAGCCAAGACCAGCCATAGACAGTTTAAATCTCGGATTGTTCAGCAGGAACTGACTGAGATTTGAACCATTAATCAGCAGATTCTCTTATGATTATCACTAGTGGTTTCTATAGCCACTAGTGATAATCACTGTTTGTCGGGAGAATACAATTGCTGGGCAGGAGGGATATTCCCCTGTCAGCACTGTCTGTGTTGATGGGGGAATTATGCAAGTTTCTTTCCTGCAATCTGTGGATGCAGGAAAGAAATGTGCACCGTATATTACCTGCCTAACTGAAAGTGAAAGTAAATTGTGAAGGTCTTGAAAGAACAGAAGAGGGGGAGGGAGACAGATGGGGGAGAGAAGGGATGGAGATAATGCAGTTCAGTGATTACAATGTACTGCAGTCTGCAGTGCACACACTTACCCACAGTCCGGACTAGAATCTCAGGCATCATTCACACACAGCCAGGAATGCTGCTGATTTTCATATTTCCCGCCCACACATCCCCTCTCTTCAGATACAGCACGCGGGGATAGTGTGGGCGGGACTGGAAGGAGGAGGAGCTGTATTCCTCCCTGCTCGAATGTGAGGAGAGTGAGGGGGGGTGGCTGGACTCGCTGGGCTGTGAAAGAGTGTCCTAGACTGACACTCGGCTCAGCTTGCAGTCACCCCTCTCGGAATTTACAGGCTGGTTCTCCTGTCCTAAGGACGGGAGAAATCAGTCTGTTTTTTCAGTAACTGAGATGAAGGCTTGGGCCCCCCTCCCCCCCTCCCACAGTGCTCGTGGAGTCCTTCCTGCAACTCGCTCTTTTCCATGCCAATGAGGATGCAGAGAAAGGAGCAGATCGGGCGGCTGTGGTTGTGTGAGCGCTTGCATTATGCAGTGTCAGCGAGCAGAGGGAGGGGGAGGAATCCCCCGCAGGAGCTGACTGGGGACGCTCTCCCTCTCTTTCTTTTTTTTTGGGGGGGCACATGGTGGGGCACAGCATAATGTTGGGGGGGGCAGGTCCCCCCCTAGGGACGCCATTGATGCCAAGTTAATGATGCTCCTGTAATTTAACTCACCTGTATCAATTAACAGGTGCTGACAATATAGAAATCACACCGGCAACCAGTTAAAATGGTGAAAATTTTACTCAACCTTTCTGTTGTGTGTCTCTGTGTTCCACACGGAGCATGGAGAAGAGAAAGTGCAGCAAATAATTGTTTAAGGATTTGAGAACAAAAATTGTGGAAAACGCATGGATAATCTCAAGATTACCAGTCCATCTCCAGAGATCTTAATTTTCTTGTGTCCATTGTGTGCAACATTGTAAAGAAGTTTACAGCCCATGGCACTGTAGCTAATCTCCCTGGATGTGGACGAAAGAGAAAAATGTATCAAAGAGTTTGCCTAAACTTACCTAAGGAAGCCAAAATCCTTTTGGGAAAATGTGCTGTGGACAGACGAAACAAAATTGCTGCTTTTTGGTAAAGCTCACCATTTTATTGTTTCCAGAAAAAGAAACAAGGCCTTTTTAGAAAAGAATAAAGTCCCTATAGTGAAACATGGTGGAGGTTCACTGATGTTTTGGGGTTGCTTTGCTGCTTCAGGAACTGGATGTCTTGACCATGTGCATTGCATTATAAAATCTGAAGACTACCAAAGAATTCTGGGGTGCAATATAGGGCCCAGAGTCAGAAAGTCTTACAGCAGGACAATGACCCAAAGCCCACGACAAAAAGCGCCAAGAATTTTTTTTATGACAAAGCACTGAAGAGTGCTGAACTGGCCAGCAATGACTCCAGATCTAAATCTCATAGAGAGATATTTCAAAACAGCAGTTGGAAAAAGGAACCCTTCCAATCTGAGAGACCTGGAGCAGTTGGCGGAAGAAGAGTGGTCCAAAAATTCCAGTAGAGAAGTGTAAGAAACTCATTGATGGTTTACGGAAGTGATTGATTTCAGTTATTGTTTTTTTTTTTCCAAGGGGTGTGCTACCAAATAATAAATTGAGGGTGCCAATAATTTTGTCCAGACCATTTTTGGAGTTTTGCGTGGGATGTGTCTGATCTGGCTTTTTGTTTCTCCACTTTTTTGTGTCATGCCAATACAAACAAAATAAGTAAACATGAGAATGCCTAAACATTTGTAATTGCAACAATTTTCTGGCCGAAGTGGTGCATAATCTGACAGAAATGCAGGGGTGCCAATATTTTTGGCCATGGCTATGTATAAAAGAATCAGATCCTGCAGAAAATTAATATCAGTAGTTGTAGAGATTAGGAAGCGGACAGCTTTACTTAGAATAGTCCACCATATAAAGGCAACCTGCCTAAAATATAACATTCACTTTTCCGTTCCCTGTCTGCTAAATCCCCTTCATTAGTCATTTGATACTCTCTGAGCATTAATATTTGTCAAAATAATGACATTGTTACAAGATTAGAACTCTGTGTATCTCTCTGTTCGTCGTCGTACAAGGAGCAAATAAACACAAGTGAAACTTATAAGAATACATAATAGGTCACAAAGGGATATACAACTCACAGACACAAGTGAAAGGTTAGATGTTTATCTCCCACGTGTGGCTTCATCATTTATAAATTGAAGATCTATTACCCGCACTTGGGAATATGCATTGTTTATTTGAAACTCATTATGCCTTCCCTCTGCAGACAGGACGAGTGCTATTTCTGTTTATACGCGCATATTTATACAAGGTGATGAATGGAGCTTAGCGCTGCTCTAGTCCTGTCCAGGGATGTGGGGCCACTGGTGACTGGTTTGAAGGTACGTTTTGAAGTTTGAAGCTCAACTTTGTGGCAAGTCAAAGGGTTAATTAGGAATTTAGAACCTACTAGAGGATTAACAGGGACAGCAAAGTATAATGTGGTTTATGAAATACTAAATAGAATTAGGTTAAATGCAATGCACCTTTTAAATAGTGATGTGATTTGTGAGATTTATAAGAAAACGGGGAATACTCTCGCAAGCTTTCTTCCTTTGGAACCTCAGAATAAAAGCATGCAGAGGTTATGGAGATATTTATTATTATTATTTAGGGACTCTTACATAGATACATTGGCCCAGCTTGGACCACTGTAAGTATGTATGTGCCTACATTGGCCTAGCTTGGACCACTGTAAGTAAATTTGTGCCTACATTGGCCCATCTTTGACCACTGCAAGTATGTATGTCATGCCTGTGTGATAGCTTTGGAAGCTAAAAATCACTGTAATAAGAACCACTATGATAACGATCTCCACTTACATAGTTACATAGTTAGTCAGGTTGAAAAAAGACACAAGTCTATCCAGTTCAACCATAAAAAAATAAACTAATAATATCACACAATCCAATATACCTAATTCTTTACCCACAGTTGATCCAGAGGAAGGCGAAAAACCCCAGCAGAGCACGATCCAATTTGTTACAGCAGGGGAAAAAATTCCTTCCTGATCCCTCGAGAGGCAATCGGATATTCCCTGGATCAATTTTACCTATAAATGTTAGTACCCAGTTGTATTATGTACATTTAAGAAAGAAACCAGTCTTACAACAGTCATTTACACTAATCCAGTGGCATAAAGCCTGCAAAATTACCCAGAAAGCGTCCAACTGCTCCACTCTATGGGAACTATCAGTCAAAATTACACTCCGGTGGTACTACACACCCGCAGTCCTTTCAAAATTCAACACTCAACTCTCTAACACATGTTGGAGACATTGTGGATTACAGGGTGACCTTCTCCACATACTCTGGACATGCCCTAAGCTTCGTAGTTATTGGGAAAGTGTGTTTAAAGTAATTTCAGACCTAGTACAATCACAAATAATGCCGAACCCAGCGTTGGCACTCCTGTCCCTGGGAATAGACCAAATTCCAATTAACACGCAACACGCAGTCACAAACCTCCTACTATCTGCTAGACTAACGATTACGAGAAAATGGAAAAACCATATCCTGCCCACAGTTACTGAAATAATTGACCTAACCAATTTACACTACACATATGAAAGAATGTTGACGTCTTCACAGGGACGCCTTCACATTTCACTTAGCCTATGGTCACCGTGGATAGCCTGGTTCTCAAACTCTGAACAATTCCACCTACAGTGAGTATGTTTAAATGTTAATATGATTTGATCTATGAAAAAAGACCGGAACCCCTATAGGCACAGTGTGATCCCCTTGGGGGCGTCTGTAGAGGTCTGGTCTCTGATCTACTTTCCAACAGCACCACCATCTGCAGAAGATGGTCGGCCGCATACTCAAAGTCAATGTTATTACTCTATATATAAGCTATAGTGGATATTTTCTTTTCCTGTCAGACTCCATGGCAGACTACGTGTGGGTTAACCCCGCCTCCTCTCCACAGCTATAGGACCCCTTACCCATAAATTTGAGCTCACCTTCACAGACAGGTGTTCCTTTTTTGTCCTCCTCACATGGACCTTCATCATGCGATTCTGTGCGATGTCCAGGATGTGTGGAATACTTGGTACTGTTTTCTGCGGTGCACCCAGGGCCCAGCTATGAGCGGGTGAGTGGTTTCAGGGCTGCAAATACCCCTATGGTGGAAGGGATGTGGCCCAGAGTACCGGATCGGATGTCGCAGGAATCCCCGGCTGGCAAGGTCTGAAGATTTTGTTCACCTTTTTCTCTCATGGCAGACAAGTTTGTGTATGTTATTTCTTTCTCGTCTGTCTCCTTCCTTGTATGTTTTTGGCTATGTTAAGCATGTGGAATGCTTCTGCGTTCTAGGACGCCATTGCTCTTCCTGGGTCCCGGTCCGTCGCGCATCTGCACATGCGCCGAGCCGCGGTGAAACCAAGGCGTGGTTTCGCGCATGCGCGGTAGGGCGGAGGGGTCAGGGGCCGCGCAGGCGCAGTAGGTCCAGTCCCTCGGCGCATGCACGCAGCGGGACCGGCCGTGACGTCATTCCGGCGGGTTATTTAAACCGCTGAAGAGCCCTATACAGGTGGGATAACCTGTGGGCATATAGCGGCAGCCTCCCGGAGCCTCAATACTACCAGGACGGGGTAAGCACTTCTTTTGCAATGTAATGCTTGTAATGCTTAGTGTCTCTTGAAGGGACAGTTAAAAAAAAAAAAAACTTTTTGTGCTGTTTTTGCATTGATTTGCTTATCCTTAGTCTAGGTAGTGTAGTTACGGATCTTTTGTGTGTCCCTCGTCATGGACTCATCTTCACCACCGTGTGGCCAGCCCTCTTACACAAGGTATGTGCGGAGTGTGTAGGGGGTTGGTGTCTTTATTGCTGGTGGTTGCTAATGGTTACAACCTGCCCACCTTCCTCCCCCTCCCTCTGTCTGTATTATCTCTTACAGCCCGGCTATTTCAGTTCATCAGTCACAAGACAGGGACCTTGCCAGGCCGCATCAGCATCATCATTCATCCTCCAGGTCCAGACGCGACACTACATCTAGGACCCATCATCATAGGGGACGTTCACATTCCCCCTCTAGATATAGGAGACGTTCCTATTCCTCCTCTAGTCACCGCCACCACCACCGCGATAGTCGCTCTGACCACAGAGCCTGTTGGGGATGTAAGACCAGAATCCCGGAGGCCAAATTGCTATGCGACCCATGTTATGCCCGAGCGGTTGGTGAGAAAGAGACCGAAAAACAAAATCTTGAGTCTCTTGTTAAACGTGTGGTACAGCAATCTATGAAGGAAATAGTTGCCCCCCACACGAGGAGCCAGTCCACCACCTTGTCTGGCTCCTTGGCTGACGAGGCCCAGGAGGATCCAGGCCAATTTCAGCCCCATGATTCCTCCCATAATTCCTCGCAAGACAAGATGGAGGGAGATGATTCTACGGTGGGATTCGACTACGCTTTAGTCTCTCCACTAATCAAGGCAGTGAAGGAAACCTTAAAGTTGGAAGATACCACTGCCCCCCCAGAGAAACAAAGAAAACTGTTTAAGCAACTGGGGAAAGAACGCTCCAATTTCCCACTTCCCTCTGAGCTGAAAGGAGTGTTTGAGGAAGAATGGAGCAAGGGAGATAAGAAGGTTTCTATGCTAAGCAAAACCTCTAGACTGTATCCCTTTAAATCTGAGGACGTTAAGCATTTGGAAAATGCTCCCCTCGTAGATGCAGCAGTAATGCGCCTAGCGAAGCATGTCACCCTCCAGCTAGATGATACTGTATCTTTTAAAGATGGTCTGGAGCGGAAAATTGACCAAGATCTTAAGAGAATATATAACTTGAACGGTATGGCTTGCAAACCAGCCCTAGCCCTTGCAGTCACCTCCAAAGCAATGGAGGCCTGGGTGAAAAATGTTGACTCCATCCTGAAAGGTGTCTCGGAGGAATTGGCACAAAGTTCAGCAGTGCAAGAACTTAAACTGGCTGTCGCTTTTTTGGGAGAAGCATCAATTGATCTCATCCGCTTGATGGCTAGATCCATGCTATCTTCAGTCACGGCCAAACGAGCACTATGGTTGCGCCCCTGGCTTGCTGATCCAGCCTCCAAACAGGCATGGTGTAAAATTCCTTTTGAAGGAACTTCCTTGTTTGGAAACAAACTAGATAACGCCATTTCAAAGGCTACAGGCGGGAAATCGGGGTTCCTCCCTCAGGACAGGCGTCCATTTAACCAAAGAAGACCTCAGCGGAGACGCAGTACAGAGCGTTGGAGAGAGGCACGCTCCTATAGACCCAGACGGGATTTTAGGAGAAGCTGGAACTGGAATAGGCAGACATCTTTCCAAAAGTCTGGCAAGAAACAGACGCCCGGTGGGCACGAGCCAACCAAGTCCTTTTGATATTGGGCCCGCCCAGGCGTGTCAGGTGGGGGCTCGCCTACGCCTCTTCCGGCACGTCTGGGTGGCCTCGATCTCAGATTATTGGACCATCAAAACGGTCTCAACAGGTCACACATGGTCCTTCACCAAGGTCCCTCTATGCAGACCAATGCAAACTTCACTTCCTCAATCAGAAGAAAAACAACAAATTCTTCTTTCATATGTTAATGCCCTGAAAGATCAAGGAGCAGTAGTATCCGTGCCAAAGAGCGAGGAATTCCAGGGGGTATACTCCCCCCTCTTCCTAGTACAAAAGAAGAACGACTCTTGGCGTCCAGTTATAGACCTCACCTTTCTAAACAGGTATATAAAGCACGAGAATTTCAGGATGGAGTCACTCTCAACTATCCAAAAAGTCGTTCAACCAGGCGACTGGTTGATCTCAATAGATCTAATAGGACGCATACTTTCATGTTCCCGTGGCGGAAGATTTTCACAAATATCTTCGGTTCCAGGTCGAACAAGAGCACTTACAATTTATTTGTCTTCCATTCGGGCTAACGACCTCTCCAAGAGTCTTTTCCAAGGTGCTGTTGGCAGTTGTGTCCCTTATCAGAATACGGGGTGTGCGTCTATACCATTATCTGGACGATTTGCTACTACTGTCCCAAGACAAGCAGCAGCTGCTGATCCACAAAGATCAAGTGATATATACACTGATAGAGTTCAGATGGCTCCTAAACCAAGAGAAAAGTCAGCTAGAGCCGACCCAACTCCTAACCTATCTAGGAGCTCAATTCGACACCATAGAGAATACCATCTCTCTGCCGAAAGAAAAAATCCTGGTCATTCGGGAAAGAATATCCTTAGCCCTAGACTACTCTCACCTAAGGGCGTCACAGTGCCTGAGAATAATCGGCACGATAGTGGCCGCATCCCCCATGGTCAAATGGGCAATGTGGAAGCTTTGTCCTTTTCAATCAGGATTCCTCCAGCAGTGAAGGTCGGACGATCTCAATCAGTTGATCCGGATAACTCAGTCAATGAGGAACAGTCTCCTCTGGTGGCTTCAAACCAAAAACTTGTTAACTTGCCACTCCCTTGCTCCCATCCAGTGGGTGACTGTTACATCCGATGCCAGCAATGCGGGCTGGGGGGCACATTGTGGGGCAGAACTGGCTCAGGGCAAATGGGATGCCGTCTCCACATTCCAGGGTCAAACGTTCTGGAACTGCGCGCGGCATGGTGCGCCCTTCAAGCCTTTGCCCACCTTCTGAAAGGGAAGTCGGTCCTTCTCAACATGGACAATACCACCGCTGCGGCATATGTGAAGAGGCAAGGGGGCACTCGGAGCTCTGCCCTTCTCCAAGAGGTCGAGCCCATCATGACCTGGGCTCAGAGGAATCTGCTCAACTTGACAGCAGTCTTCATTCCAGGGGAGCAGAACATTCAAGCAGACTTTCTGTCACGCAGCAACCTAGACAACAACGAATGGTCACTGCACCCACAAACGTTCAAGTGGATCCTATCATTGGGAATCGATCCAGAGGTGGATCTGTTTGCATCCCCCTGCAATTACAAAGTAGACAGATACTACATAGAGAAGAAAATAAAAAATATGGACAGCCGCACTCCAAAAAACCTTTGACGGCCGCCTTTATTGTAAAAAATGGAAGATCACACCAAAAATCATCACAGCATAGACGGGGTAACAGCTTACATGTTTCACACTGAAGGTCAGTGCTTAATCAAGCTATGATTAAGCACTGACCTTCAGTGTGAAACATGTAAGCTGTTACCCCGGCTATGCTGTGATGATTTTTGGTGTGATCTTCCATTTTTTACAATAAAGGCGACCGTCAAAGGTTTTTTGGAGTGCGGCTGTCCATATTTTTTATTTTCTTCTCTATATGCTACGTGCATTGCTGGCACCCACGGTAGTCCTGATACTACAAATTGCTGGAGCGTGTTCACCTGGAGCGGTAAAAATCTCTTTCTCTCTAGACAGATACTACACTCGGGGTCGGTGCAGTCAAGCTTTTGGAGTAGATGCATTAACAAGACAACGGAAATTCAACAAGGCATATGTCTTCCCTCCACCTCCGATCATGCTAAAGTTTCTGCAGCGGCTCCAGTTGGAGAAAGTCGAAGTGATAACAATAGCACCATACTGGCCGAGCAGGCCATGGTTTCCTCCCCTGAATATAATGAGCTTCAGGGACCCGTTGCCTCTTCCTCTCAGGCCAGACCTTCTTTCTCAGGGGGGGACCCTGCACACCTGTCCAGCGATACTGAGACTGATGGTCTGGTTCTTGAGAGGGAGAGGCTAGAGCCTCTTGGGTGTGCTTCAGGGGTAATCTCTACCCTTATGAGCTCCAGAAAGCCTAAAACAAACAAAAATGTATCAATAAGAATAAATATAGAAATCAAATGAAATGAATAAAAAAATTTGAGATGAAATACTACCAATTGATTTTTCAATTGGTAGTATTTCATCTCAAATTTTTTTATTCATTTCATTCGATTTCTATATTTATTCTTATTGATACATTTTTGTTCCCACTCCACACCATATCACTTATTTTTATTTTTATTTTTATTATATATATTTCTTCTATATATATTATATTTTTTAAATAAATATATTTTTTACATATCTGTATAGATTGTCATATGGTGAGGTATTTCTATCCTCTTCTTTTCATTGTGGTTAGTGAACCACACCCATTTCACTTGAATCACTTCATGCGTAATTAATTTGATTAATTTTCAATTAACTAATTAGTTTCACCTTGGGGTTGGATCACATGACTTTCCCTGTTTAGGGTATATCTTGGGTAGGATTTGTGTAATAATTAGCTATGAATAAGCACTTTAAATAGTGCGAAACGCGTCAGCTAAACTAGATCAGTTTGTTGTGTTGTGCAGAGTGTTTTTTGGTTTCCTGAAAACCCCCTTTTTTTTGGAATAAAGGCTTTTTAACAGGAGTGCTGCGTCCAGAAGACCTTTTTTCATTTCTTCAGCTTCATGACTTCTGCTAGAAAATCTTTTAGAAATCCTGGAGTTCAAGACGTTTTGAGTTTTCTCCAATCAGGCTTGGATCTTCCTTTGTCGATCAGTTCCCTCAGGGTACAAGTTTCAGCCTTATCTGCATTTTCAGGAACATCATGGGCAACTCATCCCCTCATTCAACAGTTCTTCCAGGGGGCTTCCAGAATCAGGCCTCAGAGGAAACCCAAATTCCCCAAATGGGATCTTCCGCTCGTCCTTGATGCTCTTTCAGCACTCAACAACAAGGATCTTTCTATTAAGGACTTATCAATCAAACTGGCTTTTCTAGTGGCCATTCCTGGGTTGTCAAGAACCCTTTTTGACTTTCTTCCCGGACCGAGTGATCCTTATTCCCATGCTTGGGTCAAAACCAAAAGTCACGTCAGTTTTTCACGAGAATCAGGAAACAGTCCTTCCTACATTTAATTCTCCAGAATCAGCAGACGCTCATCCCTTGGATGTAGGCGAGACTTTGAAAGAATACTTGCGAGTCACTTCATCTTTTAGAAGCTTGAACTACCTGTTCTTGTTACACACTGGTAGCAACAAAGGAAAGAGGGCTTCCTCCAGAACGATAGCGGCCTGGATCGTTCAATCAATTCAACAGGCATACAGGGCAAAGGGCTTGGCCCCTCCAGAGGCGGTGACGGCTCATTCCACCAGAGGCATGGCAGCCTCATGGGCAGCAGCTTGACACGTGGCTCCTGAAGTGATATGCAAGGCAGCTTTGTGGTCTTCTATTAATACATTTATGACTCATTATTGTATTGAGCCTGCTTCCCTTTCCTCTGTTAATTTTGGTCGAAAAATCCTGTCAGTTGATGGGAAAGATTAAATATTTTTTGTTCAGCATACCCTCCCGTGTGGATTGGCTAGTTATTTCCCACACGTAGTCTGCCATGGAGTCTGTCAGGAAAACGGAAAATTTATTACCAAATACTTACCGTAATTTTCCTTTCCTGATAGACTCCATGGCAGACGGAGTTCCCACCCATGAATAAAAATATGAGAGTTGAAATTTGAGTAGGCTAGTTACGGAACACCTGTCTGTGGAGGTGAGCTCAAATTTATGGGTAAGGGGTCCTATAGCTGTGGAGAGGAGGCGGGGTTAACCCACACGTAGTCTGCCATGGAGTCTATCAGGAAAGGAAAATTACGGTAAGTATTTGGTAATACATTTTCCGTTTTCTTTTCTTTTTGAACTTTTCTTCTTACGTGTTACTTAAATGACGTGAATAGTAGAGCTCTTTTACTCTGTAATGTCTTTCCCACCGAAATATTCCATGCGAGACTACATATCGAATGTAATGTCATTTCACTGTGTTCATAATTCTACCTTGCATATCGCGTACTGTATTGCGCTTTATTGTAATAATTTGAAAACTCAATAAAAAATATTGAAACTAAAAAAAAAAAAAAAAAAAAGAATCCAGTCCTTTCTTAAAGCAATCTACTGAGCTGGCCAGAACCACCTCTGCAGGGAGTCTGTTCCACATTTTCACAGCTCTTATGCCCCATACACACGATCGTTTTTCTTGCCATTCTTTTTCTTGCCGTTTTTCACGTCGTTTTTTTTCATGTTTCCTCTCAAGCCTGTCTTGCGTACACACGATCATTTAAAAAAACGATCAAGCAAAGCGCAGTGACGTACAACACGTACGACGGCACTATAAAGGGGAAGTTCCGTTCGAATGGCGCCACCCTTCATGTTAGTAAAGTTTGTTGAGCGACGATTCGCTCTTTTCAGTCTCGTGCTTTTCAGTCCGTGACTGCGTGACGAATGTGCTATCTCCATTACGAACGCTAGTTTTACCAGAACGAGCGCTCCTGTCTCATACTTGATTCTGAGCATGCGCGTTTTTTTTCACGTCGTTAAAGCATACACACTATCGTTTTTCACGTCGTTAAAAAAAACGACATGAAAAACGACGTGAAAAAAGAGAGCATGTTCGAAATTTTTAATGGCCGTTTTTCACGTCGTTAAAAATGCTCTGGAGCCTACACACGATCATTTTTAATGGCCATTTTTTTTAATGCCATTTTTAACGGCATGAAAAACGATCGTGTGTATGGGGCATTACTGTGAAGAAATCTTTCCGTATTTGGAGATTAAATCTCCTTTCCTCTAGACGTAAAGAGTGCCCCCTTGTCCTTTGTGTTGACCGTAAAGTGAATAACTCAACACCAAGTTCACTATATGGACCCCTTATATATTTGTACACAGGGATGAGCCGAACACCCCCCTGTTCGGTTCGCACCAGAACCTGCGAACAGACAGAATGTTCGCGTGAACTTTAGAACCCTATTAAATACAATGGACTCGAACGTTCAAAATCTAAAGTGCTAATTATAAAGGCTTATATGCAAGTTATTGTCCTAAAAAAGGATTGGGGACCTGGGTCCTGCCCCAGGGGACATGTATCAATGCAAAAAGAAGTTTTAAAAACGGCCGTTTTTTCGGGAGCAGTGATTTTAATAATGCTTAAAATGAAAAAATAAAAGTGAAATATTCCTTTAAATTTCGTACCTGGGGTGTGTGTATGATATGCATGTAAAGTGGCGCATGTTTCCCGTGCTTAGAACTGTCCCTGCATAAAATGTCATTTTTGAAGGAAAAAAAGTCATTTAAAACTGACTCGCGGCTATTAATGAATTGTCGGCTCCCGGCAATACATAGAAAAGTCATTGATAAAAAATAAAAAAAAGCGTGGGGGTCCCCCCAAATTTAATTACCAGGCCGTTCAGGTCTGGTATAGATATTAAGGGGAACCCCGCCGCAAAAAAAAAAAAATGCGTGCGGTTCCCCCAAATATCCATACCAGGCCCTTCAGATCTGGCATGGATTTTCAGGGGAACTCCACCCCAAATTAAAAAAAAAATGTCGTGGAGTCCCCCCAAAAATCCATACCAGACCCTTATCCGAGCACGCAACCTGGCAGGCCGCAGGAAAAGAGGGGGGGACGAGAGAGCGCCCCCCCTCCTGAACTGTACCAGGCCACATGCCGTCAACATAGGGAGGATGTCCCCATGTTGATGGGGACAAGGGCCTCATCCCCACAACCCTTGCCCGGTGGTTGTGGGGGTCTGCGGGTGGGGGGCTTATCGGAATCTGGAAGACCCCTTTAACAAAGGGGACCCCTAGATCCCGGCCCCCCCTATGTGAATTGGTAAGGGGTACATTGTACCTCTACCATTTCACGAAGAAAGTGTCAAAAAATGTAAAAACTCGAAGCTCATCCCTATTTGTACATGTTGATCATATCCCCCCTTAATCTCCTCTTCGCAAGAGTGAATAAATTCAGTTCTTCTAATATTTCCTCATAGCTGAGCTCCTCCATGCCTCTTATCAGTTTGGTTGCCCTTCTCTGCACTTTCTCCAGTTCCCCAATATCCTTTTTGAGAACTGGGGCCCAAAACTGAACTGCATATTCCAGATGTGGTCTTACTAATGATTTGTACAGGGGCAAAATTATATCTCTCTCTCTCTGGAGTCCATACCTCTCTTAATACAAGAAAGGACTTTGGAAACCGCAGTTTGGCATTGCATGCCATTATTGAACTTATGAAAGCCTACTTGCTTTTGAGTCCCGTGGCCTCCATGGTGTTCCCACAAATATGGCACATACATACCTACATTGGTCCAAGGTAACTATATAAAATTTGCCCCAGCCACTGCACAGACAGTTATTTTCTGCCCATGTATGTCACTTTGCACTTATTTGTGTGTTTTTTCACTAACGGATGGTAGGGTGTGGGTCTTCAGGCCTACCTTAAAGGAGAAGTCCAGCCTGAGCTTTTTAGGCTGGGCTTCTCCTCTGGGTCACAGGAGTGCAATTCGTTTTTCACTCCTGTAACCCGTTTTCCAGCGGAGAGCGGTCTGAAGTGCGCTCTCCGCTGACATCACTGCCATCTGTCGGGGCAGCGCGTCATCAGAATTTCCAAGTCGGGATCCGCCAGCTGCCCTGATTGATGGCAGTCTCAGTGTCTCAGCGAGCCGCTGAGATGCTGAGACGGCCGCTTCCCGCCCCTCCACTGCTCAGTGCTCCAATGAGAGCTGAGAAGTAGAGCAGAAGCAATGCTGAGCGACAGTCAGCATCGTTTTGGTCTGTGGAGTTGTGAGAACTGAGCCATTGGCGATGTTCCGTGGCTTGGTTCTCATAAGCCTAGGCTTTTTTCCAGACAAGAAACAGGAAGTGGGCTGTATAAGGTATTTACTGGCAGGAAAAAAAAAAAAAATGTTTTACTATCCAAAGTTAAAACAACAACAACAAGGGCAAAAGATGTAATAGATGGAAAGATGAAAAAATGACTGAAGTTCCACTTTAAGGTTTTTGATACGTTATTTTTTAGCTCTAAGACCCGCCCCTTCTGGTTTTGAATATTTCCGAAATCACAAAATGCAGAGAAATGATCCGTAAGCCAATGAAATATTAGGAAGAGAGGTTGCTCTGTAACCAGCTTAAATATAAATGTGAAATAAGCCATAACAAGCGTTTTTTTCTTCGGAGGTTATTTAACATTTATTGGCAGCGCGTATACATGACTTGGCAAGCCAGCAGATTAAAGAGCCTAATCAAGATCAATATAGAAGCAGACATGTTTATTGTACATTATGCATACAGATAGCAGATCTCCCCGGTGTGTTTGTTGCTGACTGGAGAAGATGAGGACACACATTGTGCGGCCTCCTCCCAAACAGACAGATCTTGGTCTGTGTTCTCGGAATATGACCTACCATTATCATCTTTGGCTCCTTTGATGATAAACAGAGATACAATAAACGCCCTTCCAATGTGCTGCCAGGGGCTTTCTAAATCGTCTCTATCCAGACCGAAGTGTTGTGCTGCATCGCTATAGGCTGCCAATTCTGCCCCATTAGCACGTGTGTCAAAGGAAAAATCTGTAAGTAGGGAATATATTCCACTGTACATTTCCATTCATTTTCAATATGAATATCCTGTATTAAAGTCTGGGGGGGGGGGGCATTGAGACTCAGACATTTATAACTCAAGGAAGAAATAATGTTTCAGATGGTTCATGTCATTATTTGATCCATAAAACAAGGGTCTCCAAACTTTCTAAGTAAAGGATCAGTATACTGTTTTCTAGATTTCAAAAGGGAAAATGTCCCGGCATCAATAGTAGTAAAAAATGTCTTTGACTTGGTGTTTATTAGGAGTAGAAAGATTACATAGCACCTAAGGTCAGTAGTAGGAGGAACAGTAACCAATCATTGGTATTTTTGGGAGGAATAGTGCACCATTGTTGCTATTAGTGATAGAAATAGTGCCCCATCATCGGTATTAGTGGGAAGAATAGTGCCCCATCATTGGTATTAGTGGGAAGAACAGTGCCCCATCATTGGTATTAGTGGGAAGAATAGTGCCCCATCATTGGTATTAGTGGGATTAATAGTGCCCCATCATTGGTATCAGTGGGAGGAATAGTGCCCCATCATTGATATTAGTGGGAGGAATAGTGCTCCCTCATTGGTATTAGTGGGAATAATAGTGCCCCTTTATTGGTATAAGTGGGAGGAAAAGTGCTCCATCATCGGTCTTAGTGGGAGGAACAATGCCCCATCATTGGTATTAGTGGGAGGAATTGTGCCCCATCATTGGAATCAGTGGGAGTAATAGTGCCCCATCATTGGTATTAGTGGGAGGAATAATGCCCCATCATTGGTATTAGTGCTTAGGAATAGTGCCCCATCATTGCTATTAGTGGGAAGAATAGTACCCCATCATTGTTATCAGTGGGAGGAATAGTGCCCCATAATTTTCCTAGGGGTGACAGTGGGAGGAATACTGCCCCATCTTTTTACTAGTGGACGAAATAGTGTCCCATTATTGGTCATAGTGGGAGGGAAAAGTGCCCCATTGTTGGTGTCAGTAGGAGGAATAGTGCCCCATCATTTATATTAGTAAAGGAAATAGTACCCCATCATTGGTACCCTCCAGTGAGAGTACCCTCCAGTGGGAGGAATAGTACCCCATCATTGGTACCCTCCAGTGAGAGTACCCTCAAGTGGGATGAATAGTACCCCATCATTGGTATCAGTGGGAGGAATAGTGCCCCCTCATTGGTATGAGTGGGAGGAATAGTGCCCCATCATTGGTATTAGTGGGAGGAATAGTACCCCATCATTGGTATCAGTGGGAGGAACAGTGCCCCATCTTTGGTATTAGTGGGAGGAACAGTGCCCCATCATTGGTTTTAGTGGAAGGAATAGTGCCCCATAATTTTCCTAGGGGTGTCAGTGGGAGGAATAGTGCCCCATCTTTTTACTAGTGGACGAAATAGTGTCTCATTATTGGTCATAGTGGGAGGAAACGTGCCCCATTGTTGGTGTCAGTAGGAGGAATAGTGCCCCATCATTTATATTAGTAAAGGGAATAGTGTCCCATCATTGGTTTCATTGACAGGAATGATGCCACATTGTTGTTAGTGGAGGAATCGCGCCTCTTATCAGTGGAAGGAATAGTGCTCCCACTGATACAAGGGGCATATGATGTCACTGATACGAGGAGCATATATTGTCAATGATGTCACTACTCTCCTCCCTTATATAGCTGATGACAGCTCGGAAAGCTGTTTTTCCATAGGTCTAGTCCAGCCTTTCTCAACAGAGGTGCCAGAGCATCCTGGGGGTTCCATCTGAGTTCATCAGGGGTGCTGTGGCATCCTGGTACAGAAAGGTATTTGGATCTGACTGATTGTATGAGGTGATGACATCATCACCTCACCTCTCCAGCTCATCCCACTGGAGAACATTTTACATTCATTCAGAAAATGCTAATTATTTTCTAAAGGGCTCTTGTGCTGAGCAGCCGACCTCCTGTGTTCAGAATGCAGCAGGGGAGCAGCTCAGAACGGGACCCGGAAACTAGTGGAGATCACTGGGGTAGTGGTGTCTACTTCAGTGATTTCCAGCTTCCAGGGATATTGGCCAGGTGTGGTTTATACGGTATCTCGCAAAAGTGAGTACACCCCCCACATTTTTGTAAATATTTTATTCTATCTTTTCATGTGACAACACCGAAGAAATGACACTTTGCTACAATGTAAAGTAGTGAGTGTACAGCTTGTATAACTGTGTAAATTTGCTGTCCCCTCAAAATAACTCAACACAGCCATTAAAGTGGAAGTAAACCCTGATGGGTTTTACTTCCTCTTTTTCTACCTGAAAAGCCTGCAAATTAAAAGCATAATGGGCTAGTATGCTTCGCATACTAACCCATTATGTGACACTTACCTGCAAAAGAATCCAGCGATGTCCCCTGTGCAGGCTGCGTCCATCTTCTGTCTCCTCTTCCTTCTGGGCTGCGGACTCCGGCTCTGTGATTCGCCGGAGCCGCGTGACGTCACTCACGCACGAGAGCTGCCGTTCACGGCACAGGCTGGGGAAGAAACGGCACGTAGTTTCGTTTCTTCCCCGCGCGTGCGCCGTTGGGATTTGCAGCGCACTACAAGTGAAATATCTCCTAAATGGCGCACGTTTAGGAGATATTTCCACTACCTATAGGTAAGCCTTATTCTAGGCTTACCTATAGGTAGAAGTAGTCAAATAGGGTTTACAACCACTTTAATGTCTAAACCACTGGCAACAAAAGTGAGTACACCCCTAAGTGAAAATGTCCAAACTGGGCCCAAAGTGTCAATATTTTGTGTGGCCACCATTATTTTCCAGCACTGCCTTAACCCTCTTGGGCATGGAGGTCACCAGAGCTTCACATTTTGCCACTGGAGTCCTCTTCCCCTCTCCCATGATGACATCACAGAGCTGGTGGATGTTGGAGACCTTGCGCTCCTCCACCTTCTGTTTGAGGATGCCCCACAGATGCTCAATGTAACTATGTAAAATAATACCATGCCTGGAATTCATCTTTAACCGCTTGGAGCCCAGGCCATAGTCAAATGACGGCCACAAGGCGGACCCTCAGGGCCAGGAGGCCGTCTATTGATGGCCTCGGCTCCTCCGGCCACTGGGGGGCGCGCGCGTGCCCGGCGCGTTACTGAGGTGCCAGTGCGCGTGCCTGGCGGCCGCGATGTATAAGTACAGAGATCCACGTCCTGTCATGGAGAGGAGACCGATGGTGTGTCCCTTGTACATAGGGACAACCATCGGTCACCTCCCCCAGTCAGTCCCCTCCCCCCACAGTAAGAATCACTAATAGGGAACACATTTAACCCCTTCCTCGCCCCCTAGTGTTAACCCCTTTCCTGCCAGTCACATTTATACAGTAACCGGTGCATATTTATAGCACTGTTCGCTGTATAAATGTGAATGGTCCCAAAAATGTGTCAAAAGTGTCCAATGTATTCGCCACAATGTCGCAGTCCTGACAAAAATCACAGATAACCGCCATTACTAGTAAAAAAAAATAATAAAAAAAAATGTCATAATTCTATCCCCTATTTGGTAGGCGCTATAACTTTTGTGCAAACCAATCCATATACGCTTATTGCGATTTTTTTTTTTTTTTACCAAAAATATGTAGAAGAACATGTATCGGCCTAAACTGAGACAGAAAATGTTTTTTTTTTTTTTTAAATTGGGATATTTATTATAGCACAAAGTTAAAAATATTGTGTTTTTTTTCAAAATTGTCGCTATTTTTTTGTTTATAGCGCAAAAAATAAAAACCACAGAGATGATCAAATACCACCAAAAGAAAGCTCTATTTGTGGGAAAAAAAGGACATCAATTTTGTTGGGGAGCCACTTCACACGACCGCGCAATTGTCATTCAAAGCGCGACAGTGCCGAAAGCTGAAATTTCGCTTGGGCAGGAAAGGGGTATGGGCGTCCGCTCCATAGGGCTAGGGGGGTCAATTGCCCCCCCCCCTGGAATCGTAAAGCCTTGTACACACGATCGGATATCCTATGGATTTTCGTCCGATGGATTTGTCCATCGGATATCTGATGAAACTGTTTTCCATCAGTCTTGCCTACACACCATCAGTCAAAAAACCGACTGTTCCAAACGCAGTGACGTAAAACACTCAGATGAGCCGAGAAAAATTAAGTTCAATGCTTCTGAGCATGCGTCGACTTGATTCTGAGCATGCGTGGGTTTTTGATCCGATGGACTAAAACACTCAGATGAGCCGAGAAAAATTAAGTTCAATGCTTCTGAGCATGCGTCGACTTGATTCTGAGCATGCGTGGGTTTTTGATCCGATGGACTTGCCCATAGACGATCTGAGTTTCCGATCGGTTTTTTATCCATCGGAAAAATTTAAAACATGTTATATTTTTAAAAACCGATGGAAAAAAGACCGATGGGTCCCATACACGATCGGTTTGTCTGATGAAAAGAATCCATCGGACGAAAATCCATAGGATATCCGATCGTGTGTACAGAGCTTTAGAGTGTTGAAGTCAGAGTAAAGACACTTGCCCCCTGTGTTGCAATAACCTCAGCTAGCGGTCAAAGACAGGGTTAAATGCAACTGTGTATCGCCGCTGCCGAAGCGATTTGCAGGTGCTTCGGCAGCGGTGCCCATTTATTTCAATGGGCGGTGGAGGAGTGGTGTATACAGCGCTGCTCCACTGCCCCAAAGAAGCATGGATGACCTTAAAATGTTGCCCCTCCCCCCCCCCCTGAAAAAAGTTCAGCGGACGCCCATGGGTATATGTGCCCAGTAAGCAAGTGGTTAAGTCAAGTCAAGGAAAAATCAGAAAGCACTGCCCTAATCCCCCCGGCTCCAAAGTGGACCCAGCTTACGGAGAGATAGGAGTCTGGAGAGTGTCAGTCATCTAGTCATTCCTGTCCATGAAATGTCTGTAGAATTGTGTTGTAAACTGTCTCTTAAACATGAAATTTAAATTGCTAATCTGTCAGAAAAGCTTCTGAGCAGGATGTCAGTCCTCTCTCTACAATTGAGAAACAGTTAAAAAACAATCTATAAATAAATCCTGAGAAAGAAAGATATTCCGAGTTATCAGGCTTTGCCCTTTATTCTACTTTGACTGTCTGTATGCTATTTTATTTTTTATTTTTCTTCTTCTTACCGACTTGAAAAATGATAGAACAATGTGATTCTAGGAAGACCTGACTTACCAACCTTATGGCCTCTGGTTCTGAGCTGACAAAAATCTCAAGATATCTGACAGTAAATTATGCAAACAACAACATGACAAACAAGAACACGAGCTGACTTCTTCAATCATATTACTATCCACGGCCAGAACAGTATTATTTTTTCACTGTGCTTGCCTTTGTAGGGAAAAAGAAAATTGAGAGTGGGCCTGCAGTGGTGTTATCAGAATTAAAGTGGAGCAAGAAAAAAAATTGTCAAGGAAAGATGGAACGAGAGACATTTAGGCTGCACTCACGCCTGAGCATCATATTTTTGAGCATTTTTTTTCACAATTTTGTACAGCTTTATTTGAGCTTTGGTGTTTTTTTTTTTTTATTAGCCAATAGAGAAAAAAATCATGTTTCATCCTTTGGTGCTATCTTTGTCAGATTTTTCATTTTCTTTTATTTGATATTTATTTCTTATTATTTTCTCATAACTGTAGCACACGGACCCTTTTCTCCTGCCTACCTTCTCCTTGCAGGGATAAAGGCACACCATATTGCTTCTCCTCCAAAGATCCAGCTCGTACTGTCCCTTTGGCGCCAATGCGCCACGTGCAACACACAAGTTGGCGGGGGCTCCTCCCCCTTTACTCTTTCAGCATGCAGCTCGCGGGCTTTTCTATGTTTGAAGCACACCCACGAACTACGCAGTTAGCAAAGTCCAGCACAGGCCTTGACCTCCATTTTGCACAGAAATGACGGAGTTAAAATTCTACAAATGGCCGATTTTCGCAGCACACACGGGGAAAACACACAGTCCAACTTCAGGGGGTAGCTGCAAATAATCCCGGATGAGCCCCCACGTGTAGCACACGGACCCTTTTCTCCTGCCTACCTTCTCCTTGCACAAAGGCACACCGTGCCACTTGCCCGGATAGATCCCTCTCACAGCTCTAGCAGCCGGAGTGAAGCACGAACAGTTGCTACTTGAATTTAGTCCCCTTCACGGACAAGTCCTAGAGATCCTCTGCCACAGAATCCTTAATGATTGAATTATGACTTCTGAACAAAACCCCGTAGATTAGTAGAGACCATAGGTGTCAGTGGGACACACTACAGGGGCTATGCTGCAACTCACGAATCCTTCCTCTGATAGGTAACCAGGCCTCTCCTTCATCGTGAAATCCATCACCGATTCATCGGAAAGGTCCTCCCCCGGTTTCCTCTCTTTCAGAGTGGGCCACCCTCACACGGGCTCCCTGGGACTCCAGTGTGTTGGCTGTAGACCCAGTTGAAGGTACTGGGCCTACCTGGAACGTTGTAGCCTCGGGTTAAAGGTGCCCGAGGCTCCTCAGCCAGTTCACGCACCCCCCCGGCCAGCAGGGCTAAAGGGCACGACTTCACCACAGGGGTCCTCCTTGGAATCCCCCCAGCACACCCCACTGATAATGGCATCTGCCCTTTATGTACCCTCTCCCGGCATGCACAGCAGGCAAAACCCGCCCACCACACGGTATCCGAGAGAGGACACCCAATCACACCACAATGCCACCCGTGGTTCAACCCGAGACCTGGGCAACAGCGCCACCACAGGACAAGGGGATTTATACACCAGGCAACACCATAGCAGAACAGAGTCCATGCCTATCAAAATTAGAGAACCTGAGACAACTATGGCTCATACAACAACTTAATTTAGAACATAGCGACCCCCAAATTTAGGGGGTCCCCTACACACACCCCCTCCTGGAAAAGCCTCTGTCCCCAGTGGCTGGAAGAGATTAGAAAGACCCTTAATCCTGAGTGGGTTCCAGCCTTTTTCAACTATGTACAGAGAAAAAACATTTGCGGTACCTGAACCAAAATATTTGGGGAATAGCAGAGGAAGAAGAGAAAGGACATGTAAAAAAAAATACATTACATTCAGTATAAAACGCATAGCTTTGAAAAAAAATATACAATTCCACCCCTCCTATCATAACTACTCCACCCATTCTCTGATAGAGTTGATTGCAGATCACCTGCAGAGGGAGATAAAAGAAAAAAAAAACACAACATACAACTCTAGGATTATGCAGAGCAGAACCATCTCCCAGAGAAGAGATGATTATCCTCTGATATACACATTTTCTAGTTTGCATGGCTAAGCCTAGCCTGACTGAAATTTTCTGCAAAACGAAGTTTGCGTACCACCGTTCTCTGTAGGCCTCAACTTCAAAAAGCAGTTCTTTGGGAACATAGGGGTATTCCAAACCATAATCGGTGGCAACCTTTTTGTTGAGGAGCTGCTGCAACCGGGCAAAGGGTGGCATAGTCGCCCGATCTCCTGCTCCTGGAAGAACAATAGCATCCGGGGACCTTTTTATTTGAACTTGCTCCAAATGTGGCAAAGGGGCCCGCACCGGCGGATGTCCCTCCGTAGTAGTAGGCATGGATAATGTAGGTGCAGGCAGAGCAGGTGTGGGAACGGCCTCTTCCTTTAAAGCAGGGACTTCCACACTAGGTGTAGTTTCCCCAGAGTCCATTGGCGAGATCCCCCTTAAACTGCGGGGTGAAGTCACGGGAACTTTATCCCATCCCGTTTTGATGTAGACCTTATCAATGTAATGATCATCTCCCACATCCGAAGATGAATCCAAATCGGAGGTGTCATACTCCTCCGCCAGCAGGTAATTGACGGTGGACACAGACACATTGTCCCCAAAGATAGAAGGTTTCCGCGGGCTGGTTGTCCACGCATCCCCAGTAATGTGGGGCATGGGCTTCCTTCCCTTTCCCGGTAAACACAATGTCACAGTTCCCCCAGCCTCCTTACCGTCGCCTGACGTGAATCTCCTGGAGGTCCCTCCGGCTTGAAGATCCGGTTCAGGCAGGCGCTGGGGCAGGCTTCTACCGCGGCCGCGGGAGGCCTTAACGTAGCCCACCTTTCGGAATGGAGGTCTCCGTTGTGGCGGAGGCAGCATCCACTCCGGTATCTGCCGATGGCTCTGCAGCAGCCGAAACATCCTCACTGGCTACCTCCGTAGCAGCCAATGCAGTGCGCAGGGACTCAACTGTGGGAGCATAAGTTTCCTCCTCCGAAGTGACAATACCCGTAAGGTAGTTGACTTGGTAGACCCGAGGCTTCTCGGTGAGTTGGTCTACCTCAAAGAGAAATTCTCCACAGGATGCACACCTTCCAAAGGGCCGCAGTTGTACCGCTAGTCTTTGGCATCTGGGACAGAGCATGCCCAGGGCCTCCGCATCTCGGCAGACATAGAGAGCGAAACGACCCCTAGGCTTTAGCCGGATCCCTGTATCCATCAGGGGGGCAGTGAGAGGAGCAATGTCCATGGTTGAGATGGGTTGGAACACCTGGGGTCGGTCCCGATGTAGCAGAAGTCCATGGGGCGGCAGCCATATTGCTTCTCCTCCAAAGATCCAGCTCGTACTGTCCCTTTGGCGCCAATGACGGAGTTAAAATTCTCCAAATGGCTGATTCTCGCAGCACACACGGGGGAAAACACACAGTCCAACTTCATGGGGTAGCTGAAAATAATCACCGGATGAGCCCCCACGTGTAGCACACGGACCCTTTTCTCCTGCCTACCTTCTCCTTGCACAAAGGCACACCTAGACACTTGCCCGGATAGATCCCTCTCACAGCTCTAGCAGCCGGAGTGAAGCACGAACAGTTGCTACTTGAATTTAGTCCCCTTACGGACAAGTCCTAGAGATCCTCTGCCACAGAATCCTTAATGATTGAATTATGACTTCTGAACAAAACCCCGTAGATTAGTAGAGACCATAGGTGTCAGTGGGACACACTACAGGGGCTATACTGCAACTCACAAATCCTTCCTCTGATAGGTAACCAGGCCTCTCCTTCATCGTGAACTCCATCACCGATCCATCGGACAGGTCCTCCCCCGGTTTGCTCTCTTTCAGAGCGGACCAACCTCACACAGGCTCCCTGGGACTCCAGTGTGTTGGCTGTAGACCCAGTTGAAGTTACTGGGCCTACCTGGAACATGGTAGCCTCAGGCTAAAGGTGCCCGAGACTCCCCGGCCAGTTCACACACCCCCGGCCAGCAGGGCCAAAGGGCACGACTTCACCACCAGGGGTCCTCCTTGGAATTCACCCAGAACACCCCACAGATCATGGCGTCTGGCCTTTATGTACCCTCTCCCGGCATGCACAGAAGGCGAAACCCGCCCATCACACGGTAGCCGAAAGAGGACACCCAATCTCACCACAATGTCACCCGTGGTTCAACCCGAGACCTGGGCAACAGCGCCACCACAGGACAAGGGGAACAATACACCAGGCAACACCATAGCCTATCAAAATTAGAGAACCTGAGCCAACTATGGCTCATACTACCCCTAAATTTAGAACATAGCGACCCCCAAATTTGGGGGGTCCGCTACATAACATTTTTTTAGGGTTAGGGGATTATCTCTTTTAATTATTATTATTTAGTTATTTATTGGATTAGGGTTAGAGGTTAATATATTTATTTTATTATTATTATTTATTTTTATTTAACTAGTGCAGATGTAGCACCCTGGTGCTTAGGCAGGGTTGCTCACAAATTTAGTCTGGCAGGTAGTGTCCTGGCTAATTTTTATAAGATCCTCTACCTTTTCCCTAAATCTGGGTTTGCTGCACTTCTCTCTTTTGTCACTGGGTGGCACTGTTGCCGGTGATATTGGATTGACAAGGGCATAGCAAAGCCAAACTATGAGTGGATGGGTTGTTTCGGCCAATGGGCAGGGGTCTTTGGCCCCTTGGCCTGCTGGAAAAGCCTATTTATTTGGACGGAGTCAGGTGATCGCTGTTCTGTGCACCCTGGATGGCTGTCTGGGTGGACGTGTGTTAAAATGCTCCGGGTTGCTAGGCCAGAAGCCTGAGGCCTATCCCGGGAATACCTGGCTGCTAGGCTGCCTGAGGCCTTTCCAGGAGTAGGAGAGGCAGCGCGGAGTTGGGACTTCAGGCCTGGAGTTCAACCAAGTTCCTGAGGTTCAGCTGGACAGGGAATCAAGTTGTTGCTATCGGGAACGATCATTCCGGTTGCCAGTGGCAATTACGGATCAAGGCCAGAGGTAAAAGGGAAGCAGTTGCCACTAAGGGACCATCCCTCCTGTTATCAGAGGCCAGTTTATGCAAGTCTGAAAGAAGTACCAGAGCAGCCTTTTTCATTAGCCGGGGACGGTGAAGAAGTGGCAAAGCTTCAGCAAGTGCCAAGCTAGGGACCCAAAAGGTTAGCAGGGATGACGCTTGAGGAGTATACAGTGGGATAGCTGTGGAAGAGCTCAGGGGATCCAGTGACAACTGGGATCTTGAAGTCTAGTGAGAGACCGGGAGCTCAGTGAGAATATCTGCAGTGGGACACTGAGATGTGAGAGAAGATCTATACCAAGTTACTATGAGTTACATATAAGGATCTCTATTGACTGTTGCAAGTTCAGTTGCCATAGGAGACAGCAGTTCTACAAATACAGTGGCCGTATCCGGCTGGAAGGCCCCCAACCTGTAAAGCTGTCTGCTTATTAATTTGTCTCTGGAGTCTGCCAATTACCATTGCATCTGCCTAAGGGTTTCCTGACCCCAACCCTCTCTCCCCCGGTTCTTGTTAAGAGACAATACAGTACATCTCTTTTGTTTGTATCCAAAAAGTGACTGGCGCCCAATTATTCCATCTTGCATTACACCCACTATGCCTAGTAACCCACTCTACAAGGAAGGATGTTAACTCTCCCTGATTCTGGAGGTCACCATTAGGCTTCTTGGGGTCAGGGCCAGCGCTACACATTTGAGCAGAAAAATGCTCAAAAACCCACAACAAAAGTCACAAAAATGCTCAAAAACCTATGAATCGTGCATTTCAATGCACTTCTATTGGGGGAAAAAACTGCTTAAAAAATGCACCAATCTGTCCAAATTGAGCTACAAAAGAAGCTTCAAACTTTTTTGAGCTTCTGGTGTTTGGCTTTGATAAACTTGGAGTAGAAATGTGAACCAACTCCATACAGAATAATTGATTTTTTCTTTCTCGGTGTTTGTGAGCTTCGAGCTTCAATCTATAAAATGCTCATGTGGGAATAGGGCCTTAATGCTGATCCTGTGAGGGCAGGTAAATGCATTAGGACACATTAAAGTGGAAGAAAGCATAAAACCGGAAATACATCGATCAAAATTCAGGTCTCCCCTGCGCCATCTATGTCCCGGTCTCTCTCTCTCCCTCCCAGCCTCCATCCTCCTCCGCGGCTCTGCCGACACAGGGTGGCCCTAAGCAACCAATCACCAGTTTGTTAATATGAGAAGTCACTCTGCCAGCTCCTGCCCCCTGTCCAGAACTGTGCTACCTCCCGGTCTCCATTGTGGAAACAGATAGGACACTGTGCTATGGGAGGGGAGGGAAGGGAAGAGGTTACTGCTATAGGGGAAAGGGGGGCAGAAGACACCACTGTGTTTGGGGGGGAAGTGATGTGAAGGGGGCAGGGGACACTGTTATGAGCAGGGTCACCCCCAATAGCAGTGACCTCTACCACCCTTCACATCACCCCCTGATCCCTGCATTCTGAGCACAACCCACTCCTAAACCCTGCATTCTGAGCGCAACGCACCCCTAAACCCTGCATTGTGAGCGCAACGCACTCCTGAACACACCCCAACACACCCCTAAACCCTGCATTCTGAGCACAATGCACTCCTTTTCCCCTGCATTCTGAGCACAAAGCACTCCTGAACCCTGCATTCTGAGCACAACGCACTCCAGAACTCTGTATTCTGAGCATAATGCATTCCTGATCCCTGCATTTTGACCGCAATCCACTCCTGAACCCTGCATTCTGAGCGTAACGCACTCCTAAACCCTGCATTCTGACCACAACGCACTCCTGAACCCTGCATTCTGAGCGTAATGCACTCTTGAAACCTGTATTCTGAGTGCAACGCACTCCTAAATCATGTATTCTGAGCGTAACGCCCTACTGAACCCTGCATTCTGAGCATAACGCACTCCTGAAACCCTGCATTCTGAACGTAATGCACTGGTGAACCCTGCATTCTGACCGCAACGCACTCCTGAACCCTGCATTCTCAGCATAACGCACTCCTGAACCCTGCATTCTGAACGTAATGCACTGGTGAACCCTGCATTCTGACCGCAACGCACTCCTGAACCCTGCATTCTGAGCATAACGCACTCCTGAACCCTGCATTCTGAACGTAACGCACTCCTGAACCCTGCATTCTGACCGCAACACACTCCTGAACCCTGCATTCTGAGCGTAACGCACTCTTGAAACCTGTATTCTGAGTGCAACGCACTCCTAAATCATGTATTCTGAGCGTAATGCCCTACTGAACCCTGCATTCTGACCGCAACGCACACCTGAACCCTGCATTCTGAGCATAACGCACTCATGAACCCTGCATTCCGAACGTAATGCACTGGTGAACCCTGCATTCTGAGCGTAATGCACTCCTGATCCCTGCATTCTCTTGTAATACTTATTTTTGTTTTGAGTTTTTTTTTGGGGGGGGGGGGGTTGGTGGCATTTGGTGAAAATGAAAGCCATAAGAAAAGTAACGACAAGCCAGTTACTGGTATCCTTTGGAGTAGGAAGCCTTTATGTATAAATGTAGTTAAAGAGGAAGTAAACCCTGATGGGTTTTACCACCTCTTTATTTCCCTGCAAAGGTAAAGCATAATTATGTACATTATGTGTCACTTACCTGAAACCGAAGCCTGCGATGTCACCGCTGTGCCCACTAGCAGCGGGCGTCCATCTTCACCCCTACTTCCGGGGCCATGAACTCCGGCTCTGTGACTGGCCGGAGTCGCGTCACTCCCGTGCATGCGCGCGGGAGCGGCCAGTCACGGCATGATCTCCTTTAGAAACGGCACGATCGCCGTTTCTAAAGTGCGCCTGCACGGTATGACATCGGTGCACGTCTCTATTGTAAATATCTCCTAAACTGTGGAGGTTTAAGAGATATTTCAAGGACCTACAGGTAAGCCTTAATCTAGGCTTACCTGTAGGTAAAAGTGGTTGTACAACCACTTTAATATCACTGCAAAATATATATTTTTAATACCAACTGCACCACAAGGGTTTTCCAGGAACATACCACTAAGTCGTGTCAAACTTCCAGCATTTCCCTGGAGTACACTCCCTTACCCCTAGCTCAATCACCTTTCTTAGAAAAGCTCTTCCCGCCTATACCGTACGCCTCTGAACCAAGCTTGAACTTTCCCTGTCAAACTCGTTCCCCTTCAGGTCTTGTTTCCCTGCCCTCAGAACACATTGACTACTTTCTTGATGAATATTTCAAAAAGAATGGAATGTATGTGGATGTCTGCAGCGAGGGAGGAAAAAAGTGAAAGTTCAGGAGAAAATCATGCATCATTGTTATAATGAGAACCCATCAGTACTTTGATATCACATACAACTGATGGTGGGCTGGTTACACCATGCTATGATATCACACCCCAGTAGACAGATATGCAATTACCAGCATTTTTTTTTATTGTTTGTTTTTGCAATAACACTGGGATCCTCTGGTTTACTGTAGCTTTGAAGCTGAACTTAACTGTGAGCATCACAAAACGAAAATGCCATTTGACTAATTTGTAATATCCAAAGCAAACTCACCTATCCATTCATGTCTCCATGCTTTAACCACTTCTCTACTGTGCACGAAAACCCCTTTCCTGCCCAAGCCATTTTTCAGCTTTCAGCGCTGTCACACTTTGAATGACAATTGCGCGGTCGTGCGACGTGGCTCCCAAACGAAATTTGCGTCCTTTTTTCCCCACAAATAGAGCTTTCTTTTGGTGGTATTTGATCACCTCTGCGGTTTTTATTTTTTGCGCTATAAACAAAAGAAGAGCATCCAGTTTGGAAAAAAAACCACTATTTTTTACTTTTTGCTATAATAAATACCCATTTTTTTTTTTAAATACAATTTTCCTCAGTTTAGGCCGATACGTATTCTTCTACATATTTTTTTATTTTTTTATTAGTAATGGCGGCGATCTGCGATTTTTTATTGTGACTGCGATATTGCGGCGGACACATCGGACACTTTTGACACATTTTTGGGACCATTCACGTTTATACAGCGATCCCTGCTATAAAAATGCATTGATTACTGTATAAATGTGATTGGCAGGGAAGGGGTTAACCACTAGGGGGCGGGAAGGGGTTAAATATGTTCCCTCAATGTGTTCTTACTGTGGGGGGAGGGGACTGACTGGGGGAGGTGACCGATGGTTGTCCCTATGTACAAGGGACACACCATCAGCCTCCTCTCCCTCACAGGACGTGGATCTCTGTGTTTACACACAGAGATCCACTTTCCTGCTCGTTTCCCGGGCAATCGCGGGTGCCCGGCGGCAATCGCGGCCGCCGGGCACGCGCACCGGGGCCTTGTGAACGCGGCGGGCGCGCGCCGCTGGCGGCAAGCGCGCGCCTCCTAGCTCGTTTTAAAGGGAGGACGTCATATGACGTCCTCCCAGAACGAGAGTATCCTCCGCCCGCCGTCAATTGTCAGTGGGCGGGGGACAAGTGGTTATCTTCATGAGAAATCACTTTAAAGAACACCCCCCTAGCATTTCTAGCTGCGGCCATCTTGAGTAAAGGCAGATGTTTCATGCAGAAATTACTTCCTGGAATCCATCTGCCCTTCGCTCAGGCATGCATACATGAGGGTGTTCTTTAAAGCCCCTCCTCCTAATGAAGACTTCTTAGATGTACAACATCATTTTGGCCTGAGCCAGAAACCAGGAAGCATATAATACATAGCATATAATACAATAGCATAATAGCATAATAGCATAATAGCATATAATACATATGTAGCACACCGACCCGACCACTACTGCCATCTCCCACTTGCTTGTAGTCTGGCACACCTGCTACTTGCTCGGTATCCACCCTTTGGTTAAAGAGGAGCGAGCAGTGTTAGTGTTTGGGCCTTGCGGCAGATTACCTCTCTCGAGTGGATCCTGTTCTTCTTTCTCCTTCTCCGTTGTCTAGGTAGTAACAGTTCCTCAGAATAACAGCAATGTCCACACAGGAGTAAAACCTAAGCAGTAAGGATTTATTCTTTTATTGTTTCCAATAACTTGAATAGGGAGTAAGAAGATGAGAGAAGTAGGGGGTAAAGGTTCAGGCACGCAACACTTAGAGCACAGTGTTAAACCTTTGTCGTCACTCAAGCCTGAGTGAGTATTGCCCACCCTGATAGTCCCTTTGAGAGCGGTCCTAGCAGCCGGGGTGGAGCACGAATCAATCTTTCCCTTTAGTTTCTGAGTATCTAGGGATATGATCGGGGAATCCTCTGCCACAGAATCTAAGTCCTGAACCTCCCAGCCAAACAATACTGAATAAGAACCTCTGTGCCAGACCAGCGTATTACAAGCTTTGTAACTGTTAAAGATGGATCCCTCTTTAGGCGAGTTTCCAGGCCTCTTCCCAAGACAGCAATACCGTCGCTAATCTCCTCAGGGACTGATCTTCTCCTGGTCTCCTTTCCTAAAGTTGGGCCCCCTAGAGGTGGGCAGCCTGGGATCCCTCTCTGAAGTGTAGGCCCCAGCCAGCAGAGCCGGGCCCACCATGAAACGAAGCAGCCTCGGGCTGAAGGTGCCCGAGGCCTGAACACACTCGCGCACCTCGTGCCATACGGGCAACGAGGAGCACACCCAGGACCGATGGGTCCCCTGGAACTCTCCTCACCCACAATGGTGTCTGCGCCTTATGTACCCCCTCCCAGCATGCACAGCATGCCAACCACGCCCACTGCACGGCTGCCAAGAGAGGACACTGATGGTGCTGTGATACCCCTCACTGGTTCAACCTGAGCCTGTGATGACAGTGCCACCTACAGGTAACAGGTAACACTACTGTCAGGCAGCATCACACCCAGAGCAGAAGTATTAAAGAACTTAACAATTGGTCTGAGCCCAACTACTGGCTCAGACTCCCCCTAAATTTCCACCTAGCATCCCCAAATATTGGGAGGGGAGCTACACATATATATACAGTATATACAGAGGTATATACAGTGCCTTTCAAAAGTATTCACCCCCCTTGGTATTTTTCATGTTTTGTTGCCTCACAACCTGGAATTAACATGGATTGTTTAAGGATTTGCATAATTTAATTTACAGAATATGCCCAGAACTTTGAAGATGTTTTTTTATTTTTTTTTTATTGTGAAGCAAACAAAAAATAGGACAAAATAACAGAAAACGTCAATGTGCATAACTATTCACCCCCCTAAAGTCAATGCTTTGTAGAGCCACCCTTTGCGGCTATCACAGCTCCAAGTCGCTTTGGATAAGTCATTATGAGCTTGCCACATCTTACCACTGGGATCTTTGCCCATTCCTCCTTGAAAAACTGCTCCAGCTCCTTCAAGTTGGATGGTTTGCGCTCGTGAACAGCAATCTTTAAGTCTGACCAGAGATTTTCTATTAGATTGAGGTCTGGGCCCAATATATGTGTATATATGTGTGTACAGTAAAACCTTGGTTTGAGAGCATTTTGCAAGACAAGCAAAATTTTTAAATACATTTTGACTTGATATACAAGTGATGTCTTGATATACAAGTAGCGTCACAACTGAGTATAAAAGAGAAGAGAGGCGCCTCCAAGTGTAGCAATATGGTTACATTTAATGAAGGTACAACATTTAGCAACATATTGCTACACTTAGAGGCGCCTCTCTTCTCGTTTATACTCTGTAGCTCCTGCTGGATTTTGCTTCTAATCCCCGTGTGGAGGCTTCCATTTGTGGATGGACATTTTATAGTTACACAACCTATCACATTGCTATAATCTTTTTATATGGACTATAAACTGAAGGACCTATGAATAAATGGTTGTGGAACGAATCATTTGAGTTTCCGTTATTTATTATGGGGAAATTTTCTTTGATATACAAGTGTGTTTCTGGAACGAAATATGCTCGCAATCCAAGGTTTTACTGTATATATATGCAGTATGTATATAATATATATGTATATATAATAATTATATATGTATGTAGCGGGGTCCCCAAATTTAACCCCGCTATACCTAAATTTAGGGGTGACCAGAGAAATAGTTGGCTCGGTTCTCCTAATTATTTGGACTCTGCCTTACTGCTGTGTCACCTGGCGTGCAGTTCCCCTTTAGGAGTAAAGGTGGTGCTGTCACCAATACCCGGGGTTGAACCACAGGTGATGGAGTAGGTATTGGATGTCCTCTCTCGGCTGCCGTTGGTGGGCTGTTCTGGCCTGCTGTGCATGCCGGGAGAGGATATATAAGGGGCAGACGCCATTACACGTGAGTCCAATTTCCCGGGGCCCACTACCCGGAGGGAGCTACCCCACATCAGTGATGATGTCACGCCCGGGTCCTCAGAAGTAAACAAAGCCGCCATTGCAGCTAGTAAGCATGAGATCGGTAAAAAAAAAAATCACGATCTCATGCTTTCCAGCCTGGAGGAAAGATGTGGGGTCTTATTGACCCCGCATCTCTCCATAAAGAGGACCTGTCACACACATTCCTATTACAAGGGATGTTTACATTCCTTGTAATAGGAATAAAAGTGATAAAAAAAAAATACAAAATTAAAACGCCCCTGTCCCCGGTAGCTCGCGCTCAGAAGCATACGCACACGTAAGTCCCGCCCACATATGTAAACGCCGTTCAAACCACATATGTGAGGTATCGCCGCGTGCGTTAGAGCGCATGCAACAATTCTAGCACTAGACCTCCTCTGTAACTCTAACCTGGTAACCTGTAAAAAATTTCAAAGCGTCGCCTATGGAGATTTTTAAGTACCGAAGTTTGGCGCCATTCCATGAGTGTGCGCAATTTTAAAGCGTGACATGTTAGGTATCTATTTACTCGGCATAACATCATATTTCATATTTTACCAAAAAATTGGGCTAACTTTACTGTTTTGTAATTTTTTAATTCATGAAACCATTTTTTTTCCAAAAAAAAGGTGTTTGAAAAATTATTGCGCAAATACCGTGCAAGAAAAAAAGTTGCAACGACTGTCATTTTATTCCCTAGGGTGTCTGCTAAAAAAACATATATAATATTTGGGGGTTCTGAGTAGGGATGAGCTTCGAGTTCGAGTCGAACTCATGTTCGACTCGAACATTGCCTGTTCACCCGTTCGCCGAACAACGAACAATTTGGGGTGTTCGCGGCAAATTCGAAAAGTCTATGGGAGAAATCTAAAGTGCTAATTATAAAGGCTTATATGCAAGTTATTGTCCTAAAAAGTGTTTGGGGACCCGGGTCCTGCCCCAGGGGACATGTATCAATGCAAAAAAAAGTTTTAAAAACTGACGTTTTTTTAGGAGCAGTGATTTTAATAATGCTTAAAGTGAAACAATAAAAGTGAAATATTCCTTTAAATTTCGTACCTGGGGGGTGTGTATGATATGCATGTGAAGTGGCGCATGTTTCCCGTGCTTAGAACTGTCCCTGCACAAAGTGTCATTTTTGAAGGAAAAAAAGTAATTTAAAACTCACTCGCGGCTATTAATGAATTGTCGGCTTTTATCAATACATAGAAAAGTCATTAAAAAAAAAGCGTGGGGGTTCCCCCAAATTCAATTACCAGGCCCTTCAGGTCTGGAATGGATATTAAGGGGAACCCCGCCGCAAATTAAAAAAATAAATGGCGTGCGGTTCCCCCTAAATATCCATTCCAGGCCCTTCAGATCTGGCATGGATTTTAAGGGGTACTCCACCCCAAATAAAAAAAATGGCGTGGAGTCCCCCCAAAAATCCATACCAGACCCTTATCCGAGCACGCAACCTGGGCGGCCGCAGGGGAAGAGGGGGGGACGAGAGAGCGGCCCCCCTCCCTCCTGAACCGTACCAGGCCACATGCCCTCAACATGGGGAGGATGTCCCTATGTTGATGGGGACAAAGGCCTCATCTCCACAACCCTTGCCCGGTGGTTGTGGGGGTCTGCGGGCAGAGGGCTTATCGGAATCTGGAAGACCCCTTTAACAAAGGGGACCCCCAGATCCCGCCCCCCCCCCCCCTATGTGAATATGTAAGGGGTACATTGTACCCCTACCATTTCACGAAGAAAGTGTAAAAAAATTTAAATAAAAACACACAAACACCTTGAAAAAGTCCTTTATTAAAAAAAAAAAAAAAAATTCCAGCGATGAAATCCAGTATCCCGCGGTGATCCCAATGTCCAGCGCTGCCCGTCATTGGTTGTGCCTGAGCGGACCTGATGGGGAACTTCCTCTGCAGTGTTTTAAATGTATAGACCCGCCCCTTCTAAAGTTCCCCATCAGGTCCGCTCAGCGAACCAGATGCGGAACGCGAGAAGGGGCGGGTCTATTCATGTATTACACAGTGAAGGAAGTTCCCCATCAGGTCCGCTCTACGAGGGGGCGGACCTGATGGGAACTTCCTTCACTGTGCAATACGTGAATAGACCCGCCCCTTCTCATGTTCCGCATCTGGTCCGCTTAGCGGACCTGGTGGGGAACTTTAGAAGGGGCGGGTCTATTCACGTATTACACAGTGAAGGAAGTTCCCATCAGGTCCGCCCCCTCGGTATGTCAGACCCTGCCTACGTCATTGGCCTGAGCGGGGAACTTCCTTCACTGTGTAATTTAAATTTACACAGTGAAGGAAGTTCCCCATCAGGTCCGCTCAGGCCAATGACGTAGGCGCGGTCTGACATACCGAGGGGGCGGACCTGATGGGGAACTTCCTTCACTGTGTAATTCATGTATAGACCCGCCCCTTCTCGCGTTCCGCATCTGGTCCGCTGAGCGGACCTGATGGGGAACTTTAGAAGGGGCGGGTCTATACATTTAAAACACAGCGGAGGAAGTTCCCCATCAGGTCCGCTCAGGCACAACCAATGACGGACAGCGCTGGACATCGGGATCGCCGCGGGACACTGGATTTCATCGCTGGAATGTTTTTTTTTTATTATTAATTTTTTATTTTTTAATAAAGAACTTTTCCAAGGTGTATGTGTGTTTTTATTTACATATTTTTACACTTCCTTCGTGAAATGGTAGGGGTACAATGTACCCCTTACCAATTCACATAGGGAGGGGGGCCGGGATCTGGGGGTCCCCTTTGTTAAAGGGGTCTTCCAGATTCCGATAAGCCCCCCTCCCGCAGACCCCCACAACCACCGGGCAAGGGTTGTGGGGATGAGGCCCTTGTCCCCATCAACATGGGGACATCCTCCCCATGTTGAGGGCATGTGGCCCGGTACGGTTCAGGAGGGAGGGGGGGCCGCTCTCTCGTCCCCCCCTCTTCCCCAGCGGCTGGCCAGGTTGCATGCTCGGATAGGGGTCTGGTATGGATTTTTGGGGGGACTCCACGACATTTTTATTTTTTATTTGGGGTGGAGTTCCCCTTAAAATCCATTCCAGACCTGAAGGGCCTGGTAGTTGAATTTGGGGGAACCCCCACGCTTTTTTTTTTTTTTATCAATGACTTTTCTATGTATTGATAAAAGCCGACAATTCATTAATAGCCGCGAGTGAGTTTTAAATGACTTTTTTTCCTTAAAAAATGACACTTTGTGCAGGGACAGTTCTAAGCATGGGAAACATGCGCCACTTTACATGCATATCATACACACCCCCCAGGTACGAAATTTAAAGGAAAATTTCACTTTTATTTTTTCATTTTAAGCATTATTAAAATCACTGCTCCCGTAAAAACGGCTATTTTTTAAACCTTTTTTTGCATTGATACATGTCCCCTGGGGCAGGACCCAGGTCCCCAAACACTTTTTAGGACAATAAATTGCATATTAGCCTTTATAATTAGCTCTTTAGATTTCGAACGTTCGAGTCCATTGTATTTAATAGGGTTCTAAAGTTCACGCAAACATTCTGTCTGTTCGCAGGTTCTGGTGCGAATTGAACAGGGGGGTGTTCTGCTCATCCCTGGTTCTGAGTAATTTTCTAGCAAAAGAATGATGATTTGTACATGTAGGAGAGAAGTGCCAGAATAGGCCCAGTATTGAGGTGGTAAAAAAAGCCCGGTGTTGAAGTGGTTAAAGCATGCTATCCAACATTTGTTAGCGGAAAATCCGACAACAATTGTCCGATGGAGCGTACAAACGGTCAGATTTTCCGACAACAGCCCGTCATCACACAATTCCCGTCGGATAATCAGATCGTGTGTACGAGGCTTTAGTGTAACAATTTATTGTATTCCCAGAGGAAAATGGAAAGAGGGTAAAGTGGGTGTGTATATGTAGAAGAGGCGTATATAGATGGATGATGTTACTACTCATAATCTGAGTATTCAGGTGTTATTTTAAAGTGTTATTGTATTATTGTTCAAATAAAAAAAGGGACACGACTGCCCCATGTTCTTGGTGATGATACAGCACAAGGAATCTGATAAGTGCACTGCTGTTAATGCATTTTGTTCTGGCATTACAAATATGATCAGATAGTAGTCAGATTACTGTCAGATTACCAGGCACAAGGCAGTCGGTTGCACCCCTCGCCTCTGAATGTGTTTTGTGAAGCAGTGACCTGATGATCCCATAATAAAATAGAGAACCAGACATATACTAGGTGAGCCCAATAAAATGGCCTATCCTGCCACCTGAGTGCTGACTCTCATATCCTCTGCTGAGAAAACAATTCCAGTAAGCACTAGGGAGGTGGAAGATTCACAGCTTATCTCAGGCAGGCCTGGGAGGAAGGCGTCCAGTGTTCCAAACTGCTGCCGCTAGATTACTGACCACAAATCATGGGGGAAAAGGTCAGCCGCCTGGAAGACAAAAAGACTGAGCCCAGAAGAGCCCAGCAGTAATTATGCCAGGCTGGATAAAACCAGACTATATTTACAACGCCACTGACGACTCCATCTAGAAAGTCTGGGGCTCTTATGATACTTAATTAGCTGAAAGGTTGCTCATCTTAATTAAAAGATGCAGCCTTTTCTTGTCCATTTGTAAATATGCTGACCCGGGATTTATTCGTAAAAACTCCGGCGCACATTTTTACGTCCAGACACAGCGGATGGTGGCATCGGAATACCACCGTCAGGATGGGAGATGGGTTCATTTCTTAACAAGGGTCAATTATCAGCCATCTAAAAACCCTCAACTTGATAGGTAATTGCCGCAGGTATTAATTTGTGCCTTGTGGAATAAATTCAGTATTTCTAGTTGGCTGAACTCACAGACTGCAAACAAAAAATATCCAAAAGTCCAAATTACATTTGTGGTTTTATTGATGTTAGGCTACATTCGCACCAGTGCTTTCTTTGCAGTTGGCATGCATTTTTTAAAGCTGAACCCCAGGTAGATAATTAAAAGGAATTTTAATCTAGTTATATATTCACTAAAAAGCTAGCATAAGTACCCAAATCTGTTTTGATATTAACCTCCTTTAGTTCCTTTGCAGAAGAAGGTGCGGCATGCTGTATGTCAGTCTTCGATTTACTTACTTTCTTAAAGTGGAGTTCCACCCAAAAGTGAAACTTCCGCTCATTTGTCTCCTCCCCCCTCCGGTGCCACAATTGGCACCTTTTTTGGGGGGGGGGCAGCATACCTGTCTTTGACAGGTATCCTGTTCCCACTTCCGGGAGTCCGCGCCACAGCCCATGACATCATCGCGGGGCTCCCTCCTCCTCCCCTTGTCGCCAGGCCAGTAGGAGAGAGGAGCGAGGCCTCGCGCATGCGCTGTAGGGTTCCCGGCATGAAGCCGACGGGGCTCAGAGGTGAACTGTGGACAGGGGGCGCAGAGGTGAGCTATGGACAAGGGGTGCAGAGGTGAGCTGTGGACAGTGGCTGCAGAGGGGAGCTGTGGACAGGGGGTGCAGAACTGAAATTTAGAAGGGAGTAGAGCTGAGCCATGGGGGGGGGGTGCAGAGTTGAGTTGTGAATGAGGGATGGAGGGGAGTGGTGTGTTGCTAACATGGGGACTGCAGAAGTGAGTTTTAGATGGGGAGTACAGTAGTGAGATGTGGAAGGGGTCAAAGATGAGGTGTGGAAGAGGCACTGTTGTGGATGAGGGCACAGATATGATCCATGGACAGGGGGCTCAGAGGTGAGCTGTGAACAGGGGGCACAGCAGTGACATGTGGATGGGGGCAGAGATGATATGTAGAAGGGGGACAGTTGTCAATTGGGATGGGGCACAGAGATGAACTATAGACAGGGGGCTCAGAGGTAAGCTGTGGACAGGGGGCACAGAGGTGAGTTGTGGACAGGGGATGTAACGGAACAAACAATCATTTGTTACATTAGGCTAACAAAAAACAGACAACCAAAATAATACATGGGAAACAAATGGGCAAAACCTACCAGACCTCAGAGACAGAGTAACACCAAGCACAGAGTGAATACTTAGCTTTGTGTCATACTGTATGCAATATCAAAGCTTCCCTCTGTTCCTCAAAGGAGGAGCCTAAGAGAGCTTCCCTTCCACCTCATCTGGGCTTTGTACCTCTGTGCAGGTGCTCCTACATAACTCCAAGCAACACAACCTGTGATTTTGCAGAGACTCCTGCATAGTAGTTATGTGCAGGACAGGCGTTGCTACCCCTGGGCATTTGCCCCATGCAGCCCACCTGTGCCTGAAGTCGGAGAATACTCTGCAGCTGGCCATACTCAGGGCCAAGCACACCCACTGCCCTACCCTAGGCACACCACTGCTATTTCAGCTTCTTATTAACTACAGAACCTTATTGTTGTATGCAACCTTCCTAACTACAGGGATCTGTTACAGGCCTTCCAAAATGATATCTCATTTGATATAATAATTCCTAGCTTCCAGGATTTCTTAGGGGCACCAACAGCAAAGCCTTCTTTCAATTGAAGTTTCCAGTTCCTCTACCATACAACATGAAACCATGCACTTTTCCAGCAGCAGAGAAATCTCTCTAATTTCACTGCAACATTATTAAATATTATTATACAGGACTTATATAGCACTGCAGTGCTTTACAATATAAGGATAGATAATATAGTTACAATACAATTTAATACAAGGGTGTTAGGAGCAGTGGCCACCCGTCCATTAGGGGCGCAGGGGCGCAGCCCCCCTAATCCAATGCGCCCGGCCCCTAATCTACATGCAGGATGCCAGACGCTTGTTTTTTTGTTTTTTTGAAGCACGTGTTTAGAGCCTGAGCCTCTAATTGGCTTCAAAAAAGGTGGACTCGGGGCGCAGAGCACTGCGCCCCCGAGCCCATCCAGTTCTGCAACGTTACCAAATTAATATTCGCTAATGTCTTCCTGTTTCTTCTCCCGGCCAATCAGGAAATGGATCCTGAGACCCGATTAGCCAGGAGTCCTAAGACCCAATTGGCCGCGAGTCCTAACTCCTGACTGGCCCGGAGGAGAAGCGACCGCTGGGACTCGGGTGGAGACACAGGGGGAAAGCCGCCACCTGGATGGGTAAGTGCGGTACTGGCGGGGGGCCTGGCTGAGCGACAGGCGATTGAGCGCCGGGGGAGGGGTTTGGGTGGTTTATGTGGTTGGTTGGCTGGTTGGCTGGCTGGCTAGGGGCTCCCCTCCTTCGAAGAAAATTGAGCTCCAGCCGCCACTGGTTAGGAGGGTCCTGCTCATGAGAGCTTACAATCTAACAGGGAGGGTCAAGTGATACAACAGGTAAGTTTAGCTGTTTGGTATGGGCGTATAGATTTCCCTGAAGACATAAGGAAAAATAGCTAACCATCCTGAAAAATGTTGCAGCAGATGAGAGGAGCTCTGGACTCAAAAGCAGATATTTTGCCACCAGAATCCCCAACAAATAAAAGATCTCCCAACCGAAAGATCTATTTTCAGTGGCGCTGACCCTTTAAATTTCTAAGTTGCCAATTTCAAGGTTTACAGGGATGTCAAAGTGGTGCCATGTGATCAATACACCGATTAAATAATATTGACGTCACATAATAGAATTCAGGGCCCCGCTGTGCTTAAACGGTAAAGCACGCTTAAAGTGGGGGTCCGTCTCTAAAAGATCAGACTTAACATCCGTAGGAAACAATGGCGCAATTATCCAGGTTGATTTGACAGCTAATTATCATGTCAGCCTTTACAGAGAACAGATGATTAATGGTGAGTAATCAATATTGTTGCACAGACGGTGCTGTGAACTTAAAGGCAGGCTGAGTAATGCTTTAATAAACTCTTGCCAATGCCTCTTTCTAGTTTGTGAAAGCTGAACGACGAAGGAAGGTGATGGCTTTTTACAGCAAGACCTTTTCAACTTTGAGCTTTTTAAAACTCTTTTTATTTTATTTTTCTGGCTGAAATGCAGTTTGCTAATAGTAGGGATAGTTTTAGACCGATTAGTATTTTGAAAGTTTGTATATAGTATTTTTACATTTAAAAACAGGCAATAAAACCGCTCACCTTTGACCGACAGTTTTATGTGTTTTTTAATGCGGCTTGCGCCGATAAAAGCATGCTTCATTCAAGAGGGAAAAAGGTTACCAGCAAGTTGATCACAGAAGCTTTTAAACACTTTTATTGACCTTAAATTAGTGCAGTTCTGCTTTGAGCTCCGTGAAATTAGTAGAGGTAACATGAAATTAAGATTGCAAATATGCAGGCATGACCGTACTTGTATTAGTAGGCACATCCTATTATGGGGAAATATGGAGGAACTGTAATGAGCTTTTATTTTAGGTCACCTAGCAATGCATAGCCGTATACTGGAGTAAGTAATATTTTATAACTAACCAGGACTATTATAATCAAGATGTAAAAAGGGATTCCTGTGCTTGTACTATCACAGTCAGATTTCTGTGGGATAGCAAAGCTATTTTTATCTTCTCTTTACTAGAACTATTAGTAGCGGCTATTGTTTTTCAAAACCAAGGGCACATTCTGCAGGTCTTTACGGTCAGATTGCATTAGCTAAAGCAGTCTCTCCAGAAGCGTGAGCTTTACCATCCACAGCTACATAAGCATGCATATATCGGAGCCAATTTATTACTAAACATTGTTAATATAGCCTATTTTGTCCCACACTCTTTACGTGTTTTCTCACTGCACTTTATATGTGTGTTTTCCTTTACTCACTGATGGTAGAGTTTGGGTCTTCAGTAGAGTTGAGCGGGTAGCTGGATATTCGGGTCCGGCGGGTTCGGCCGAACTTCGGAAAAAAGTTCGGATTCGGGACCGAACTTTAACCCGAACCCGGACCCGGACCCCATTGAAGTCAATGGGGACCCGGACTTCTGACGACTAAAAAGGCTCTAAAAAAGTAATGGAAAGGGCTAGAGGGCTGCAAATGGCAGCAAAATGTTGTTAAGAACATGGCAAGTGCTCTGCAAACAAATGTGGATAGGAAATAACTTAAAAGAACATAAAAAAAAATAAAAAATAAAAAAATATGCTGGAGGCCCCCTTTTCAGCAGAAGAGGTACAGGAAGTCATTAAGAACCTCAGAAACTCAACGGCACGATGCCACACATATGGTGGGAATGCCCCAGAATACGCCCTTTCTGGAATAAAATATTTAATTTAATGGATAAGCTAGTGGGAAAATAAAATACTTTGAAATAAAAATGTAGCGGGGTGCTAAATTTAAGGAAAGTGTTTGAGTGGTAAATAGGCTCAAATACCCTAATTCTGTAGGATTCATGGACCATTTTGTCCTCGGGGGACAGTATTGGTGTGCAGTTCCCTGCGGCCTACAGGTGGCGCCTTTTGTGTCCCCTCTTGGCAGTAGTACAGCGGGGCGGGGAACCTGCTGTGCATGCCGGGAGAGCATATAAAAGGGGCAGACCTTTGGCCTGGAGGCTGATGTCCAGTGGGGTCCGCGCCCAGGTGCCTTCGGCCTGGGTGCATGTGTTCCTGTTCCATCTCGGGCACCTTTAGCCCGGGGTGAGGTACTATCCTGGAGTTCTTGCTGCCCTGGGTATGGAGGCCTAGGGGCGGGAGTAAAGCCTGGAGTCCAGAGCCGCCTCGTGTAGGGGACCCTGTTCCAGGGAAGGGAGGATCATTCTGATGGACCGATGCGGGAGTCACGGTGAAGGAATGGTCTGTTGACTCCCTGGAGAGATGTCTTCCCCTTGATATGGGCTAGGTTCGTAGAAGGAGAAGCTCAAGGTCACCTTGACTGTATCAGAGGCCTTATTCAACCGGCCCGTGGCAGGGGCCTTATACACCCTGGTCTGTGGCTGAGACCAAAGTTCTCCAGGCCCGTGGCAGGGGCCTTGTACACCCGGTCTGTGGCAGAGACCAACCTCAATGTCTGTGGCAGAGACCGTGCGCCAAAAACTGTTTGAGAAACCTAAGCAGTGAAGTGAATGTGCTACGTTTGTGCCTGGACCTCCTCCACACCTTAAGCTGTCCTGTTTCTTTGCTCTAACCTTTTCTATCTGAGTACAGTTTATTTTGCCATGAGAGAATAAGAGTTGGAGTTTCAGCTGGTGTGGACATTGACTTTACTGGCAATTAAAGGACTTGCCTCTACCTACAGTAGAGGTGAGAATCATCCTCTGGAGGAGTTTTGACTCCGGCTGTGGACACGGCCCGTCAAGTACACCGCTCAACCTCTTTATATAGGATGATACGGGCTGGTAGTGCGGTGTGCCTTTCTCCCTCCTGCGAAGAGCCAACAACATAAAGGCAGGTAAGGGGGAAAGGATCTGTGCGCTACAAAAAAATAAAATAAAAATTGTAATCTTGGCCTAGCAGGACGAGGTCCATATGGAGTAGGAGGTTGAGGTGGCGGTGGATGTGGCTGTGTAGGTGGAAGCGGCGGTGGAGGAGGACGAGGTAGCCAACACTGGTTCAAAAATACAACAATGGCTGGGTAAGGCCGGTGATGTGTCGAATTCTGTCCCCTGTCGAATAGTGTCCGCCCTGTACTGCGCTTGCTGAGTATGTAGGACAAGGGGATTTCAAAAATCTCCCAAGACTAACGGCGCCTGCGTGTTGAGTTCAGGTGAAGGCCACACCATCCGTGGTTCAAGCCGAGCCAAGCAAGGCCGCGATCGAAGCGAGCCCGTGAGGGGCCCTGTTACTATGTGCTACCGTATGTCCTCTTGGATGGTGGGGCTTGAACCTGCACTCACAGCGCAGGCGCCGTTCATCTTCGGAGATTTTGTGAATCTCCTTGTCCTCTGTACTGCGCAAGCGCTGCGCCTGCGCAGTACGGGCCGGGCACAATCCGATGGCCGGACAGTTTTTGTCACAACACCGGTATACATGTCTATTCTGCACAAGGTACGGACAAGTCCTGTGGGATCCATGCCTGGTTCATTTTAATGAACGTGAGCTTGTCCACATTGGCTCTGGACAGGCGGCTGCGCTTGTCTGTGATAACGCCCCCTGCCGTGCTAAATACACGTTCAGATAATACACTGGCTGCAGGGCAGGCCAGCACCTCCAAGGCATAAACGGCAAGCTCAGGCCATGTGCCCAATTTGGAGACCCAGAAGTTAAAGGGGGCAGACCCGTCATCCAGTACGTGTAGGCCTGTGGACACATACTGCTCAACCATGTTGGTGAAATGCTGCCTCCTGCTAAGACGTTCCATCTCAGCTGGTGGTGCTGGTTGTTGTGGCGTGCTGACAAAGCTTTTCCACATTTCGGCCATGCTAACCCTGCCTTCTGAGGTGCTGCCGGTGCCCCGGCTGCGTTGGCGACCTCTTCCTCCTCCTCTGCCTTCGCCTTGTGCTTCCACCGTACGCCCGCTGTCAGGTGGGAATGCCACCAGCAGCGCGTCTACCAGCGTGCGCTTGTACTCGCGCATCTTACGATCCCGCTCCAGTGAGGGAATTAAGGACGGTACGTTGTCCTTGTAACGGGGATCCAGCAGGGTGGCCACCCAGTAATCAGCACCAGTTAAAATGTGGGCAACTCGGCTGTCGTTGCGGAAACACTGCAGCATGTAATCGCTCATGTGTGCCAGGCTGCCCAGAGGCAAAGAAAAGCTGTCCTCTGTGGGAGGTGTATCGTCTGTGTCCTCTGTATCCCCCCAGCCACGCACCAGTAATGGCCACGAGCTGGTCTGAGTGCCACCCTGCTGTGAACATGGCTCCTCCTCCTCCTCCTCCATCTCCTCCTCCACCTCGTCATCCTCCAGAACTGTGCCCTTTCTGCCGGACAATTGTGTACCTGGCGTTTGTTGGTGCAGGAACCCACCCTCGTAGCCACTTGTGAAAGACTGCCCTGAAAGCCTTTGAAATGATCCTGCTTCCTCCTCCTCCTCCTCATCCTCCTGTGCTACATCCTCTTCCATCATCGCACGAAGCGTTTTTTCAAGGAGGCATAGAACTGGGATAGTAACGCTGAGAACGGCGTCATTGGCACTGGCCATGTTGGTGGAGTACTCAAAATAGCGCAACAAGGCACACAGGTCTCGCATGGAGGCCCAGTTATTGGTGGTGAAGTGGTGCTGTTCCGCAGAGCGACTCACGCGTGATTGCTGCAGCTGAAACTCCACTATTGCCTGCTGCTGCTCGCACAGTCTGGCCAGCATGTGCAAGGTGGAGTTCCACCTTGTGGGCACGTCACATATGAGGCGGTGAGCTGGAAGGCCGAAGTTACGCTGCAGCGCTGACAGGCGAGCAGCAGCAGGGTTAGAACGCCGAAAGTGCGCACACACAGCCCGCACTTTCTGCAGCAGCTCTGGCATATTGGGGTAATTTTTAAGGAACCTCTGGACCACCAAGTTCAGCACATGCGCCAGGCAAGGGATGTGCGTCAAACCGGCTAGACCCAGAGCTGCTACGAGATTTCGCCCATTATCGCACACCACCAGGCCGGGCTTGAGGCTCACTGACAGCAACCACTCATCGGTCTGTTGTTCCATGTCCCTCCATAACTCCTGCGCGGTGTGGGGATTTTCCCCCAAACAGGAAAGTTTTAAAACTGCCTGCTGTCGTTTACCCCTGGCTGTGCTGAAGTTGGTGGTGAAGGTGTTACGCTGAATGGATGAGGAGGCGGTAGAGGATGAGGAAGCGGAGAAGGAGGAGTTAGCAACAGGAGGCAAACTGAAGCGCCCTGCAATCCTCGGTGGTGGAAGGACATGCGCCAAACCGCTATCTGCCTCAGGCCCAGCAGCCACTGCATTTACCCAGTGTGCTGTTAGGGAGATATAACGTCCCTGACCGTGCTTACTGGTCCACGCATCCGTAGTTAGGTGGACCTTGCCACAGATGGCGTTGCGCAGTGCACACCTGATTTTGTCCCCCACCTGGTTGTGCAGGGAAGGGATGGCTCGCCTGGAAAAGTAGTGGCGGCTGGGCACGACGTACTGCGGGACAGCCAATGCCATCAGGCTTTTAAAACTCTGCGTCTCCACCAGACGGAATGACAGCATTTCAAAGGCCAGGAATTTTGAAATGCTGGCATTCAGGGCCAGGGATCGCGGGTGGCTAGGGGGGTACTTCCTCTTCCGCTCCAATGTTTGGGAGATAGAGAGCTGAACGCTTCCATGGGACATTGTGGAGATGGTCGGTGACCCAGGTGGTAGTGTTGCTGGCAGATCCTCTGTTTGCGGGGTGACAGGTGCCACTGTCACTACAGAGGTGGATGAAGAGGCCGAGACTGCAGCAGAAGAGGAAGCAGGAGGAGCCAGAGACCTTTCTTGGTTTCTGAGGTGTCTACTCCACTGCAGCTCGTGCTTTGCACTTAGATGCCTGGTCATGCAGCTTGTGCTCAGGTTGAGAACGTTTATGCCTCGCTTCAAGCTCTGATTGCACAGCGTGCAAACCACTTGTGTCTTGTCATCAACACACTGTGTGAAGAACTGCCACGCTAGGGAAGTCCTTGGACCTGGCTTTGGTGTGCTCGGTCCCTTGCTGCGTTGGGCAGTAGCAGATGTACTGTCTAGGGGACGAATGCTCCGTTTTTGCACCCTGCTCCCTCTTCTGCTGTGCTGGTGGCTCTGTGCGACCACCGCCTCTTCCTCCGAACTACACTGGTCACCTGCATAACGTTGATTCCATGTGGGGTCGAGGACCTCATCGTCCTCCACATCATCTTCCACCCAGTCTTCACCCCTGCCCTCCATGTCTGTCTGCACAATTGCGAAAGCAGCAGCAGTTGGCACCTGTGTTTCGTCATCATCCGAGATGTGCTGCGATGGTCCTCCCATGTACCCATCATGAAACATAAGTGGTTGGGCATCGGTGCACTCAATCTCTTCCACTTCTGGGGCAGGGCTAGGTGGATGGCCCTGGGAAACCCTGCTAACAGAGTCATCGAAAAGCAGAAGAGACTGCTGCATGATTTGGGGCTCAGACTGCTTGGCTGATTTGCAAGGGGGTGAGGTGAAAGACTGATGGACATGGGCTTCAGGTGCCAACTCTGATCTTTCAGCAGAAGAGTGGGTGGGAGACAATGTGAAGGAACCTGAGGCACTGTCAGCAACCCAATCTACTATCGCCTGTACTTGTCCTGGCCTAAACATTGGTACAGCCTCATTAGGCGTGACAAAATACCGCCGCAGGCTCGGTCGCCTACTCGCACCTGAGGAAGGTGTTTCACTTGTGCGTGTAGCTGGCACAGATCCACCACGTCCTCTCCCTGCAACAGGAGCTCCACCAGCAGCACCACGACCGGGGCCACCACGTCCCTTTGACCTTCCCCTCATATTTTCCAAATTTAGGATCTTGCCCTAAATGGCGTTTTTTGGAAGACCACAACACACCCACAGTACGTAATGGCTGAAACGCACAGCTACAGAACTGCAGAAAATGCTATTAAAAAAAAAAAGGTTGTTTTTTTTAGTATAGCACAGTACAAGGAAAATATATAGAAATTGTTTTTTTACACACACCTCCAGATGTGTATTTCACACTGCAAAATATTTTCTGTGGCCCTAAATGGCGTTTTTTGCCAGACCACAACACACCCACAGCACGTAACCGCTGAATCGCACAGCTACAGAAAATGCTATTCAAAAAAAAAGGTTGTTTTTTTTAGTATAGCACAGTACAAGGAAAATATATAGAAATTGTTTATTTTACACACCTCCACATGTGTATTTCACACTGCAAAATATTTTCTGTGGCCCTAAATGGCGTTTTTTGAAAGAGCACAACACAACCACAGTATTTAACCACTGAATCGCACAGCTATAGAAGTGCAGAGAATGCTATTCAAAAAAAATTTTGTTTTTTTTTAGTATAGCACTGTACAATATATAGAAATTGTTTATTTTACACACCTCCACATGTGTATTTCACACTGCAAAATATTTTCTGTGGCCCTAAATGGCGTTTTTTGAAAGAGCACAACACAACCACAGTATTTAACCACTGAATCGCACAGCTATATAAGTGCAGAGAATGCTATTCAAAAAAAATGTTGGTTTTTTTTAGTATAGCACTGTACAATATATAGAAATTGTTTATTTTACACACCTCCACATGTGTATTTCACACTGCAAAATATTTTCTGTGGCCCTAAATGGCGTTTTTTGAAAGAGCACAACACAACCACAGTATTTAACCACTGAATCGCACAGCTATAGAAGTGCAGAGAATGCTATTCAAAAAAAATTTTGTTTTTTTTTAGTATAGCACTGTACAATATATAGAAATTGTTTATTTTACACACCTCCGCATGTGTATTTCACACTGCAAAATATTTTCTGTGGCCCTAAATGGCGTTTTTTGAAAGAGCACAACACAACCACAGTATTTAACCACTGAATCGCACAGCTATAGAAGTGCAGAGAATGCTATTCAAAAAAAATGTTGTTTTTTTTAGTATAGCACTGTACAATATATAGAAATTGTTTATTTTACACACCTCCACATGTGTATTTCACACTGCAAAATATTTTCTGTGGCCCTAAATGGCGTTTTTTGAAAGAGCACAACACAACCACAGTATTTAACCACTGAATCGCACAGCTATAGAAGTGCAGAGAATGCTATTCAAAAAAAATGTTGTTTTTTTTAGTATAGCACTGTACAATATATAGAAATTGTTTATTTTACACACCTCCACATGTGTATTTCACACTGCAAAATATTTTCTGTGGCCCTAAATGGCGTTTTTTGAAAGAGCACAACACAACCACAGTATTTAACCACTGAATCGCACAGCTATAGAAGTGCAGAGAATGCTATTCAAAAAAAATGTTGTTTTTTTTAGTATAGCACTGTACAATATATAGAAATTGTTTATTTTACACACCTCCACATGTGTATTTCACACTGCAAAATATTTTCTGTGGCCCTAAATGGCGTTTTTTGCAAGAGCACAACACAACCACAGTATTTAACCACTGAATCGCACAGCTATAGAAGTGCAGAGAATGCTATTCAAAAAAAATGTTGTTTTTTAGTATAGCACTGTACAATATATAGAAATTGTTTATTTTACACACCTCCACATGTGTATTTCACACTGCAATTTATTTTCTGTGGCCCTAAATGGCGTTTTTTGCAAGAGCACAACACAACCACAGTATTTAACCACTGAATCGCACAGCTATAGAAGTGCAGAGAATGCTATTCAAAAAAAATGTTGTTTTTTTTAGTATAGCACTGTACAATATATAGAAATTGTTTATTTTACACACCTCCACATGTGTATTTCACACTGCAAAATATTTTCTGTGGCCCTAAATGGCGTTTTTTGAAAGAGCACAACACAACCACAGTATATAACCGCTGAATCGCACAGCTGCAGAGAATGCTATTCAAAAAAAAGTTTTTTTTTTTTTTTTAGTATAGCATAGTACAAGAAAAATATATAGAAATTGGTTATTTCACACAACTAGAGATATACACTGCAAAATATTTTTTTTGCCCAAAAATAGGTATTTTTTGCGCACAACAAAGTGCCTTTTTTTTTTTTGCAACAGCACAATAAAGTGCCTTTTTTTTTTTTTTGGGGCCCAAAAATGGGTCTTTTTAGCAAAAGCACAATAAAGTGCCTTTTTTTTTTTTTTCTTTTTTTCTGACCAAAATAGGTCTTTTAGCAAGAGCACAATACAGCCACAGTATGGAATAGGTGTATCACTCAACGTAATGCAGTGCTGGTGCACTGAGCTTGCAACACAAACAGATAAACCTATGCAGATCGCTGAGCTATTATATCTCTCAATCTGGACTCCTATCTAAATCTCTCTCCCTGAGAGCACAAACAGGATCCTGCCCCTACACTACACTACACTACACTGTCTCCCTATCTTTTCTATCAGTAGATTGCAGAATCAGTACTAACTCCTATCATATAATTCTCTCCCTCACAGCAACAGCAGCCAGGATCCTTTCCCTACACTGTCTAAAAGCAGAGTGACGATCTGTGCTGTGTGCCTCTTTCTTATATAGAAGCTGGTCACATGCTGGGTCACATGTTGCACTGACCAATTACAGCCATGCCATTAGTAGGCATGGCTATGATGGCTTCTAAGGGCACACCAGCTAATCAAATGGTGATTGGCTGGCCCCTGAAGCATTTCTAACTGCGCCATTAAATTCCCGAATCCGAACCCGAACCCGGACTTTAGCGCAAAATCCGGGTCCGGGTCCGGGGTCGGGAAAACGCCAAAATTCGGTACGGACCCGAACTTTACAGTTCGGGTCCGCTCAACACTAGTCTTCAGGCCTACTCTAATGTTGGGGGGGAAATTCCTTCCTCCCCTGTTTTTGGGTGTCTCTTTCCTGGAGAGCCCCTCAAACAGTACTCGGTTGGCTTCGCCTGAACATGAGATCCACCTGGCCATTTGGCTAGGTCAGGGGTCTCTAAACTTTCTAAACAAAGGGCCAGCTGACTGTCCTTCAGACTTTAGGGGGGCCAGACGGTGGCTATTGGGAGTAGAAAAGGTCCAGACTTCAGTGTGAGAAAATAATGCCCCATCATTTGTGTCATTGGGAGGAATTGTGCCCCATCCTTGGTGTCATTGGGATGAATTGTGCCCCATCCTTGGTGTCATTGGGAGGAATTGTGCCCCATCGTTGGTGTCATTGGGAGGAATTATGCCCCATTTATGGTATCAGTGGATAAAATAGTACCCCAAGGGCCAGATAAAAGCAAGCCGCATCTGGCCCCTGGGGGCACTTTGGAAACCGCTGGGCTAGGTGAACCTGTGTATGAGTGAATCAAAAAATTGTGACCACACTGTAATATCTACCAGATGGATATCCAATAATGTGTAAACTACTCACTCAATCAATAATATCAATCAATCCACATATGACATTCCCCATATGGAAAAAGTGAAAAAGGGTCCAATTTTTTCCTAAATAAATAAATGAATAATCAAAGTTCACAAATAAAAACTAAAATTCATAAGCGGAATAAAACAATTCATAAATGAAGTGTCCCAAGTTCATCAAAATATCTAATGTGTGCTTGTGATAAATATAATGAAAATCATAAAAATTCACAGTAGAATCTGTGCCGCAAGCGCAAATCCAAGTGCTTGCTTGCAAAAAATCAATGACCACAGTGATCACTCCACACCACTGGATCTTCCCTATGAACAATCTTGGTACTCTACCAAAACAATAAAAATTATTTAAAAAATAGATATCCCCAACAAATATTTCTCCCATAAACAGATCAACTGGTCCTCTTGTTAGTTTGAAATAAATTGATTCCATAAATTGTTATATTTTATTACGTACGTGCCTACAAAGTCCATCTTTCCACATCCAATTTCTACCTCTTGTTAGTTTGGTAAACACTGTCCTCTCCAGCAAATCAAAGGTGAACAGTTTCTGAGTATGCCTTGCCCTCGTCAGGACTCTTGCGCCCAACTGGGCCAGGGAGGAATCCTTCCTATTTGGAAGGGGACCATCACACACTCTAGAGATTTTTTTTTCTGTGGGTGTTTACATGCACTTTTTTCGGTTAATTTGAAGTTGTTGTTTTTTGGGCCCACCGTGGGCTTACTATGGGCTCAAAAAAACAAACAAAAAAACATGGGTTTAACTAAAAGAAAAAAAATTGTCCCCTACCCATCTATTCTTACCCCCCATCAAATTTTGTCCCCTATTCATCTAATCCTACCCCTCAACCCCATCACCACTACCACTAGCTCATGTGTCCTCCTACCCTTCTATTCCTACCCCCCTGCTCCCATGATCCAGCAATCTTTAGGGCTCAATCACATCAGTGACCGCAGTGATGTGAAGGGCGTAAGAGGAGGTTTGGGGACTCTCTGTGCAATATCATTGCACAGAACAGGTAAGTATAACATGTTTGCTATTTTATTAATAACAAAAAAAAAATACGTCCTTTACAATCGCTTTAACTTATCCAGCTAGGTAACAGAACAATTTGAGGAGGTATAGAACATTATTCTTTAAATGTGACCTGATGTTAAAGTAGCCAGATAGATAGGTGAATCTGTCTCCTAACTCTCCCATTCTTAAGAGTTGTTCTTCTTTTAAGGTACCCCAGCTCATGATGCAGTATGCTTCATAGTACGTAGTAATAGGCGCACACTCTGTGGGTCATGCTCCTCTTTCTCTAGCCCCACTCACCTGTCCTGAAATATCCTATCCCTAGGAAAAATGACGAGGAGGGTGGTTGCCTGTCCCCTGTCATTGTCCCTGGTGATGGGTTATTTAAAATTTTAAAGGGTGTTAGGCCCCTTAAGTTTAGGTTCCCCTAGCCCAAGGGTATGCACATATTAGAGTTTAGTAGAAGTTGAAGAGGCACTGGATGTAGGGAAAATGATGGTGGCACAGCATGTAGAAGTTGAAGAGTTACTAGATTTACTGGAAGTAGGGAAAGGTATAGTGGCATGGTATGTAGAAGTTAAAGAGGCATTGGATTCACTGGAAGTAGGAAAAGGTATGGTGGCACAACATGTAAATGATGAAGAGGCACTGCATTCACTGGAGGTAGGGAAAGGGATGGTGGCACAGCATGTAAAAGTTAAAGAGGCACTGGATTCACTGGAAGTAGGGAAAGGGGTGGTGGTACAGCATGTAGAAGTTGAGGAGACACTGGATTCACTGGAAGTAGGGAAAGGGATGGTGAAACAGCATGTAGGAGTTGAAGAGGCACTGGATTCACCGTAAGTAGGGAAATGGATAGTGGAACAGCGTGTAGAAGTTGAAAAGACACTCGATTCATTAAGGAAAATGGATGGTAACACTGCATGTACATGTTGAAAAGGAAACACATTTACTAGAAGTAGGGAAAGGAATGGTGGTGCAGCATGTAGAAGTTGAAGAGGCACTACATTCCCTGGAGGTAGAGAAAGGGATAATGACACAGCATGTAGAAGTTGAAGAGGCACTGAATTCCCTGGAGGTAGAGAAAGGGATAGTGACACAGCATGTAGAAGTTGAAGAAGCACTGGATTCCCTGGAAGTAGGGAAAGGGATGACAGCATGTAGAAATTGAAGAAGCACTGGATTCACTGGAAGTAGGGAAAGTGATGATGGCACAGCATGCAGAAGTTGAAGAGGCACTGGATTCACTGGAAGTAGGGGTAGGGATTGGGGCACAGAATGCAGACATTGAAGAAGCACTGGATTCACTGGAAGTTGAGAAAGGCATGGTGGCACAGCATGTAAACAATGAAGAGGCACTGCATTCCCTGGATGTCAGGAAAGGGATGGTGGCACAGCATTTAATGATGAGCACAGAGAATCATGTACATTATTTAGTGGCATGCAGAGGACAGAAGATTCAACAGTGAGTGACATGCACACATACTTCCCAAATTTCTGAGATGGGAATGAGGGACGACTATTAGCAAAAGTATGTAGGCATAGGACACGCACCCTCACCAAGGTGCCCCTAGGCATGCTGGGTATGTATATTCAGGGAGTACATGGGCTTGTGGTCATTCCTAGGAGAGGATTGCACCAGGCTGGGGAAGAGGCGTTGCTTTCCCTGCAACTTGCTGCCATGTGGCCTAAGGTGGGTGACCTTAGGGCCTGATGTCTTTGTGGCTGACCCTGGTCTCACCATAGCTGACAGAGGGAGAGTCTACAGTGAATCTGGTCTGGTATCAAGGAGAGAGAAGGCTGCCAGTGGTGCTGCAGGAGCATTGTGAGTACAGACACCCTAAGGATCCTTATACCCTCTTGGCGCTAAGTCAGCTTGCACACAAAGAAGAACTCTGGCTAGTGTTCTTAGAGCTTTGTCCAGAACTGTCCACTACTTTTCTAAGGGGCATTGCTCTGTTCTGCAACCAGTTTGCTGCTGCTGAGGACAAGTATTTATCTGCCGCCTTCTGCAAGCTCTTCAGTCAAGATTCACTAGGAAAAGAAGTTAGATTCCTCGGTGTGAATAGTTTGATTTGGAAGTATCCCTCTTTACCCTTTACCTTATCCAAGTTCTCCAATAAAACAAGAGAACAAAACCCCTAGACTGGTTATTGGAGTAATGAGCGGAAGTGAGTGTGCACCTGGCTACCTTCTGCCTGGCTGCGGGGCAAAAAAACTAGGGAAGACCCGGGCAATATACCAGCGGCCTCTGCGGGGGTAGCGCTACAACTGTAAAACACTTTTTGATAGAAAAATAGTGCATTTTATTTAACACTATAGATTAGACTGAAATGAGGGACAAATGAGAAGGACGGGGGGACAGATGGACTTTGTTTCAAATGAGGAACAGTCCCTTGAAATCAGGGACAGTTGGGAGCTATGCGTGCAGAGAATAAGAAGTGCAGTAGCTGCTAGCTCCAAGAGAGTGATCATCTAGTTTGGTTACAGGTCAAGAGGTATGTCTGCCGCTGGTGGGCCTGGGGAACAACGTGCAGTAGCTGCTGGTACAAAGATGCTGACAATAGAGGGGGCACAGGGGTGGGTGGCATCGATGATAGGGCTACTATTGATTATCAATGATGACATTGCTGTCCCCAGTTGTCTGTCTCTGACTTCCTTGCCTTATAAGTCACTGACATGGTTCAAGACTGCAGCAAGTCAAGTCAAAATTAATTGAACAGTAGGGATGAGCCGAACACCCCCCGGTTCGGTTCGCATCCAGAACATGGGAATGGACCGAAAGTTTGCGAGAACATTCGAACACCGATAAAGTCTATGGGACTCGAACGTGAGAAATCAAAAGTGCAAATTTTAAAGGCTAATATGCAAGTTATTGTCCTAAAAAGGGTTTGGGGACCCGGGTCCTGCCCCAGGGGACATGTATTAATGCAAAATAAAGTTTTAAAAACGGCCATTTTTTCGGAAGCAGTGATTTTAATGATGCTTAAAGTGAAAAAATAAAAGTGAAATATTCCTTTAAATATCGTCTATAGTATGCCTGTAAAGTGCCGCATGTTTCCCGCGTTTAGGACAGACCCTGCACAAAATGACATTTCTAAAGGGATAAAAGTCATTTAAAACTGCTTGCGACTGTAATGTAACGTTGGGTCCCAGCAATATGGATGAAAATTATTGAGAAAAACGGCATGGGTAACCCCCCAGCCCATTACCAGGCCCTTTGGGTCTTGTATGGATATTAAGGGGAACCCCGCACCCAAATTAAAAAAAGAAAAGACGTAGGGGCCCCCAGGCCCTATATACTCTGAACAGCAGTATACGGGCGGTTACAAACAAGATAGGGACTGTAGGTTTGTTCTTAAGTTGAATCTGTTTGTAATTTGGAACAGGTACATTTTTTAAGTCTCGCTCCAGCCTTGTGGATAACATAGGGAAGGGTTATCATCACCCCTATAACATTTGTTTTGCTGTCTGTGCCCCTGTTCAGAAGATTTCACCTCACTTTCTGTCCCAATGACAATTGGATTTTTGAAATTTGGGGTTTTTAGGGAAACAAGGATTGGTGATAAAGCATCAGTGGAGACACCTTTTTACAGGAGAGAATTTTCCTTCCTAGGGGGTAGATTTCCTCTCACTTCCTGTTGTCTCCCTTCGTTTGCAAGTAGGAGTCGTTTGTAAGTCGGATGTTTGAAAGTAGATGACCGCCTGTATATATTATACGGCCTGCCCTATATACTCTGCAGAAATTTGGGCCTTAGGTGGTGGTGGTGCCACAACACTGTAAGCCCTCACAGTTACTCTTAAGCCCTGTACACACGATCGGTTTTACCGATGAAAACAGTCCGATGGACTTTTTTCATCGGACAAACCGATCGTGTATGGGACCCATTGGTCTTTTTTCCATCGGTTTTAAAAAATAGAACATGTTTTAAATTTTTCCGATGGATCAAAAACCGATGGCAAATTCCGATCGTCTATGGGCAAGTCCATCGGATAAAAAACCCACGCATGCTCAGAATCAAGTCGAAGCATGCTCAGAAGCATTGAACTTCATTTTTTTCGGCTCATCGGAGTGTTTTACATCACCGCTTTTGGAACGGTCGGTTTTTTGACTGATGGTGTGTAGGCAAGACTGATGGAAGTCAGCTTCATCGGATTTCCGATGGACAAAACCATCGGATTAGAATCCATAGGATATCCGATCGTGTGTACGAGGCTATAGTGGGCGCAGGAACGGGCCCTGCTGTGAAATATTAAATCAAAAATTGTAATTACACGCCCCTGTTAAACAGGGGCAGAAAAATTGGGCCTTAGGCAGTGCCTTAGGCAGTGTTGGGCCTTAGGCAGTGTTGTACCACCACCACGGTGGTACAACACTGCAACCACTCACAGATACTCTAATTGAGCGCAGGAACAAGCCCTGCTGCAAAATATTACAGCAAAAATTGTAATTACACGCCCCTGTAAAACAGGGGCAGAAAAAGTGGTGGTGGTGCCCAGAACCAAAAATTTTCTTAGAAACTATCAACATGAACATTGAGGAGGAATAGGATAGTCACTCAGCATAACAGGATAGTCACTCAGCATCAGCATAGGCAGTCTTGAAGGGATCTCACATTCATAAAAAAAATAATAGGTTACATCAGCATCAGATGCTTGGTAGCTGGTGATCCAAGACTGATTCATTTTTATTAAAGTGAGCCGATCAACTGAGTCTGTGGATAGGCGCACTCTGTGATCGGTTACAAAGCCTCCAGCAGCACTGAATGTGCGTTCCGAAAGAACGCTGGATGCAGGACAGGCCAGTAGCTCAATTGCATACTGTGCAAGCTTTGGCCAGTGATCCATCCTCAAGACTCAGTAACCCAGTGGATTTTCGGTGGGAAGGGTCTCCAAGTCTGATCTTGCCCCTACTTATTCCTGCACCATGTAAATCAGACGCTGGCAATGGTTGCTGGAACCTATCAGACCTTGGGGCTGCGGACTAAAAAATTGTCTGAACGCATCGGTCAGATGGCCACCTTCTCCACCGCTCCTTCTGTGACTGACCGAAGCCTCAGCAACACGTTATCCAGGACCAGGAAATTGTAACCTCCCAGGCTCTGGAAACACGTTGCACAAACCTTTCTGTAAGGCCTCCTGGAGATGTTTCATCCTCTGCTCCCGGCTGGATAAGTTCCGCAACCTTACCCCTGTAATGTGGATCAAGAAGGGTTGCCAGCCAGTACTGATCCCTCTCCTTGATACCACGAATCCGAGGGTCCTTTCGCAGGCTTTTCAGGATCAGGGAGGCCATGCAGCTTAGTTTTTCTGAGGCATTCGGTCCTGAGTCCTCTGGGTCACTAAGCACGACATGATCCGCAGCCACCTCCTCCCAGCCACGTACAAGTCCATGGGTTTCTGGGGACTGAAAACGATCCCTTGAAGACTGCTGCTGATGCTGAGTGCTAGGCTCCAGCTCCATGCTGACAAAATCCTCCTCCTCCTCTTCCTGTGAGATTGGCGCGCCTGCAGGAATACTGTCTGGATAAAGGGGGCCTTGAGAGGTAAGGAAGTCCTCCTCTTCCACCCTCTGTTTTGCCTCAAGTGCCCTGTCCATTATTTCACGCAGCGTGTGCTCCAACAGGTATACAAGAGGGACAGTATCACTGATACATGCACTGTCACTGCTCACCATTCTTGTGGCCTCCTCAAATGGTGACAGGACAGTGCATGCATCCTTGATCATGAGCCACTGGCGTGGAAAAAAAAATCCAAGCTCCCCTGACCCTGTCCTGGTGCTATTCTCGCACAGATACTCATTGATGGCCCTCTGCTGTGTGTGCAGCCGCTGAAGCATTGCCAACGTTGAGTTCCACCTGGTGGGCATGTCGCAGATGAGGCGGTTCTTGAACAGGTTGCATTCCTTTTGTAGGTCAGCCAGCCGAGCACTGGCATTATATGACTGGCGGAAATGCCCACAGACTTTCCTGGCCTGCCTCAGGAGATCCTGTAAGCCCGGGTACCTGCACAAGAACCGCTGCACCACCAAATTAAGGACGTGAGCCAAACAGGGCACATAGATCAAGTGTCCCTGTCGGAGGGCGGAGAGGAGGTTGATGCCATTGTCACAAACCACCATTCCTGGCTGAAGCTGGCGTGGCATCAACCACCTCTGAGCCTGCCCCTGCAGAGCTGACAGAATCTCTTCCCCAGTGTGGCTCCTGTCCCCTAAGCAGACTAACTCAAGCACCGCATGGCATCTTTTTGCCTGAGTGCTTGCGTAGCCCCTAGAACGCCTACAGAGCACTGCTGGTTCCGAGGACAAATCTGCACAGGAAGAGGCCATAGAGGAAGAAGAAGAGGAGGGGGTGGAGGAGAGAGGTGTGGCAGAATCACCACTAAAAGCATTTTGGAGGCGTGGTGGCGGAACAAGCTCCAACAATACTGTACCCTGTCCTGCATCCTTCCCAGCTGCCAGCAGAGTTACCCAGTGCGCCGTGAAAGAAAGGTAACGTCCCTGTCCATGCCTGCTGGACCATGAGTCAGTGGTAATATGCACCTTACCACTAACCGCCCTGTCCAAGTAGGTCAAGACATTGCCTTCCACATGCCTCAGTGGCGTTTGGGAACCTGCCACTGTGGTACCGCACATTCCACAAATTCACGAAAAGGGGCAGAGTCTACCAGCTGAAAAGGCAGCAGTTGGAGTGCTAGCAATTTAGCCAAGCTAGCATTCAGCCGCTGGGCATGTGAATGGCTGGGACCGAATTTCTTTCACCGGTTTAGCAACTGGGGTAGGGAAATTTTCCTGCTACAATCGGACGTTGGAGTAGTGATAGCAGATTGCCCGCAAGTTCTTGGCACACCTAATTCTACACCTTTATTCCTCTCAGTGCAGGTTTCTGAGAGGACTGAAGGTATAGTGGGGTTGGAGATTCCAGCTGATGAGGAGCAAGGAGAGGTCTGCCTTGTTCTTTGGTGTGGGTCTTTTAAGTACTGTTGACAATGAACTGCATGGGAGCTCGACATATGTCTGGTCAAGCACGTGGTGCCCAAGCGGCTGCTGTTTTGGCCATGCTTGATACGCTTCAGACATATGTTGCAAACAGCAACGGTGCGATCTGCTGCACACGTCTCAAAAAAGGCCCACAACAAATAACTTTTGGAAAACGTGCAGAGACAGCAGCGCCCTGCACATGCGGAGCTCTGCGTTGTGATTCAGTCGGTTGGCTGCCCTTAAGCTGGCCCCTGGATGGCATCCTGCTTCGTTGGAGATGTGCCTCCTCCTCCTCCTCTCTCCTATCAGGCACCCATGTAGAGTCAGTGACCTCATCATCCCCTCCCTCCTCGCAACTGGAGCAAACCTGGCAGTATGCTGCAGCTGGGGGAACATGAATGCCAGTTTGTTGACCTTCTTGGGCACCCCCTCTCTCTGGGCTCACGTTACTGCCTTCCTCAAGCTGGGTACCATCATCGGAGCCTTCAAAACGCTGCGCATTCTCCTGCAGCAAGTACTCAACACTGTGATCGAACAGTTTGGAGGACTCCTCCGTGCATGATGTTGGGCCAAGGGAATGAGTAACTGATGACATTGAGCCAATGGAATAGGCCACTTTGGCAGCTGCATTGACAGCCAAAGTACTCTGAGCCTGGGTGACAGAGGATGAGGACGACTTTGTGATACACTCTACCAACTCTCCTGCATGTTGTGGCTCAACACGAAAAAAAGGACACGCGTGCCCCACGGCCACATGCTGAGGATGCACCGTGTCCAGGACCAGCACTGTTGGCTGTAGACACAGAGCCTGATTGCCCTCTTTTAGTGACCTGTGAGCATATGCCTCTCCTTGTTGGCCTTCCAGACATACTGTAAAATTAGACTAGCAAAACACCGCCTGAAGTTTACTAGAAAAAGTACACCAGGAATGGCCTGCAGTCAGATATAGGCTTGGTTAGACTGGATGCAGTGGATATATATATGTAGGAGACAGTATATATATTTTATGCACTGCAGATCACTAAATCACCTGCCTTGCCTGCCTGCCTGAAAGTGTATTTGAAGAGGTACACCAGGAATGGCCTGCAGTCAGGTATAGGCTTGGCTAGACTAGAATGCAGTGGATATACAGTATATGTAGGAGACAGTATATATTTTATGCACTGCAGATTACTGAATCTCCTGCCTGCCTGAAAGTGTATTTGAATATATACACCAGGAATGGCCTCCAGTCAGATCTAGCTACACAGGATACAGTGTATATATATATATATATATATATATATATTGTGACAGCAGGAAGGTAAAGTCACCTGGTTGCATCCAGGGGGGTAGATATATTTCGCCCAGATTCAGGCTTTACGCCGACTTATACAACTAGGTGGAGAGTTGTATAAGGCTAGTGGGCTCATGGATGACTCATACCTCTAGGGAGAGGGCTGGGCGTCGTACAGACAGGGAGTTGATGAGGCCAGCTGAAGCTTGTCAGCTCATTTAGGCCTCTATAAGAACTCCCAGCTTCATTAGATGTTAGCTCATGCCTGGAGCCAGACCTGTGTGGACTGTCTAGGGAGAGTGAACCCCTGTGCGGTGAGACAAAGCCTGTGTGGCTATTTGCTTGGACATTTAAAACCAGGGACTTAGGGACTAGGACAGCACTAGGCTGATCCCAGTTGTTAGTTAGGAAACCTGTATGTTTAGTCAGAGGTCAAGTTGACCAGGATTTATTTTGTTTATGTTTCTTTTGCTTTGCTGTGTTTTGTCACTGTAAATAGAAAATAAACCGCACCTTTTTGATTTTGAAAACCACAACCTCCGTTTGCTGGGCCTGTTTTTGTGTGGGGAGCCCATCTCGGGGGTCACACACACCCGCTGCCGAGCTAACCCCCTCACAGTTGGTGGAGAATGCGGGCAGTTTTTTTTTAAGCCAGCATGGAGGAGATACTGAAGCAGCTGGCTCTAGCAAATGCCAATCAACAGCAGACAAATGCAGGTTTGCAAAAGAGCCTTGCAGCTCAACAACAGAACTTCGCAGCCCAGCAGGAAGCTCATCAACAGAGCCTTGCAGCCCAGCAGCAGACAAACGCAACTTTGCAACAGAGTCTGGAGGCTCAGCAACAAGCCCAGCAGCAATCTGAGGCCCGCTTCATAGACCTGTTGCAGAAGCAAGAGCAGAGACTACAACAACAGATGGAAGCAGCAATGCAGCAACGTCCGCAGACCAGTGAGGAAAGCCGTCCCACTAATACCGCGTCCTTTGGGGTGAGTCGTTTATTGACAAAAATGACTGGAGAGGATGATCCAGAGGTATTTTTGACCACATTTGAAAGGACCGCTGAAAGAGAAAAGTGGCCTGAGGAGCAGTGGGCTGGACTGGTGGCTCCTCTGTTAACTGGTGAATCGCAGAAAGCTTACTATGACCTAGAGCCTAACCAAGCAAAAGACTATGTGATGCTAAAAGCTGAAATATTGGCAAGGCTGGGTGTCACCCAGGCTGTCCGGGCTCAGCGTGTGCATAACTGGACTTTCCAGCTTGGAAAACCCCCCAGGTCTCAAATGTATGATCCCATTCACCTGAGCAGAAAGTGGCTACAGCCAGAGACTTTGTCCGCACCAAAGATTGTGGAACGTGTTGTAATGGATCGGTTTTTGAGAGCTCTTCCTACTGCCATCCAAAAGTGGGTAAGCCATGGAGACCCAGAGACGGCCGATGGTCTTGTGGATCGTGTGGAGAAATACTTGGCTACAGAGAACCTGACGGCCTCTTCCAGAGACACTCGGACTTTCCACCCTAAGACCAGACCATCCCCAGGGGCGGATAAGAGGATTCCAAGGGGTGAGGGTGGAGAGAGTGAGAGGGTGGGAGCTCTACCCCAAGTTTGGCGAGAACAGCCTGGGAAATCAGCGGCTCAAGAGGCCGCAAGAAGGATCGTTTGCTACCGCTGCCGGCAAGCGGGACATATTGCAGCCAATTGCCCGGTTGTGGAGGAACCCATGCAGTGTGACTTTCTGACGGGCAGACGTCAGTCGCTGTGTGCGACAGTCGCATGCACTGCCATTCGAGGAACTGAGAAACATTTATGCAAAATGTGTGTTAATGGTAGAAATGTTGTGGTATTGCTGGATTCAGGTAGCCTTGTGACCCTGATAAAGGCTGAGTTAGTTAAAACAGAGGTCTCTGGGAATAGCAAGGTAGCTGTTATTTGTGTGCATGGGGACACCCGAGAGTATCCAGTGACTACAGTGTGTTTCGAGACCCCCAAAGGTACCCTCTCTCATCCAGTGGGCTTAGTATCTCAGTTACCGCATGACGCCATTGTGGGAAGGGATTTTCCGAAGTTCTGGGAACTGTGGGATGATCCTGAGCCCCCCACTGGTGCCCCTATGTACCAGGAATGTGATAGCCAGAACTCCCCTGAGAGTGGTGAGGACTCTCCGGAATTTCCCTTATCAGTATTGGCAGGGGAGACTCAAGAAACTGGAGAGGAGCCCACCTCCTCAGACGAAAACCTACCGTCTGTGGAGTTTTCTGATCTGGAGGTTCACAGGGAAAATTTTGCCACAGAACAGTTAAAAGACCCCGCCCTAATAAAGGCACGGGAAAACGTAGTGGAAATAGATGGCGAGTTAGTGAACCCAGATAATACCTGCACTTACCCATACTTCAGCGTAGAGAAGGACCTACTGTATCGGGTGGCAAAAAGGGCAGAAGAAACCGTTGAGCAGCTTGTGGTGCCCAAACCTTACAGGAAGTTGGTGTTGGAGTTGGCCCATGGGCACATTCTTGGAGGTCATCTGGGGACAGAGAAAACCCGAGAGAGGGTATTACAGAGATTCTATTGGCCGGGGGTGATGAAGGACATAGAAAATTATTGTTCCTCCTGCCCTGTGTGTCAGAGGTCGGCCCCGATGCCACATTTCCGTAGCCCGCTGGTCCCTCTACCCATCATTGAGGTCCCGTTTGAGAGGATCGCCATGGATTTGGTAGGTCCTATAATCAAGTCCGCTAGGGGGCACCAGTACATATTAGTTATAATGGACTATGCCACCCGTTATCCAGAAGCGATCCCTCTCCGAAATACCTCGGCCAAAACCATAGCCAAAGAGCTATCTCTTGTGTTTAGCCGGGTGGGTATTTGTAAAGAACTGCTTACGGACCAAGGTACACCCTTTATGTCCCGGGTTATGAAGGAGCTGTGTAAATTGTTCAAAGTGACGCAATTACGTACATCTGTGTATCACCCCCAAACCGGATGGGAGCTGGCGATTTTGTAACGATTTTCGTCAGTTGAACAAAGTTACAAAATTTGACACCTACCCCATGCCACGTATAGATGAGTTGATCGACCGGCTGGGAACAGCCCGATACATGACGACTCTTGACCTCACAAAAGGGTATTGGCAAATCCCCCTGGCCAAGTCGGCCAAAGAGAAAACCGCATTTGTAACCCCAGACGGGGCGTTCCAATACAAAAGAATGCCGTTCGGGTTACAGAATGCGCCGGCCACATTCCAGCGGAAAATGGACCAGATGCTGAGGCCCCATCGGAAGTATGCTGCGGCTTACCTGGATGACATAATTGTCCATAGCACAGATTGGGCCTCACATCTGCCAAAAGTGCAAGCAGTCCTGGACTCTGTTCGGGAAGCGGGGTTTACGGCTAACCCCAAGAAGTGTACCATTGGGCAGGAGGAGGCCAAATATCTTGGGTACACCATTGGGAGGGGAGTAATAAAACCCCAACTCAACAAAGTCGAGGCCATCCAGAGTTGGCCACGTCCCAACAGCAAGAAGCAGGTACGAGCCTTTCTGGGAATCGCTGGGTATTATCGGCGATTCATTCCCCACTTTGCTTCTAAGGCTGTGCCCCTAACCAACCTGACGAAGGGGAAAGGGTCGGTCATGATTAAATGGACCCCCGAGGCTGAGGCAGCATTCCAATTCTTGAAACAAGCCTTATGTAGCCAGCCAGTGTTGTACTCACCCGACTTCTCTAAAGACTTTGTCGTACAAAGTGATGCGTCAGATGTGGGGTTAGGAGCAGTATTGTCCCAGGTCTGGAACGGGGAAGAGCACCTAGTCATTTACCTCAGCAGGAAGTTGAAGCCCCATGAGGTAAATTACGCCACCGTTGAAAAGGAGTGTTTAGCGGTGAAGTGGGCTCTAGATTCCCTTCGGTACTACCTGCTAGGTAGGCACTTTGACATGGTTACGGATCACGCTCCGTTAAAGTGGATGGCTCAAAACAAGGAAACAAATAGAAGAGTGAATAGGTGGTTCCTGGCCCTCCAGGAATTCAACTTCACAGTAAAGCATCGCCCTGGCGTTCAAATGGGGAATGTGGATGCTTTGTCTCGAGTACATGAATGCCTGATTGCTGGTGTTCCAACCCCGAGGTTAAAACAAGAGGGGGGGGTATGTGACAGCAGGAAGGTAAAGTCACCTGGTTGCATCCAGGGGGGTAGATATATTTCGCCCAGATTCAGGCTTTACGCCGACTTATACAACTAGGTGGAGAGTTGTATAAGGCTAGTGGGCTCATGGATGACTCATACCTCTAGGGAGAGGGCTGGGCGTCGTACAGACAGGGAGTTGATGAGGCCAGCTGAAGCTTGTCAGCTCATTTAGGCCTCTATAAGAACTCCCAGCTTCATTAGATGTTAGCTCATGCCTGGAGCCAGACCTGTGTGGACTGTCTAGGGAGAGTGAACCCCTGTGCGGTGAGACAAAGCCTGTGTGGCTATTTGCTTGGACATTTAAAACCAGGGACTTAGGGACTAGGACAGCACTAGGCTGATCCCAGTTGTTAGTTAGGAAACCTGTATGTTTAGTCAGAGGTCAAGTTGACCAGGATTTATTTTGTTTATGTTTCTTTTGCTTTGCTGTGTTTTGTCACTGTAAATAGAAAATAAACCGCACCTTTTTGATTTTGAAAACCACAACCTCCGTTTGCTGGGCCTGTTTTTGTGTGGGGAGCCCATCTCGGGGGTCACACACACCCGCTGCCGAGCTAACCCCCTCACAGTATATATATACAAAGCCGGGATGTATATATATACTAAATACACTCTAGCTTACTGAACCAACTGCCTGCCTGAAGTATATTAGAAACAGTACACCAGAAACGGTCTGCAGTGAGATCTAGCCAAACTGGTTACAGTGTATATATATATATATATATATATATATATATATATACAAAGCTGGGATGTATATACTGTATATACTAAATACATTGCAGCTAACTGAATAAACTGCCTTCTCAAAGTAAATGAAATGACTCTCTCTCTATCTCTCTCTCCGCCACCAACACACTACACAGGGCCGACGTGCAGGCGGCCTTATATAGTGTGGGGCGTGGACTTAACCCCCTGAGCCATAATTGGCCAAAGGCACCCTGCCTTTGGCCAATTATGGCTCTCTTTGCTGACGGCGCTGTGATTGGCCAAAGCATGTGGGTCATAGTGCATGCTTGGCCAATCATCAGCCAGCAATGCACTGCGATGACGCAGTGCATTATGGGGTGTGACGCGCTGCTCGAATTTGGCGCGAACGACCCATAATGTTCGATCTTCGTCGAACGATCGAACAGCCGATGTTTGAGTCAAACTCATGTTCGACTCCAACAGAAAGCTCATCCCTATTGAACAGTCCTTATGTTTCTCTCAGTACAAGTTTCCTTTAAAAAAAAAAAAAAATACACCTTTATAATTAGTTGAGCACAGTCAGAGAGATAATAATTGAGTGCTCATTTCAGTAAGGTATTAGACAGCGTTGCAGTTACAGATTTCTGCAATATTCTATACACCTCACATGAACAGATTGCTTCTGTTCTTTCCAGCTTTCTTGATCCCACCACATCTCACAGACCCTGTTAATGTGCTTCTGGCACTGGCAGTTTAATTAGGATTACCATGGCTAGTTGGCAGTGTTAGGCCATCACATTAATTTTTGATACAAACCTTAGTTTCAACTCATATCTTCAAAAGGACACTTGGCATGAACTTTTATCCCACTGAGTATGTGCAGATTTTCAAAAGAAAGGTACTGAGAGTATTATGTTTTTCCCTTTTATTAGATTAATAATTACACTTTACAAGAAATAAAGCAGAATTAAATACCAGGCAGTTTGTAGATTAGATACATAAATAAAAATGGATACAATAGATACAAAAAAGATACATAAATAAAAATTGTTTTTCAGTAGACCAGAAAATGCTTTGTATTCACCAACTGTAAACTTACACTATATTGTCAAAAGTATTGAGACTTTTGACAATGTGCGTGTAAAGTGTGTGCCTTTACACGCACATGAACTTTAATGGCATCCCAGTCTTAGTCCGTAGGGTTCAATATTGAGTTGGCCCACCCTTTGCCGCTATAACAGCTTCAACTCCTATGGGAAGGCTGTCCACAAGGTTTAGGAGTGTGTCTATGGGAATGTTTGACCATTCTTCCAGAAGCGCATTTGTGAGGTCAGGTATTGATGTTGGACGAAAAAGCCTGGCTCGCAGTATCCCAAAGGTGTTCTATCTGGTTGAGGTCAAGACTCTGTGCAGGCCAGTCAAGTTCCTCCACTCCAAACTCCTCCAGGCCGGTCACATGACTCCCGGTCGCACTGCTACTCCGATCCAGGGCTACAGCGGGAGGGGCCAAGATCTCCCTCTGACGTCAGCTGGGGAGTTCACGTGGCCTCTTGGCCCTGCCTGCTGTAAATGTCACACAGTATTTGTGCAGTGGTTTTCTTAGACAATTTTTTGGGGAATTTTTTTTTAATTAATAAAAAAAAAAAACATAATATATACCCCAATTTTTTTGAATAAAATGAAAGATGATGTTACGCCGAATATTGCTCTCACTGTAACATTTGAAGGGATACTTCATATGTGTGGTTCGAACACCATTTACATAAGCGTGCACGACTTACGTATGCATTCGCTTCTGCACGCGAGCACGGAGGGATGGGGGTGCTTTACATTTTTTTTCCTATTACAAGAAATGTAAACATTCCTTGTAATAGAAATAAGGATGACAGGTCCTCTTTATTAAGAGATCTGGGGTCAAAAAGACCCCAAATCTCTTCTTTACCTTTTAAAAAAGCAAAAGATCTTTTTTGATCTTTTGCTTTAAAAAAAAAAATTGTTACTTCCACCATGGACTAGAAGTGACGTCTCTCCGGTCCTCCAAGGCAACAGAAGCAATCAAAGTGGATCTACTCTTTGATCGCCTGTCTGACCAGTTGGCAGCACCGTCGAATAGTTTTTTGGGATGAGCTGGTGGAAATGATAAGCCCCAGAGACACCGGCAAGCGGCGGGAGGGGGGACGTCCCCTCCCACTGCTTCTGAAAGTGTTCCAGCCACTCATTAGCCTCTGGAATGCTTTCAAGAGAAAGCCAGCCGCTGGCTGAAAAAAAAAAACAATACTGGGATTATGACTGATATCTTCAGTCATAATCCTAGTAAACCACTTTCAAACCACAACATTTATATAGTAATTGAAGTGCCCGGTGTCAATGAATCCATCCATTTGTGAAGGAAAAAAGTGCCACTAAAGAAAAAGTGTTTTTCCTCTTCCCAACAGACGTACACCGCACTCACCAGAAAGATATGACCTATTTTTTCATGAAGGTCAAATATCGCTTATGTTAGATATCTCCACATGCATCTGTGGGATTTCTTGTCCCTTAGTGAAATCCTGGGCGATTCAATCTCACCATATATACTGGTGCTCCTGCACTTTTAAGGGACTTTGTATAAAACTCCCTCCTTGGGGACAAAGACAGAGGAATGGTCAGGCATATCTCAGTATACAAATGGAAACCGAAACTGAGGTTTTGCGCTCCAGACACTGGAAGTGATGTGTTTCAAAAGCCCCACCCAACACATTTCGTCTGACGTCATCAGAGGTATATTTGAAAAAAGAGGTCACATCTTTCTGGTGAGTGTGGTGTGCGTCTGTCGGGAAGAGGAAAAACACTTTTTCTTTGGTGGCACTTTTTTTCCTTCAAAAATGGACAGATTCATTGGCACTGGCCACTTCAATTATTATTATGGTCTTCAACATAATTGTATTTGAGTTATGTGATATTTTTTAATACATTGATGTTTATTGAACACATTTATGAATTTTTGTTGATTGCTGAATTGTTACTGTTTGGAGCGTGGTCCATTTCTAAAATATGTAAAAAAAAAAAAACAACAACACCAAAAAAAGCTACGCGCTTTACAAATGTGCTCTGAACTCCAACAGTTTTAGAGTGCTGGAAAATTAAGCAAAAAATAAAAATGAAAAAAAGATGGGAGGAGAAACAGTCATGTGACATGTCACGTCACAGAGATATCTCTGCTCTATTAATTAGAATAATTTATTACAGAGAAAAGAGGAAAAAAAATAAGCTTATAACACAACTTCATGACCGCATAGCTGACTTAGAAAGTAAGCATAAAAAAAACGGGGACCACTCCCTATTACCACAACTGAATTCCAGTAGGGAAGAGCTAAGACTGGTATTGAAATCAGACTACGACCTTTACTATAAAAGACTCCGACTATCATTCTACTCCCAGAACAACAGAGCAGGAAAATTATTAGCATCTCAACTAAAGAAAAAGCAAACGCAAGCGAAAATATCTATGATTAAACATCCCACTAGCAACAGCTCATATCAGAATCCCAAAGACATAGCGAACACATTTAAATACTTTTACGAAACCCTATATAACCTTAGCCAGGACAAGACTACCCACCAACCCACAGAAACTGAGATCATTGACTTTCTCAAACGGATTGACCTCCCATCCATAGATCAGGGGACATTATGCACACTTAACGAACCCTTTACAGAGGACGAAATCAAGGACGTAATTAAGACACTCCCCAAACATAAATCCCCAGGAGCTGACGGGTTCTCAGCCGAATACTACCAAACATTCTCCTCGTTGCTCGCCCCCCGACTAGTAGAACTATACAACACAGCGGCAAACTCAAGTATATTCCCAAAAGAAATGCTCCAAGCAATTATAGTGACTATACCAAAACCACCCCCAGAACTATAGGCCCATTTCACTTTTGAACTCGGACCTAAAAATCTATGCAAAGATCGTAGCAAACAGATTACTTCATGTGACCCCTACACTAATAGGACTAGATCAAGTAGGTTTTGTTAAGGGCAGACAGGCCACAGATGGCACTAGAAAAATTATCAATCTACTTAGAAACGCAGAAATTACACGTACACCTAGCATCTTTGTAGCCTTAGACTCCGAAAAGGCGGTTGATAGAGTCCACTGGTCATACCTGTCACATACGCTACATAAATTATGCATAAGAGGATTCTTGCACTCAGCGATCATGTCTCTATACAAGAATCCTTCAGCCAGAGTGTTTACATCAGGGATGCTCTCTGATCCCTTCAATCTTACAAATGGAACGAGACAGGGCTGCCCGCTGTCTCCAATTGTCTTTTCACTAGCAATAGAACCCCTAGCAGAACTCATTAGGTCCACTGAAGATGTCACAGGCCTCCATATAGGACACACATAACATAAAATAGGACTGTTCGCAGACAATGTGATTCTTACCCTGACCAACCCAATAATCTCCCTGCGTAAAGCCACAGAAATCATACAAGAATTTGGGAGAATAACTTATTATAAAATTAATACTTCTAAATGTTTTGCCCTACCACTTCATATCACCCAAAATAATGTAAACAAACTCAAAATACTATTCCCATGCACCTGGGATGCTCCTTCCATCACCTACTTAGGTATCCAACTAACCCACCCTACATCCAATCTATACTCTGACAATTTCCTACCCCTCCTAGAGCAGATCAAGAAGGACTTTACACAAATGTCCAAAATCCAACTACCATGGATAGGGCGGATTGCAGCATATCAGATGCAAGTATTCCCTAAGATTCTCTATCTTTTCAGAACCATTCCGATCCCTATACCTCATAAATTTTTCTCTGAACTGGCAAAACATCTGAATAGATTCATATGGGAGAATAAAAATCCTAGAATAGCGTTAAAAACTCTCTACTTACAGAAAAATGTAGGAGGAGGAAGCTCACCGAATGCTTATGCCTACTACACAGCCCCTCTATTGGACCAACTGAAATATTGGTTCTCCAGCCAGGAAGACAATCTCTGGAATCAAGTAGAAAGAGAGGTTACTCCAAGTCATGATCTGATAGAACTACTAATGCAGTGTTTCTCAACCGGGGTTCCGCGGAACCCTGGGGTTCCGCGAGAAGTCCCCAGGGGTTCCGCCGCGATTCAACATTGTGGCGGATGTATATCCATCCAATGTTGTTTTCACTGTTCCCAATGCGCGCTGACAGTGAGAACAGTCAGCGCGCATTGATACCCGATGCTCTCTCTGTAGTTCCGGCTCAGAGAACTCAGAGAGCGGAAAGGCAGAGAGCGGGAGTTTTAAAATTCGGCGGGGAGCCAAGCAGTGGTTTTGCTGAGTGGGGGGTGCAGATCGCACCCGGGTGACGCCTGTGGGCAGCGGCATCACACGGTCCGCACACCCCTGCACTGATCTGTGTCTCTCACAGCGGAGCGGACTTAAGCCGCCTCCCCGAGTCCTCCCTCCTCTGTTTACATATACACAGAACAGGAGGAGGCAGTCCGAGGAGGGACACCCGCTATGTCTATGCTGCGCTGTTCTGAGGTCTGAATAGTGTATTTTATGGACATGTGCTGGGGGCGCTATGGGAGGGGAGAGGGGGGGACTACTAGCACAAGTGGAGGTATCTATGCTGATGGGGGTCTATGCTGATGGAGGGGGTCTGCACTGAGGGGGGCTTTGCTGATGGAGAGGGGTGTCTATGCTGATGGGGGTCTGCACTGAGGGGGCTATGCTGATGGAAGGGGGTCTGCACTAGGGGGTGTCTATGCTGATGGGGGTCTGCACTGAGGGGGGCTATGCTGATGGAAGGGGGTCTGCACTAGGGGGTGTCTATGCTGATGGGGGTCTGCACTGAGGGGGGCTATGCTGATGGAAGGGGGTCTGCACTAGGGGGTGTCTATGCTGATGGGGTCTGCACTGAGGGGGGCTATGCTGATGGAAGGGGGTCTGCACTAGGGGGTGTCTATGCTGATGAGGGTCTGCACTGAGGGGGGCTATGCTGATGGAGGGGGGTCTGCACTGGGGGTGTCTATGCTGATGGGGTGTGCACTGGGGGTCTATGCTGATGGAGGGGGGTCTACACTGGGGGGTGTCTATGCTGAAGGGGGTCTGCACTGAGGGCGGCTATGCTGATGGAGGTGGTCTGCACTTGGGGTGCCTATGTGGGGGGTCTATGCTGATGGAGGGGGGTCTTCTCTGAGGTGGTCTATGCTGATAGGGTTTCTGCACTTGGAGGGAGGTCTATACTGATGGAGGGGGGTTTGTACTTAATGGGGGGTCTGTACTGAAGAGGGACTATAGTGGGTGGAGGGGGGTTGACACCAATTTTTTTCACACCGGGTGACACCAACCCTAGTGACGCCACTGATGGAGAGCGGGGAGCCGGGCATGGAGAGCTAGGCATGGAGAGCGGAGAGCCATGGGACCCGAGAATGAAGACTGGAGGCAGGGAGCACAGAGTGGGAGCCGTGAAAAGAGCCGAGAATGAGGACTATGGAGGCGGAAGCACCAGATCAGAAGGTGAGATCTGTCTCAATGGTAGCAGTAATGCACACTGTGGAGGGGGGGAGCAGAGAAAAGGAGCACATGGCTAGATTAGATAGAAGCTGAGTTCCTGTGTATGTCAGGGGTGAATGCAGACTGCTGGGGGAGGGAAGAGCAGAGAACAGGAGATGAGATCCTGTGTATAACAGCACTGATTGCAGACTGGGGGGGGGGGGGGTCAGAGAGTTGAGGCACACAGGCTGAATGTGACAGGAGGTGAGATTATAATAGCTTTATTTTGCCATATTTGTACATAATCCTATTATGATTCAGTCTCATCCAGCCACAGGCCCCTGCAGTCTGCATTCAGTCACTACCATACACAGGATCTCACCTCCTGCAAGATTCAGCCCCACTGTCAGCACTCTTCCTGGTACCACCCTCACGGGTTCAGAGGAGCTGGAACTATAGAGGAGGCACCAGGTATTAATGCGCATTGACAGTACTCGCTGTCAGTGCACATTGAAATCAACATTGGTATCATGTGCATATTTTTTCTGCACAGAAATATGCAACATGTATGCATTTCTCTGCAGAGAAAAATACTCAAATGATACCAACATTGTGGTGTGAACAGGGCACATAGAAATCAGTTATTTTCTTTATGTTCTAGCAGAGACCTACGTTAGGAAAGTGCATGTCTCTCTGCACATGACATGGACAAGACCAAAGTAGTCTATGCAGATCAAGTCTGCACCATCAATTCTTATGCATGAATGTTGTGAACAAGTCCCAACTGTTCCCGTAGTCTGCTATCCTATTTATCAGTTACAATATTTGGGAGTTTTGTTCAGTAAGGCCTCGTTCACAGCATATGTGCAAAAAATGGAAAATGTGTACAAATTTGACTTGCTTAAAATATTTCTTTTTCGTACATCACGGGACACAGAGCGACTTAGTCATTACTAATGGGTTATATAGATTACCTTCAGGTGCTGGCACTGGCCAATTCCAAACCGGAAGTACCCTCCCCTATATAAGCCCCTCCCATCCGGGAGCACCTCAGTTTTTTGCCAGTGTCTAAGGTGTTGGCCAAAGAGTAACATGTGTTTTCACTGGGCTTGCGTACAGGTTCTTTTGGGCCTTAGTAAGCTGTTCCGGATCCCACCAAAAAAGCTTCATAGCTAAACGGTCGGTACCCGGGCCTTGCAGCAGAAGAGCAAGGTTTTGCCTGTAATGCCTCTCTTAGGAGGGCTGGACCCTGGGATCCAGAGCTCTGGTCATACCCACGACCAAGATGTTGTCTGTGCAGGGTGCTATACAGGTCCAGGGGAGTGGAATCCTTGGGAACCCGGTCCCTGAAGGTTTAATTACAATGCCTGCCGTGATAGGTGAAGTTTGGGCTTCTGTGGACCAAACAAAGTCCTGCGGCGGGGATCAGGTAAGTGGGGGCCCCCAGGAACTTGGTTCTATTGGGGGACCCCCAAGCCTAATTTGTCTTTCTGTCTGTTACCTAACGGTATTCCCGCTAATATCTGTGTATGCCTGTAACTACTGAAAATGTAAAATTTTAATAGTAGTCGAGAAAAAAAAAAAAGGACCGCGGTACCTGTGTTAAACCACTAGAGGCCGCTGTAGTCCATTTTTCTTGTCATGTGGATCTTTGGTTTTCTCAAGTCAAAAGATCCAGGCAGTTGGTAAGTTCCTCTGCCCTGTTGCTGCGCTCATCCACCGCACAGGCCCTCCGGCAAAAAGGGCCCTGGCTCCTAGTCCCTGTTTGATTTCGAAAAGGGCGCCAATGGCGCACGGGCGCGCGCGCGGGCGCGTGCACGCGCCTCCTATGAAAAAAAAGGGGCGGGGCGGGTGGATGACGCTCGATGCGCGTCACGGCGCTTCTGCGCATGTGCAGGCGTCCCAGCTTGTATAAAGACACAGTACAAGTGTCAGCTGGATGTAAACAGAGCTAGCAACAAACAGTGGCACACAGAGGCGGTTGATGCAGGCATCCCCATAGAAAGGCAGTTTAGTGGACACCAGCTGGTATATAGCAGCAACTGTGTTAGACTATTACCAGCAAAAATTGGTGTATGACGACGGGAATACCTCAGCTTTGTGCTTAAAGGATATGTCGTCCAGACGTTCCGGAAATAGGTCTTCCAGGAAGCCAAAGGGGTCTCCATCGGGCTCTGAGGATATTGGGCATGCTTGTACTGCACCAATCTCCCCTGAGAATTCAGAGGTCAGTAGCCGTAGAAACCCCGCAGGAGTGCCTGGTGCTGCGGCTGTCCCCAGTCCACCTGCTCCTGTATATATAACAGAGGAGGTTTTATCCTCAACTCTGGGAGGATTGGAAGAGAGATTAACAGCATTGATCGCTGCTTCCCTGTCACAGGGAAAGCGTGTCCGATCTCCGTCTCCTCCTTCAGAGTGCCTGTTAGTGGAGGAACAGTCCCACACAGAGATTGACCTACCTGAAGGGGATCAGGATGAGGTTGATTCAGTTATGGAGGAATCAACAGTGGAAGAACCTTTCTCAGCATCTCAGGCTGAAAGATTATGGGTTCAGTCTCTGACTAACATGGTCCGATCAGCATTTAAAATGCCTCTGGCGGAACCACCATCCACTACGGTTTCCTCGCTGGGGTCGCTAAAAGCTCCCCAGGCTGTCTGTTCCTTCCCAATCCACCCTTTATTAGAAGGGCTTATTTACCAGGATTGGGAGCATCCTGATAAAATATTTGCTCCCCCCAAGAGATTTCCGGTGATCTATCCCATGGAGGATAAGTTCATAAAAAAATGGAGGGTCCCTACAGTGGACGCAGCCATCTCTTCTGTGAACAAATCACTGACATGTCCAGTAGATAATGTTCCAATGTTCAAAGACCCAATAGATAAAAAATTGGAGTCTTTACTAAAATCTGCTTTCTCTACAGCAAGCATGGTGACACAACCTGCGGTAGCAGCGATTGGAGTCTGCCAAGCAGTGAAAGATCAGTTGAAACAAGTCTTAAGGGACTTAGCAGATCAGCAGGCTCTTGCCCTAGCTGACCTGCCTAGAGCCTTGTGTTTTGCGGTGGACGCCATAAAGGATACAATCCAACAGGCCTCCCGCTTTACGCTGTCTGTAGTACATATGCGTAGGCTTCTGTGGCTCAAAAACTGGTCTGCTGAAGCTCTCTGTAAAAAACTGCTGGTTAGCTTCCCATTTCATGGAGAACGCTTATTTGGAGAAGATCTGGACAAATATATCCAGAAAATTTCTGCCGGTAAAAGTTCACTCTTACCGGTTAAGAACAAGGGTAGAAGGCCTTCTTTTAAGAGGCCTACTTCTCCAGTCCCAGGCACATCGGCTGTGAAGCAGTTCCGACGGCCTCCGCGGTCAAATTCAGGGGGCAGAAATCAGGGACAATCACAGGGTAACAAGAAGCCCTGGATCAAGAGAGGTACAAAACCTCCCCCCAAGGCATGAAGCGTTGCCCCCACTCAATCGGGTGGGGGGAAGACTTCAGTTGTTCACAGAGACCTGGCGGGACACCATCAGAGACAGATGGGTGCTCTCCGCAGTAAGTCTGGGATACAAGCTGGAGTTAAAAGGCACTCCTCCTGCCCAATTTATGAGGTCAAACGTGCCAAGAGATCCCCAGAAGAGAGGATCCCTCCTTCTGGCACTAGAACAACTATTGCTCCAAGGTGTAATCATGAAGGTTCCCCTGGAAGAAAGCGGATTCGGGTTTTACTCGAACCTTTTCACAGTCCCCAAACCAAATGGGGACGTGAGGCCCATATTAAATCTAAAAGGGCTAAACAAGTTCCTAAATATCAGGACTTTTCAGATGGAGTCGATCCGAACGGTGGCCACCGCCCTACAAGGGCAGGAATGGTTAGCCTCGATCGACATAAGGGATGCTTATCTGCATATTCCCATCTTTCCGGCCCACCAGAAATTTCTACGCTTTGCAGTAGAAGGGCGCCATTTTCAGTTCAGAGCCTTACCTTTCGGTCTGGCCACAGCACCACGAGTGTTCACAAAAATTCTGGCCCCATTATTGGCCAATCTAAGAACACAGGGTGTAACGATAATGGCATATCTAGACGACCTGCTACTAATAGACCACTCAGTGGAAAAGCTGGAAGTAGCTATTCACAAGACAATCAAGTATCTGGAATATCACGGTTGGATTATCAACCGGGACAAGTCAGCTCTAAGACCAGTCAAAAGTCTGGAATACTTAGGGCTAAGGCTGGATTCAAATCAGAGAAAGATTTTCTTACCTCCAGAGAAGGTGTCGTCTTTAAAAGATTTGACCCACTTAGTGGGTACAAAAAGAAAACCATCCATACGCCTCTGCATGAGGCTGCTGGGAAAAATGGTGGCTTCATTCGAAGCGGTACCCTACGGTCAATTCCATTCAAGGAATTTGCAAAGGGCCATACTGTCAGCCTGGAACAAAAAAGTTCAGGCTTTAGACTTACCAATGTCCCTGTCCCCTTCCGTTCGCAAGAGCCTCCATTGGTGGTTGGTGCCCCAGAATCTGGAAAAAGGGAAACCCTTCAGTCCGGTTTCTTGGAAGGTAGTCACTACAGATGCCAGCCTCTTAGGCTGGGGGGCAGTACTGGAGCAATGGTCTCTCCAGGGCAAGTGGTCAGAAGCAGAAAAGGCCCTGCCCATCAATCTCTTAGAGATACGAGCAGCCCGGTATGCCCTAGTAGCATGGACATCCAAACTCCAAGGGTCCCCTGTCAGAATTCAATCAGACAATGCCACAGCAGTGGCATATATCAATCACCAGGGTGGCACCAGGAGTCGTGCAGCCCAGAGGGAAGCAAATTGCATCCTGGAGTGGGCAGAAAAATATGTCCCAGCCATATCCGCGGTTTTCATCCCAGGAGTGGAAAATTGGAGAGCGGACTTTTTAAGTCGCCAACAATTATGCCCGGGGGAATGGTCTCTTCACCCCGAGGTTTTCCAGGCAATATGCCAGCGGTGGGGAACACCGGATGTAGATCTGCTAGCATCCAGATTCAACGCAAAGGTGGACAGATTTGTGTCTCGCACAAGGGATCCTCTAGCTTGCGGCTCGGATGCCCTAGTGTTCCCTTGGGATCAGTTCAAGCTGATATATGCATTCCCACCGCCACAATTGTTACCACGATTACTCCGCAGAATCAGGGTAGAAAAGAAACCAGTGATTCTGGTGGCTCCAGCGTGGCCCCGAAGGGCATGGTACGCGGAGATTGTAAAAATGTCAGTGAGGAGTCCTTGGACCCTCCCACATCATCCGGACCTGCTGTTGCAGGGACCGATATACCACCCTTCCTTACCAGCCCTAGGTTTGACGGCCTGGCTATTGAAGCCCACATTCTGAAAAAGAGAGGGCTCTCTAATTCTGTGGTATCTACCATGATCAATGCCAGGAAGCCGGTATCCAGGCAGATCTATTATAGGATCTGGAAAGCGTACGTTACGTGGTGTGAGGCCAAGAAAGGGCATCCACGTAAGTACGTGATAGGGAGGATTTTGGACTTCCTACAGTGGGCTGTAGATAGGAAGCTAGCCTTGAGTACTATCAAGGGTCAGATTTCGGCCTTGTCAATATTTTTTCAAAGGCCCTTGGCTTCGCATTCACTAGTCAAAGCTTTCATACAAGGAGTGATGCGTATTAGCCCTCCGGTTAGTATTCCCATATGTCCGTGGGACTTAAACCTGGTTCTGTCAGTTCTACAGAAACAACCGTTTGAACCATTGCAACACATTTCCTTGGTTCTTCTCACCAGGAAATTGATTTTCTTAGTAGCCGTTTGTTCGGCTAAAAGAGTATCGGAATTAGCCGCCTTGTCCTGTAAGGAGCCATATCTGGTTGTCCATAAGGACAGAGTAGTATTACGTCCTCATCCAGCCTTTCTTCCCAAGGTGGTATCGAGATTTCATTTGAACCAAGATGTGGTTCTTCCTTCTTTTTTCCCCAAACCTAGCTCGGTAGAGGAAAAGTTATTACATTCTTTGGATGTAGTAAGAGCAGTTAAAGCTTATCTAAAAGCCACTGCTCAGATTCGCAGAACGGATACTTTGTTTATTCTGCCGGAAGGCCCTAAAAAGGGTCAGGCAGCATCAAAATCCACTTTAGCCAAGTGGATTCGACAGGTCATAATACAAGCCTATGGCTTAAGAAAGAGACCGCCTCCGTTCAAAGTTAGGGCGCACTCCACAAGAGCAGTTGGAACTTCATGGGCAGTGCATCACCAGGCCTCCCTGGCTCAAGTATGTAAGGCCGCAACATGGTCTTCAGTACACACGTTTACTAGATTCTACCAGGTAGACGTTAGAAGTCAGGAGGATGTCGCCTTTGGGCGCAGTGTGTTGCAGGCCGCAAAAGATCCTCATGCCTGATGGCGCCCAGCTTATGTATCCCTACCCCTCATTTGGCATTGCTTTGGGACATCCCATTAGTAATAACTAAGTCGCTCTGTGTCCCGTGATGTACGAAAAAGAAAAAGGGATTTTTATAACAGCTTACCTGTAAAATCCTTTTCTTGGAGTACATCACGGGACACAGAGCTCCCACCCCTCTTTTTGGGACACTTATTGCTTGGCTACAAAACTGAGGTGCTCCCGGATGGGAGGGGCTTATATAGGGGAGGGTACTTCCGGTTTGGAATTGGCCAGTGCCAGCACCTGAAGGTAATCTATATAACCCATTAGTAATGACTAAGTCGCTCTGTGTCCCGTGATGTACTCCAAGAAAAGGATTTTACAGGTAAGCTGTTATAAAAATCCCTTTTTTCGGCTTGTTGTAACGCAGGTCTCTGCAGGGACATAAAGAAAACAATTGATTTCTATGTGCACTGTTCACACTATAATGTTGGTGTCAGGTGAGTTCTAATTTTTATTCCATTATTTAAAGCTATTTCTACAATAAACGTGGTTATATCTACAGCTTGCTGATCAGATACGATGTTCCGAGAGCTGTAGATCTGAATTTTTTTTTAGGGGTTCCCCGAGATCTCAGACTTTTTGCCAAGGGTTCCTCCACGGTAAAAAGGTTGAGAAACACTGTACTAATGGCACCCACTATACATCACAAACCCCTGATACCAGATTACCCTACAATAAAAGCCACACTTGCAGCGTGGTCCCTATTCACCAAGATGAAATTCCCGGAGGAGTCCACCCACAAACTAGATATCCCTCTAACGACCTACACATTCCTCATTCAAAACTTCTCAACACATCTTTGGAAGAAAAAGGGCGTGCACTTTAACATTACAGACATAATTCACCCTACAGCAATTGATACCCTCATGATGCAGCAAATTAGGAGTTATAACAAAAGGAACCCTCACACTACCACGGAAATCCCATTAGCTCTATGGGACTTCTTCATGAACAAAGCCAAGACAAACACTAGGGGTATATCACTCTGCTATAGATTCTATAACCAATAACTAAAAAACTCCAAAACCCCAAATATGCTCAAATGGGAGGCTGAACTACAAACAACCTTTACATTTCCACAATGGCTGACTGCTATTATATATAATAGAATATCCTCAGCCTGTGTGGACCACTGGGACAACTCGTGTAAATTACTGCATAGATGGTATATCACTCCTACACGCTTACACATAATGAACCCCACTCTATCCCCACTTTGTTGGAGAGACTGTCAGACTAGAGGTAACCTCCTCCATATTATGTGGTATTGTAGCATATTAAGAAACTTCTGGGGAGAAGTATTTTTGCTTATTTCGGACATTTCCAAAACAAATTGTGCACCCACCCCAGAACTAGAACTTCTTACACTAGGGATAGAATCCTTCCCATATGCACAAAGGAAACTGGTAGTACATATCCTACATGCTGCCCGTATATCTATAGCTGCCAAATGGAGAACCTCAAACCCTCCGACTGTGTTAGAAGTCGTAAACAGAGTAAATGCTCAATGTGTAATGGAAAAGACGCTAGCGTATAAACTAGACCGAACACATGCTCATCAGAAAGTTTGGGATATCTGGTCCCCGCTACATAATACCCCTTAGCATTGATTAACCTATATGTTGATTACAATTATAAAAGCAAAGTGATGACTTGTGGTGTAGCAGCAATCTTAGAGCAGTGAAATTGGAACTAGCACTAGTATTCCTGATAGCCTGAATACGGGTATTGTTGTAGTGTTAACCTAATTATTGTATATAATATGATTATATTCTTAACTATCTTACTACTCTGTTCCAACATTATAGCTATAATTTTAATTCCATGATCAATAAGGGACGGCCAAACTCTGGGCCGCACTCTCTGTACCTGGACCTACACATAGTTAGCCTGCTCACAGCATGATCCTGGAAGGGGTGACAGGCTCTCCAACCTAATTTTGCATGTGCGTAAAGTTCCAGGACTGATACAATGGAGCCAACGCTCCTAAGTCAAAAGAAAGTTCCAGGAAGGACTGAGATGTTCTAAGTAGATTTGTGCTAAGTTTTCTTGTATGTATTACTTGAAGTTGTATGTACCTACATTAATGTACAATTCTTGCAACTGTACCTGTATGTAACTTTTATTTTCTTACTAAATAAAAATTTAAAGTAAAAAAAAAAAAGAATAATTTATTACAAATTGGGGGAGATTTACTAAAACCTGAGCACTCAGAATCTGGTACAGCTGTGTACGGTAGCCAATCAGCTTCTAACTTCAGCTTGTTCAATTAAGATTTGACAACAAAATCTGGAAGCTAATTGGATAATATGCACAGATGCACCAGAAGTAAATCCCCCTCAGTGTGGCCAGATTTTAATAGATGTGATGGCCAGTGGTGTGCGTAGCAAGGTTTTTGAGGATGACACAAAAATAATCAGGGCAATAACTTCACATCAGGATATAGAAGCTTTAGAGAAAGACCTGAATAAAAGAATGAAGTGGGCAACTACATCGCAGATGAGGTTTAATGTTGAAAAATGTAAAGTAATGCACTTGGGGGCTAAAATTTTAACGCAAACTACTCACTAAGGGGAGAACCTCTGGCGGAATCAAGGATGGAGAAGGATCTGGGGGTCTTAGTAGAAGACAGACTGAGCCATAGCATGCAATGTCAAGCTGGAGCAAGCAAAGCCAGACGACTATTAGCATGCATAAAAAACGGAATTTACTCCAGAGATAAAACGATAATCCTGCCACTTTATAAAATCTGGTTCGACCACATCTGGAGTATTCCGTCCAGTTCTGGTCACCAGACCTCAGGAAGGATGTGCTGGAGCTAGAGAGAGTCCAGAGAAGGGCAATAAAATTAATAAGCGGACTGGAGGACCTCAGTTATGAGGAAGGACTACAAGCGCTAAATTTATTCTCCATGGAGAAGAGACCCTTGAGAGGAGATATGATAGTGATATACAAATACCTTAATGGTGATCCCAGCATAGGTAGGAAACTTTTCAATCTCAGGAAGTGTAATGCCCTGTACACACGATCGGAATTTCCGATTTTCCGTTGGAGTTTAGAAATAGAACATGTTTTATTTTTTTCCGATGGAAAATCCTATCGGAAATTCCGATCGTCTGTGTAGAATTCCGACGGAGAAAAAAAAAACGTATGCTCAGAATCAAGTCGACGCATGCTCGGAAGCATTGAACTTAATTTTTCTCGGCTCGTCGTAGTGTTGTACGTCACCGCGTTTTTGAAGATCTGAATTTGGTCTGACAGTGTGTATGCAAGACAGCTTGAACAGAATTCCAACAGAAAATTCCATCGGATTTTATCCCATCGGAAGTTCCAATCGTGTGTACAGGGCATTAGAGGACATGGGCCACACAATGAGATCTGAGGAGAAGCAGTTTAACCTTAAAGTATAAGGCTACTTTCACACTGAAGCTCTGGATACACTGGAGGCGCTACCCCATTGATTTCAATGGGCAGGGGCGCTATAGGAGCGGTATTTTTACTGCTCCTACCGCGCTTCAAAGATGCGGCTTGCAGGAGTTTTTTGACCCTCCTGCAAGCGCACCACTCCAGTGTGAAAGTCCTCGGGCTTTCACATTGGATACAAAGTAGCGGCTTTTTCAGGGCGCTTTGCAGGCGCTATTTTTAAACTTTTCTTTTAGTTTTGGATAGAGTGGAGAGGGATTAGAACACTTGCCAGCTGTAATTGCTGTCTCTGCCCATGTTAGGGAGATTCACCCTCTGTATTTTTCCTGTTTACCAATGTCATTGAAAGTAAAAGAAAATCCCAAATTTTGGGTTGTCCCCTGAAAAGTAATAGAGAGGAAATCCTCCAATGGAGACACTAGTTCTGGTCCCCTGGGGGTCCCCAAGGAATTACTTTAATTTGTATTTGTATTTGAATTGCATTTCTTATTGGACATTTTCCTTTTTTGCACATATTTTTATTTCACTTACCTTGGGACAGTTCATTCCTTTTCCCTTGGATTATCATAATTTTTATCTATTGCAACTTCATACATATTCCTTCATTTGTGGATTTATTGTTGGTATTTTTCAATTTAATACAATTTTTAGGTCACTTAATTATCCACTTAAGCCTCGGACCAATACGCAGCATAAAGACCAGGCCCCTTTTTGCGATTCGGCACTGCGTCGTTTTAACTGACAATTGCGCGGTCGTGCGACATGGCTCCCAAACAAAATTGACGTCCTTTTTTTCCCACAAATAGAGCTTTCTTTTGGTGGTATTTGATCACCTCTGTGGTTTTTATTTTTTGCGCTATAGACAAAAATAGAGCGACAATTTGGAAAAAAATGCAATATTTTTAACTTTTTGCTATAATAAATATCCCCCAAAAATATATAAAAAAACATTTTTTTTCCTCAATTTAGGCCGATACGTATTCTTCTACATATTTTTGTTAAAAAAAATCGCAATCAGTGTTTATTGATTGGTTTGCACAAAAGTTATAGCATCTACAAAATAGGGGATAGTTTTATGGCATTTTTATTAATATTTTTTTTTTTTACTAGTAATGGCAGTGATCAGCGATTTTTATCGTGACTGTAACATTATGGCGGACACATTGGACACTTTTGACACATTTTTGGGACCATTGTCATTTTCACAGCGATCAGTGCTATAAGAATGCACTGGTTACTGTGAAAATGACACCGGCAGTGAAGGGGTTAACCACTAGGTGGCGCTGTAGGGGTTAAATGTTCCCTGCTTGTGTTTCCTTACTGAGGGGGTCGGGCTATGTGTCACATGACACCGATCTCCGCTCTGTGTACACGGAGCTGAGATCGGTGTCATTGTTACTAGGCAGAGCAGGGAAATGCTTGTTTACACAAGCATCTCCCTGCTCCATACCTTAGTGAGACGTTAGCGGGGAAGGGAAGGCAGGGGGGTCGCAAACGCGCCGCCGCCGGCGCGCACGTGCCCCCCACGTCAGGCAGTTAAAGGGGACGTACAGGTACGTGATTGTGCCTGTACGAACCATTCTGCCGACGTATATATACAGTGCATGGTCGTTAAGTGGTTATTTGGTTAGCGCGGCTACATTGTTTTATACAGTATGTTGCTTTTACAGGTATTTGAGCTGGTTTTTTTTTCTCTACCTCTAAATGATCTGTGACAGACCCAACCAGGACAGGGGCTTTTGGAGGGGACTGCAAGGTAGCTTCTTGCCTACTGACCATGGGCCCTGGCTTTTAAGGTAAGGTGACCAGATTTTTAAAATGAAATCCGGGGACATATTTATTTTTTTACTAGTAAAGGCGGCAATCTGCGACTCTCTGCCCATCGCCACCATCGCCCGCCTCACAGCCTGTCAAGTCTTACTCTTCGGGCCCCGGCTACTACTGGGTGGGGAGCGGAGGAAGATCACTCCACCAGGGAAGGCAAGGAGATGAGCAGGCAGGCGGCTGGCCGAGCAAAGGAGAAGAACATGCGAGCGGAGCTGGATGGGCATACACCTGAAACTGAAGAAATATTACCTTTGCTCTGACCAACACATGATCATCAGAAAGGGGCACAGATAATGGAAAGAAATAGACCCCCCCTAAGCTAGTAGGAGCGACGGAGCAGGGGTGTGTAATTCAGAATTTTTTTTTTTGTCTTTGAAATTGCCCCAGCCTCTGTTCAATTCCAATCCAGGGACAAAACCGGGGACAGACTTGGTCCGGGGACAGTGTCCTCAATCCGGGGACTGTCCCCAGAAACCGGGGATGTCTGGTCACCCTATTTTAAGGGGACTCTATTGTTGGGAGGTGCGTGCCTGGGGGACCCTTGGAGTGGTCTCGCTTCGGATTGTCTCCCTGAAATACACAGACTCTGGAATCACCCAAATGGTGTCAGAGACAGTAATACAAATGTCATAGGGATATAAAACACTCTCTATAAAACAAAGCAAAACATGTTTTGACTGCAGCTTCGCTAATGTGATACACATCAAAATCGTATGCGTAAACAGCTGATAAAACAGGACTTTCCCGGCAGTTTGTGCGATTCTTTGCATCATTTGCTTTATGTTTACCCGTGCGCGCCCATGCACACAACAGGATCTAACGCACCCCTGCAGGCTCCTCATTCCACCCGATCTCGCACAAGCTAAATACATTAAAACACTTTTCTGTGTCTCTACAGCTTGCTTGGACTTGATTGACTAGTAAATGCAGGCCGTCTTATCCAGGAAATCAGGTTATAGCACTGAGCATCTGATCAACACAAGGGCGCCTTTCCCAATATTCACAGAAACGTTGGGTTCTTGAACTCAAAGTGAATAAGAATAGACCGTGTATATACATACCCCTATAGATCTGTGCTTTATGTGATTTGTCTTCATCTGCTTTAAAGTGAACTGCAGATTCCGAAGCAATGTACAAACATGTAATATATTGCGGCTTACCAATCCTTAAACCTGGTGGCTGCATTCGTTTTTTTTTTTTACTTATCTCACATGAAGATCCTGCCAGTAACTGGGCAACTGTGTGGCACATAAGATTTATATATAAAAAAAATGAAAAGCTATGCACTTGGGGGCTAAGAATATGATTGCATCATATTTACTGGGGTGGGGGGGGGGGGTACAACTGGGGGAATCAATGGTGGAGAAGGATCCGGGTGTTCTAGTAGATCATAAGCTTAAAGGAGTTGTAAACCTTCAATGTTTTTCACCTTAATGCATGCTATGCATTAAGGTGAAAAACCTTCTTTAGTTCAACCGCCCCTCAGAGCCCCCGCTTTTCTTACCTGAGCCCGATCGTTCCTGCGCCGCGGACGAGCACACCAGCTCCAGCCGGTGTTTCGGGTCCTGATTGGATAGATTGATAGCAGCGCAGCCATTGGCTCCTGCTGCTTTCAATCAAATCCAATGAAGCGGGAGCCGGGGGTGGAGCCGAGTCCTGCTGTCTGTGTCAATGGACACAGAAGCAGGACACAGGAGTGCGCCTGCACGGGTGCCCCGAGGGCGAGAGCGGCTCTCCAACGGGGCACTTGAGAAAAGGAGGAGCCAGGAGCACCGCTGAGGGAACCTAAAAGAGGAGGATTGGGGCCACTCTGTGCAAAACCAACTACACAGAGGAGGTAAGTAGGACATGTTTGTTATTAAAAACAAACAAACAAAGGTTTTGTTATCCTTTAACCTCTTGCCGATCGTATACCGTAGATATATGGCGGCAAGGCGGCTTCCCTGTACACACACACAGATTCCTCTCTCAGCACCATAGGACTCTGTGGAAGTGCAGCACCAGGGATCTTTACTATCTTCCTTCCAGTGACTACAGGAACTGGGACAACCTCCATCCCTTGCTGCCACTCCTGCAGTGGATACAGCATCACCTACACTTCTCCGCATAGGGATCGAGCCTGAGCGGCACACTAAACAAACCATGGCCCACCGTGAAATCTGGTGGTGGCAGCATCATGTTGAGGGGATGCTTTTCTTCCGCAGGGACAGGGAAGCTGGTCAGAGTTGATGGGAAGATAAATGGAGCCAAATACAGGGCAATCTTAGAAGAAAATCTGTTAGAGTCTGCAAAAGACTAGAGACTGGGGTGGAGGTTCACCTTCCAGAAGGACAACGACCCTAAACATACAGCCAGAGCTACAATGGAATGGTTTAGATCAAATCATATTCATGTGTTAGAATGGCCCAGTCAAAGTCCAGACCTAAATCCAATTGAGAATCTGTGGCAAGACTTGAAAATTGCTGTTCACAGACGCTCTCCATCCAATCTGACAGAGCTTAAAGCGGACCTTCAGTCTTTTTTTCAACTTTCCATCTATTAAATCTTCTGCCCTAGTTGTTTTAACTTTGGATAGTAAAACATATTTTTTTTCTGCCAGTAAATATCTTATACAGCCCACTTCCTGTTTCTTGTCTGGTCATTAGCCTAGGCTTATGACATCATGCACAGCTCTCTCTCTCTCACTCTTGTGAGAGTTTGCCAGGAAGGGAGGGGGGTGAGTCATAAGAGGGCCAATGAAAGCTGCATGGCTGCAGAGCTGGATGTGTACCTCTGTGTGTCTGTGTAAATCCAGGAAATGAACAGGCAGCAGCTTCAGCTGCCTACAGTTAAAATGGATGCAGCCAGACTCAGTGGAGGGAGATTTCTGCAGCATATTTGGCAAGTACAGAATCACAGTATATATAAAATAATATGCAAAGTGGTTGGAGGGAAGCTTTAGAATGGCAAAGATGTTTTTATTACAAATTATGTGAGCAGACTGCAGTTCCTCTTTAAGATATTTTGCAAAGAAGAATGGGCATACATATCACTCTCTAGATGTACAAAGCTGGTAGAGCCATCCCCAAAATGCTCTAATTGCAGCAAGAGGTGGTTCTGCAAAGTATTGACTCCGGGGGACTGAATACAAATGCACGCCACACTTTCACATATTTATTTGGAAAACATTTGGAAAAACATTTATCATTTTCCTTCCACTTCACAATTATGTGCCACTTTGTGTGGGTCTATCCCATAAAATCCCAATAAAATACATTTACATCTTTGGTTGTAACATGACAAAATGTGGAAAATTTCAAGGGGTATGAATACTTTTTTAAGGCACTGTAAATGAATAAAAGCTGACCATTGTAAACAGTAGTAAATGGTTAGTCTCAACCCTCTAACCGCTACTTTGTCTGGACGGCTTGGTCTGTTAAGGGAAATTCAAAAGTAATAGACTTACTGGCCAGGTCACTGGAAAAAAGCCTATTTGGGGGGTTTAATACCTTCAGAGCACATACGCCAGAGACGTTACCAGCTGCATGTAGTGTAAATATCTCCTAAACTGTGCAAGTTAAACAGATATTCACAGTACCTACAGGTATTATAGGCTTACCTGTAGGTACAAGTGGTAAAACTGAGTTTACTACCACTTTAAAGTGGTTATAAACCTCAGTCATTAAATCTGAACAAAGCACATATATCTGAAATGTTTACTTGTCTATCTCCAAAGCTCTAAAGTGTAGTTTCTCTCTGATGCTTGGTTCCTCTAAAAGTTTTCTCGACACATGAGATATATTTATGATGGGGAGGGAGCTCAGGACACAGCTTGTCTATTCAGGACACAGCCTTCCTTCAGTCCTTACCCATGTCTGATGGGGGGGGGGGGGGGGGTGTCCCTTTCCTCTAATCAGCTGTCACATACTGTAACTGCAGCTCTCCACCCCCTCCTCTGTGATACTAACAGATGAAGAATGATTTTATCACAATTCTGCACTCTTAAAAGGATGTAGAGAAGATAAGAATGCAGATAAACAAGTAAAACTTATGTAAGATGATTTATTTCATCTCTGTGTATCACCTGAGGCTATTCACTTCATTGGGTATATGAAACGGTTTACAATCACTTTAAATAAAGAATTAAATAAAAAAAAGAAGCAATGTAGCCACTGGCTAGGCTACATTTCATATACAAATGAACTTTGGACTTACTGATGCAAACATGACATGTGCCCTTTCAGAAATAACTATTAACAATTGTGCTTCTTCCAGTCCGACAGCCCATGAGATAAACACTTTCCATCTGCAAGCTGTGGAGCACCGGTTATCACTTAAACAACATGTGATCAATCCGATCTTTGTGTTGGCACTTGATATTTACTTAAAAGATGTTCATCTTTGGCTGAAGCCTGTCTCTCATGCCTTTGCTGTGCTCCAGCTGGAGCAAAAGAGATAGGGAGAGCAGTGAGGCTCTCTAGAGAGATGGCTCCTGTCACAGAGATTACAATGGTTGTCATCTACTGATCAAAAAGGTTGAAAAATGCTGTAAAGAGCAAGAGATTCCACAGCTGGAAAGGGCTGTCAGCGTAAAAAGGGGAGCTTTGGAAATCCTGTAAACAAGCTGGTAACGTCCACATCTCCGGACTCGTGTTATCTCCGGAGTGGAATGCATTCTTGGGCTTTGCTGTTGCCTGATATACAGTCCAAGTGTGACCTGATGGATGATGAAGGAACAATTATATTTTTGGATAAGCTTCCTAGAAAAGCAGGTGAAAGTCTGTCCACACGTGTAGGCCAGGCCCATTTTAAAAACATTTCATACGTAGGGTGTTGGGAGGTCAGGTCAAGTTGAAACCATTGGCAAGCATTGATAGGGCAATCCACGTAAAAATGAATTGGGGAAGGGTTTTTATTAACAGTGACTTTGGGTAGTGGGATTCTGCATTTGAGATCCAATGCCTCCTCCCTGCAAGGTAGGGTGACCACATTTCCAAACTTCCATTCAGGGACACCCCCTTTCCCAAAAATCAGCTTGTTAACGAATCACAGCACAGTGATTGGACACAAGAGGCGGGATTTATGATTTCTCCAATCACAAGCAGGGGGCGGGGACTGTGCTTCTACAGGCATTCCCGGCCAGGAAAAGTACTGTCAGTGAATAAACTGGTGATGTGGCAGCCTTTTTTGGGGGCATTCGTTTGGCTTGGGGGGTGGCTGTGTCAGTTTCATTCCGGGACACTGTATTGTCCTGGAATGAAGGTGTCCGGGACAGACCTGCAAAATGCGGGACTGTCCCGGGCAATCCGGGACACGTGGTCACCCTACTGCAAGGTGATCTCACTTTTTCATAAATGTTCATACTTGTGTAGCGGACCCCTGAATTTGGGGGTCACTATGCCTGAAATTTAGAGGGTAGCCTGAGCCATAGTTTGGCTCAGGCTGTTTAATTTCCTTAAATTGGACTCTACTCTGCTGTGGTGTTGCCTGGGTGTATAGTTCCCCTTTGACCTGTAGGTAGCATTGTTGCCCAGGTCTCGGGTCGAACCACAGGTGGCATTGCGGCGTGATTGGGTGTCCTCTCTTGGCAGCTGTGCAGTGGGCGTGGTCTACCTGCTGTGCATGCCAGGAGGGGGTACATAAAGGGCAGACGCCATGCGTTAGGGAGTTCGGGAGTCGCGCCCTTTGGCCCTGCTGGCCAGGGGTGCATGAGTTGGTTCAGTCCCGGGCACCTTTTCCCCGAGGCTGCATCGTTCCAGGTAGGCCCAGTACCTTCAACTGAGGCCTACAAACCAAAACCACAGGAATCCCAGGGTGCCCGTGGGAGGGTTACTCGCTCTGAAGGAGAGGAAACCAGGGGAGGACCTGTCCGGAGGATCGGTGAAGGAAGTCACTGTCTCGGGAGAGGCCTGGTTACCTGTCAGAGGGAAGGATTCTGTGATCTGTGAAACAGCCCTGTAAAGTGCCCCATTGGCACCTACGGTCTCTAAAATTACAGGTGCTAAGGAGTTCTGGATTTAAGAACTAAAAGATTCTGTGGCAGAGGATCTTCTGAAAAGTAAATGTCTGTGTTTCACTCCGGCTGCTAGAACCGTGAGAGGGATCTATCCGGGTGAGCAATACCCACTCAGGCTTGAGTGGAGATGAGGGTAAATGGGTGCCGTGTGCCTGAACCTACTTCCCTACCCAACTCTATCTTCAACTTTTTCCCACTAAGTTCCAAGCAAGAAAAATAAACTCGTCTGTTGGAGTTTAACACTGTCTGGACATTGGCCTTCTTTAAGAGAGAGAATAGACTTTTCCCTACACTCTAGGGACGAGAACCAACGGAAGGAGGTAACTCGCTGTGGGACCCCAAAAAACTATTAACCCGCTCACCCTCCACAATATGGAGAATGCTGGGCATGTGGCATGGTGTGTTCTATCCTGCAAGTGAAGGTAAGCAGGACAGGGATCTGTGTGCTACACTAGTATAGGCAGGTGCAGTTTGTACTTCCACTGTAGGTTGTGCTCGACCGAAGCGGCAATTCAGGAGAAGAAGGAAGTTGTGAGGAACTTGGAACTTCCTGCAGTCAACAGGGGGAACAGCTGTCTGATTGGATGCTGATGCCCCAGTGGCCTTAGCAGTCATCTTGGGTCAGAGGAGCCTCTATTTAAGACTATGGCCCCTGGGTTTGGTGTGCATTTTGCGAGTGGCCAAAGTTGGGAATGGTTCCCCGTCTGTTAGGGAAAAGTGCTTAGAGATAGTAAAAGGTTCCAGGGGAGGAGGGGCAGTGCAGGGACTACATCTACCTCACTTCTGGAAGCCTCCCCTTTGGGAGATTCTGTCAGTATCGTTCAGGTATACAGACTGCTGTTACAGTTCGTAGGTGGCTCCAGATGGCTGTACCTACCCGCTGGGCCTAGTTGTACTGTGTTGAAACTGTCTACAGTATATTGCTCTTGCCTATTTTGGGCTCAGTGGTGTTGATTTACTAAAGGAAAATGGACTGTGCACTCTGCAAGAGCAGTTGCTCCAGAGCTTAGTAAATAAGCAGAAGTTCTGTTGACTTCCATCATCCAATCATGTGCAAGCAAAAATGTGTTTTTGTTTTTTATTTTACTTGCACGTGATTGGGTATTCTTTGCAAAGTGAAGCTTCACCTCATTTACTAAGCTCTGGAGCAACTGCACATTGCATAGTACACTGTCTATTTGTCTTTAGTAAATCAACCCTCTGTGTGTTTACTGCCTGACACATAGGGTGACCACATTTCCAAACTGCCATTCAGGGACACCCTCCCTTCCCAAAAATCAGCTTGTGCTGTAACGAATCACAGCACAGTGATTGGACACAAGAGGTGGGATTTATGATTTCTCCAATCACAAGCAGGGGGCTGGGATTGTGCTATTCCAGGCATTCCCGGCCAGGACAAGTACTGTCAGTGAGTAAAGCGGTGATGTGGCAGCCTTTTTTGGGGGCATCAGATTGGCCTGGGGGTGGCTTTGTCAGTTTCATTCCGGGACACTGTATTGTCCTGGAATGAAGGTGCCCGGGACAGACCTGCAAAATGCGGGACTGTCCATGGTCACCCTACTGCCACACCATGGTGCACCTTGCTCACACTACAAAATTGTATCCGGTTACCAATGAACTGGATGAATTTCAGTTATGCCTTGTACACACGATCGGAATTTCCGATGAAAAAGTCTAATGGACTTGTTTCATCAGAAATTCCAATTGTGTGTGGGCCCCATCGGACTTTTTTCCATCGGTGTAAAAAAATAGAACATGTTTCAAATTTTTGCGATGGACAAAACTCCTATAGGAAATTCCGATCGTCTGTGTGAAACTCCGACGGAGAAAAAACCCACGCATGCTCAGAATCAAGTCGACACATGCTCGGAAGCATTGAACTTCCTTTTTCTCGGCTCGTCTGTTTTACGTCACCGCGTTTTGGACGGTCGGAATTTACTCTGACAGTTTGTATGCAAGACAGCTTGAACGGAATTCCGATGAAAAATTCCATCGGATTTTAGACCATCGGATACTCCGATCGTGTGTACAGGGCATTAGTGGATGGCCCTGTCAGATTTTTGGCCAAACAGCAGCGGCATCCAATAAGATGCAGCCAATGTTTGGTTATTCTGTCAGCCGCCAGTGCCTGCTATCAGGATGGGGAGATTTGTCTATCAGCTCTGTTTAGTTGGGATGGAGGGAATGTGTTAGATTTTTTGGTTCAGGCTGGACAAAAAAATAATAATCTGTGTTTGACTGGTTATAGTGACATAGAGGGAAAATCTGGGATCTGTAGTAGGTATTGTACCACTAAACTTTATGAGCCACGGGGGGTTATTTACGAAAGGCAAATCCACTTTGCACTTCAAGTGCACTGCAAGTGCATTTGGAAGTGCACTTTGAAGTGCACTCGTGGGAGATGTAAGGGGGACATGCAAGGAAAATAAAAAAACAGTATTTTTGCTTGCACATGATTAGATGATAAAATCAGCAGAGCTTCCCCTCATTTCAGAGCTTCCCCTCAGATCTACAGCGACTGCACTTACAAGTGCGCTTGTAGTGCAGAGTGGATTTCCCTTTAGTAAATCAACCCCACTGGGTGATTTAGGTTGTCAGAACTTACCTATGACTAAAAAAGCAGTTGTGAGTGAACTGTCCCTTTAAGGCCCATCCCTCTGAAAAACGTACCTTCCCCATGCACCCCCACCATTTACTTCCTCTGTGGTCTTATCCCTGTGTAATCTTCTTCATTTGTTTGCCCCTAATGATTGCCTGCTAGGCACTAGCACTGCATCATGGGTAACCCCCTCTCCCCCCATGAAAGCCCCTCTTCCGTAACCTCTTCAGCCATTTTTTGCGATACGGCACTGCGTTATTTTACCTGACAATTGGGTGGTCTTGCGACGCTGTACACAAATAAAATTCATGTCTTTTTTTTTCCACACAAACAGCTTTATTTTCGTGGTATTTGATCACCTCTGCCGGTTTTTTTTTTTGCGCTATAAACAAAAAAAGCGTAAATTTTGAAAAAAAAAATAACCTATGTTTTTTACTTTCTGCTATAAAACACATCCAATAAAAAAAATGTAAAAAATCAAATTTCTTCATCACTTTAGGCCAATACTGTATGTATTCTGCTACACATTTTTGGTAAAAAAAAAAATCCCAATAAGCGTATATTGATTGGTTTGCGCAAAAGTTATAGCGTCTACAAACTATGGGATATTTTTATGGCATTTTTTTTTTTTTTTTTTTTTTACTAGTAATGGCAGCGATCAGCTATTTTTAGCGGGACACCCACATTGTGGCGGACAAATTGGACACCTAACTGACACTTTTGACACTTTTTTGGGGACCAGTGACATTATTACAGTGATCAGTGCTAAAAATATGCACTGTCACTGTACTAATGACATTGGCAGGGAAGGGGTTAACACAAGGGGCAATCAAAGGGTTAAATGTGTCCTTAGGAGATGCTTGCTAACTGTGTGGGGGGATAGACTGACTGGGGGAAAACAGAGATCTGTGTTCCTGCTTGTTTACATAGGCAGATTGGCGTTCTGCCTCTCTGGGGAATGATCGCAGGTGGACGGCGGACACCGGGTCCGCTCCGCCCACTGATTGGCTCCCTCTCTGATCCCTAGTATCTATTGCACAAAATGACGTACAGGTACGTGATTTCACGCAATAGAGCCACCCTGCTGCAGTATATCTGTGGTAGGCGGTCTTTAAGTGGTTAAGCTGCTAGGGCAGCTTGACAGGGACGCAGGGTTTGCTTTACAGCTGTAGCAAATGTTATACCCCCTGTCACGTTTGGTAGGCAGTACCGCCACCGATTGTGGCCCATTCAAGTTAATGGGGCCTCGCCACCACAATGCATGCAATTGTGGTGGGGCATGCTGTAAGCCTAAGTACAGCTAAAATTAAAAAGAGAAAAATCAGCACACGGGACATAAGGGGGAGGATGTGTCCCTTGTGCTGACTCCTCTTCTTTTAGTTTAAATCCTCTTCCGTCCCTGCCCAATTAAACCTGCCACTGTAATCATTCAGTTCAGTGGGACTAATATAACAAAGATGCTGTCACAGGCTCTCATCAACAGTGGCCGATTATGCCCACCCTTTCTGCCTAGCTGTGCCATTCATAGAAGCCGTACTACAGCTTTTATGAATGAAACACAATCTATGAAGAGAGGGAATGGACGGGTCATCCGTCCTCCATTCATAGGTCCTGATCCATTTATAGAAAATGTAGCTACATCGCCAATCTTGTCTCCATTTATCAGCCAAACTGTCCTCTCCACTCCTTTTCTCTAGCTCGCTTGTCTCTCTGTCAAGGAAATGGGCATAGGTCTGGCAATGTCGCCAATACTTGCCATGGCTGCATCCGGTGAACTTCCGGGCGCATTGGCGGACGCAGACGCGCGGCGCCGCAAACCGGCACGCGCACGTGGAGCACGACGCCCACTGGTCTATATAAACCTGCTGCTAAGATCTCTATATTGCTGGATTATCGTCAGCTTCCCAGTGTTCCCTGTGCTTCTGTGTATTCTGATCTTGGACTTCCCGTTACCGACCCGGCTTTCCTTCCCCTGCTTATCCTGATCTTCCGGTTTTGACCCCTGGCTTGTACCCTAATTTGTTCCTGCTTGCTCCACTGCTCAATCCCGGCTTGGCTCACTGACCCTACTTCTGCCTGTCTTACTGTGAATGATCCCGGCTTGTTCCAGTTCTGCTACCTGAACTTGCTACTGACTGATTTTACCGTGTATGACCCCTGGCCTGGCTCCCGATTCTTCTATCGGACTGCCCAGCTGTCTAATACATCGGTCACTATCCAAGCACGCCTGCTCTACAGTGCATCCTGCTTGTTCCAGCCGCCTCACGGTGATTACGTTTTTAAACCAGAACAACAGGCAAACCGTGCTTCTTTGGGCACTGCATTCCCTGTAGGCATTCCCTGTACCAAGTGCACTGCACTTAGCCGCGAGGGGAGTCCTCTATGCACCTCGGCCTCCAACCAGACCCCTGACACTCTCCCTCCCATGCTTGTCTCCAGGACTTCTCCAGAGCCTCTCCTATCCTCTGGAACACTGTACGGCTATCTCCTACTCTGTCCACCTTTAGGCTTCATGTACACCCCAGCTCCTAAACTTGAGTTTAGGGGCTTTTGATACTTTTTTCCAAAATCTTCTAAACTCAACTCCATAAAAGCCTATGTGTCCATGTACACATGAGCGTTTAGGGTCATTTAGGTACTGCGGTTAGGGGAGGTTCAAACTCCCTCTCCTGATCGCAGAAGAATCGTGTTCAGGATAGGAACATTTTGACAGCCAGCTGCAAATTGTGGCAAAATCGGAGTAAAATTGTGGCACGCCTTTGTCGCATTTTGTGTTTTCCCGCGGCTGACGGTCAAAGTAGGCCATGTCTACATGAAGCCTTATGCCTTGTACACACGGTCTGACTATTGTCAGGCCAAAAGCACATCGGAATTCCGACGGAATTCCATCGGAGTAAAAGAGAACATTTTCTCTATCTAAACTCAGACGGAATTCGTCGGAAAAAAATCAGATGGGGCATACACACGTTCGGAATATCCAATGGAAAAAGTCCGTTTGACTTTTTCCATCAGAAAATCTGACCGTGTGTACAGGGCATAAGGCAATACCTGAAAACTCATCTCTTCAAGGAAACCTATCCCACCTCCATCTAACAACTGAACTTTAATTCTTCTATTAGGTTATCCCTCACAGTTATTACATTTTGTACCACTTGCCCCACACTATTTAATTGTAAGCTCTTATGAGCAAGGCTTTCTTAACCCTCTTGTATTTTATTGTATTGCAACTGTATTGTCTCCCTTTATATTGTAAAGTACTGTGCAAACTGTTGGCGCTATATAAATCCTGTATTATTATAATAATAATAATAATAATCTTAAATAGTTTAGTAGAATTTACTTATTGCCTATAAATTGTCCTTTAATTGCGCAAAGATTTCCAGATCTGATTGTCCGGATGACTTTCTGCCACTTATCTGCAAAGAAAGAGTTAAGAAGTCATTGAGGAATATTTGGTGACAGCGCTAAAATTTCCACAAAAAATGAAAGGGGAAAAATGTGTTTATGAATAATGGAGCATTTCACATCCATCTGCTTTCTCAGACATTTGTTTTAGATCCCATAGCCAATTATATAGCATGCTTGAACGATAACTGGTTCTTTTCCTCAGGCTCATTCTGCTTGGTAATTTCTACATTGATAGTTGCTACCAACCTCTAAGGTTAGTAGCCATATGGCAGTCCAATATGGCACATCATACCTCCCATTGTTCTGTAGATTGTAATATTCTCGTGTTTACAAATTCATGTAAAGAGGCAGAGTTTTAAAGACTGATAAGGTGTTTATGGTCATTGACCAGCATTGCCTATTTATGTCACGGCACAGATTGTGTTTCCACTTTTACATTTTCACAGGGATTTTAAATAACCGTGAGGTCACAAACCTGTGGCACAAAAAAGCTATTTGAAGGGACAAAGCAAAACCTTTTACAAAGTATACACCGGGGAAATCAATTATTTGATCCTCTGCAGATTTTGTATGTTTGCCCACTTACAAATAAATGAAGGGTCTAGAATTATTATCATAGGTGTATTTTAAATGATAGAGACAGAATATCAACCAAAAATCCAGAAAAAACGCATAAAACAATTGCTATAAATTACGTTGCAATTCAGTGAGTAAAATAATTATTTGATCCCCAAGCAAAACATGACTTAGTAGTTGGTGGAGAAACCCTTGTTGGCAAGAACAGGAGTAAGACATTTCTTGTAGTTGGTGGCCAGGTTTGCACACATCTCAGGAGGGATTTTGGGCCACTCTTCTTTACAGATCCTCTATAAATCCTTAAGGTTTCTTGGCTGTCACTTGGCAATTCAAAGTTTCAGCTCCCTCCATAAATTTTCTATAGGATTAGGATCTGGAGACTGACTAGGCCATTCCATGACCTTAATGTGCTTCTTCTTGATCCACTCCTTTTTTGGGTCATTGTCATGCTGGAAGACCCCTCTTCAGTGTTCTGGCTGAGGGAAGAAGGTTCTCATTCAAGATTTTACAATACATGACCCCGTACATTGGCCCCTCAATGCGGCAAACTCGGTCTGTACCTTTAGCAGAGAAACAGCCCCAAAGCATCACAGCCAAGCATTCGTGCTTGACTGTACGGATAGTGTTCTTAGGGTCATAGTCAGCTGAAACTTTGAGTTGCCAAGCGACAGCCAAGAAACCTTAAAGTGGATGTAAACCCACTCTCATCCTTTCTAAACTACTGCCATAGTGCTGATCTATAAGGATAAAGATGCCTCCTGCATGTATCCTCACCTGTCAAATGTCTCCCCTCTGTCTGTTATGAGACCTGAAAAACTGCAGATTCTGTGGGTGGATCTGTTGTCTGGAGCTCGGTGGGTGGAGTCGTGATGTCAGTAGACTCCCCGCCCACCTCTACACTCCCCTTGTCAACATGCATTTTCTCCTGTGTATTCCTTCTGCTATGATCACTAACATCCAGTCAAAATCCAGAAAAGTAACCACATGACTTCAGAAAAGGAGTGGGGGTCTAAAGCTAGTGCACGAGATATGTAAATAACCTGTCACTCAAAGCAAGGGGGCGGAACAGACAAAGGTAACTCTGTTTGTCCGTTTTATCTTACTGAACAATAAAAGAGGATTACTCAGAGCTGGATTAACTCTTCATGGCAAGACCTGGCACAAATGATAGGAAATCTTATACACTACATTGTGACAGCAAAAAAAATAAAAAAAAATGGGTTTACATCCACTTTAAGGATTTAGAGAGGATCTGTAAAGAAGAGTGGACCAAAATCCCTCCTCACATGTGTGCAAACCTGGTCACAAACTACAAGAAACGTCTTACCTTTGTGCTTGCTAAAAAGGGTTTCTCTACCAAGTACTAAGTCATGTTTTGCTTGGGGATCAAATACTTATTTTAGTCACTGAACTGCAGCCCAATTTATAACATTTGTATTATGTTTTTTTTCTGGATTTTTGGTTGATATTTTGTCTCTATTATTTAAAATACACCTATGATAAAAAAAAAACTATAGACCCTTTATTTCTTTGTAAGTGGGCAAACTTACAAAATATGCAGGGGATCAAATAATTATTTTCCCCACTGTAGATCCATAAATTCTAAATATAGGAGGCCGATCAATACCGTAGATAGATAGATAGATTTAAAATAAATTGAAACTACAGTATAATTCATTTAATGACTAATTTATTATAGTTTAACGCTGTATGGATTTAAATAAATACGTTATTTAAATAAAGTCTTTATTTTATACATAAGTATTTAATTCAGACTGGTTTCACAGAGCAGTACGGGTTTCCCAATGAGAGAGCTCAGCAGAAGCTGTTTGCCATTACACTCTCTCTCTCTGATTGAAACTTCAAATATACCTATCTGAACAAAACAGAAAGGAGGATAAAGGGGGCATATCATTATTCTGACCTATTCAGCTGAGTGTAAATTTGATCTTGATCTATTCCGTTCTGTAAACAACAGGCTTTTCTTTCAACAGAGTCAGGAATAGACAGGTAAAAATGTTAAAGAAGAACGGAGCACCACTTTATGGCTCTAGGGGACAGGGCTGCATTATAGGCTAGTATTCCAAGCAGAAGCAATTGAGTTCTTAATATAAAGGGATGCAGGCTGTCTGACATCCACAAAAGGCTACAGAATGTTTACAGAGATGACACCATGGACAGGAGCAATGTCTTGTATGTCACGCTTACCCCTAACGCAGGTGGTCAGACACTATAGCTGACTACTGTGTTCTTCACCTACAGCAGCCGCCTTTCCCATATGGCAAGCAGGCCTACCGGTACCGGTAGCCAGGCTATAGTGCCTGGCTACCACGCCAGGGTATGCGTAAACTGAGCAAAGCAAACAGGTACATGCAGTTGGCAGACAAGCAGAGTCGTTCAATGACAGTCCAGGTAAAAGGCAGGCAGAGTTCAGAGAATAGTCAATATCAGATCCAAGGTCATACACAAGGAAATCCAATCTAGCAGAGTTGGGCAGACAACAGGAAGCTTGATCAGGTATTACACACTCTAACACACTATCACAAGTATGAGACTACAAGCTTGGCTGGCTTTTATCAGATTTGGTCTCCACTCAGAGACTGGCCACTTTAACCACTTCAATACCGGGCACTTTCCCCCCTTCCTGCCCAGGACAATTTTCAGCTTCCAGCACTGTCACACTTTGAATAACAATTGCACGGTCATGTAACACTGTACTCAAACTACATTTGTATAATTCTCTTCCCACAAATAGAGCTTTCTTTTGGTGGTATTTGATCACCACTGAGGTTTTTATTTTTTTCTAAAGAAACTCAAAAATACCAAAATTTATGAAAAAAAAAATGTTTTTCTTTGTTTCTGTTATAAAATTGTATTTTCTCCTTCACTGACGAGTACTAATGAGTCGGCACTGATGGGTACTGATGAGTTGGCACCGATAAGGTGGCACTGATGAGGAGGCATTGATATACAGCACTGATGGGTACTGATAGGCGGCACTGATGGGCACTAATAGGTGGCAGTGATGGGCACTGACATGCAGCACTGATGGGCACTGACCAGCGGAACTGATGGGCACTGATAGTTGGCACTGATTGGCACTGACAGGTGGCACTGATGGACACTAATAGATGGCACTGATGGGCAGCCCTGATGATGAGGTACTGACAGGTTTTATTGATGGGCAATGATTGGCACTGTGATAGGCACTGATTGGCACTGTGGTGTGCACTTATTGGCACTTTGATGGGCACTGACAGGCGTTTCTGATGGGGCACTGACTGGCAGCTGATGGGCACTGATTGGCATGGTTTGTGGCACATCTGATGGGGCTGTGCTGACAATCAATGTGCTGATTATCAGCACAGACCCCCCTCTGACAGGGAGAGCCGCTGATCGGCTCTCCCTGTCAGCGTAAACCGAGGAAAGCCATTTACCAGCTCTTCCTGGTTCACGCTGTGATCAGCTGTGATTGGTCACAGCTGATCACATGGTAAGGAGCCCCCGCCAGGCTCCTTACTACGATCGGAGATGCAGTGTGTCAGAGTGACACAGAGCACCACTAATGGCCACTCTGTGTGCCCCCGCGGGCGTGCGCTGGCATGTTATCCTGCTGGATGTCATATGATGCCCAGTTAGGATAACTGAACCACCGCCCGGCCCTCATTCTGCTATAGGCTGGGCGGGAAGTGGTTAATCACCTTGCAGGTGAACAGACAGACAAGGAGAATGCCACAGCCAAAACCAGGATGCTGGAATGAGGAGCTCCTGACATTGTCAATGGTGACATCTCCGTAAACATTCTGTAGCCTTCTGTGGATGTCGGACAGCCTGCACCCCTTCTTCATCAAGAACTCAATGATGACACATTTCTTCTGCTTGGAATCAATTATTTTTTATTACAAGAACTTTATTAAAGGTGTAAAGCAACAAAGGCACATTACAAAAAGAATATGACAAAACAGAACTGTTGGGGTGAAATACCCCTAAACATGACAAAATGAAAAGAGCATACATAACACAAGAGAAAAGTATCACAACTCAGTTGGTACAGAAAGGGGACGGTTAATGATCGCCAAAATATCTTGTAGTCTGAGAGTGGAGACCAAGTCATATAGCCAGTGAACAGCTAATATTATTATGCTAAGGCTGAAAAGTCACCTAAGGAATAGGTAAATCACAAAAGCAGTAACCAAGGCCTAACCATATTTGTTGGAGAACAAATGTTATACTGTAGATGCGTACAACCATACTATAGTACTGTCATACCAGGCTCCTGACATAGAGTACAGAAATTAAAACCCAGTGAGCTCGATTGGAATCCATTATTTACCTGCAATGAAAAATAATAAGAAGAGTTACTATAGAGGAAGAGTTACTCTACCAACCTGTGAAATTTAAACGACCTATGTTACCCTCAACTCCTTCCGCAAGTCCCACAATGCAGATGTTATTTCTGTGGCATCTGTTCTCAGTGTCCTCAGCGCGGTGCTCCAGCAGTTTCACCCGAGAGGTCAGTGAACGGATCTATAGTGACTCTTCTTCTTCTTTTTCATTGCAGGTAAATAATGGATGACCTAGGGGAGCGTCTGCACCTGCGCACCTCCTGACGACTGTGGGCGCCTCCTGCGCTTGCATGTCAGTCATCCATACATGGCGTTGGAGGCGGAGCCTCTCAGGCTTTTCCGGGGGGTATATATCAGAGGCTAAGCATGGCGTGGATCTCTTTGTTTTTCTCACCAAGGATACACACATCTGTGGAAGTCCTCTGCTGTGACTTACCACCCATACATCGACCTATGTTAATAAAAAAAGTTATACCCACTTTTGCATTATTTTTAGTACAGTCCTCATATTCCTTTTTTACAAAAGGACCATCTATAACCTAAGTTGAAATGTAAAAATTTGCTGCTCTTAATAATTCATGCTTTCGCTGATGCTTGTGCAGCAGTATTATAATCTGGGTTTGATCGCTACTCCAGTCTGCTTAGTGATATGCTTATTTTACAATATTTTGTTGGCATTAAACACATGGGTAAGTGAGTCATGCTATCTTGTGATTTACATGCAGTAAGCTGAGAGGAGGGCAATGCCCTATTTAAATGTCTTGCATTTTAATGTACAGACAAGAAGCTGGCTGTCCAAGGGTGAAAAGATCGAATGGTTTAGTGCAAAGTAATGCAAAAAGCACAAAGCTTTAGAAGAAAACATGATTGATAACATATACAATCGCCAGTGAAAGTGTTTTTTTTTTTTTTGCTGAAACCAAATATTAAACATTTCTATGGCCGATTCAACACTTTAAAGGACAGTTGTACCTTTTATATAAAGGTCGCTAAACCCAACCTCCCATCCCCTTTAAGTTAAACTGCACCAACTACACCCTCCCTAGCTACTTACTTATCTTAGATAACTGGGAGCTCCTTTGTTGTTTGCAGCCTGTTTTGACAAAACTCTGCCCAAACTTGCACACTTTAAATGGAGCCCTATCTAATGACTGGAGTCTTATGCCGCGTACACACGCTCGGAATTTCCGACAACAAATGTTCGATGAGAGCTTGTTGTCGGAAATTCCAACCGTGTGTAGGCCCCATCGGACATTTGCTGTCGGAATTTCCGACAACAAAAATTTGAGAACTGGTTGTCAAATTTTCTGACAACAAAATCCGTTCTCGTAAATTCCGAGCGTGTGTAGACAATTCCGACGCATAAAATTCCACGTATGCTCTGAATTAAGTACGAGACGGAAGAGCTCGGTCTGGTAAAACTAGCGTTCGTAATAGAGATAGCACATTCGTCGCGCTGCAAAGAGCAGTAATGGACTGAAAAGCACGGGGCTGAAAAGCGCGAATCGTCTCTCACCAAACTTCTACTAACACAAGATTAGCAGAAGGAGCCCAAAGGGTGCCACACTTGGTATTGAACTTCCCTTTTATTGTGCCGTCGTGCGTGCTGTACGTGACCGCGTTCTAGACGTTCGCAATTTCCAACAACATTTGTGCGACCGTGTGTATGCAAGACAAGTTTGAGCTAACATCCGTCGGAAAAATATTCACAGTTTTGTTGTCCGAATGTCCGATCGTGTGTACGTGGCATTACAGTATATGGCCCTATTCAGGTCAATGGGGAGTGAGCATGGAAAGCCAGGGCTTGAGACAATTATCAAGCAGCCATCCACTAGAGAGCTATGTTGTTGGGTGGCTGCAGAGGATGGGGGGGTTAAGTAAGCGTTACCTTCTTTTGGGGGGAGGTTATGGAAAATAGCCCTCCCCAAACACGATATTGCCCTAAATCTGTAGGTAAATAAGAGAACCAGAACCTTCGCTAAGTGGAAGAGCGCGTTTTATCATGAAGTTGGCAGTGCCTCCACCCAGGACAGGCCTCTGTGAGCAGAGGGGGCTTCCTTGCAGGGAAATTAACAAGAAATCTAATCAAAGTAATTGGGAGCAGAGGAACTACTCCAACCAGCATATAACATTAACCACATAATTACATAGATGCATACCAGTATGGAAATTATACAAGCTTTATATAAGAAACGATTAATAATAGTACATGCATCCAATGCACAAACAGATATTATCAGCAAAGGGCCCGATAAGAGTTCTGGTGGAATTGTACACATATATCAGGGTATATATAGTAATTAATAAAGATATCTCCAGATGAATGTTGCAGCAAAGTTCAGGTGCAAAGGCTCCAGAGAATGATTGCGATGCACCGTCAGTCTTGCTGTCGGTGACTTAAAGTCAAGATCAGCGATGATGGGGAGATCCTCCAAGCCATTGTCCAACCAGCCTGGAACCCAGCTTCTTACCCACAGAAACTGTGATGTGGCACTGGAACTCAGAGTATCTACTCTGCTTCTTAGTCATAATAGCTTCCCACCTGCCATGCAACCAGACCTCTAACTTCCTTAAAGTGATACTAAAGGTTTGTTTAGAAAAAAATAACAAACATGTCAACCCACCTCCACTGTGCAGCTCGTTTTGCACAGAATGGCCCCGAACATCCTCTTCTGGGGTCCCTCTGCGGCTCCCGCGGCTCCTCCCTGCATTAGATAACCCCCTAGGAGAAGCGCTCTCCCGAGGGGGTTACCTTGCGGGCTCGCTCCTGAGTCATTCATTCGGCGTCCACAGACGCCGAGTGTATGAATCGGCCCCGCCCCCCGCGTCATTGGATTTGATTGACAGCAGTGGGAGCCAATGGCTGCGCTACTATCAATCTATCCAATCAAAGCCGGGACTCCATGGAGAGGAGGACGGCGGGGACGCGCTGAGGAGATGAAGGGGCTCAGGTAAGTAAAGTGACTGCCAGGTGTTTTTTCACCTTAATGCATAGGATGCATTAAGGTGAAAAAACACGAAGGTTTACAACCCCTTTAAGTGTTTGTTGGATGCCTAACCACATTCTAGCCTATGCTGGTTATTGAACCCTGAGCAAAAATTGGTATAGAGTCCCAGATCAGAAGGCATAGGGTTAACTAAAATAACAGTTGCTGGCCCTCTGATTCCTCCTGTATTGAATTGTATTGTAACTGTACTGTCTGTCCTAACGTTGTTAAGTGCTGCGCAAACTGTTGGCGCTATATAAATCCTGTATAATAATAATAATAATATAGCAATAAACAGGTTCACCTATTAACATACAGTACAACACAGGGGCAGATTTACCAATGTCACCAGTTTATACGAATATACTGTATAGTAAATTTTAAAACTATTAGACATAGGAGCACTTGCCTAATAATTCCTGCTTCTGGTCTGGATTTAGCAGCCCCTCCATAAACAGGACATGTGGTCTCAAAATCCTTCTTCCCTCTGGAGTTTCTAACCCAGCCACACAGAGACCGGTAGTGATGTGCATAAATAACTTACAAATACAAACAGTAGAGGACAGACGTAAGGGAAACAATGGGAGCATTCAGCCTGCAATTAAGATGCTTCTAAACCACGTCAAGCTGCTTATGTTTTCCTTTGACTTTCATGGGGGGGGGGGACAGTGGTCATTAGGGATGAGCCTAACACCCCCCGGTTCGGTTCGCACCAGAACCTGCGAACGGACCGAAAGTTTGCGCAAACTTTAGAACCCTATTAAATACAATGGACTCGAACGGTCGAAATCAAAAGTGCTAATTATAAAGGCTAATATGCAAGTTATTGTCCTAAAAAGGGTTTGGGGACCCGGGTCCTGCCCGAGGGGACATGTATCAATCCAAAAAAAAGTTTTAAAAACGACAGTTTTTTCGGGAGCAGTGATTTAATGATGCTAAAAGTGAAAAAAAAAAGTGAAATATTCCTTTAAATATTGTACATGGGGGGTGTCTAAAGTATGCCTGTATAGTGGCACGTTTCCCGTGTTTAGAACTGTCCCTGCAGAAAATGACATTTCTAAAGGAAAAAAAGTAATTTAAAACTGCTTGCGGCTTTAATGTAATGTCTGGTCCCGGCAATATGGATGAAAATCATTGAGAAAAATGGCATGGGTACCCCCCCAGCCCACTACCAGCCCCTTTGGGTCTTTTATGGATATTAAGGGGAACCCGCACCCAAATTAAAAAAAGGCCCTATATACTCTGAACAGCAGTATACAGGCGGTGCAAACAAGACAGTAGGTTTGTTCTTAAGTAGAATCTGTTTGTAATTTGGAACAGGTACATAGGGAAGGGTTATCACCCCTGTAACATTTGTTTTGCTGTCTGTGCAGTGTGCAACTGTTCAGAACATTTCACCTCGCTTTCCGTCCCAATGACAAATATTTTTTGAAAATTTGTTTTTTTTATTGAAACAAGGATTGGTGATAAAGCATCAGTGGAAAGGAGACACTTTTTTCCCATATTAACTCTTACAGGAGAGAATTTCCCTTCCTAGGGGTAGATTTCCTCTCACTTCCTGTTGTCTCCTTCCGTTTGCAAGTAGGAGTCAATTGTAAGTTGGATGTTTGAAAGTAGGGGCCTGCGTATATACTCTGCAGAAATTTGGCCCTTAGGTGTTGGTGTTGCCACAACACTGTAAGCCCTCACAGTTACTCTTGGTGGGCGCTGGAACGCCCTGCTGTGAACTATAATATCAAGAATTGTAATTGCATGCCATTGTTGAACAGTGGTAGGAAAAATTGGGCCTTTGGTGGTGGTGGTGGTGGTGCTGGTGCCACAACACTGTTAGTCCTCACAGTTACTCTTGGTGGGCGCAGGAATGGGCCCAGCTGTGAAATGTTAGATCAAGAATTGTAATTACATGCCCCTGTTGAACAGGGCCAGAAAAATTGTGCCTTAGGCACTGGGGCCACAACACTGCAACCCCTCACAGATACTTTATTTGGAGCGCAGCAATGAGCCCTGCTGCAAAGTATTGCATCAAAAATTGTAATTACACCCCACTGTTAAACAGGGGCAGAAAAAGTGGGCCTTAGGCACTGGTGCCACAACACTGCAACCCCTCACAGATACTGTGTTTGGAGAGCTGCAATGAGCCCTGATTCAAAGTATTGCATCAAAAATTGTAATTACACGCCCCTGTAACAGGGGCAGAAAAATTGGGCCTTAGCCACTGGTGGCGGTGGCCAGAACCAAAAATGTTCTTACAAGCTATCAGCATGATCATTGAGGAGGAAGAGGATAGTCACTCAGCATAGGCAGTTTTGAAGGGATCTAACATTTAAAAAAAAAATATTCAGTTACATCAGCATCAGGTGCTTGGTAGCTGGTGGTGATCCAAGACTGATTCATTTTTATGAAGGTTAGTCGATCGACCGAGTCGGTGGACAGGCACACCCTGTGATCGGTTACAAAGCCTCCAGCAGCACTGAATGTGCGTTCTGAAAGAACGCTGGATGCAGGACAGGCCAGCTGAATTGCATACTGTGCAAGATCTGGCCAGTGATCCATCCTCAAGACCAAGTAACCCAGAGGATTTTCAGTGGGAAAGGTGTCCAAGTCTGATCTTGTCCCTAGGTATTCCTGCACCATGTAAACCAGATGCTGGCGATGGTTGTTGGAACCAATCATACCTTGGGGCTGCGTACTAAAAAATTGTCTGAACGCATCAGTCAGACGGTCACTATCTCCACCGCTCCTTCTTTGACTGACCGAAGCCTCAGCAACACGTTGTCCAGGACCAGGAATTTGTAACCTCCCAGTCTCTGGGAACGCATTGCACAGACCTTTCTGCGAGGCCCCCCGAAAATGCTTCATCCTCTGCTCCCTCTGCGATGGCAAGATGAGGTCCGCAACCTTACCCTTGTAACGTGGATCAAGGAGGGTTGCCAGCCAGTAATGATCCCTCTCCTTGATCGCACGAATACGAGGATCCCTCCGCAGGCTTTGTAGGATCAGGGAGTTCATGCAGCGTAGGTTTGCTGAGGCATTTGGTCCGGAGTCCTCTGGGTCACTCAGGTGACATGATCTGCAGCCACCTCCTCCCAGCCACTTACAAGTCCATGGGTGTCTTGGGACTGTAATTGATCCCTTGAAGACTGCTGCTAATGCTGAGTGCTAGGCTCCACCTCCATGCTGACACAATCCTCCTCCTCCTCCTCCTCCTCTTCCTGTGCGATGGGTGGGACAGAAGGAACACTGTCTGGGTAAAGGGGGCCTTGAGAGGCAAGGAAGTACTCCTCTTCCTGCCTCTGTTCTGCCTCAAGTGCCCTGTCCATTATTCCACGCAGCGTATTCTCCAACAGGTGGACAAGAGGGACACTGTCACTGATGCATGCACTGTCACTGCTCACCATCCTCGTGGCCTCCTAAAATGGTGCCAGGACAGTGCATGCATCCATGGCAGCATGGCCAACTTAGAGTTCCACTCGGTGGGCATGTCATGGATTAAGCGGTTCTTGGGCAGGTTGTAATCCTTTTGCAGGTCAGCCAGCCGAGCACTGCCATTATATGACCGGCGGAAATGCCCACAGAGTTTTCTGGCCTGCTTCAGGACCTCCTGTAAGCCTGGGTAGCTGCCCAAGAACCGCTGCACCACCAAGTTAAGGACGTGAGCCAAACAGGGCACATGGGTCAGTTGTCCCTGTCGGAGGGCGGAGAGGAGGTTGGTGCCATTGTCGCAAACCACCTTTCCTGGCTTAAGCTGGCATGGCGTCAACCACCTCTGAGCCTGTCCCTGCAGAGCTGACAGAATCTCTGCCCCAGTGTGGCTCCTGTCCCCCAAGCACACCAGCTCAAGCACCGCATGGCATCTTTTTGCCTGTGTACTTGTGTAGCCTCTTGAACGCCTACGGAGCATCGCTGGTTCCAAGGACAAAGCACAGGTAGAGGCCATGGAGGAAGAAAAAGAGGCTGGGGGTGGAGGAGAGAGGTGTGTCAGAATCACCAGTAGTAACATTTTGGAGGCGTGGTGGCTGAACAACCTCGAACACTACTGCACCTTGTCCTGTATCCTTCCCAGCTGCCAGCAGAGTCATCCAATGCACTGTGAAAGATAGGTAACGTCCCTGTCCATGCCTGCTGGACCATGAGTCAGCGGTAATATGCACCTTCCTGCTGACCGCCCTGTCCAGCGAGGCCAAGACATTGCCTTCCACATGCCGGTAGAGAGCCGGAATCGCCTTCCGTAAGAAAGAAGGGGGCAGAGTCTACCAACTGCAAAGGCAGCAGTTGAAGTGCTAGCAATTTAGCCAAGCTAGCATTCAACCGCTGGGCATGTGGATGGCTGGGAGCAAACTTCTTTTGGCGGTGCAGCAGCTGGGGCAGGGAAATTTGCCTGGTACAATCGGACGTTGGTGTACCGATAGCAGATTGCCCGCAAGTACTTGGCTGTGACACACCTAATTCTACACCTTTATTTCTCTCAGTGCAGGTTTCAGAGAGGACTGAAGGTATAGTGGGGTTGGAGATCCCAGCTGATGAGGAGCAAGGAGAGGTCCGCTTTGTTCTTTGGTGTGGGTCTTTTAGGTAAGCTTGCCAACGAACTGCATGGCAGGTCGACATATGTCTGGTCAAGCACGTGGTGCCCAAGCGGCTGATGTTTTGGCCACGCGAGATACGCTTCAGACATATGTTGCAAATGGCAATGGTGCGATCTGCTGCACACGTCTGAAAAAAGGCCCACACCAAAAAAAATTTGGAATAACGCGCAGAGACAGCAGCACCCTGCACATGCAGAGCTCTGTGGTGTGATGCAGTCGGTGTGCTGCCCTTAAGCTGGCCCCTGGAGGGCATCCTGCCTTGTTGGATATGTGCCTCCTCCTCTCTCCTATCAGGCACATACGTGGAGTCAGTGACCTCATCATCAACCCCTCCCTGCTCATCACTGGAGCAAATCTGGCAGTATGCTGCAGCTGGGGGAACATGACTGCCAGACAGCTGTCCTTGTTGGGCACCCCCTCTCTCTGGGCTCACGTTACTACCCCATCTCTCTGGCCTCACGTTACTGCCTTCCTCTAGCTGGGTTCCATCATCAAAACCTTCAAAACGCTGGGCATCCTCCTGGAGCATGTACCCAACACTGTGGTCAAACAGTTCGTGGGAATCCACAGGCGGACATAGTGGGGCTAGGGAAGGAGTGACTGATGCCATTAAACCGAGGGAAGAGGCCGCTTTGGCAGCTGCTTTGCCAGACAAAGCACCCTGAGCCTGGGTGTGAGAGGATGAGGAGGATGAGGACGGCTTGGTCATCCACTCTACCAAGTCTTGGGCATGTTGCGGCTCAACATGGCCAGCTGCCAAAAAGAAGGACAAGCATGTCCCACGGCCATGTGCTGATGAGGATGCACCGTGTCCACGACCAGCACTGTTGCCTCTAGACACAGAGCCTGCTTGCCCTCTTTTATTGCCTCGTGACTGTCTGCCTCTCCTTGTTTGCCTTCCAGACATACTAATGGCCTGCAGTGAGATGTAGCTTCACAAAGGTGGGATGTATATATATATATATATATATACTGATTATAATGCAGCTATCAGAATCAACTGCCTTCTGTGGTATTAGTATGAGAAAAGCAGCAATTGTCTTCAGTTAGTTTTAGGTGAACACTGTGCAGAGGACACAGTACACTAACTGAAAATACTTTCAGCTCTCTGCCTGTGGTTTTATTATGAGAACACCACAAATTGTATTCAGGTTCCTTTAAGTAAACGCTGTGCAAAGGACAGAAGTACTGCAGTACACTAAATGAAATTAGTGCAGCTCCCTGACTGTGGTTTTATTATGAGAACACCACTAATTGTATTCAGGTAAGCTTTAGGTGAACACTATGCAAAGCACACAGTACACTAAGTGAAACACTGCAGATAGCACAATCACCTGCCTGCCTGTCACAGTATAGAGAATAACAGGAACGGATCTAGCTAAACTCAATACAGTGTATATATATATATACAACACCTAGGATGCATATATATCCTCTACACACTGTAACTGCAGCTAACTGACTTGCCTGCCTGCTCTATCTAACTCAATATAAATGACACTGTCTCTCTCTCTCTCTCTGTAAGCTCGCTCTTTAATCACCGAACCACACTACACAAGGCCGCAACGGAGGCGGCCTTATATAGGGTGGGGCGTATACTAAACCCCCTGAGACATAATTGGCCAAAGCCACCCTGGCTTTGGCCAATTATGGCTCTCCATTTTTTGCACGCTGTGATTGGCCAAAGCATGCGGGTCATAGTGCATACTTGGCCAATCATCAGCCAGCAATGCACTGCGACGCCGCGGTGAATTATGGGCCGTGAGGCGCCACTCGAATTTGGCGCGAGCGGCCCATAATGTTTGAAATTCGCCGAACAGCCGAACAGCTGATGTTCGAGTCGAACATGAGTTTGACTCGAACACGAAGCTCATCCCTAGTGGTCATCAACAAATATCTGTACCTGCGTATGCCATCCTTAACTGGGAGCTCCATCCAGGATACAAAAAATGCATTTATTTGCACTTACCCCGTTTTTTAATGCTAGTGCACTGCTCATGCAGTAAGTACCCACTGTTCTTACTTCAGTAAAATGTGGGATTTTGGGAGGGTCTCTTATAACTATGGCAGGGTTCTTTCTGATCTTTAACCCCTTCATGCCTAAGGGTAAAACAAATCTTAATGCCTAAGCACAATTTTGCAACTTCGACATGTGTAAGTAAAACCGTACATGTCATCACTACTTTGTGCATTCAGGTAAATTGTACCTTGTTTTTTTTCAGGACCAATTGGGCTTCCATTTGGTAGCAAATGGTTATGGATATCTCCTGATTTATTTATTTTTATTATCAAAGGAAAAATGTCCCAAGCTAGTAAATTTAGCTGTATATTTCTTGCTACTACCATAACCTACCACCAAAAAATAACCCAAAATAAATACTCCTGATTATTGCAGCGATACCACATATGTATGTGTTCTTTGTTGTTTGTACCCGCATTTTGCTTTTTTTGTCCTACCTAAAACACACTGACACTAACTGACACTGAGGCCTCGTACACACGACCGATTTTCTCGTCGTAAAAAACACGTTGTTTTTTTCGACGAGATTCTTGTTAAGCTTGTCGATTTTCTCGTCAAGCTTTCTATGCGTACACACTGTCATTTTCCAATTTCCTCGTGGTTCTCTGCGCTCACGTCCAGCACGTACGACGGCACTATAAAGGGGAAGATCTTTTTTCTTGGCGCCACCCCTTGGGCTGCTTTTGCTGATCTCGTGTTACCGCGTGTGAAGTAAAAGTTTGGGAAGAGACGATTCGCGCTTTTCAGTCTTCGTACTTTTCAGATCGTTTTCTGCCGTTCAGTTTGTGCTTGTGGGTTCGTGTCTTGACTTTCAGGGCGTCTAGGCAGGTCGTATCTGTTTTACAGTGCGTTCTTGCCTGTTTGTTTCTGAATTTCAGTTCGTTATTCATAGGCCTTGCTGTTCTAAAGTGCGTTCTGTTCTGTACGTTCTGATTAGACGACCGTTTCCTAGCCATGTCGCCTGGACGTTCTCGTCGTCGAGTTCGTGCTGTGCGTGCGCTTGGTGTTGGTCTGCTTGTTTTGGACCAAGACCAGTCCATGAATGGTGTGAGGAGGAGTTCATGGACCAAGAATTGGTTGCTCCAGCGGGACCAATTCTGCCACATGCCTCTGCTGCGGGAGATCGTCGAGAATAATCCTGAGGACTACAGGAATTTTCTGAGGAACTGTTGGCTTTGGTGTCCCCCTATATTACCAGGAAGGACACCGTTATGCGGGAAGCCATCAGTGCTGAGCAGAGGCTCATCGCCACGTTGCGTTACCTGGCGACAGGGGGAAGTCTTCAGGACTTGAAGTTCACCACAGGCATCTCCCCCCAGGCTCTGGGCCTCATAATCCCAGACACCTGTTCTGCTATTATACAAGTCCTGCAGGAGGACTATATTAGGGTAAGTTTTCTCCCTTAACATCACATTTTATGTATTACATGTATGCTAATGTATTGTATTTCTTTCATCCTTCCCTAATTACCATGATTGTAATATGCTGAGAATGTCCCCTTTGTCCCCATGCATGTTGGAAGCTTTAGATTGCCCCTTTTTTATCCTCCCTAAATATTTCCCCTCACTAACTTTTCCAGCAGGGGCGCCTGTTGCTCCAAATGTTGGGGGGTTCCAACCCCAAATTCGGAAAATAAACTTCCTCCTTTTTTGCTCTGTTGCCTAATAAACGCCCCCAGTTGTCCCCTCCAATGCAGCCATTTAATCCCCTCTAATGCAGCCAGTTTCCCCCCAGCCCTGCACTTACCTTCTTGTGGTCAGCGCCATCCTTCTTCTGTCCTTGATGTCTTCTCCTTCCCTTCATGTTGCATCAGCCAATCATGTTACCATTAAACAGACTTGGTGAACATGATTGCCAGAGCAGCCTGTCAGTGTTTACACAAGGAATGCCCCCCTCCTTGCAACCCCGATTTTTCTTTGAGGAAGCCAATTACATCCCTCAGGTTGTAATTTGCAAGACTATTTTAATACCTGTTTCTGCTCTGCAATTTTAACCCCCTAAATGACGCAATTATTCATATGTCGGTCGCTTTACAAGAGGCCATCCACCTGAATAGTGTGCGGCATAGACAATACATAGGTTCATGCAACGCATGAACCTATGTATTGTTCTGAGTGATGGGCACAGGAGAGAGGGGACAGTGCTCCAGCGCCCACTCTGGACGCACCGCCACTGCAATGCTATCCTGTGGCCAAACACATCTCCCCCCCCCCAAAATAATTTAGTAATGGCCCATCAGAGGGGGTGATGAATATGATAAATGAGCCTTCCATTATACTTTTTTTTACACACCTTAATAAACGTATAATTAGATTGATGTGGGTCTCTAATTTTTTGGGATAGAATTTCCTTGTAATGTATGCCTTTGTTTTTCTAATATTATTTCATCTTGTTTCACTCCACAGCTTCCTTCCACGCCACAGGAATGGCAGACTGTGGCATCGGAGTTTGCCACGCGGTGGGACTTCCCCAACTGCGGTGGTGCCATAGACGGGAAGCACGTCCGCATCGTGCCGCCACCCCGTTCTGGATCCTACTACTACAATTACAAGGGGTTTCATAGCATTGTGCTGATGGCGGTGGTGTCAGCACGGTATGAATTCCTCTATGTTGATGTAGGGAAGAATGGCCGGATGTCCGATGGGGGATCCTTCATCCAGACGGAGTTTGCCCTCCGTCTCCAGAGTGACGACCTTGCATTGCCACCGGATGCAGGGAATATTGAAGGACTCCCCTTTGTTTTCTTGGCTGATGAAGCCTTCGGACTCGGACGGCATCTTATGAGGCCATTTCCACAGAGGACCCTGACCCCAGAGAAGAGTGTGTTCAATTACCGGCTGGCCAGGGCCCGAAGAGTCGTTGAAAATGCCTTCGGCATAATGGCCAGCCGGTTCCGCCTTTTTATGACTTCCATCCACTTGGCGGACTACAAAATAAACTATGTAGTGTTATGCTGCTGTGTGCTACACAACTTTCTGAGCCAAAAATCTAATTCCTATATGGCCTCAGTTTTGCCAGAGGCTGGACTTTCCCCTGCAAATCCCCTTCCGGGCCTGGAATCTGCCCGTCTTGGCTTGCCCCCCCAAAATGCCCGTGTGGTTCGGGACAAATACATGGAGTATTTCACGGGTAGGGGGGCAATTCCTATGCCAGCCTATGTCTAAGTATCCCAATAAAAATCTTGTTTAAACCTTTAATTATTTGTTCTTTCCTGTCTCCTAGTTTGTCTTTGTGCATTTGTAGTGGCAAGTGTATTTTACTTTAGTAAATAACAACCAATTTCACTATGTTACCTTACAAAAGAACCAAATAAGCTTAGAGAGTATTATAAAAAGAAGCTACACGTTGTTTGTGGTCAAATATTTTACTCTCTGCACATTTTTTTTTGTTTTACTTTGGGGTTGGCCTGGCCACAACCCGGCAAATTTTGGATTATGAAAATACAAAAATACCACTTGCATTTCTAAAATGACAACATTGGATACCTCTGAGCAATCTGAGACATTCAGTTACACAAACTATGTCTCTATGTGCCCGTCCTAATATGGGGTCCTGCCACCCCTTGCCCAGCCTAAAATTCAATATGCACACATTTTTACTTTTTTGCAAATAGGAAGTTTACAATCCTGATCCCTATTGTCAACATGTGCTATCTGCCATCAGGGGTGATCAATGGACGTGTTTTGGGGGTGCATCCCCTTCCTCAGTTCACCGACTTTTGATACGAGGAAGGGGTTGCACCCACAAAAGACGTACATGGATATCCCCTGATGGCAGATAGCACATGTTCACACACTGTGTGCATATTCAATTTTTGGCTGCTTTGTTACTCAAAAAATTAGAAAAAATATGAAAACAAACATGTAAAAACAAATGTGTTTGGATGGCTTATTGAATTCTACCCAAAACATCGAGAATGTCTTTAAATGTTTGTTCCATCACATGGATTCTTTGTTTAATTAGGTCCAGTTCCGTGCTACATTCCATCACTTGCTGGATGAGGCGGAGGGCACTGTCAGCAGAGAACCGTGTGCTATCCTTCACAACATTTCCATCCCCTAAAAACCATTAAAAAAAAATTAATAAAACTGTGCAGGCCTACCTCGCTTACCTTAAGCTGTGGTGTCAGATACTGACCTGTTGTGGTGACCAGATCCACAACGTCATCCATCTCTCCTTCCTGCACTTCTCCTTCCTCCACCTCAACTTCCTGCACATCTTTCGGTTGTGGGTCTTTGGGAGTTTGGTGTTGTTTGGAAGTTGTGGGGTGCATGTGCTCCCTGGAGTGTCCTCCTCCCAGTCTTCTCTCCCCTATGAGAATAAAACCAAAGGTCTATTTATCACACTGTAAATCTCCTTGTTAAACTAAAAACAGGCTAAATTGTTTGGAAGTGGGGTACAAGTGTGTGTTTGTGCGGAATTTAAAGAAAAATACATTATTTATGACCCCAAATATGTTTAGTATTCACATTTGGATGTAATTTTTTGGACATGGAGGCACCACAAATAAACTCTGATGCACCTGTGTGGGACACCCAAAAAAGGCGGGTCTGGTGGCCCACACTATAGTGCTCCAAAGTACAGATGTGGAAGCAGCTGCTGAGTGTCCTCTCCTTTACACTGATTAAAGTTTGCATTTCATTCTCCTTACAAACACATCATCTAGACTTAAAAATTATCCACAATACTTGATCAAAAATGGCAGATGTCTAATTACTTTTGGGGGTCTTAAATAAGCCAAAACCGCGGATAGTGGCCGAACGAAGTGTCGGTAACGTAACAAACGATTACTGTGCCCAACCTAGTTCAAAATATTACATTTTGGAAGGGAGTCCAATATGATAAAAAACAAAAAAATGTCAGTTTCTAAAAAGATTAATAGCAGAAAGGTCGTCATTTTACTTACTTTTAGCGAGCATCCTCTTTATGATCCTCAACTGGTCTGGCTCCCTCAGTTTGAGGTCTGACCACCTCTTTCTGAGCTGCTCATTTGAGCGTTTCACCCCGAACTTCGCCCTCAGACTCTTCACAACTTTAGTGAGGATTTTGGCCTTCCTTCTATTTGGTTTGCTATACGGCCCATGCTTGGCATCATAATCAGCCTTGACCAAGATGTCCACCATCTCCGCCATCTCCGCCAAAGACATATTCGATGCCTTGAATCTCCTCCTTGATCGTGACGTGTCCTCGGTCTCCGAGCTTGTCTCCTCGCTAGTTGCGGAATTATCAGACACCTGCTGTAACTCCGCCATATCTGTCTGCGCGCCGAAAGAGAAGGGGCGGGGAAAAGATGTTAGTTAGAACGTCATGGGCGGGCGACGTGTGCGGAGCGACGTGTTCGAATTTGGACGCATGCGTGGTGTGTATATAGCAAACACACATGTGACTATAGTACGTTCGGTGTGCGGAGAGAGGAGTTCAAGTGACGGACGTGCGAACGAAGGTATGTGATTTTGTGAGACTTGTAAAAATTGTTGGCCTATACTGTCTTGAGATTGGTGGAGGATATATATGGTGACTAGGATGTGAAGGAGGTTAGACTGTTTGCCTCACATTATTTAAATATAATTTATTTTACTTGCAGATACAATATGAATGTCTTTATTAGCGACAAAGAGTTCCTGGCGGAATTTATTGACCGGGTAAGGGAGCTGCCGGCTCTGTGGGAGACCAAAAACCCCATCCATAAAAAAAAAAAGGGGTGAGAAAAGCAGCGCTGGAGAAGCTGCTCCCATTTGTGCATACCAAGGTGCCCACAGCCACAGCAAAACAAGTGGACACTAAAATTGGGAGCTTGAGAGGTACCTACAGGACTGAACGCTCTAAGGTGCTGGCTTCTCAGAGGTCAGGAGCAGCAGCAGATGATGTTTATGTCCCGATTTTGTGGTACTACAGCAGGATGTCCTTCCTGGATGACCACATTGAGCCAAGGCCATCACTCTCCACTCTTCCCCCCAGACTTCCCTGCAGCCAACCTGAGCCTTCTCTGGAGCAAGAGGAGGCAGCCATCCTGGATGATCCTGATTTGTCCATCTGGAGCCAGGTATAGTATTAACTGAAAATGTAGTGGGATAAAATTAATGTTTCCCAAATATGTCAGGATGAGAAACATACATTATTTTGTATTCCACAAGTGAAATCATGATCTGTAGACATTATTCTGCACTTAATTGTGTGGTAAATAGTCAAGCTGATGTAGTGGTAAATTTAAAGCAAGGATTTATGCATTTACATTCTAATTGCTTCCATCAGGATTACAAAGTTTGATGCAAAGATTAAACCAACATATTAAACTATGTTCCTTTTTCATACACAGGATGAAATCAGCCAGGAGGAGGGTCTGGAAACTGTCAGGCAGGAGGAGGAAGGGCCCAGTGGCAGCCAGGAGGTGGCAGGGCCCAGTGCCAGCCAGGAGGTGGCAGGGCCCAGTGGCAGCCAGGAGGTGGCAGGGCCCAGTGGCAGCCAGGAGGTGGCAGGGCCCAGTGGCAGACAGGAGGTGGCAGGGCAAAGGAGAAGCACCAGATCCCAGGTGCCTCCCATCAGGCTTCACAAAAGAGGCAGGAGGGACAGGACCACCAGTGAGGCAGCAATGGCCCTTATTAAAGAGGCCCATGCCACCCTTAAGGAGCCCACATCCCCTAAAGAGGCCATTGCCGGCCTAGTGGAGGCTAAGTTCAAGGTGATGAGCATGGAGCAACGCCTCCTATGCGAGCCCCTGCTCATCACCTTGCTCAACAAGGGGGTGATGGAGCAAATTACCCCCAATACCGCCATATGTGAGGTGGCCCAACTGACCCAACCTCAACCTCCACCTCCACCTTCCTCTTCTGCCCCACCCCCTTCTGCTACACCTCCACCTTCTGCCCCACCCCCTTCTGCTACACCTCCACCTTCTTCCCCACCCCCTTCTGCTACACCTCCACCTTCTGCCCCACCCCCTTCTGCTACACCTCCACCTTCTGCCCCACCCCCTTCTGCTACACCTCCACCTTCTGCCCCACCCTCTTCTGCTACACGTCCACCTTCTGCCCCACCCCCTTCTGCTACACCTCCACCTTCTTCTTCTGCCCCACCCCCTTCTGCTACACCTCCACCTCCTCCTCCTGACAGGAGTACCCCTCCAGTGGGCCAGCCTCCAGCTAAACGAAGAAGGAAGGCTGCAGGAAAGGCTGCAGGAAAGGCTTCAGGAAAGGCTTCAGGAAAGGCTGCAGGGAAGGTTGCCAGGAAGAAGAGGAAGTGATGGCCTTGCTTCATTGTGGTCGGACAGAAGGCAGCCTGTTGTAGTACCACACACTTGGGACATATATCTCACCTGCTGCTGTTCCTGACCTCTGGGAGGCCAGCATCAGATTGTGTTCTGAAATGTGGGCCTTCTCAAGCTCCCAATTTTAGTGTCCACACAGGGTTGCTGTGTGCTCTGGGGTCCCTGGGATGCACAAATGGCAGCAGCTTCTCCAGCGCTGCCTTCTCTTTATTTAATTTATAAACATGAATAAATGTTTTTTTTGTTTAAGTTCATACTTGACTATGTGTATTTTTAAATAAAAAAAAAACAAGCTTTGGAGTAAGCAGATACATTTGACTGACAATAAAAGGCACAGATATCACCCCCCCAAAAGAATAACTAAATCTGATTAGCTCAAAAACATGGTGTGAAATTTTAAAAATATAGATTAGAAAATTAAATGGGAGATCGCTATCAAAACATTGAGAAATTATAATTAACATCATTTTGAAAAATCTAACCATTTAAATTATTCCTAAAAACTTGCACGATATAATACACATAAATCTTATAAAGAGCAGCATGAAAAAGGTTAAAAATAAGGCAGAACTCTGTGTGAATATCAGCAGCAAAAGAAGGTCTCTCGTTTTGATTAATGTAACATTCTAACGAAGAATTCAATGCAGAACATTTAAACGATGAAATATTTATGAGCGTGACGAATGTGCTCTCTCCATTATGAAGGCTTGTTTTACCAGAAGATGCGCTCCCGTCTCATAGTTGCTTGTGAGCATGCGCGCTTTTGGAAGAGTCGTAAAAGCATACACACGAACCATTTTCTCGTCACAAAACAGGAAATCTGGAATCTGGAATCCTGACAAGAAAATAGAGAGCAGGTTCTCTATTTTCTCGTCGAGATTCTCGTCAAGTTTCTCGTCGTAAAACCATACACACAAACGTTTTTCTAGACAAAAAAACTCTCGCGGCACTTTTCTTGACTGTTTTGGACGAGAAAATCGGTCGTGTGTACGAGGCCTGACGCTAATAAAAAAAAAAACCTTCCCAAAATATACTGACCTTTGACCTTGATCCAAACACTAACCATGGCACTGACCTAGATCAAACCTTGACCTAGGTATTTTTTTAATTTTTTTTAAATTTTATTTATTTCTTTACACACACTTTTTTTTCCTCTGTGCACGGTAAGAGAAAGATACAATAGGGTTGATTTACTAAAGGAAAATCCACTTTGCACTTGAAAGTGCACATGGAAGTGCAGTCGCTGTAGATCGCTGTAAATCTGAGGGGAAGCTCTGAAATTAGAGGAAGCTCTGCTGATTTTGTCATCCAATCATGTGCAAGCTAAAATGCTGTTTTTTATTTTACTTGCATGTCCCCCTCAGATCTACAGCATCTGCACTTCCATGTGCACTTTCAGTGCACTTTCAAGTGCAAAGTGGATTTTCCTTTAGTAAATCAACCCCAATGTATCTTTCCTCTCCTTTCACAGAGTGAGAGAGAAACACAGGGGCGGGATTCACAGTGACTTATCACTGTGATAGCCAATCAGAGGCTACCACAATGATCAGGTGATCGTAATCAGGAATTCCGGGTCCCGATCATTAGTACCGGCCCGGGGCACTTGATGAGACCCTGGTTTCTGTGCTGGGAGCGCACTGTGCGGTGCGCTCCCAGCACAAAGGGAGCTACACAAATATGCAACGCCACATGGAAAAAAGCCTAGTGCAGTGGGGCCGCATATACTGTATGTGTTAAGTCGGCGGGAAGGGGTTGAAATAGAGTTGCCACCTCATCCCTTTAAACCCGAACACATATGATTTACACAGATTCTGTGGCTGATTAAGGTGGTAATTAAACTCACTTGTTGCCTTATCTGCCTTTAATTAGCCTCAGAACCTGTGCAATTCATATGTGTTCGGGTTTAAAGGGATGAGGTGGCAACCCTAGGTTGAAAGCTAAAGTTTAATCAACTTATATTTATCCTTCCCTGGGATTTCCTTCACCTCCATCCTATGATTGAAAAAACTGAAATACAATGAATGAAAGGGGCAAGTTAGGGATAGCCAGGGTGGGGAAGAAAGGGATAGATGATTCTGTGAGCCCTCCAAGCAAGAAAATGAGCCTCTGTCTGATTCTCTGCATATGCATACAATATACACCGTGAGAAGCTCACAGTGTGCAGTGAAATTAGAGTGAACAATTCCAGTACAGTAGAGGAGTCTGTACAGCTGAGCAAGACTGCAAGTAAGGCTGGAGTTCAGTTTTAACAAACCCAATCTTTTGCATACTTACACCATACCCATACCGTCTAACGTTTTGAGATGGGAACGAAGGACACCTATAAGCAAAAGTATATAGGCATAGGACACACACCCTGCCATGCCCCTTTAAAGAGAATTATACCAAAAAAATATATTTTGAAATTTACAAATGCAGCAATTTAAAAAAAATAATGAAAGGTTTAGCACTGGGAAACATTTTTTGAAAGATAAAAAGTGTTTTTTATATACAACTATATAGATCAGACCAAAATGAAGGACAAATGAGGAGGAAAGATGGGGCAGAGGGACTTTGTTGACAGTCCCTCAAAATCAGGGACAGTTAGAAGGTATGCAGTGGCGGCTGGTAGTATATTTTTTGACAAACAATCCACCCAATGCCACCCACCCAACCGCCTCCCCCCCGAACGGTTTGTCCCAAGCTCCGCACTTACCCCACCTATCGCTTCCTCTCGGTGGCGGACGGAATCTCCTTCTCCTGGTGCTTCACAGCGGCTTCCATGGGTCTTCTTCCTCCTCCTCCTTGGCGGCCAATAGGGACGCTTCTCCTCTCGGCCAATCAGGTGAGGTGTCTCAGGACCCACTTCCTGATTGGTCGGAAGGAGAATCAGGAAGACAATAGTGAATATTAAATTCTCTATTGTCACACAACTGGGTGGGCTCGGGCGCAGAGGTCTGCGCCCCAAGCAGTGTTGGTCATCTTACTTTAAAAAAGTAATTAGTTACAGTTACAAATTACTTCTACCAAAAAGTAATTGCGTTAGTAACTCAGTTACTACATTGAAAAAGTAATTAGTTACTCAGCAAAGTAACTGTGACTTAACTAACTTTATAGTCTTGTATTGGATAAAATAACATGGATATAAATATAGCACATAATAATTGAACACTAAAAATGCACACAGTTGGCAATAATTGTGGTATAGTAAGAAGAGCAGCAATGATACCACTGTAGAGACAGAAATGGAAAGGGTTAACATCGATCCATAGAAAAGTATGGGTCCCCTGGGAAAATCTTTCAATTACAACAAGGTAACCACCGAATGCAGGTGGAGTGGAGAGATGTGATGGGATGGCTCTGGTGTACCTGTAATGAAGGATGTCACGGCTGATCTGCGAGGTGTAGAGCATGATGCTGGAGTCCCGAGAAATGCCGGCGTCACTTCAAGAAGCAGGCAGGCGGACTGCAACAGGGTAACAACCTCTGAAAGAACCGGTGGATGTGGCCGCTCCTATGCCGGGAGCTCCGTGGCTGCTGATGGGTGGGCGGCTCGGCGGAAGAACGGAGAGCGATGAACAAACCAATAGGAAGCCGGGCGCGCTCGAATGACGTCAGCGCCGGCCAAATCAGATGGAAGCAGTGTTCTGATGAATGGGGACCCAGGCGCACTGGTGTGGCGTCAGAAATGGCGTGGATGTTGTCCAGGCAACGAGGATAATGGATGGAAATGGGACTCAAAATCTAGTGGCGGTAGATGTATTTGCGGTAACGCCGCCCAAGTAATGGGAATGGCGTTACCATGAGGGGAAGAGTAATCAGTTAGATTACTCGTTACCCTCTAAAGTAACTGCGTTAAGTAACGCTGTTTACTTTAACGCAGTTACTTCCATCACTGGCCCCAAGCCCACCTTTTTTTTAAGCCTATTAGAGCCGCTAGCTCTAATCAAGTAAAATAAAACAAAAAAACGTTGGAATCCATGCATCCGGCGCCCCACATGTAGATTATGGGGCCAGATGCATTGATTAGGGGGGGCGCGGCCCTGCACCCTGCATTACGATCCGCCACTGATGCATACCCTTTCACCCAAACTCTATGCTGAAACCAAAATGCAATTACAAATAAAAAAACCAATGTGCATATCATAGTATCTATAATTATTTTTCTGGGATGTTTTTTTAAAGCCATAATTTTATTGCCACCCAATGAAAAGATTTTCAAAGTCGCCGTTTTTACCAGAATGAATCTAAGTGAAAGAGCTACAGTCAAAATACAGTGCAATGCTGCAATTGAGTTAGGATGACACAATACAACTTCAGATCTGCCAAAATGTCCCTTGATTTGCATAACTTGAAAGAATCGCCTGAAAAGAACATAATAACATCCTTTGTTAGCCATTGTTAAAGATCCGTATTCTAAAATCAATTTAATTAGATCAGCCTTATCTAACTTATCTCTATGTCTTATTGCCCGAATCATTATAGGGTGATGTGTCCTAGGCTCCATTCACACCTATGCAGGAGCGACAGTGGGTGCAGATTTTTGTGCAGCACATTTAGGGCAGCTCATTTATTTTAATGGGCTGCCGTATGCATGCAAATCACACAAAAGAAGTGCAAACACCTCTTTTTTTTAACCTCTTGGGGACCGCCCTATGTACATATATGGCGATGGGGCGGCTGCTCTGCGCTGCATCACGTACGTGTACGTGATCTGACATTTTTGGGTAGGGGACGCATGCGCACCCGCCTCCCCATCTGTGCTGTGATTTGCTACTACACAAGTCGGTTAGCAGGTCCCAGCCAATGATTTATGTTAATAAACAGTGCTTAAAGTAAAATTAAGGTCTTCCCTTTTAATTGTACCTACATGTAAACTTATAATAAAAATAGAAGAAATGGCCGCACACCACTGTAGATCAAAATGCTTTTTATTTGGACATCCCAAAACTACAAGAACCAGAATGCTGTCTACCCAGCATTCTGGTTTTTGTAGTTTTGGGATGTCCAAATAAAAAGCATTTTGATCTACAGTGGTGTGCGGCCATTTCTTCTATTCTCATTGTGTGCGGAGGCGAGCCGAGGCGAGCACCTACTGGATCATTAGGCTTCCTGGTCTCACCTGGAGCGGCTGGTTTTCTTGTTCCATCAAACCTAAAATAAAGCTTACCTGTAGGTACTGTAAATATCTCCTAAACTTGCACCGATTAGGGGACATTTACTATATACGCCGCCGCCGACGTCATCGGTGCATGCCCGTGTTGTTTCTTTAGGGTCCTGTGCCATGACCGGCATATGCGCGGGAGTGACGTAATCTCGGCTCTGGCCAATCACAGCGCTGGAGCCCACGAATTCGGAAGAAACTCCAGGGGAAATGTCATCCGTCTCAGCGGTGTCTGGGCGCCACTGAGAGAGCTTTGTTCTAAGGTAAGTATTTCATAATGAGCGATGCATACTAACTCATTATGCCTTTGTCTTAAGGCCTCATGTACACTGCTGCTGCTAAGCGGACGTCTAGGAGCAGTTGGGCATTTTTTTAAACGGCTCCTGAACTCTCCTCTATGTTATCTTATCAGTACATGTACACAGGGTTGTTTACAGTCATTTCTAGGCAGTTGAGTTTAGAGGCTTTTTTTGGAACGCAAATGGATTCTAAACGCAGCTAAATTCGAGTTACCATTTTGTTTACAGGCAGTTTTCATTTTTGGCTATTTAAAAATAAAAACACGCCTCTAAACGCGAAAAAATGTGGCAAAACGCAGCTAAATGTGGCATGTAAACGTGGCAAAATGGACGTTTTAAACTTCGGTTGCTATCTGTCAAGTTAAATCATTCAGGAGAGGTTGTAAAAGCATCCTTTTTCTCGTTTACAACCTCTTAATAAACATGAAATGAATATACTGTAGGTGCATAAATACAAAGAAACAAAAAAATGGATGATCAATAAAAAGTCCAAAGTCTCAACACTACAGTAGGGATGAGCTCGGTGTTCGAGTCGAACATACGTTCGACTCGAACATCGGCTGTTCGATCGTTCGACGAAGATCGAACGATTTGGGCCGTTCGCGCCTAATTCGAGTGACGCGAACGGCCCACAATGCACTACGCCATCGCAGTGTCATCCAGGCGCTGTGATTGGCCAAGCATGCACTGTGACCCCCGCATGCTTGGCCAATCACAGCGCCGGCAGCGAGGAGAGCAATGATTGGCCACAGGCAGGATGCCTGTGGCCAATTATTGCTGAGGGTGTTTAGTACACGCCCCACACTATAAAAGGCCACCAGCACGGCGGCCTAGTGTAGTGTGTTCCGGAGCAGGGAAAGAGAAGCATAGGCAGGGACAGTGACATTTTTTTTTCTTGCTTAACCTGGATTCCTTTAGTTTAGGGAAAGAGAAGGATAGGTAGGGAGAGTGTCAGTGTGTTTTACTGTGCTAATCCTTGTTTCTAGGGACAGGGAAGGACAGTGAGGGAAATTCTCCTTGTGCTATACTGTGCTAAAGCATTGATCATCAACCATCTTTAAAAAAACATTTTTTCTAGGGACAGAAAACTATAGGTAGGGAGAGTGTCAGTGTGTTTTACTGTGCTAATCCTTGTTTCTAGGGACAGGGAAGGACAGTGAGGGAAATTCTCCTTGTGCTATACTGTGCTAAAGCATTGATCATCAACCATCTTTAAAAAAACATTTTTTCTAGGGACAGAAAACTATAGGTAGCGAGAGTGTCAGTGTGTTTTACTGTGCTAATCCTTGTTTCTAGGGACAGGGAAGGACAGTGAGGGAAATTCTCCTTGTGCTATACTGTGCTAAAGCATTGATCATCAACCATCTTTAAAAAAACATTTTTTCTAGGGACAGAAAACTATAGGTAGCGAGAGTGTCAGTGTGTTTTACTGTGCTAATCCTTGTTTCTAGGGACAGGGAAGGACAGTGAGGGAAATTCTCCTTGTGCTATACTGTGCTAAAGCATTGATCATCTACCATCTTTAAAAAAACATTTTTTCTAGGGACAGAAAACTATAGGTAGCGAGAGTGTCAGTGTGTTTTACTGTGCTAATCCTTGTTTCTAGGGACAGGGAAGGACAGTGAGGGAAATTCTCCTTGTGCTATACTGTGCTAAAGCATTGATCATCAACCATCTTTAAAAAAAAAAAATTCTAGGGACAGAAAACTATAGGTAGCGAGAGTGTCAGTGTGTTTTACTGTGCTAATCCTTGTTTCTAGGGACAGGGAAGGACAGTGAGGGAAATTCTCCTTGTGCTATACTGTGCTAAAGCATTGATCATCAACCATCTTTAAAAAAACATTTTTTCTAGGGACAGAAAACTATAGGTAGCGAGAGTGTCAGTGTGTTTTACTGTGCTAATCCTTGTTTCTAGGGACAGGGAAGGACAGTGAGGGAAATTCTCCTTGTGCTATACTGTGCTAAAGCATTGATCATCAACCATCTTTAAAAAAACATTTTTTCAAGGGACAGAAAACTATAGGTAGAGAGAGTGTCAGTGTGTTTTACTGTGCTAATCCTTGTTTCTAGGGACAGGGAAGGACAGTGAGGGAAATTCTCCTTGTGCTATACTGTGCTAAAGCATTGATCATCAACCATCTTTAAAAAAACATTTTTTCTAGGGACAGAAAACTATAGGTAGCGAGAGTGTCAGTGTGTTTTACTGTGCTAATCCTTGTTTCTAGGGACAGGGAAGGACAGTGAGGGAAATTCTCCTTGTGCTATACTGTGCTAAAGCATTCCTCATCAACCATCTTTAACCACTTAAGCCCCGGACCATTTCGGGCCATTAGGACCAGGCCTGTTTTTGGGATTCGGCACTGCGCTGCTTTAACTGTAAATTGTGCGGACATGCAATGTTTTACCCAAATGAAATTTGCGTCCTTTTCTTCCCACAAATAGAGCTTTCTTTTAATGGTATTTGATTGCCTCTGCGATTTTTATTTTTTGCGATATAAACAGAAAAAGACCGAAAATTTTGAAAAAAAATGATATTTTCTACTTTTTGTTATAAGAAAAATCGAATAAACTCAATTTTAGTCATACATTTAGGCCAAAATGTATTCAGCCACATGTCTTTAGTAAAAAAAATGTCAATAAGCGTATATTTATTGGTTTGCGCAAAAGTTATAGCGTTTACAAACTAGGGTACATTTTCTGAAATTTACACAGCTTTAAATTTATGACTGCCTATCTCATTTCTTGAGGTGCTAAAATGGCAGGGCAGTACAAAACCCCCCCAAATGACCCCATTTTGGAAAGTAGACACCCCAAGGAAATTGCTGAGAGGCATGTTGAGCCCATTGAATATTTTTTTTTTTTGTCCCAAGTGATTGAATAATGACAAAAAAAAAATAAAAAATTACAAAAAGTTGTCACTAAATGATATATTGCTCACACATGCCATGGTTATATGTGGAATTGCACCCCAAAATACATTCTGCTGCTTCTCCTGAGTACGGGGATACCACATGTGTGGGACTTTTTAGGAGCCTAGCCACGTACGGGACCCCGGAAACCAAGCACCGCCTTCAGGATTTCTAAGGGAGCAAATTTTTGATTTCACTCCTCACTACCTATCACAGTTTCGAAGGCCATAAAATGCCAAAATAGCACAAAACCCCCCCAAATGACCCCATTTTGGAAAGTAGACACCCCAAGCTATTTACTGAGAGGCATGTTCAGTCCATGGAATATTTTATATTTTGCCACAAGTTGCGGGAATATGACAAACTTTTTTTTTTTTGCACAAAGTTGTCACTAAATGATATATTGCTCACACATGCCATGGGCATATGTGAAATTACACCCCAAAATACATTCTGCTGCTTCTCCTGAGTACGGGGATACCACATGTGTGGGACTTTTTGGGAGCCTAGCCGCGTACGGGACCCCAAAAACCAAGCACCGCCTTCAAGGTTTCTAAGGGCATAAATTTTTGATTTCACTCCTCACTACCTATCACAGTTTTGAAGGCCATAAAATGCCAAGATGGCACAAAACCCCCCAAATGACCCCATTTTGGAAAGTAGACACCCCAAGCTATTTGCTGAGAGGCATGTTGACCCCATTGAATATTTTTTTTTTTGTCCCAAATGATTGAATAATGACAAAAAGAAAAGAAAAATGTACAAAAAGTTGTCACTAAATGATATATTGCTCACACATGCCATGGTTATATGTGGAATTGCACCCCAAAATACATTCTGCTGCTTTTCCTGAGTACGGGGATACCACATGTGTGGGACTTTTTGGGAGCCTAGCCGCGTACAGGGCCCCAAAAACCAAGCACTGCGAACGCTGCAGTTATGTGTGTTGTGTTTGGTAAGTGACAGTGATCGATCGATACTGCACTTGGGTGGGCTGGGCTGGGCTGGGCTGGGCGGAGGGGCTAAACGCAGGCGCTAGCAGGTATTTGGGCTGATCCCGCTAACACTGCGTTTTTGGGAACCCTAAACCGCTGGGGATGCTAGTATAGATCTGATCAGATCTGATCAGATACTATACCACTAAGGGGGGTGTATGCTTTGCGCGTGGGTGTTAGCGTTACTGTCACTAACCTAACACTGCCTGGGGCGACGCAGACCCTCTCTGGCGCTAAAACCTAATTGATCTCACCCGCCGGGCGATCAGGGGGGTTAAACCTTTATTGGGTTATATACGGCGGGATGCTATAAAAAGCAAACTAATCAACCAGCGTCACCCGTAACCTTTATATGGTGATCACTGGTGAAAGGGTTAACTAGGGGCAATCAGGGGGTTAAAACCTTTATTAGGTTAAATATGGGGGTACCTGACACTATATAAAAACCTGACGGGTAACCTAAATAACTAAATAACTTACTGGCTAACCAGTGACACCAGTGACGCTTATACGGCGATCACTGGTGAAAGGGTTAACTCTAGGGGCAATCAGGGGGTTAAAATAATATATGGGGATACCTGACACTAATAAAAACCTGCGGCGAACCTAAAAAAAAATAACTGCCTATCTAAAACACCAGCGACACGAATACAGCGATCGGAAAAACAATCGCTTAGTGACGCTGAAGTTACGGGGTGAAAGGGTTACCTGGGGGGTGATCAAGGGGTTAAACCTTTATTAGGGGGGGTTAGGGCGCTACCCTGGACCTAAAGGGGCCTAATCCTAACTGCCCTGCAACTTTTTACAATCACAGATGACACTAAATGCAGTGATCAGTAAAATAAATGATCACTGCAATCAGTGACACTGTGATTGGGGGCTTTGGGGTGACCTGGGGGGTGATCTGGGGGTGACTGGGGGGTGATTTGTGTGCCTATGTGTACCTACGTGTCAGTGGACTGTTGGTGCACTAACCTGCTTCTTCTCTGCTCGGCGCCGGGAACGAAAAGACCGCGGCGAGGGAGATGACATCACTTCCTCCAGCATGTGTTTACATCACATGGCGGAGGAAGCATTTTCATTGGCCGGGAGCGATCGCGAGGGGGGGGCGGAATCGAGCGCCCCCCCCTCATGCCTGATCGCTCCCGAACACTTAACGGCCGCTCACTGCAGTGAAGGGGGGTCCGGATGGACCCCCCAACTGCACAAAGGCGATCACGTAGATCTACGTGATTCTGCCTGTCGGTGCCATTCTGCCGACGTAAATCGGCGGTGGGCGGTCGTTAAGTGGTTAAAAAAACATTTTTTCTAGGGACAGAAAACTATAGGTAGCGAGAGTGTCAGTGTGTTTTACTGTGCTAATCCTTGTTTCTAGGGACAGGGAAGGACAGTGAGGGAAATTCTCCTTGTGCTATACTGTGCTAAAGCATTGATCATCAACCATCTTTAAAAAAACTTTTTTTCTAGGGACAGAAAACTATAGGTAGCGAGAGTGTCAGTGTGTTTTACTGTGCTAATCCTTGTTTCTAGGGACAGGGAAGGACAGTGAGGGAAATTCTCCTTGTGCTATACTGTGCTAAAGCATTGATCATCAACCATCTTTAAAAAAACATTTTTTCTAGGGACAGAAAACTATAGGTAGCGAGAGTGTCAGTGTGTTTTACTGTGCTAATCCTTGTTTCTAGGGACAGGGAAGGACAGTGAGGGAAATTCTCCTTGTGCTATACTGTGCTAAAGCATTGATCATCAACCATCTTTAAAAAAACATTTTTTCTAGGGACAGAAAACTATAGGTAGCGAGAGTGTCAGTGTGTTTTACTGTGCTAATCCTTGTTTCTAGGGACAGGGAAGGACAGTGAGGGAAATTCTCCTTGTGCCATACTGTGCTAAAGCATTGATCATCAACCATCTTTAAAAAAAAAAATTTCTAGGGACAGAAAACTATAGGTAGCGAGAGTGTCAGTGTGTTTTACTGTGCTAATCCTTGCTTCTAGGGACAGGGAAGGACAGTGAGGGAAATTCTCCTTGTGCTATACTGTGCTAAAGCATTGATCATCAACCATCTTTAAAAAAACATTTTTTCTAGGGACAGAAAACTATAGGTAGCGAGAGTGTCAGTGTGTTTTACTGTGCTAATCCTTGTTTCTAGGGGCAGGGAAGGACAGTGAGGGAAATTCTCCTTGTGCTATACTGTGCTAAAGCATTGATCATCAACCATCTTTAAAAAAACATTTTTTCTAGGGACAGAAAACTATAGGTAGCGAGAGTGTCAGTGTGTTTTACTGTGCTAATCCTTGTTTCTAGGGACAGGGAAGGACAGTGAGGGAAATTCTCCTTGTGCTATACTGTGCTAAAGCATTGATCATCAACCATCTTTAAAAAAACATTTTTCCTAGGGACAGAAAACTATAGGTAGCGAGAGTGTCAGTGTGTTTTACTGTGCTAATCCTTGTTTCTAGGGACAGGGAAGGACAGTGAGGGAAATTCTCCTTGTGCTATACTGTGCTAAAGCATTGATCATCAACCATCTTTAAAAAAACATTTTTTCTAGGGACAGAAAACTATAGGTAGCGAGAGTGTCAGTGTGTTTTACTGTGCTAATCCTTGTTTCTAGGGACAGGGAAGGACAGTGAGGGAAATTCTCCTTGTGCTATACTGTGCTAAAGCATTCCTCATCAACCATCTTTGAAATCCTTGTTTTTTGGACAGTCAGGGAAATTGTCATTGTGCTATTCTGTGCGAAAGCAATCATCCTCAACCATATTTAGAAATCCTTAAGTAAAGGGACAGAGAAGGACACCTGAAGGTAGCCCTTATTGCTTTTTTCCCATCTCCCTGCAGGCCATTCATTAGAATGTCTGGAAGGCAAACAAGGAGAGGCAGACAGTCAGGAGGCAATAAAAGAGGGCAAGCAGGCTCTGTGTCTGGGGGCAACAGTGCTGGTCGTGGACGCGGTGCATTGTCATCAGCACATGGCCATGGGACACGCTTGTCCTTCTTTTCGGCAGCTGGACATGTTGAGCCACATCATGCCGAAGACTTGGTAGAGTGGATGACCAAGCCCTCCTCCTCCTCCTCATCCTCTCTCACCCAGGCTCAGGGTACTGGCAAAGCAGCTGCCAAAGCGTCCTCTTCCCTGGTATCAATGTCAGACTCATCATCAGTCACTCCTTCCCTAGACCCACCATGTCCTCCTCCTGAGGAGTCCCCCGAACTGTTTGAGCACAGTGTTGGCTACATGCTCCAGGAGGATGCCCAGCGTTTCGAAGGGTCTGATGATGAAACCCAGCTACAGGAAGGCAGTAGCGTGAGAGCAGACAGAGGGGATGCTCAAGAAGGACACCAATCTGGCAGTCATGTTCCAGCAGCTGCAGCATACTGCCAGATTGGCTCCAGTGATGAGGAGGGAGGGGATGATGAGGTCACTGACTCCACGTGGGTGCCTAATAGGAGAGAGGAGGAGGAGGAGGATGAGGAGGAGGCACATCTCCAACGAGGCAGGATGCCCTTTGGTGGCCAGCGTAAGGGCAGTACACCGACGGAATCACACCGCAGAGCTCAGCCTGTGCAGGGCGCTGCCTCTGCCCGTCATTCAAAAAGTTCTTTGGTGTGGGCCTTTTTTGAGGCTAGTGCATCAGATCGCACAGCTGCTGTTTGCAACATATGTCTCAAGCGTATATCGCGTGGCCAAAACATCAGCCGCTTGGGTACCACATGCCTGACCAGACATATGTTGACCTGCCATGCAGCTCGTTGGCAAGCCTACCTCAAAGACCCACACCAAAGAACAAAGCGGACCTCTCCTTGCACCGCATCAGCTGGGATCTCCAACCCCACTATAACTTCAGTCCTCTCTGAAACATGCACTGAGAGGAATGAAGGTGTAGAATTAGGTGTGTCACAGCCAAGTACTTGCGGGCACTCTGCTAGCAGTACACCGACGTCCGATTCTAGCAGGCAAATTTCCCTGCCCCAGCTGCTGGACAGTCGAAAGAAGTTCACTCCCAGCCATCCACATGCCCAGTGGTTGAATGCTAGCTTGGCTAAATTGCTAGCGCTTCAACTGCTGCCTTTTCAGTTGGTAGACTCGGCCCCCTTCCGTGAGTTTGTACAATGTGCGGTTCCTCAGTGGCAGGTTCCCAAACGCCACTTTTTCTCACGGAAGGCTATTCTGGCTCTCTACCGGCATGTGGAAGGCAATGTCTTGGCCTCGCTGGACAGGGCGGTCAGCGGTAAGGTGCATATTACCGCTGACTCATGGTCCAGCAGGCATGGACAGGGACGTTACCTTTCTTTCACGGCCCATTGGGTCACTCTTTTGGCAGCTGGGAAGGATGCAGGACAAGGTGCAGTAGTGTTGGAGGTTGTTCCACCGCCACGCCTACAAAATGCTACTAGTGGTTGTGACACACCTCTCTCCTCCACCCCCTCCTCTTCTTCTTCCTCCATGGCCTCTTCCTGTGCTTTGTCCTCTGAACCAGCGGTGCTCCGTAGCCGTTCAAGGGGCTACGCAAGTACGCAGGCAAAAATATGCCATGCCGTGCTTGCGCTGGTGTGTTTGGGGGACAGAAGCCACACTGGGGCAGAGGTCCTGTCTGCTCTGCAGGGCCAGGCCGAGAGGTGGTTGACGCCACGCCAGCTTAAGCCAGGAATGGTGGTTTGCGACAATGGCACCAACCTCCTCTCCGCCCTCCGACAGGGACAACTGACCCATGTGCCCTGTGTGGCTCACGTCCTTAACCTGGTGGTGCAGCGGTTCTTGGGCAGGTACCCGGGCTTACAGGATGTCCTGAGGCAGGCCAGGAAAGTCTGTGTGCATTTCCGCAGATCTTATAATGCCAGTGCTCGCCTGGCTGAGCTGCAAAAGGAGTTGAACCTGCCCAAGAACCGCCTTATATGTGACATGCCCACCAGGTGGAACTCAACGTTGGCCATGCTGCAGCGGCTGCACACGCAGCAGAGGGCCATCAATGAGTACCTGTGCGACTAAGGCACCAGGACAGGGTCAGGGGAGCTTGGGTTTTTTTCTCCACGCCAGTGGGGCATGATCAGGGATGCATGCACTGTCCTGGCACCATTTGAGGAGGCCACGAGGATGGTGAGCAGTGACAGTGCATGCATCAGTGACACTGTACCTCTTGTCCACCTGTTGGAGCACACGCTGCGTGGAATAATGGACAGGGCACTTGAGGCAGAACAGAGGCAGGAAGAGGAGGACTTCCTTGCCTCTCAAGGCCCCCTTTACCCATACAGTGTTCCTTCTGTCCCACCCATCGCACAGGAAGAGGAGGAGGAGGAGGAGGAGGAGGAGGAGGAGGATTGTGTCAGCATGGAGGTGGAGGCTGGCACTCAGCATCATCAGCAGCAGTCTTTTAGGGATGATTTACAGTCCCAAGAAACCAGTGGACTTGTACGTGGCTGGGAGGAGGTGGCTGCGGATCATGTCGTCCTTAGTGACACAGAGGACTCCGGACCGAATGCCTCAGCTAACCTACGCTGCATGGCCTCCCTGATCCTGCAAAGTCTGCGGAAGGATCCTCGTATTCTTCGGATCAAGGAGAGGGACCATTACTGGCTGGCCACTCTCCTTGATCCACGGTACAAGGGTAAGGTTGCGGACCTTATGTTACCGTCGCAGAGGGAGCAGAGGATGAGACAACTCCGGGAGGCCTTGCAGAAAGGTCTGTGCAACGCGTTCCCAGAGACTGGGAGGTTACAAACTCCTGGTCCTGGACAACGAGTTGCTGAGGCTTCGGCCAGTCAAAGAAGGAGCGGTGGGGAAGGTGGCCGTCTGACCGATGCGTTCAGACAATTCTTTAGTCCGCAGCCCCAAAGTATGATCGGTTCCAGCAACCATCGCCAGCGTCTGATAAACATGGTGCAGGAATATCTAGGGGCAAGGTCAGACTTGGACACCTTCCCCACCGAAAATCCTCTGGCTTACTGGGTCTTGAGGATGGATCACTGGCCAGAGCTTGCACAGTATGCAATTGAGCTACTGGCCTGTCCTGCATCCAGCGTTCTTTCGGAACGCACATTCAGTGCTGCTGGAGGATTTGTCACGGATCACAGGGTGCGCCTGTCCACCGAGTCGGTTGATCGACTGACTTTCATCAAGATGAACCAGTCTTGGATCACCACCAGCTACCACACACCTGATGCTGATATAACAGACTAATTGATTTTAACATGTCACATCCCTTCAAGACTGATGCTGATGCTGAGTGCCTGTGCTGTTATGTTGACTGGCTATCCTCCTCCTCCGAGTCCTCAATGATACGATTGATGATGATAGCTTGGAAGATCATTTTTGTTTATGGGTGCCGCCACCAGTGGCTAAGGCCCAATTTTTCAGCCCCTGTTTAACAGGGGCGTGTAATTACAATTTTTGAAGCAATACTTTGCAACAGGGCTCATTGCTGTGCTCCAAGTACAGTATCTGTGAGGGGTTGCAGTGTTGTGCCACCAGTGCCTAAGGCCCAATTTTTCAGCCCCTGTTCAACAGGGGCATGTAATTACAATTCTTGATCTAATAATTCACAGCAGGGCCCATTGCTGCACCCACCAAGAGTAACTCTGAGGGCTTACAGTGTTGTGGCAACGCCACCACCACCACCACCACGAAAGGCCCAATTTTTCAGCCCCTCTTCAACAGGGGCATGCAATTACAATTCTTGATCTAATAATTCACAGCAGGGCCCATTGCTGCACCCACCAAGAGTAACTGTCAGGGCTTACAGTGTTGTGGCACCAGCACCACCATCAAAGGCCCAATTTTTACTACCACTGTTCAACAATTATATGTAATTACAATTCCTGATATAATAGTTGACAGCAGGGCGTTCCAGCACCAACCAAGAGTAACTGTGAGTGCTTACAGTGTTGCACCAACAACTAAGGGGCCTATTTCTGCAGAGTATATACGGCAGGTCCCTACTTTCAAACATCCAACTTACAAACGACTCCTACTTGCAAACGCAAGAAGACAACAGGAAGTGAGAGGAAATCTACCCCTAGGAAGGAAAATTCTCTCCTGTAAGAATTAATATGGGAGAAAGGTGTCTCCTCTGTACTGATGCTTTATCACCAATCCTTGTTTCAAGAAAAACACCACATTTCAAAAACAGTTGTCATTGGGACGGAAAGTGAGGTGAAATGTTCTGAACAGGGGCACAGACAGCAAAACAAATGTTACAGGGGTGATAACCCTTACCTATGTTTTCCAAAAAGTTTAAAAACAGATTTTTGGGCTGGAGCTACACTTAAACAATGTACCTGTTCAAAATTACAAACACATTCTACATAAGAACAAACCTACAGTCCCTGTCTTGTATGCACCGCCTGTATACGGCTGTTCAGAGTATATAGGGCCTTTTTTATTTTGTGTGCGGTGTTCCCCTTAATATCCATACAAGACCCAAAGGGGCTGGTAATGGGCTGGGGTAGGGGGGGGGGGGGTCATGGGGTAGCTATGCCATTTTTCTTAAAGATTTTCATCCATATTACCGGGACCAGACATTACATTAAAGCCGCAAGCAGTTTTAAATGGCTTTTTTTTTCCTTTAGAAGTGTCATTTTGTGCAGGGACAGTTCTAAACACGGGAAACACGTGGCACTTCACAGGCATACTTTAGACACCCCCCAGGTACGATATTTAAAGGAATATTTGACTTTTTTTTTTCACTTTATGCATCATTAAAATGACTGCTCCCGAAAAACGACCGTTTTTAAAACTTCTTTTTGCATTGATACATGTCCCCTGGTGCAGAACCCGGGTTCCCAAACCCTTTTTAGGACAATAACATGCATAATAGTCGTTATAATTAGCACTTTAGAATTCGAACGTTCGCATCCATTGTATTTAATAGGGTTCTAATGTTCGTACGAACGTTCGGTCCGTTCGCGGGTTCTGGTGCGAACCGAACCCGGGGGTGTTCGGCTCATCACTACACTACAGTGACAATCCAAATGTCCACTTCAAAGGTCACCATATGCTATTCGTGATGCACCCAATTATCCAGTGATCCACCACCATAGAGAAAAACATGCGCGCTTACCAGAATTAATGGACTCTCATACCATAAGTCGGACACGCTTGTGTGGTTATACACCACAACACAAAGGGATGAACATATCTTCTATAGGATCCCATGGGTCTTGGAACACCGAATAAAGATCTACAAGCCAAGTTCCACATACGCTATATTACCAAAAATATTGGGACACCTGCCCTTTACACGCACATGAACTTTAATGGCATTCCAGTCTTAGTCCTCAGGGTTCAATATTGAGTTGGCCCACCCTTTGCAGCTATAACAGCTTCAACTCTTCTGGGAAGGCTGTCCACAAGGTTTAGGAGAGTGTCTATGGGAATGTTTGACCATTCTTCAAGAAGAGCATTTGTGAGGTCAGGCACTGATGTTGGACGAGAAGCCTGGCTCACAGTCTCCACTTAAATTCATCCCAAAGGTGTTCTATCGGGTTGAGGTCAGGACAAAAGTTCCTCCACCCCAAACTCGCTCATTCATGTCTTTATGGACCTTACTTTGTGCACTGGTGTGCAGTCATGTTGGAACAAGAAGGGGTCACCCCGAAACTGTTCCCACAAAGTTGGGAGCATGAAATTGTTCAAAATGTCTTGGAATGCTGACGCCTTAAGTATTCACTTCACTGGAACTAAGGGACCAAACCCAACCCCTGAAAAACACCCCCACACCATAATCCTCCCTCCACCAAATGATTTGGACCAGTGCACAAAGCAAGGTCCATAAAGACATGAATGAGTGAGTTTGGGGTGGAGGAACTTGACTGGCCTGCACAGAGTCCTGACTTCAATACGTTTGGTAATATAGTGTATATTGAACCTTATGTGTTACCCTTTGGTGATGTTAGGTGCAGTGGCGGCTGATGTTTTTTTTTTTCTTGGGGGGAGGCGGAAAACAATGCACCCACAGCTACCCCCACGCTCCCGGTGGGTTGGGTCAGTGTCCTGACCTCAACCCGATAGAACACCTTTGGGATGAATTAGAGTGGAGACTGCGAGCCAGGCCTTCTCATCCACATCAGTGCCTGACCTCACAAATGCGCTTCTGGAAGAATGGTCAAACATTCCCATAGACACACTCCTAAACCTTGTGGACTGCCTTCCCAGAAGAGTTGAAGCTGTTATGGACCAACTCAAAATTGAACCCTACAGACTATGACTGGGATGCCATTAAAGTTTGTGTGCGTATAAAGGCAGGTGTCCCAATACTTTTGGTAATATAGTGTATATAAAGATAATAGAGTGGAGGTACAGTATAAGAAGCTTTGTTTGGGATTTTGGAAAGGCAAAATCTAAAACCTTGTTTTTCATTCATTGATTTTTCTTTTTACTCTATTTAAATATTGTGTTTCATTTGGTATGTAATGCGGGATACCTGTGCTTACCATCCTCCTGACAACTGTCTTGTCTAGCTGCATCAATCAAAGACCAGCAGTCACCCTCCGGGAACCGTCTCCTCCTTGTTATAGATTTACTTTGCACACTTTCTGGCATTTAAGCATGTGAAAGTGTGTGCACACAGGAGAGCTGCACGATTCTGGCCAAAATGAGAATCACAATTTTTTTGCTTAGAATAAAGATTCTTTCCCGATTCTCGCGGCGTAAAATCTTTCACATTATACAAAAAAAATTGGGCTAACTTCACTGGTTAGTTTTTTTTTTAATTCATTATTATTATTCATTATTAATTTTCCCAAAAAATTGCATTTGAATGACTGCTGTGGAAATACAGTGTGACATAAAATATTGCCACCATTTATTCTCTAGGGTCTCTACTAAAATATATATATATATATATATATATATATATATATATATATATATATATATATATAATGTTTGGGGGTTCTAAGTAATTTTCTAGCAAAAAAAAAAATGATTTTAACTTGAAACCAACAAATGACAGAAAAATGTTTAGTGTTTAACCACTTAAGCCCCGGACCATGTTGTTGCTTAATGAACAGGCCACTTTTTGCGATTCGGGACTGCGTCGCTTTAACTGACAATTGCGCGGTCATGCAACGTGGCTCCCAAACAAAATTGACGTCCTTTTTTTTCCACAAATAGAGCTTTCTTTTGGTGGTATTTGATCACCTCTGCGGTTTTTATTTTTTGCACTATAAACAAAAATAGTGCGACAATTTTGAAAAAAATTCAATATTTTTTACTTTTTGCTATAAAAAATATCCCCCAAAAATATATAAAATATTTTTTTTCCACAGTTTAGGCTGATACGTATGCTTCTACATATTTTTGGTAAAAAAAATCGCAATAAGCGTTTATTGATTGGTTTGCGCAAAAGTTATAGCTTCTACAAAATAGGGGACTGTTTTATGGCATTTTTATTAATATTTTTTTTTTTTTACTAGTTATGGCAGCGATCAGTGATTTTTTATCATGACTGCGACATTATGGCAGACACATCGGACACTTTTGACACTATTTTGGGACCATTGTCATTTTTACAGCGATCAGTGCTATAAAAATGCACTGTTTACTGTAAAAATGACACTGGCAGTGAGGGGGTTAACCACTAGGTGGCGCTGCAGGGGGTAAGTGTGCCCTAGTGCAGAGTTTCTCAACTGAAATGGCTGTGGTAATTACTAAGGCAGTGAAACTGATCAAATCACCTGGGCAAAAATAATGGAAAGCCTGAAAACATAACATGTTGGGGTGCCTTGAGGACTGTAGTTGAGAAACACTGCCCTAGTGAGTGATTCTTACTGTGAGAGGGCGTGGCTACACGTGACACGTCACTGATGACCGTTCCCGATAACGGGGAACGGTCATCAGTGACAGTATCACTAGGCAGAATAGGGGAATGCCTTGTTTACAAAGGCATTCCCCTGTTCTGCTCTTGCCGACCGCAATCTCGGGACTCCCAGGAACATCGAGTTTCCGGGACCCGCGGCCGCTCGCTGGGCGGCAGATTTAAAGGTACGTACCTGTACGCTAATCTGCCTGCCCATGCCATTCTGCCGACATACATGAGCGTGCGGCGGTCGGCAAGTGGTTAAAGTGATATTATAGGTTCACGTTTAAAAAAAAAACCATAACAAACATGTCATACTTACCTCCACTGTGCAGTTCGTTTTGCACAGAGTGGCCCCCGATCGTCCTCTTCTGGGGTCCCACGGCGGCTCTTGCGGCTCCTCCCCGCAATAGATAACCCCCTCTGGGAGGCTCTCTCCCGAGGGGGTTACCTTGCAGGCGCATTCCTGTGTCATACACTCGGCGTACATAGCCGCCGAGTATATGACTCGGCCCCGCCCCCGTGTCATTGGATTTGATTGACAACAGCGGGAGCCAATGGCTGTGCTGCTATCAATCTATCCCATGAAGAGCCGAGAAGCCATGGGGAGAACGACGTAGGATCGCGCCCACGGAAATTTGGGGCTCAGGTAAGTAAAATGGGGGCTCTGGAGGGCCGGACAGTGCAAGGTGGTTTTTCACCTTAATACATAGGATGCATTAAGGCGAAAAAACACGAAGCTTTACATACCCCTTAAAGTCATTAAACTTTCCTCATTTACACACCGAAGTGTAGTCCTTTGATCTAATTCACAAATTGTTACAATGTTTCTACTTCGTTCCACTGCTAAAGAATGTTGTGATACTTGGCAGACTGGCCGGAATTTTTTTTCCTTTCTTTTGACAGCTGTCTGTCGGCTCAGCAGAGCAGAGAGAATTCTCTGCATAGAAAGATCGTGAAATACTTTGTCAAGATCGCAATGGGGAAAAAATCGCGTTAACGATTCTTAACGATTAATCGTGCAGCTCTAGCACACAGCACCAGCTTGTTTTTGGGAAATGGTGACCTGTAAAACCGTATCGGTAGAGGGATGAGCTTGACTTTGCGTCATATTGCTACGCAGTCAAAGTTTCAGCGAATGTGCGTATGAAGTAGATCAAACTTTTTTTTTTCAACATTTGCCCTCTTCTCTTAGTAAATCTGGCTGATAGTCTCCAATGTATGATGTTCATGTCACACAAAGGGGAATACTGAACAATCTTCTATATTTATTTGACAAGGCAGTTGTTCATCGGTGTACATTGTCACTTGTTGGGAAAAGGGATTAGCGCAATAATGTCCTATATAAATTCATACCGAGAAGTCACTTTCATAAGACAAAAATAATTGGATGATAGATATAATAGATGTTTTTTTTTTCCTTTTACCACCAGCCTCAATATAGTGTTATTTTCCTCCAGAGTTTCTCATTAATTAAAAAAATTACACTTTTTATTTTATTTCATGTGTTGATGGCTGTACATCAAAATCATACATTGACTTAATTCATCCAGAGTGTTCCAAATTAACTTTTTAATCGTTTTTGTAACTGTTGCTGTTGAAGAAGTTGCTATAGTAACTATTTCTTTATAAAGATAATTTGAAGAGACGAAGACTATAAAATGTCCTAAAACCGGTACATGTTGTCAATTTCCCTAGCTAGTAAATTTATATTGTTGGGGGGAAAAAAATTTTTTTTTGTATTTACTGGAACATTTCTTTCTTGGTGTTCATTAGGGGAGACCGGGTTGACTGATATACAGGGGTTATACCATTACCTACAGGAGATTGGACACTAGCAAACAAACGACTTTCTCAGCCAGATATAACCCCTCTGTAGTGGAGGGCAGAGATATAAGTTTTTTTTGTTTGTTGAAATCAACAGTGTGTAAAGAAGTCAGCATATCTGCATAATTAATCTATTAGTTCCTGTGCCCCCCCAGGGGATAGGAGATGAGGTTAATCTTGGCAGGAAGTGCAGACAGCATTGTATACTGTACCTGGGTAAAGCCAGATGCCCCGGCAACGGCCATTTTGATGCTCAGGTCTTGGCTGAATTCAAAGTACAATATAATATCCCTGGATGGACACAGAGGAACTTATGGCTGCAGGTCTCATTAGAAGAGGACTAGAAGGGGCTTAGAGGCTTAGAACTGCTGAGTCTGTAGTTTGGTATGGATGGTGTGCTACTTTCTGGACACTGGGACTGTTGGGACATGTAGTTTCGTATTGTTTTTGCTGCTTTCCAGACACTGGAACGCCCCTTTTTCCCCACGTTGTAGACCCTTTTTCTGCAGGAGCCACTTGCTGCCAGAGCCCTCCAAGGATTGTCCTGCCTGCCTTTTTTGCTGTGTGCCCAGAATCCTCCAAGGGTTGCCCTGACTGTCCTCTCTGCTGTGTTCCCAGAGCCCTCCAAGAATTGCCCTGCCTGTCCTCTCTGCTGTGTGCCCAGAGCCCTCTAAGGATTGTCCTGCCCATCCTCTCTGCTGTGTGCCCAGGGTCCTCCAAGGATTGCCCTGCCTGTCCTCTTTGCTCTGTGCCCAGAGCTCTCCTCCACTGTACACTACTATCTCCCTAGACACTTAACCCATGATGTGCCATACTACTGCTCTGAGGATCTGTTTCCCTTACTGTGCCTGCCTGTGGCTTTGTGGACCGTTTCCCGCTGTGCTGTGTCATATTTTCCCTCCCTGGATGCCTAACCCTTGCTGTGCCCTTTTTCTGCCCGGAGGATCCCTACCCCTGACCATGCCTACTGTGGTTCTGTGGACTGCTTCCTCAATCTGTGTCATTCTACTGCTCGGAGGATCACCTCCCCTTGTTGTGCCTTATCGTTACCTTGTGAACTGTTCACCCCTGGTGCCCCACTGCTATTATGTGAACTGCTTACCTGTAGTGTGCCCATTGCTACCCCATGGACTGATTAACTGTGCTGTGGCTCATCACCACACCTCCTGTACCCCCAAGTCTCCCAATAAACGTCCGCACAGTGGGTTCTGTGTGATCTACCTCTGTGTGCTCTCTCTCTCTCTCTGTTCTTCTAGTTCATCACACCCTCCCACTGCCATCATGCTCCAGTTTTATGGAAAAGCAATAGTAAGAATGGATCATAAATCATAATGAAGGAGAGGTGGGACATGTGTCCCTTAAAGGATAAGTTCACCTTTCATAACATGTTACACCCATATTCAGGGCGTAACATGTAACATGTTATGAAAGGACCAGCCCCCGCTCCCCCGCTTTGACAGCTAGCTGTCACAATTTAAAAAAAAAACTCCACCCGCCCGTCCGTCTTAATCATTCACAGTGTTCTGTGAATGTAAAACTGTCCCAACAGCCTTAGCAGCTCTGAGCCGTAGTTCATTGATTCTTCCCGTCAGCATGAATCGGTTTTCTCGTACGAGTTATGAGAATGAAGATACACTGACAGGTCTGCAGGAGACCTGCATGGCATCAACGATCTGTTGATCTTATTTTTTGACAAAAGGTGAACTTATCCTTTTTACATACTTCAAGAAAAGGATTTTCGGTAAGTATAAAAATCCTGTAATAAATTTCTTTATTGTTCATTATGGGACACAAGGTCAATTCGGAGAGATGTCCAAAAACAGTTCAAATGATGGGCAGGCAGCACAGAAAACGCTAACAAGTCCTTCAAAATAACAATGTACAGTACATCTGAGGTAGCTTGCTCAGTCAGCTGCCTGAAGGATTCTATGTCTAAAGCTGGCATCAGAACAGGCTTTAGCATCCACAGGTAGAATTTAACGCCTGAACCAAAGACCAGGTGGCAGCCTTGCAAATATGAGAAGGAGATGCCTGATGTTGAAAGGCCCAAGAAGCACTCAATATTCAAGTGGAGTGCATCTTGATAGAAAATGGTGGCACCTTGTTCTTCGGCCTATAGGCTCCAGCTGAGTGTGGGACGTTTTGTTACATTGGTGGCAAGCAGTGGGACGCTTCCTGAAGTCTGGGACATCCAAACATCCTCCGGGATCTAAGATCATGATAGCGGGTCACTACAGCGGAGATATGGATCTGGCATCAGAGTTTCCGTGGCTACTGCGGATCGTCCTTTTTAGCATATTCCAGGACTATGTCTGCAGATAAATACCTGGAGCTCAGGCAGCAGATTCGGGTATGATTGGAGCCCTCCAGGTCACTGGTATGCAACAGGGCAAGTGCATTCCAACCGCAGAGCTCTGGACCAGTGATCAGCGGGCGTTGTGGATGGCATTCCTGGGAGAGCGGCCCCAGGAGCAATGGGTGACTGAGTTGGACAGGCTGGTCTAGCAGGAGATAGAGCTTGATAATGGTTATTGGGCTCTGCAATGACACGCAGAGCAGGAATATTTAGGGGAGACAACAGAATGCTCTCCGGAGGTAAAGTATATAACTTTGGCGGCCCTGGATAGCCTTACAGATGGTTTTGTGTTTGCGATGAAGAAGAACCTACCCTTGAGGACCTGCAAGATTATAGAGAGGCTACGCTCGGTCTTTCAGGGGTCTCAGAGCTTATACTGGACCTGGAATATTTGCTAAGGAAGGAACAGCATCTGGAAAGGGCATACAGGGAACTGCTAGAACACGTTCAGCAGCATGTCAGAGAATCGGCAGTGGAAACTCCGAAGATTACCGCCCCCAAAGCTGAAGTGCTGACAACAGGGCAGAGATCTGCTAACCTCTGCCCAGCACCGATAACATCTTCTGGGTTCTACGGCCAGGAGATGGTGAACCTCTATCCCCAGACACAAGTTCCAGAGATTGGGGATTTAATAGACTTCTCTGCTGAGGAAGAACAACCTGGTGAGTTTTCAGCAGAAGAGCTGGCATTAGGGCTAAACATCACTGAGCTCTGCCCAACACCAACAGCAGCTAATGTGGAGTTATCAGAAACTTCTCCAGCTGAAGCACTGACAACTGGACAGAAGGTCCAAGACCTCTGCCCTACACTTGCGGCAGTTCCAATGGCCCAGGGTGAGAAGGTGGTGGTCTTTCCTCCCCAGCAAGGATCTGTGCACCTTGGAGACAGTACCAGAGACATGTCGTCCCAGCAGCCAGATATGGGTAAGTGAGGTGAAGCAGCCGGCTTCCCTTCCCAGCAGCAGATGGCACCCCAGAATGATGCTAGCAACCCAAAAGAAGGGCTGGCAACAGAGCAGAGTGTTGCTGGCCTCTGCTCTCAACTAACAGAAGATGTAATTCCTGTGGTAGTGGATGGGACTTCGGTCTCCACTGACCCAACCCCAGAAAAGGGTCCAGCATTGGGACAGGAGGATGTCAGCCTTGCTCTGCAAACAATGGTGGATGTTCATCTAGTAACAGTGGAGGGGACGTCAGTCTCCACTTGTATACCACAGGTAAGCTGGGCAGTCTGTCCAGATACCCAACATCCTGACAGAGTGAGCCCAGTCACCCTGTCTTCTCTCCAGCGGCTGAAAGGACTCCAGGGAGAAGGACCAGTCCGCCATTCTCCCCAGTGGTGGGTATGTTCTCTGAGAGAGGCGGCGGTTGGCTGGGTGAGTTATGCTATGTTTGGGACAATTTATTTGGGGTACTGTGTGGATACCGGCATTGGGGGACTGGAACTACTGACTATCTTCGGAGTCAGCCCGTCTGGGGTCTCCTCCTGTGTTAGTCCCCTGCCGAAAGGGGAGAGATGTGACGGGAGTCACTTTGGATGGGGGGCCCGTGGAACACAGAACCCTTTGGAGAGGTTGGGAAACCCTTGCTTCAGCACCCCATGCACCTCCTATGTCTAAGTCACCCTGTGTCTATTAGGGACACAGGGTGACGGAGAACCCCAGTCTGATATTTACTAATCAGACTCACTGTACAACCACAATGAAATGTTGTGTGTATATATATATATATATATATATATATATATATATTAGGGCTGTGGAAATTAACTATTAATTCCTCGATTAATCGATTAATGTTTGTGATCGATCAAATTTTTTTTGATCGATCAAAATTCTTTCGTTCGGTACTCACCTCTCCGCCGGCTTCCGGGTCTTCAGGGAGTTCCGTCGGAGATCCGGTGACGTCGTGGACACCGGCTGTGCCCATCTGAAGGGCTCCTTTGCTGTGCCTTCATATCTGCATGCCGGCGGGACCTTACTATCTGCCACACGCAAGTGCTGTTACACTTCCCTCTATCAGTTCCCTCTATCAACCTGGGATTCTACAGCCATCCACTGGGAGTTGTGATAGTTCCCTTCACGGGACATCTACATGCCGATGGACTGATGTTAACCCCTCCTCATCTAGTTTCAGCAGTGGTATCTTTGTACACATTTTTATACCAGTATAATACTTAGCTACATGTTTTTATGACTGCTTTTGCTACCGTTTGGTATTACTCGCACCATTTTTACAGTTTATGTAGCTACATTGATTTTATCTCAAGTGCAATATTTATTTTGTTACCTACTTGAAGACTATAAAAGTTTTAATGCTATTCCCATCGAGCGCTGCGTTTGTGTGTTTTTTTTGTATCCTGCTATCCATTTTTCCAGTGGTTGGTAGCTGCACTGGGAATCAGCCTGCAAGGAGATCAGCTAAAAGTAGTTGGATCTGCATGTGCGTTATAATTAATCGAAATTAGTTGATTAATCGATTAAAAAAAACCGATTAATCGAACACAAAAATTGTAATCAGTAACAGCCCTAATATATATATATATATATATATATATATATATATACCGTATATACTCGTGTATAAGCCAAGTTTTTCAGCACATTTTTTTGTGCTGAAAATGCCCCCCTTGGCTTATACTCGAGTCTGTTTCCAACTTCAACTTTGTGCGCCTGATCCTGGCCATCCCTAAGTCCCCTGGACCCTAAACTTGGCACACATGTAGGCCAACTCCTCCTTTACAAGTGTGCCAAGTTTGGTGTCTGGGGATCCTACGGCCGGGGAGTACCGATTTTTCAAACCTGGGCACCCCCTCCATAGACACCCATGTTAAACGTCAGTCTAGTCACAGTGAGGCATGGACACAGTGAGGCATGGACACATTGACAGTGAGGCATGGCAGGGCTGGTGCAAGGATTTTTGACACCCTAGGCAAAACCTAATTTTGCCGCCCCTATTGGCTCCACCCCTGACTCCACCCCCTTTGTCCCGCCCATGTGACAGAAGGTGCCACTACACAGGAAGCATTGGCTCTGCTTCCTCTAGTGCTGGCTCCAGTGCTGCGCTGCGCCTCTAATTACGCTACTGGTCGGACAAAGCAGCTGCCTGAGACTGAGTTAGTTACATGCTGCAGCCTGCAGAGCATGCAGACGTGGAGGGAAACCAGTGGCTGGGCGCCTCTAGGCAGCAGTGCGCCCTAGGCGGCTGCCTAGTTTTCCTAGTGGTAGCACCGGCCCTGAGGCATGGGCACAGTGAGGCATGGATACAGTGACAATGAGGCATGGGCACAGTGAGGCATGGACACAGTGAGGCACAGTGAGGCATGCACATGGACACAGTGAGGCACAGTGAGGCATGCAAATGGACACAGTGAGGCAAAGTGAGGCGTGCAGATGGACACCCTAGGCTTATACTCGAGTCAATACGTTTTCCCAGTTTTTTGTGGTAAAATTAGGTGCCTCGGCTTATATTCGGGTCGGCTTATACTCAAGTATATACGGTATATATGGTATATTGTCTCATACTATGGTGTGTTCTCTGCTGGGTCATTTGGGGTGTGGCTGTATTCCATTGTTCTATTGGGTCTGTCTGCCTTGGGTATTATGGGATGTGTATGTGTGTTTGCTGTGAGGAGGGTGGGGGGAATTCTTCCAATAGCTCTCCCTGCTGATTGGACAGTCTACCCCGTCCGGAGTGCAAAGGGGGGGGGTTGTCCTGAGTGTTACCTGTGTACCTGTGTTTAAATTAACAGTTTATGTTCAGAAGCCAAAACGAATAATGTCTAGGTATTAGTTGTCAGGTTTGGTTTGGAATATCTGATATCTATATTCAGACTGGAGGAAGCGGTATATGACAAAAGCACTCAAGCAGAGTGTGGAATGTTTCATTACAGCGCACTCCTCAAATCTGGCATTTATAGAAGAGTGGCAAGAAAAAAAAAAACATTGTTGAAAGAAAGTCATAAGAAGTCCTGTTTGCAGTTTGCAAGAAACCATGTTTTCAACAAAAATTGAACTATTTGGCCTAAAAGAAAAATGCTATGTGTGGTGGAAAACTAAGGCCCCTTTCACACGTGCGGACAGTATGTCCGTATTTCATCCATCCGTTTTCGGATGAAATACGAACATACATGCATCCCTATGGGATAGCGGGTGTCAGCAGATGAACATCCGCTGACACCGGATATCATCCGTCTCCGCTATGGTCCGATTCTGCAGACGGAGGAAAATCCCATTTTTTCATCCGTCTGCAGAGCGGTTCGGATGAACACGGACAGGCGGTTCGTGTTCATTCGATCCCCCCATAGGGGAGAGCGGAGATCTGACAGGGCTCTGTCATCCGCCGGTTTAGCAGGGATCGACGGAGCGATCCTTGCTGAGCAAGCGGATGTTCACGGGGCGGATCATTATGGGATCCGCCCGTGTGAAAGGGCCCTAACACTGTACATCACCCTGAACACACCATCCCCACATGGTGATAGCAGCATCATGTTGTGGGGATGCTTTTTTTCAGAAGGGACAGGGAAGCTGGTCAGTGTTGATGGAGAGATGGATGGAGCCAAATACAGGGTAATCTTAGAAGGAAACCTGTTAGAGTCTGCAAAAGACTTGAGACTGTGGTGGAGGTTCACCTTTCAGCAGGACAATGACCCTAAATATACAAGCAGAGCCTCAATGGAATGGTTTAGATCAAAGCATAGTCATGTGTTAGAATGGCCCAGTCAAAGTCCAGATCTAAATCCAATTGAGAATCTGTGGCAAGACTTGAAAATTGCAAAATAGCGCAAGCTCTGTCAAATTGGATGGAGAGCGTCTGTGAACAGCTAAGAAGAATGTGCAAAAATGTCACTCTAGATAATGAAAGCTGGTAGAGGCATACCCAAAAATACCTGCAGCTCTAATTGCATCGGAAGGGGGTTCTACAAAGTATTGACTCAGGGGGGCTGAATACAAATGCACCCCACACTTTACATATTTATTTATTTTTAAAAATGGAAAAACATTTATCATTTCCCTTCCACTTCACAATTATGTGCCACTTTGTGTTGGTCTATCACATAAACTCCCAATAAAATACATTTACGTTTTTGGCTGTAACATGACAAAATGTGGAGAATTTCAAGGGGTATGAATTCTCTTTCAAGGCACTGTATTCTCTGTGAAAAAAATCCTGCTTATGACAATACGTCAGAGTTTGTCTTGTGTATTTTGAGCCTTCACAGAAATTCCCTTACATGGTATAGCTTTTGAAGACTCCATCTTAACCAATTGCCGACCAGCCGCTGCAGTTATACTGCGGCAAATTGGGTCAGCTACGCGAATCGACGTACTGGTACATCGGTTCGTGCACTGGCTTTTGCGGGCACGCACCCGCCGCGCACTCGGTGTCTGCCGGTCATCCTCAATTGCGGGTAAGAGAGGCAGAACGGGGATCTGCCTTTGTAAACAAGGCAGATCCCCGTTCTGACAGGGGGGGGGAGAGAGAGATCAGGTGTTCCTAGTAATCAGGAACAGCAAACTCTCTCTACTCCCAGTGAGCCCATCCCCCTGACAGTTAGAAAGCACCTCCCTAGTGGACACTTAACGCTTTGATCACAACTAGTGTTAACCCCTTCCCTGCCAGTGCCATTTATACAGTGATCAGTGCAGTTTTATAGCACTGATCACTGTATTGGTGTAACTTGTCACCAAAAAGTGTCACTTAGGGTCAGATTTGCCCGCCGCAATGTCACAGATCGCCACCATTACCAGTAAAAACAATACAAAATAAATAAAAAGTCCCTAAATCTTTACCTTATTTTGAATAAATTTGTTTCTTTATATATTTTTTTTGGATATGTTTTATAGCAGAAAGTGAAAAATATCGTTTTTTTTTTTCAAAATTGTCATGCCGCGTACACACGACCGTTTAATGTCATGGAAAAAAAATGCGTTTTTCTCGACGTGATTCTTCTCAAGCCTGCCTTGCATACACACTATCGTGAAAAAAAATGCTAAAGCGCGGTGACGTACAACATGTACCACAACACGTACAACGCCACTATAAAGGGGAAGTTCCATTCGGATGGCGCCACCCTTTGGGCTGCTTTTGCTGATTTTGTGTTACTGCGTGTTAGTAAAAGTTTAGTGTTAGCCGATTCGCGCTTTTCAATCTCTGTGCTTTTTAGTCTGTTACAGCATGACGAATGTGCTATCTCCATTCCGAATGCTAGTTTTACCAGAACGAGCGCTCCCGTCTCATAACTTGCTTCTGAGCTTGCGCGTTTTTTTTCCCGTCGTTAAAGCGTAAACACGACCGTTTTTCACGACTAGAAAAACGACGAGAAAAAATAGAGCAGGTTCTAAATTTTTAATGACCTATTTTCTCATCGAGAAAAATGCTCTGGAGCCTGCACACGGCCGTTTTTCACGACCAAGTTAAAAAATGGCATGTTTCTTGTCATGAAAAACGGTCGTGTGTACGCGGCATGAGTCTTTTTTTTTGTTTATAGTGCAAAAAAAATAAAAAATTGCAGTGGTGATCAAATACCACCAAAAGAAAGCTCTATTTGTGGGAAAAAAGGACATCAATTTTGTTTGGGTACAGCGTCACACAACCGCGCAATTGTTAGTTAAAGTAACGCAGTGCCATATCGCAAAAAATGGCCTGGTCAGGAAGTAGGTAGATCGTTCCTGGGGCTGAAGTGGTTAAACAGAGGAATAACATGCAGATGTCCCTGATTCTCTACTACAGGTATTGGAGGTATAGCTGTTCAGAACACATTTAGGTCCTACTGCAGACATCATTTCTTTTGCTCACTTCTGGATATCCGCCAATACCCAATGATGAATTTCCACTTTCAATGTGTCTTTGTCATACCTAAACTATTTTATGTCTTATTAATTGTGTCCTACATTAATATAAGACATATGAACCTCATTTTACTATATAAGCATTCCATGTTTTTGTATCAATTTTTATAAACATTGTTTGGAGGTATAAACTTATATTAAAAATAAACTTCCCACTAGATGGTCTCACACATGACATAAAATAATCATTATACAATTTTATTAATGGTTTCATGGATTCTTTTATGGTCATACTCATGTCTAAGTTGTTTTAATGTTGGTTCAATGTGCTAATATTTTAAATTCTTTCATATGATTAAATATACATTTAAATACATGTTTGTTTTCACAAGTTTATTCAAAGAAATTCAACTTTTTTTTACCTCCACTTTGCTGCTAAAGTCAAGTGTAAAGGTTCCCAGAGCCATACGATGGCCATCTTAGCCACCATTTTGATAGTAGTCAAGCAATGGATGGAGTACACATGTTCAACTTCATTAAAATAAAAACTGAATAGTCACGGTATAAGAAAGTCTATGGGGTTTCATTGCTGAGAAGCAGCTAGGGAATGAGGACTTGTGGTGCTAGATGTCAATGGCTGCAGTTGTTGGGTCTGAGTAATTGCCATCTTTGGAGGGGGAGGATAAGATCATTTAGGTGAGCGGAGAGGGGCAACAAGAATAGGTCCATTTGAAAGGTGCATTTATTATTATCTTTATTCTGATCGATAGCTTTTTTAGATGTATTTCCGAACCATCCCCTGCTTTTAAATTACCGTAACAATACCACAGAAAATTATCTTGAGGTTCTACCAGATAGATGGGCTTTGGTCATGGAGATAAGCATCTAGTCATGGTATTTTTGATGTTTTAGCTAGTAGTGGTCTGGCATCCTCCTAGTGTAGATTAGGCTGCTAAATAAATTAATTTAGCTCCACTGTAATCAGAGGAGCAAGGGGTTGATTAGTTAGGGCTGCTCAGTGTTTTACAGGCTGCTGCTCTGTTGCTTCTCCCTGTCTTCTAGTGTATTCTAGAACCCTAGTGGGGGAAGAACAAGGCATGCAGCTTGAATAGTTATAGGACTCCAGTCAATCCCTGGGGAGGTGTGCCCAGTAGGTGGTAAGAGAGCCTATAAGTAGTCTAAGGCGTGAGCGGCAAAGAGCAGTGTTCCTGGGTCCAGTCCTGCAGGAGGAGATCCCTGTGTAGGGGGTCTGCCTCTGGTTCAGGAGCTTACAGGAAGCTTTTAGGAAGACAAAGTCCCAGCTAGGCTGAGCTGGGGGGGGGCCTATTTGCACGTTCAAGTCCAGGGATCAAGTTGGGTCTAGAGAAGCTCACTGGAGAGAACCAGAAGGAAGTTGGTGGGAAAGAGTCTAGCTGTCCTATGGAGGTGTGAGTCAACATCTCCCTCACTAAAAAGAGCCTGGTGGATATTGACAGGAGGCAAATGATGGTCCTGTGGCTATGTGAGTAAATGACCCCAGCGCTGAAGAGAAGTGACTGTATGTAGCTTTTAACTCTGGAAGGAGTACAGGTCACCATCAGCATAGAGATCCTGTGGGACATTCCTTGTTCTGTAGAGTGCAGCCAGGAGTGAGGAGTCTTCAAGATGTTCAGTTCTACAGCTTTCCAGGGTATCCCATGTTCCCTATCCCTATCCAAGTTCATTGTTCCTAATAACCCCCCCCCCAAAAAAACAAACAAACCCTAGACTGTTTTTTGGGGCCGGTGGAAGAATGCAGGAAATGCTGTGTGCCTGAATGTGTGAGTTCTGAGGGAGAAATAGGACCAAAATTCACCAGCGGCTCCTCAGGGTGTGCACTACAGTAGGTTGGATTGTTCAATAATGTGGTAGACATTTCGTAGCTTATCCAAGCCACTTCCAGTGACATAGAAGATGATGTTTTGATGTTTTAAGTTCCATCTTTCTATTCCCCCACCTCTCCCCCTCAGATCGTACCACTTGGGCCTTGGCAAACACATGACTGGAGCTCAAGCATTGCTTTTTAATGGTGAAAAATAATTTGTTGCTTTATATTATGACATGCTAGGAATTTTTCCATGCAGATTTGTAAAAATTTCTGACATTTCTTGAGACATTTAAATTGCTGATGGTAAATTTTGATTTCCACTAGGAATATCAATATCACTCTCTTCTTGATGTATTACCAGTCAGAATTCAACTCTCCAAGGCTGGTTTTAATCTGAATGGAGTTTGTGAAGAAGCAACATCAATAAACTTAACACTGATTCTCTAATGCAAGTGTCTGAAAAGAAACAGAGGTTACAGTGGTTGTACCTACAGTTTTTGCCCTGTTCTAAATGGTGCCCAAACAGGTCCCTTCACCCTTTTTACTAATCAGAGATGAAACTTATATCAGCCATAGCAGGGGCTGACTGGCACATTTTGTCTCAGGGGGAAAATACAACCCAGAGGCCCATGATGCAGCTACTCGGCCCATCTCCCGCTCTCCCTTCCTCCCAACCCCACCCCAGGCTGAAGCTCCACTCCAGGTACTCTAGGCTCACTGGGCCGTTCGGGCTGGAAAGCGCCTGCTGCACCCACTCCTGGTTCCCAAACTGGCTGGCAGGAGGCAGTCTGGAACTGCAGGGGGGAGCCAGGGCCACTTAGCTGGGGCTGGTCAGGGGGGGAGAGTCTCCGGTGGGGCACAAAGTTAGCCTCTGTGTTCGGACACAATGTCCATGCCTGGGAGTTGGCCTGCACTCTGTCCTCGTCCTCATGCCGAACTCAGTAGGAAACCAGCGGGGACTTCTCTTCGCCAGGAAGCCTTTAGGAATGTCTGTGGTGGAAGAGGTGCAGCCTTTTTGGGGGGCATCAGAGCGGTCCAGGGAGCAATTGCACCCTGGCCCAGTCTGCCCCTGGCCATGGCAGAGTTGTACAAAGAAGTGCAAACCGGGAGCAGAATGCTGAACACACATACTCATGTATACCATGTGCTTAGTCATATAATCTGTGATGTCACATGACTAAGCACTGATTAAACATTTATTTATTTTAGGTATTTATATGCATTTACTGTCCTTGTACGATCCTTGTACCATCTGATTTAAGCTGAACACCAGCTTTCCCTCTTGCACAGTTGTACAGGCACCTCTCCTATACTGAAATGGCTTACTCTGATATCACTGCACACTGTGAGCTTCACACAATATACATTGGAAGAAGCAGCAAGTCAGATAGGGCCCATCTTATTTCCTGGCTAAAGGACACACAGCATCATCTAGCCATTTCTTACCCAGCTTTACTGTCCGTGGTCCATCCATTTAATTAATTGGATTTCAGTTTTTTCTATTACGGTGGCTCAGCACCACATGTGGACATTACTGAGGCTCGTGTGCATGCAAGTAAAGTGTGCCTAGGAACGGCCACTTCCTTAGACTGACATCCAGCCATCAAGGTATTTTTTTGTCTTACTTTAACTCCAGTTTTAATGGTGGAGTCCTAGTATGAAGCAGCACAAATGCTGTAAACCACTTGAAAAATGGTAAGAAATCAATTGAGCTTTGCACCTTCACCCCAATTCCCTCACCTTCACAAGTCAGATCAACCCAATTCCTGCACCTTCACACATCAGATTACCATAATTCCTTCACAACTCAGATCACCCCAATTTCTGCACCTTTACACCTCAGATCATCTCAATTCCTGCAATTTTACCCCTCAGATCACCCCAATTCCTGCACCTTCACACCATAGATGACACCATTTCCTGCACCCTTACCCCTCAGATTATCCTAATTCCTGCAACTTCACACCTCAGATCTTTGTAATTCCTACACCTTCAGATTCCAGATCACCCCAATTACTTCACCTTCACACCCAGGGCCGGTGCTAGCACTAGGTGGATTAGGCAGCCGCCTAGGGCGCACTGCTACCTAGGGGCGCTGCTGACCCTTGCCTCACCTCTTCCTCCTCCTTGTCGCTCCCCAGGCTCCCGGGACGGTTGCTGATAGAGGGGCCCGGACAGCAGGGCGCTCAGTGCGGCGGGCGGGTGTTAGTAATTGCAGAGCGGTGTGCAGCTAGCTTTCCCCCTCTCCCTCCCACGGCTTTCACATGCTGGAGGGAGAGGGACAGACCAGTGTGACAGGCAGCCAATGGCGCTGCTCTTCTGAGTGGGAGGGCGTGACTGTTAATTGCTCCGCCTCCCACCACCCCCTTAGCCAATCAGATTGCCCAGCCCGCCACATTTGATCAGAAGATGCTAGTGACCAGAGCAGGGTGGGATGGAGAGGATCCGACATACCTGAGAATGAAGAAGGTATGATCATGTTTCACAATCACTGGTAATGCAGAAGTCTAATAATTCCTGTGTGTAGATTACACAATGATCAAGGGATGACTTCCCATCCATCTTCTCACACTGCTTCTTATCTGTGTTTTTATTTACACTGCATGGTGACTGATAATTAGACTTCTGCAAGACTCTTCAAACTTAAGCTGTTTCTATAGCTATTTGTGCTGGAGTTGGTGTCAGCTATCCCTGATTTATCTAACTTTCCTTGTTATCTTTGAATGAATTAGCTGGTCAGGCTGGGAGCTTCACAGACCTGTTAACCATTTACTGTCCTCCTGTGCTTGAGAAATGACTGTTAGAAAATACGTTTTTGTTTTTTTGGCACTTATAGTTATATCTTGTAAACTCCTGTTTGCGGTGATCAATGTTTTTCCACACTGGTCACTGCTAGGACACACTTGTACAATGTCTGCAGTCTCTGACCCTCTCCTGTACTATGCTTGCAGTCTCTGACCCTCTCCTGTACCATGTCTGCAGTCTCTGACCATCTCTTGTACCATGTCTGCAGTCTCTGATCATCTCCTGTATCATGTCTGCAGTCTCTGACCATCTCCTGTAGAAAGTCTGCGGTCTCTGACCATCTCCTGTACCATGTCTGAAGTCTCTGACCATCTCCTGTAGTATGTTTTGCAGTCTCTGACCATCTCCTGTAGTATTTCTGCAATAAAGGGGGCTACAGGCACAGTAGGTGGTGAGGGAAGGTGTACCTAGGCATGGTGGATAGTGAGGGATGGGGGGCCCAGGCATTGGGTGGTGAGGGAAGAGGGCTGTAGGTGCAGTGGGTGGTAAGGCAAGGGAGGCTGCAGGCATAGTAGATAATGAGGAAAGGGGTCCCAGGTGCAGTGGGTGGTGATGGAAAGAATGCCTAGGCACAAGTGGTGGTTAATAAAGGCGAGGCTGTAGAGAAAATTTTAATGTAGCATACAGGGCAAGGGGCTTCATAATCCAGGGCCCACCAAAAGCCTCAGCACCAGGCCTGTGATACTCCTAATCCAGGCCGAATGACCAGGCCGCAAAGGTCAAAGGTCGCACTTGCAATCAGTCCCTGGTGTTCCGCCACTAATATATTATTTATAATGGCACACAGTGAAATAATTACAGTGCCATTATAAAAAAAAAAACACTGTGACAGATTGTCACACAATACACACTGGGATCTGTGATCAAAGAGTGTATTGTGCTATTATTTAATGACACTGCACAAAGCCATTCCGTTTTTTTTTTTTTGGAGGGGAGGGGGGGGGGGGGGGGGTGGGCGCAAGTAGCTGGTCTTGCCTAGGGTGCAAAATAGTCTATAGCACCGGCCCTGTTCACACCTCATCCCAATTCCTGTACCATCAGACCTCAGATCATCCCAATTCCTGCAGCTTCACACCTCAAATCAGCCCCAATTTCTGCACCTTGCACCTTCAGAACACACAAAAGGCAATGCAGCTAGTCACTCATAGGTGTCAAAAACAGCAGTAGGAATCAGCAGATTCCTGCCCCTGCCATTTGCATTGTGCCTAAACACGTGTGCAAATGTAGCCTTAGAGCAGGGTTTGGGGGCTATTATTTTAGAAAACAAGTTACCAAACCCTGGTCACTCTCTTGCCCTGGAGCATCAGATCTAACCCCTTCACCGGCGGGAAGAGGAGTGGGCATACATCAGCCGCACTGCTTTCCCTATAGGCGTCAGCAGCACCTCGGCGGCTTTCATGTGCAGGAGGCGGGTATGAGAACTTGAAAGCCAGCAAGCTGCTTGCTGCGGTCACATATACGGAAGGTGGTGGCCTTGGCTTCTCTGTCCCTCCTCCTCTCCGGGCATCCTGGTTGCCAGGTGACCGGTGGCTGCGGGGCACATGCGCGAACCGGGACTTTGAGTTGCCATGGAACGCCTTGGTGGGCGGGGGAATGAAGAGACTTTCCGATCCTCACACCACCACCAGGCATATACGTGCATATTTACCCATGGCCGGTGTTCTCAGATTACAGACAAACAACCCTGAAAGCTCTTTTTCAGACATACGGCCTAGTGGCCCCGGCCCACCGGGCAAACCCACGGTGTTCCCTATGGCCAGTCTAGGCCTGGCTGGGGATACGCTGTAGAAGACAATATGAAACTGGGAACACATTACATGAGGCTAGTAGAGATCAATGCTTTTACCCTAAATAACAGTGGTGGCCAGTCCACAAGGGGCGCCCCCCCCCCCAAGTCCGCACCATGTGTGTGGTTGTGCACTGCACAGGGCACCAGACTAACAGGTCTCTACCAGGTCCATCACCCCCTCACAAGCACGTAACCAGTGCCCAAGGCCTTAATTGACCTGTTTCATGTTGTCCTCGGGGCACAACCCTCCAACCCTGCGATCCCAGCGAATCAACACTCACCATCGGCTTCCTGACCCAGCCAATCAGGACAGGAGGCCGAAGACCCAGAACCCAGAAAGAACACTGGGTCAACACAGAAGCCGCAGTGCTGGGCACCAGGGGAGCCGTGACTGCTGGAGGGCTCCGCCCATAAGGTGAGTGCGGACCTGGAAGGCCCCCCCCTAAAATCCTCCAGCACAAGCCGCCACTGCTAACCAGCTGGAAGGCAGTGGCGACAATAACTACTGTGTGTTGCAAAACAAGAGTGGTCAATATACAATAGCCCCTTATACATATATAATCGCAACTATTTGCTGGCACCCCTGCATTAATTCATGTTTATATCAGAGTTTTCTTGGTGCTCATGTGTCCCCTGTGATCGCACAGAGTCTCCCTTCTGAATTTCTGTGGACTTGCTTGGGGACTTTTCTTCATGTCTCTCTGGAGATTTAAGAAAAGTGGTGGTGGTCCATAAATACCCCTGAAGAAGCCAATGTTGGTGAAACATGTTGGGATATAACATCAAGTATTGATCACCTTATATAGTTGGGCACCAGTGACTGCTAATGTGATATGTATCACACTCTGATTTTTTACTGAACCCAATAATTGTTATTTTATGAATAAACTTTCTATTTTTATATAAAAAATGTATTCCTTGTAATTATGGGCACCACTATAATCCCAATCATCTTGTTGCTGCTATTTTCAATTAAATAGGGATGAGGTGCCGGATATTTTAGTTTTCACACAATCTATCATTTGAGCTATTGCACTGCTAACCAATGTTCCCACTACAGACTGCTGAGGTCCGAGGTCTGCACATCATAAACCAAAGGGCTGTATGTGACCCTCGGGCTGCACGTTGGGCACCAGGGGTGTACAATGTTAGCTCACCTTTACAGAGAAAATGAAATGGTGAACTAACACTTTAATTATTATGGGCAACTTTAAAACAGCCATTATATTTTCCTGAGAAGCTCTTTATTTATATGGAACTGCACCATTTTTTCCGAATCCTGTGCTCCGGAACCGTACTTAATCTTTCCTCGCCATTGTGCCTCGACCACTGCTTACGTCTGGATACACTGACGTTGAAGTGATAAATATGTTGTTTCAAGCTCTATTTTACCCACGGGACGTCCATTTCTAATGAATTTTTCTCACAGAGCCAAGAAGCTCATAATCTCGGTGTCAGAAAAAAAAAAAAGAAAGAAAAAAATAAAAAGTGAAAACTGATTTGGTTTAATTCTCTAAGGAGTCGGGGGAATTAAAGAAAAACACAAGTGGGAAGGTTTCCCTTTCTGAAAGCAAGATTTTGTCAGGGGGTTCTTTGACAGTTTTTTAAATAAGCACATCCGGCTCTGCGTTATAAATAAAGAAGTGCTGGACAGTCATTTGTGTGGATTAAAGTTGTTAACATTTATCAATTGCATGGTTTTAGTAGAACTCCCAAAATTCCAGCTCCAAGCATCTCTTTGTAGTGAAGGATTGATGGTGGGAGTGCAGAGAAATCTGATGAATTTAAAGCTACAGATGAGAGGAAGCAAAGCTGGCTCGATCTCCACTCAGATACTATTAGTGTTCCCTATAAATCATCCCCTGTTTATAGCGAGGATACAGTTGAATTACCATCTGGACTTTTTAACCTTAAAAATGTATTTCTGAAATCATCTTGAATAGACACTTTAAACTCTCCCTTTCATCTCCCCTTGCTTGTGCCAGGTCAATAAACATCGGGATGCTGTTTGTAAAGGTTAAAACAAATAACGAGCGTCTTTTTATAAGGGACATCGATCATTTTTATATATTTTACATATTTGATGGCTATCGTTTTTTTCAGAGGGACCAAGTCCAAGTGGATGCATTCCCATACTGTGTAGGAACTCAAGATTTGTAACATTGTGTTATAAACAGTGAGGTTGATTTGTGTGAAGAAACAAAGGATGGACGCACTCCCATACACAACGCAATTGAGATTTATTGGAAAAGTAAAAACATCAGCACACAATGGTACATAAGCCGGGGGACACGGGTGACGCGTTTCACACGGCATGCATGCTTTGTCAGACCCTTACATGAAATAACCACCTCACACACACACACATTATATATACACACAGTATCTCACAAAAGTGAGTACACCCCTCACATTTTTGTAAAAAAAAAAAGCACAGGAGTTGGAAACTACCATTTTAATCACCTGATTGGATAATTGATTACGTGTGATACTTTGACATTTATACAGTATCTCACAAAAGTGAGTTCACCCCTCACATTTTTGTAAAAAAAAAAGCACAGGAGTTGGAAATTACCATTTTAATCACCTGATTGGATAATTGATTACGTGTAATACTTTGACATATATACAGTATCTCACAAAAGTGAGTACACCCCTCACATTTTTGTAAATATTTTATTATATCTTTTCATGTGACAACACTGAAGAAATGACACTTTGCTACAATGTAAAGTAGTGAGTGTACAGCTTGTATAACAGTGTCAATTTGCTGTCCCCTCAAAATAACTCAACACACAGCCATTAATGTCTAAATCGCTGGAAACAAAAATGAGTACACCCCTAAGTGAAAATGTCCAAATTGGGCCCAATTAGCCATTTTCCCTCCCCGGTGTCATGTGATTTGTTAGTGTTACTAGGTTTCAGGTGTGAATGGGGAGCAGGTGTGTTAAATTTGGTGTTATCGCTCTCACTCTCTCCTACTGGTCACTGGAAGTTCAACATGGCACCTCATGGCAAAGAATTCTCTGAGGATCTGAAAAACAAAATTGTTGCTCTACATAAAGATGGCCCAGGTTATAAGAAGATTGCCAAGACCCTGAAAGTAAGCTGCAGCACGGTGGCCAAGACAATACAGCAGTTTAACAGGACAGGTTCCACTCAGAACAGGCCTCGCCATGTTTGACCAAAGAAGTTAAGTGCACGTGCTCAGCGTCATATCCAGAGGTTGTCTTTGGGAAAACGATGTATGAGTGCTGCCAGCATTGCTGCAGAGGTTGAAGGGGTGGGGGGTCAGCCTGTCAGTGTTCAAGAAAGCCCACAAAAAAATTGCTGAAGACAAGCAGACTAAGGACATGGATTACTGGAACCATGTCCTGTGGTCTGATGAGAACAAGATAAACATATTTGGTTCAAATGATGTCAAGAGTGTGTGGCGGCAACCAGGTGAGCAGTACAAAGACAAGTGTGTCTTACTTACAGTCAAGCATGGTGGTGGGAGTTTCATGGTCTGGGGCTGCATGAATGCTGCCGGCACTGGGGAGCTACAGTTCTTTGACGGAACTATGAATGCCAACATGTACTGTGACATACTGAAGCAGAGCATGATCCCTTCCCTTCAGAGACTGGGCCGCAGGGCAGTATTCCAACATGATAACGACCCCAAACACACCTCCAAGACGACCACTGCCTTGCTAATGAAGCTGAGGGTAAAGGTGATAGACTGGCCAAGCATGTCTTCAGACCTATATCCTATTAAGCATCTGTGGGGCATCTTTAAACAGAAGGTGGAGGAGCGCAAGGTCTTTAACATCCACCAGCTCCGTGATGTCATCATGGAGGAGTGGAAGAGGACTCCAGTGGCAACCTGTGAAGCTCTGGTGAACTCCATGCCCAAGAGGGTAAAAGCAGTGCTGGAAAATAATGGTTGCCACACAAAATATTGACACTTTGGGCCCAATTTGGACATTTTCACTTAGGGGTGTACTCACGTTTGTTGCCAGCGGTTTAGACATTAATGGCTGTGTGTTGAGTTATTTTAAGGGGACAGCAAATTTACACTGTTATACAAGTTGTACACTCACTACTTTACAATGTAGCAAATAGTGTTGAGCGAACCCGAACTGTAAAGTTAGGGTCCGTACCGAACTTTAGCTTTTTCCCGAACCCGAACCTGAACCCGGACTTTGCGCAAAAGTCCGGGTTCAAGTTTCGGGTTCGGCAATCTAATTACGCAGTTAGAAATGCTTCAGGGGCCAGCCAATCACCTTTTGATTAGCTGGTGTGCCCTTAGAAGCCATCATAGCCATGCCTACTAATGGCATGGCTGTGATTGGTCAGTGCAACATGTGACCCAGCTTCTATATAAGCTAGAGGCACACAGCACACACATCACTCTGCTTCAGAATAGATAGGGAGAGGATCTTGGCTGCTGCTGTTGCTAATAGGGAGAGATTGTAAAATACATGAGTTAGTCCTGATTCTGCAATCTGAGGGAAAAGATAGAGAGATAGTGTAGTGTAGGGCCAGGTTCCTGTTGGTGCTTTCAGGGAGAGAGATATATTATATAGGAGTCCAGATTCAGAGATTAAAATCAGCGATCTGCATAGGTTTACCTGTTTGTGTTGCAGTGCACAGTCTTTTTACACTGCCATGAGCCCAGTGTCAGAGAAAATCTAACTTTTATCTGCAAGCTCAGTGCACCAGCACTGCATATATTACGTTGAGAGATACACCGTTTCCATACTGTGGGTGTATTCTGCTCTTGGAAAAAGATCCATTTTGGGCAAAAAAAAAAAGACACTTTATTGTGCTCTTTTCCAAAAGACCCATAGGGCAAAAAAAATAAAAAAATTTGCATTTTATTTTGCTCGTGCAAAAAAAGACCCGTTTAGGGCAAAAAAAATAAAAATAAAATTTGCACTTTAATGTACGCTTGCAAAAAGAGCCATTCAGGGGCACAAAAAATTGTTTGCAGTGTGTTATACATATGTGGAGGTGTGTGAAATAAACAATTTCTATATAGTTTTCTCCTACTGTGCTATACTAAAAAAAAAAAAAAAAATTTTGAATAGCATTTTCTGCAGTTCTGTAGCTGTGCGATTCAGCGGTTACGTACTGTGGGTGTGTTCTGCTCTTCCAAAAAACGCCATTTAGGGGCACAAAAAATAGTTTGCAGTGTGTTATACATATGTGGAGGTGTGTGAAATAAACAATTTCTATATAGTTTTCTCCTACTGTGCTATACTAAAAAAACTAAATTTTTTTTGAATAGCATTTTCTGCAGTTCTGTAGCTGTACGATTCAGTGGTTACGTACTGTGGGTGTGTTCTGCTCTTCCAAAAAACTCCATTTAGGGGCACAAAAAATAGTTTGCAGTGTGTTACACATATGTGGAGGTGTGTGAAATAAACAATTTCTATATAGTTTTCTCCTACTGTGCTATACTAAAAAAACAACATTTTTTTTGAATAGCATTTTCTGCAGTTCTGTAGCTGTGCGATTCAGCGGTTACGTACTGTGGGTGTGTTCTGCTCTTCCAAAAAACGCCATTTAGGGGCACAAAAAATAGTTTGCAGTGTGTTATACATATGTGGAGGTGTGTGAAATAAACAATTTCTATATAGTTTTCTCCTACTCTGCTATACTAAAAAAACAACATTTTTTTTGAATAGCATTTTCTGCAGTTCTGTAGCTGTGCGATTCAGCGGTTACGTACTGTGGGTGTGTTCTGCTCTTCCAAAAAACGCCATTTAGGGGCACAAAAAATAGTTTGCAGTGTGTTATACATATGTGGAGGTGTGTGAAATAAACAATTTCTATATAGTTTTCTCCTACTGTGCTATACTAAAAAAACAACATTTTTTTTTAATAGCATTTTCTGCAGTTCTGTAGCTGTGCGATTCAGCGGTTACGTACTGTGGGTGTGTTCTGCTCTTCCAAAAAACGCCATTTAGGGGCACAAAAAATAGTTTGCAGTGTGTTATACATATGTGGAGGTGTGTGAAATAAACAATTTCTATATAGTTTTCTCCTACTGTGCTATACTAAAAAAAAAACATTTTTTTTTTAATAGCATTTTCTGCAGTTCTGTAGCTGTGCGATTCAGCGGTTACGTACTGTGGGTGTGTTCTGCTCTTCCAAAAAACGCCATTTAGGGGCACAAAAAATAGTTTGCAGTGTGTTATACATATGTGGAGGTGTGTGAAATAAGCAATTTGTGTAAAGGCTGGCCGCAGGCTAGCCTGTATTTGTGGGAGGAGGCTGAGAGCACTATTTATAGCCTCCTCCCTTGCCAGGTCCTGCGTCGGCGTCGTTCTGGGTTATTGCTGTCGTCACTTCCGGGTTTGCAGGGCGTCTGCGTCACTTCCGTTTTTTCCTGCAGCAGAGCGGCAGCGTGGTTCCCGGCAGCAGGCTCCTCGTCACCCCATCTCCCGGGGCTCGCGGTGTGGGTAGGGGGGCGGTAGGCTTTGACAAGGGGGCCCGGTTTGGATACCAGTCGGCAGGCACCAGCTGTCCGCCCGCCCGCCGCGGCATGTCTTTTTGGGGGGGGGGTTTCAGTGTCTGCGTTTCTCAGTGGCTGCGTTTTCTCAGTGGCTACGTTTTCTCAGGGTCTGCAGTTTTCTCAGGGTCTGCGGTTTCTCAGGGGCTACGTTTTCTCAGTGTCTACGTTTCTCAGTGTCTGCGTTTCTCAGTGTCTGCGTTTCTCAGTGTCTGCGTTTCTCAGTGTCTGCGTTTTCTTAGTGTCTGCATTTTCTTAGTGGCTACATTTTCTCAGGGTCTGCGTTTCCTCAGGGTCTGCGTTTTCTCAGTGGCTATGTTTCTCGGTGTCTGCGTTTTCTCAGGGTCTGCGTTTTCTCAGGGTCTGCAGTTTTCTCAGGGTCTGCAGTTTTCTCAGGGTCTCGGCGATCGTACACCAGGGCGTCTGTCTTTGGCGTTCTGGCCCGGCTGTTGCTTTTCAGTCTCTATATTTCTGTCGGCTCAGCCTCAGCATTTGGCGGCCTCAGGATTCTGTCGTCACGTTTCAGTCTCAGCTTTCTGCCCCAGGTTTCTGTCCTTGCATTTGCTGTCATAGCGTTTTCTGCCCAGGATTGCTGCCTCAGCGTTTCAGGCTCAGCTTTCTCTCGTAGCGATTCTGCCTAAGGGTTTCTGTCATTGCTTTTCTCAGTCACGTGCTGTCATAGCGTTCTGCCCCAGGTTTCTGTCATTGCATTTTTCAGTGTCGGTCTGTCATAGCGTTCTGCCCCAGGTTTCGGTCATTGCTTTCAGTCAGGTGCTATCATAACATTCTGACTCAGGTTTCTGTCCTTGCATTTTCAGTCACGTTTTGTCATAGCATTTTGCCCCAGGTTTCTGTCATTACATTTTTCAGTCACGTTATGTCATAGCTTCTTGCCCCAGGTTCTGTCAGTGCATTTTTTCAGTCACGTTCTGTCTTAGTGCTCTGCCCCAGGTTTCTGTCTTAATTTCTCAGTCTCGTTCTGTCATAGCATTCTGCCCAGGTTTCCGTCATTACATTTTTCAGTCACATTCTGTTTTAGCATTCTGCCCCAGGTTGCTGTCGTTACATTTTTCAGTCACGTTCTGTCATAGCTTCTTGTCCCAGGTTTCTGTCAGTACATTTTTCAGTCACGTTCTGTCTTAGCGTTCTGCCCCAGGTTCTGTCATAGCATTTCCGCACCAGGTTTCTGTCATTACTTTTTCAGTCACGTTCGGTCGTAGCATTCTGGCCCAGGTTTCTGTCATTGGATTTCAGTCTCAGCATTCTGTCGTAGCGTTTCTATCATAGTGGTTCTACCCCAGGGGTTTTTCTGTCATTGCATTTGTCTGCCATAGCAGGCAGTCTCGTCGTTGTCATGCATTTTGCCCTAGGCTTCTGTTTTTGCTTTGCCGTACGTTTTAGTCTTAGCGTTCTGCTCCAGGTTTTTCTGTCATTGTATTTCTGCCTCAGCCTTCAGGCTCTGCGTTCAGCCTCGGCAGTTCTCTCGTACATTTTCTGCCCCAGGTTTTCCTGTCTTGGCGCATCGGCCTCAGCATGTTCACGATTCTGTCATAGCGTTTCTACCCCACGATTTCTGTTGTTGCATTCCTGCCCCACAAGTTCCGTCATTACGTTAGTCAGTGTTCTGCCCCAGGGTTCCGTCATAGAGTTGCTGCCCCCACGTTTCATGTCTGGCGTTCCTGCCCCGCGATTTCCTGTCATAGTGTTTGTCATAGCATTGTCTTTGTGGTTACCATGTCTCATCGTCCTTGTCGTGTTACTACCTGTGTTGTTTAGCTAGTGTTCACATTTCGGGATCTGTCACGTCTACAGATCCATACGGGTTGAGGTTTCGTTTTTAATGATTGCAGACCACAATCTTCTCGCCCGTATACCACACTTCATACGATGTACGTTCATTTATTACACCTGTACGTTACCCACCACGGTCTGTGGGTGCACTAGCCCTGAGTGTTCAGTTCTACTGCCTGTCTGCGCTGCAGGCTACTCTGGCTCACATCTCACATTAGGGTGGGAGGGGGGGGGCTGTTATCATGTTCATCACGCGCAGTGGTCTTGTCCTTGGTCATGCTCCTTCTTAGGTAGTCACGGGGGGGGGGGGCGTTCGTTGTGTTTTTGTGTCTGGTTCTGTTGTCATGTCAGTTTGTGTTCTTGGTTGGGCTTGCTGCCCGTCTCTGTTGGATTAGTTCATTAGTTCATGTGCATCCCTTCAACTTCGGGGTGCTTGGTCTGGTCTCTTTGACTTCATTCCTTAGGGGGGGGCGGGCCTCCTAGTAACCTATTGGCGAGTTCCTGTTGCATTGGTTTTGGGCTGCTTTTCCTGCTAGTTTCCGTTAGGTGCTCGTCCGTGGTCTGGCGGTCCAGCACTTGCTCTACTCGTGGGAGGGTTGGATTGGCTTCCGCGCCAACGTCAACTGTCTTGCACTCGTTCCATCAGTCCTGCTGTTGATAGGATTGGACTTGTGCATTCAGAACTAATGTTTGGGTCAGGCTTCTGCTTAGGTTCTGCCGGCTGAGTCCGTCAGGTGGGATTGGTGTTTCTGTGTGTCTGGCTTTTCCATGTTCAGCGAGGTTGGTTGCCTCAGCACATTGGCCTTTTCTACCTGCTCCTCCAGGTATCCAGCACTTCAGATTCCTGCCAGGTTGTCCTTTTTGCAACTCACCCTCTCACTCCCCGTACCAGGGCGGGTAGGCCAGGAGTTTAGGGGGTTCTTCTCGGAGCATTTCTCGGGGGCCTGTTGAGGCATTTTTCATTCTGCATTGGCCTCGTTGCAGGGGCCCCTCGCGCCAGCTTGGCTTCTACTTCCCTTTCGTATCCTCTCATCACGAGGATTGCAGTTATGTCTGGGTTGTCTCGGGTGCCAGGCTCTATCCATCCGTCTCAGGGGGTTTAGTCGATTTCTGGGCTGCGTCGAGGTTCGATAGATGAACTGCCTGCCTTTAGTCGATGGGTTTCTCCAGTCATTGCGGATACTCACCGGATACATACTGTTGCCTTTGGGGCACGTGCTGCCTTTCTTGTCGGTCGGTTACCTTCCCTTCTTCACCTAAACATGTGTCTTTTGCCCTCTTTACAGGCATACCGACCAGCTAGGCCATGGCACACCTCAGGCCTTGGTTGTTAGGGTTTCGACGCTTACTTACTTGGTTGTTAGGGTTTCTACGCTTACTTACTTGCTCGAAGACTCTGACTACAAGTGTAAAGGCTGGCCGCAGGCTAGCCTGTATTCGTGGGAGGAGGCTGAGAGCACTATTTATAGCCTCCTCCCTTGCCAGGTCCTACGTCGGCGTCGTTCTGGGTTCCCACCCACCCATTCCCCCAGCCTTCATACACACTCTTTATACACACTCTTTATACATTTTTCTTGTTCTTACATTCAGGGTATGCCCTCTTTTCAGGCATACCGACCAGCTAGGCCATGGCACACCTCAGGCCTTGGTTGTTAGGGTTTCGACGCTTACTTACTTGGTTGTTAGGGTTTCTACGCTTACTTACTTGCTCGAAGACTCTGACTACAACTATAGTTTTCTCCTACTGTGCTATACTAAAAAAACAAATTTTTTTTTGAATAGCATTTTCTGCAGTTCTGTAGCTGTGCGATTCAGCGGTTACGTACTGTGGGTGTGTTCTGCTCTTCCAAAAAACGCCATTTAGGGGCACAAAAAATAGTTTGCAGTGTGTTATACATATGTGGAGGTGTGTGAAATAAACAATTTCTATATAGTTTTCTCCTACTGTGCTATACTAAAAAAAATAACATTTTTTTTGAATAGCATTTTCCGCAGTTCTGTAGCTGTGCGATTCAGCGGTTACGTACTGTGGGTGTGTTCTGCTCTTCCAAAAAACGCCATTTAGGGGCACAAAAAATAGTTTGCAGTGTGTTATACATATGTGGAGGTGTGTGAAATAAACAATTTCTATATAGTTTTCTCCTACTGTGCTATACTAAAAAAACAAAACATTTTTTGAATAGCATTTTCTGCAGTTCTGTAGCTGTGCGATTCAGCGGTTACGTACTGTGGGTGTGTTCTGCTCTTCCAAAAACACCCATTTAGGGCAAGATCCTAAATTTGGAAAATATGAGGAGAAGGTCAAAGGGACGTGGTGGCCCCGGTCGTGGTGCTGCTGGTGGAGCTCCTGTTGCAGGGAGAGGACGTGGTGGATCTGTGCCAGATACACGCACAAGTAAAACACCTTCCTCAGGTGCGAGTAGGCGACCGAGCCTGCGGCGGTATTTTGTCGCGCCTAATGAGGCTGTACGAATGTTTAGGCCAGGACAAGTACAGGCGATAGTAGATTGGGTTGCTGACAGTGCCTCGGGTTCCTTCACATTGTCTCCCACCCACTCTTCTGATGAAAGATCAGAGTTGGCACCTGAAACCCATGTCCATCAGTCTTTCACCTCACCCCCTTGCAAATCAGCCAAGCATTTTTAGCCCCAAATCATGCAGCAGTCTCTTCTGCTTTTCGATGACTCTGTTAGCAGGGTTTCCCAGGGCCATCCACCTAGCCCTGCCCCAGAAGTGGAAGAGATTGAGTGCACCGATGCCCAACCACTTATGTTTCATAATGAGTACATGGGAGGACCATCGCAGTACGTCTCGGATGATGACGAAACACAGGTGCCAACTGCTGCTGCTTTCGCAATTGTGCAGACAGACAAGGAGGGCAGGGGTGAAGACTGGGTGGAAGATGATGTGGAGGACGATGAGGTCCTCGACCCCACATGGAATCAACGTTATGCAGGTGACCAGTGTAGTTTGGAGGGAGAGGCGGTGGTCGCACAGAGCCACCAGCACAGCAGAAGAGGGAGCAGGGTGCAAATGCGGAGCGTCCATCCCCTAGACAGTATGTCTGCTACTGCCCAACGCAGCAAGGGACCGAGCACACCAAAGCCAGGTCCAAGGAGTTCCCTAGCGTGGCAGTTCTTCACACAATGTGCTGATGACCAGACACGAGTGGTTTGCACGCTGTGCAATCAGAGCCTGAAGCGAGGCATAAACGTTCTCAACCTGAGCACAACCTGCATGACCAGGCATCTAAGTGCAAAGCACGAGCTGCAGTGGAGTAGACACCTCAAAAACCAAGAAAGGTCTCTGGCTCCTCCTGCTTCCTCTTCTGCTGCAGTCTCGGCCTCTTCATCCACCTCTGTAGTGACAGTGGCACCTGCCACCCCGCAAACAGAGGATCTGCCAGCAACACTACCACCTGGGTCACCAACCATCTCCACAATGTCCCATGGAAGCGTTCAGCTCTCTATCTCCCAAACATTGGAGCGGAAGAGGAAGTACCCCCCTAGCCACCCGCGATCCCTGACCCTGAATGCCAGCATTTCAAAACTCCTGGCCTTTGAAATGCTGTCATTCCTTCTGGTGGAGACGCAGAGTTTTAAAAGCCTGATGGCATTGGCTGTCCCACAGTATGTCGTGCCCAGCCGCCACTACTTTTCCAGGCGAGCCATCCCTTCCCTGCACAACCAAGTGGGGGACAAAATCAGGTGTGCACTGCGCAACGCCATCTGTGGCAAGGTCCACCTAACTACGGATGCGTGGACCAGTAAGCGCGGTCAGGGACGTTATATCTCCCTAACAGCACACTGGGTAAATGCAGTGGCGGCTGGGCCTGAGGCAGATAGCAGTTTGGCGCATGTCCTTCCACCACCGAGGATTGCAGGGCGCTTCAGTTTGCCTCCTGTTGCTAACTCCTCTCCTACTCCGCTTCCTCATCCTCTACCGCCTCCTCATCCGGTCAGCGTAACACCTTCACCACCAACTTCAGCACAGCCAGGGGTAAACGACAGCAAGCAGTTTTAAAACTTTCCTGTTTGGGGGAAAAACCCCACACCGCGCAGGAGTTGTGGAGGGACATGGAACAACAGACCAATGAGTGGTTGCTGTCAGTGAGTCTCAAGCCCGGCCTGGTGGTGTGCGATAATGGGCGAAATCTCGTAGCAGCTCTGGGCCTAGCCGGTTTGACGCACATCCCTTGCCTGGCGCATGTGCTGAACTTGGTGGTCCAGAGGTTCCTTAAAAATTACCCCAATATGCCAGAGCTGCTGCAGAAAGTGCGGGCTGTGTGTGCGCACTTTCGGCGTTCTCACCCTACTGCTGCTCGCCTGTCAGCGCTGCAGCGTAACTTCGGCCTTCCCGCTCACCGCCTCATATGTGACGTGCCCACAAGGTGGAACTCCACCTTGCACATGCTGGCCAGACTGTGCGAGCAGCAGCAGGCGATAGTGGAGTTTCAGCTGCAGCAATCACGCGTGAGTCGCTCTGCGGAACAGCACCACTTCACCACCAATAACTGGGCCTCCATGCGAGACCTGTGTGCCTTGTTGTGCTGTTTCGAGTACTCCACCAACATGTCCAGTGCCAATGACGCCGTTCTCAGCGTTACTATCCCAGTTCTATGCCTCCTTGAAAAAACGCTTCGGGCGATGATGGAAGAGGATGTGGCACAGGAGGATGAGGAGGAGGAGGAGGAAGCGGGATCATTTCAAAGGCTTTCAGGGCAGTCTTTCACAAGTGGCTACGAGGGTGGGTTCCTGCACCAACAAACGCCAGGTACACAATTGTCCGGCAGAAAGGGCACAGTTCTGGAGGATGACGAGGTGGAGGAGGGATGGAGGAGGAGGAGGAGGAGGAGCCATTTTCACAGCAGGGTGGCACCCAGACCAGCTCGTGGCCATCACTGGTGCGTGGCTGGGGGGATACAGAGGACACAGACGATACACCTCCCACAGAGGACAGCTTTTCTTTGCCTCTGGGCAGCCTGGCACACATGAACGATTACATGCTGCAGTGTTTCCGCAATGACCGCCGAGTTGCTCACATTTTAACTGGTGCTGATTACTGGGTGGCCACCCTGCTGGATCCCCGTTACAAGGACAACGTGCCATCCTTAATTCCCTCACTGGAGCGGGATCGTAAGATGCGTGAGTACAAGAGCACGCTGGTAGACGCGCTGCTGGTGGCATTCCCACCTGACAGCGGGCGTACGGTGGAAGCACAAGGCGAAGGCAGAGGAGGAGGAAGAGGTCGCCAACGCAGCCGGGGCACCGGCAGCACCTCAGAAGGCAGGGTTAGCATGGCTGAAATGTGGAAAAGCTTTGTCAGCACGCCACAACAACCAGCACCACCAGCTGGGATGGAACGTCTTAGCAGGAGGCAGCATTTCACCAACATGGTTGAGCAGTATGTGTCCACAGGCCTACACGTACTGGATGACGGGTCTGCCCCCTTTAACTTCTGGGTCTCCAAATTGGGCACATGGCCTGAGCTTGCCCTTTATGCCTTGGAGGTGCTGGCCTGCCCTGCAGCCAGTGTATTATCTGAACGTGTATTTAGCACGGCAGGGGGCGTTATCACAGACAAGCGCAGCCGCCTGTCCAGAGCCAATGTGGACAAGCTCACGTTCATTAAAATGAACCAGGCATGGATCCCACAGGACTTGTCCGTACCTTGTGCAGAATAGACATGTATACCGGTGTTGTGACAAAAACTGTCCGGCCATCGGATTGTGTCCGGCCCATACTGCGAAGGCGCAGCGCTTGCGCAGTACAGAGGACAAGGAGATTCACAAAATCTCCGAAGATGAACGGCGCCTGCGCAGTGAGTGCAGGTTCAAGCCCCACCATCCAAGTGGACATACGGTAGCACATAGTAACAGGGCCCCTCACGGGCTCGGTTCGATCGCCACGCTTCGGGCACGGCCTCACTTGGCTCGGCTTGAACCACGGATGGTGTGGCCTTCACCTGAACTCACCACGCAGGCGCCGTTCGTCTTGGGAGATTTTCGAAATCCCCTTGTTCTACATACTGAGGAAGCGCAGTACAGGGTGGACACTATTTGACGCGGGACAGAATTCGACACATCACCGGCCTTACCCAGCCATTGTTGTATTTTTGAACCAGTGTTGGCTACCTCGTCCTCCTCCACCGCCGCTTCCACCTACACAGCCACATCCACCGCCACCTCAACCTCCTACTCCATATGGACCTCGTCCTCCTAGGTCAAGATTATAATTTTTATTTAATTTTTTTGTAGCGCACAGATCCTTTCCCCCTTACCTGCCTTTATGTTGTTGGCTCCTCGCAGGAGGGAGAAAGGCACACCGCACTACAAGCCCGTATCCTCCTATATAAAGAGCTTGAGCGGTGTACTTGACGGGCCGTGTCCACAGCCAGAGTCAAAACTCCTCCAGAGGATGATTCTCACCTCTACTGTAGGTAGAGGCAAGTCCTTTAATTCCCAGTAAAGTCAATGTCCACACCAGCTGAAATTACAACTCTTATTCTCTCATGGCAAAATAAACTCTACTCGGATAGAAAAGGTTAGAGCAAAGAAACAGGACAGCTTAAGGTGTGGAGGAGGTCCAGGCACAAACGTAGCACATTCACTTCACTGCTTAGGTTTCTCAAACAGTTTTAGGTGCATGGTCTCTGCCACAGACCTTGAGGTTGGTCTCTGCCACAGACCGGGTGTACAAGGCCCCTGCCACGGACCTGGAGAACTTTGGTCTCTGCCACAGACCAGGGTGTATAAGGCCCCTGCCACGGGCCGGGTGAATAAGGCCTCTGATACAGTCAAGATGACCTTGAGCTTCTCCTTCTACGAACCTAGCCCATATCAAGGGGAAGACATCTCTCCAGGGAGTCAACAGACCCTTCCTTCACCGTGACCCCCGCATCGGTCCATCAGAATGATCCTCCCTTCCCTGGAACATGGTCCCCTACACGAGGCGGCACCCTAAGACTCCTCGACCCTTAGCGGACTCCAGACGAAGGCTCTGGACTCCAGGCTTTACTCCCGCACCTAGGCCTCCATACCCAGGGCAGCAGGAACTCCAGGATAGTACCTCACCCCGGGCTAAAGGTACCAGAGATGGAACAGGAACACATGCACCCAGGCCGAAGGCACCTGGGCGTGGACCCCACTGGACATCAGCCCCCAGGCCAAAGGTCTGCCCCTTTTATATGCTCTCCCGGCATGCACAGCAGGTTCCCCGCCCCGCTGTACTACTGCCAAGAGGGGACACAAAAGGCACAGCACTGTATCGGCGGGTTCAACCCTAGCCTACCATGGCAGCGCCACCTGTAGGCCGCAGGGAACTGCACACCAATAACGTCCCCCGAGGACAAAATGGTCCATGAATCCTACAGAATTAGGGTGTTTGAGCCTATTTACCACTCAAACACTTCCCTTAAATTTAGCACCCCGCTACATTTTTATTTCAAAGTATTTTATTTTCCCACTAGCTTATCCATTAAATTGAATAATTTATTCCAGAAATGGCGTATTCTGGGGCATTCCCACCATATGTGTGGCATCGTGCCGTTGAGTTTCTGAGGTTCTTAATGACTTCCCGTACCTCTTTTGCTGAAAAGGGGGCCTCCAGCATATTTTTTTATTTTTTTTATGTTATTTTAAGTTATTTCCCTATCCACATTTGTTTGCAGAGCACTTGCCATGCTCTTAACAACATTTTGCTGCCATTTGCAGCCCTATAGCCATTTCCATTACTTTTTTAGAGCCTTTTTAGTCGTCAGAAGTCCGGGTCTCCATTGACTTCAATGGGGTTCGGGTTCGGGTTAAACCCAAACTTTTTTCCGAAGTTCGGCCGAACCCGTCGAACCCGAACATCCAGGTGTCCGCTCAACTCTAGTAGCAAAGTGTCATTTCTTCAGTGTTGTCACATGAAAAGATAGAATAAAATATTTACAAAAATGTGAGCGGTGTACTTACTTTTGTGAGATACTGTATATATGTTAAAGTATCACATGTAATCAATTACCCAATCAGGTGATTAAAATGGTAGTTTCCAACTCCTGTGCTTTTTTTCTCATCACCCTCTCTCCTTTTCCCACACAGGAATACACACTTATCCAAAAAATAAGAACAGTGACTTCTTAAATCTACCGTAAATTAAAAAATATATAAATATCAAAAAAGAAAATGAAAATACATAAAAATAGATATCTTTACAAAAAAGATAAAAAAAATGTATATAAATGAGCAAAAAAGTAAAAGAAAAAACAAAAAGAAAAAAACAAAAGAGACATTATAGCAGAAAAAAAAAAATATCAAACACACCAATCCACGATGTTATAAATAATCATAATCCAATAACGTAAATAACAACCTAAGGCGGATTTTCCGTGTTAAGTCCCATTAAAAATGAAGGCCCATCGGAATTCTGGTTTGCAAGAAAAAAAAAAAACAGAAGACCTCACGTTTGCACAAAAGCCTAAAACTGTCCCCACCCCTCATGGAGGTGGCAACTTTTTTGATGCCCTGAATCTGTATCAAAGAAGTATCACCTCCATGAGCTCCATTGAAATGTCTAGCCGCATTGGTGTTGTGTTCTTTCTCAGTATCATAGTACATGATCATGCAAACGATCACGGAGTCTTCCAGTTGTGAGGTTGAGTTACTGAAGGCAAATAGGCTGTTCACTTTGCAAGGGAATTTTCTCTTAAGCCTCGTACACACGATCGGATTTCCATCGGACAAATCGGTGGATTTTTATCCGAAGGGCGTTGGCCGTGAACTTGTTCTGGATGGCAGAACATTTTCAGCCAACATTCACGAAACTACGTGGTTTTTCTGCTCTTTAGCACCACCCTTTGGGCAACTTCTGCTAATGTTGTCTGATGGTTAGCATTGGTTCGGAGCATGCGTGTTTGTACTTTGGATTTTAGTCTGACGGACTTGTGTACACACGATCGGATAATCCGACGGAACACATTTGTTGTCGGAAAATTTGAGAGCATGGCTATCCAACATTTGTTGTTGAAAATTCCGACAACAATTGTCCGATGGAGCATACAGACGGTCGGATTATCCGACAAAACCCTTCCATCACACCATCACACAGTTGTCGGAATATCCAATCGTTTGTACGGGCCTTTAGATTGGTGAATGAGGTGATCGCTGACCATCCAATGTGCTTTTAAAAATACTTTTTTGTTCTTGGCTTCTTTCACATGATTGAGTATTCTTTGCAAAGTGAATTTTTACCACATTTGGGCTCCATGCAAATGAAGCTTTAACGGATAATGACCGGCTCCTGTACATTTACGTCGGCAGAATGGCACGGCTGGGCAAAGTGAGGTATATTTACGTCACTTTAAAATTCCTGCCGTGCGGCCGCGCGCGCCCCCCTGGCGCGAGCTCCGTGGCCGTGCCCGCGGGACCCGCGGACTCGATGTCCACCGTTGTCCCGAGATCGGATCACAGAGCTGCAGAACGGGGAGAGGCAAGTGTAAACAAGCATCTCCCCGTTCTGCCTAGTGACACTGTCACTGATCGTCTGCTCCCTCTCATCGGGGGCAGCAATCAGTGACGTATCACTCGTACCCACGCCCCCTAACAGTTAGAATTACTCCCTAGGACACACTTAACCCCTTCAGCGCCACTTAGTGGTTAACCCCTTCACTGCCAGTGTCATTTTCACAGTAATCAGTGCATTTTTATAGCACTAAATCGCTGTAAAAATGACAATGGTCCCAAAAATGTGTCAAAAGTGTCCGATGTGTCCGCCATAATGTCGTAGTCATGATAAAAATCGCAGATCACCGCCATTACTAGTAAAAAAAAAATGAATACTAAAAGTGCCATAAAACTACTCCCTATTTTGTAGACACTATAACTTTTGCGTAAACCAATCAATAAACGCTTACTGTGATTTTTTTCACCAAAAATATGTAGAAGAATACATACCGGCCTAAACTGTGGAAAAATTTTGTTTTTTTATAGATTTTTGGGGGATATTTATTATAGTAAAAAATATTGGATTTTTTTCTAAATTGTCGCTCTATTTTTGTTTATAGCGCAAAAAATAAAAAACCGCAGAGGTGATCAAATACCACCAAAAGAAAGCTCTATTTGTGGGAAAAAAAGGACGTCAATTTTGTTTTTGGAGCCACGTCGCATGACCACGCAATTGTCAGTTAAAGCGACGCAGTCCCGAATCGCAAAAAGTGCTCTGGTCTTTGGCCAGCGAAATGGTCCGGGGCTTAAGTGGTTAAAAAAACTACAGAAAAATGCTGGATAAACAAACGCTCATATTAGCATTTTTGTGCCAGCATTTTGTAGCAATTGTACTGGCAGTATGCAGTTTTTATGCCGGTGTTTTGCAGTGAATAGCAGGTTGGGCCACCACATCAGTAACCCCTTGAAGAACAGGCCTTTTTCTGACACTTGTTGCTTACAAGTTAAAATCAGTATTTTTTTGCTAGAAAATTACTTAGAACCCCCAAACATTATAAATATTTTTTTAAGAGACCCTAGAGAATAAAATGGCGGTCGTTGCAATATTTTATGTCACACTGTATTTGTGCAGCGTTTTTTCAAAAGCAAATTTTTGGGAAAAAAAATACACTTTCATAAATAAAACACTAAAGTTAGCTGATTTTTTTTGTATAATGTGAAAGATGATGTTACATTGAGTAAATAGATACCTGACATGTCACGCTTTAATATTGCGCACACTCGTGGAATGGCGACAAACTACAGTACCTAAAAATCTTCATAGGGGACGCTTTAAAAATGTTTAACTGGTTAGAGCTACAGAGGTGGTATAGAGCTAGAATTATTGCTCTGGCTCTAATGATCGCAGCAATATCTCACATGTGTGGTTTGAACACTGTTTACATTTGCGGTCGTGACTTAAGTATGCGTTCGCTTCTGCGCATGAGCACGGAGAAATTGGGTGCTTTAAATAAATGTTTTTTTTTAATCACTTTTATTGCTGTCACAAGGAATGTTAACAGTGACAGTGATAGTCAAGTCAGGTATTTTTTTGGAGGGATCTGGGGACTATAAGACCCCCAAATCCCTCCTTTGTCAAGTTTGGCTGTTTTTAATTTTAATTTTTTTTTAATCTGGCGCCTTTAAGGCTCCAGTTTACTGGAAGTAACGTTGTGATGTCGCTTCCGGGTTACTAGACCCGAGACCCGATCAAAGCCGATGTTGGCTGGTTGCTCGGGCTTCCCGGTGGGACAGGAGAGCCTGGGTGAGCCGTTGAAGGTGGTGGGGGGGGGGGGATGTCCCCTCCCGCTGCTTGTAATAACAGCCGAGCGGCAGATTAGCTGCATCGGTTGTTATTACAAAAAAGCCGACCATCGGCTCTAAAAAACGGCACTGGGGTGAGGCCTGCAGCTTCCGGCATCACCCGGTACAACCCATTGAAGCAGAAGGCTGTATATTTGCATTATGTCGGGATGAAGGGGTTAAATAACCGATAACTAATGAGCTGTCAGTGGGATTTCTCACGCCATATTTTTTTTTTACTTTTGGTGTGGGGTTCCCCTAAAATCAGTACCAGACCCGAAGGGGCTGGAATAGTTTGGAGGGGGGCTCTCACGCATTTTTTTTTGGTAATGCCGCATTCCCCGCTGACAGGTGAGTCATCGGTTGTTAAGGACGTGGCGGCCGCCCGCTTCTTAAAAGAGGAACTCCACCCAAAAGGGGAAGCTCTGCTTGTCTGCCTCCTTAGCTGCCTCCAGTAGCTACAGTATTTGTAGCTGCTGACTTTAAATTTTTTCTGATGGGGTGTCTGGAATTCCTCTTCAACCAATTCAATACTGGGCACTTTTGCCCCTTCCTGCTCAGGACAATTTTCAGCTTTCAGTGCTGTCGCAATTTGAAAGACAATTGCGCGGTCATACAACACTGTACCCAAACCAATTTTTTAAAATTTTCTTCCCACAAATGGAGCTTTCTTTTGGTGGTATTTGATCACCACTGGGGTTTTTATTTTTTGCTAAACAAACTAAAAAAGACCAACATTTTTGAAAAAAAATATGTTTTTCTTTGTTTCTGTTATAAAATTGTATTTTCTCCTTCACTGACGAGTACTAATGAGTCGGCACTGATGGGCACTGATGAGTTGGCACCGATAAGTTGGCACTGATGGGCACTGATGAGGAGGCACTGATATGTAGAAATTGATGGGCACCGATAGGCGGAACTGATATACAGCACTGATGGGTACAGATAGGCGGCACTGATAGGCACTTTCTGTCATAAAATGTAGTTTTCTCTTTCACTGACAGGCACTGATGAGGCGGCACTGATATTTAGAATTGATGGGCACTGATAGGCAGCACTGATGGGCACTGATAGGCAGCACCGATGGGCTCTGACAGGCGGCACTGATGGGCACTGATGGGCGGCACTGATATGCGGCATTGATGGGCACTGATAGGCGGCACTGATGGGCGCTGATAGGCGACACTGATGGGCACTGACAGGTGGCAGTGATGGACAATAATAGATGGCACTGATGGGCAGCGCTGATAATGAGGTACTGACAGTTGTTACTGCTAGGCACTAATTGGTACTGTGGTGGGCACTGATTGGCACTGTCAGACTTTATTGATGGGGCGCTGATGGGCACTGATTGGCAGCGGATGGGCACGCCCCTCTGACAGGGAGAGCCACAGATCGTCTCTCCCTGTCAGCGTGAACCGAGGAATGCCGTTTACCGGCACTTCCTGGTTTACGCGATGATCACGTGGTAAGAAGCCTCTGTCAGAGGATCCTTACTACGATCGGATATGTGGTGTGTCAGACTGACACACAGCACCTCCAATCGCCGCGCTGCATGCCACCCTGCGGGCGCGCCGGCATGTTATCCTGCTGGACGACATATGACGTCCAGTCAGGATAACAGAACCACATCCTGGCCTTCAATCTGCTATAGGCTGGGCAGGAAGTGGTTAACAACCCGCTACTTAGCGGCTCTTAGCACTCTTAGCAACGTTTAGGAGCCTGTAGGAGTGTTCAGCATTTTTTTCTGCTGGAAAATAGCTCATTATAGAATTTCTACAGTGTCCACCAGCTCAAAACAGTTCTATGAAATAGTTCACGTTGCATTGTATTTTAAATTCAAACACATCCATTGCTATTGTAGTTTCTGCATACTATTTAGTGACTATAAACCCCATCTAAATCAGAATTGTATGTGTGCAAGCACAATCTGTGCTTGATCGACTGGAGCAGAGAGGAAGAGAGGCAATAGGGGTCTAATAGACCCCTGATGTCTCCATTAACCACTCCAGGCCCCGGAAAGGTTTACCCCCCTTCATGACCAGGCCATTTTTTGTGATACGGCACTGCGTTACTTTAACTGACAATTGCGCAGTCGTGCGACGCTATACCCAAATAAAATTTATGTCCTTTTTTTCCCCCATAAATAGAGCTTTCTTTTGGTGGTATTTGATCACCTCTGCGGTTTTAATTTTTTGTGCTAAAAAAAAAGACCATCTGACAGGTTTTCCCTGACACCAAGAGAAAGAAAGGTGACAGGGGAGGGACCTCCAGCAGATTAACAGCCTCAGCTCTGTCCTTGTGTGCTATGTGGAGGGGGTGTGTCCCTTCCCTCCAATCAGCTCTCAGAGCTCTCCTCACTGATCTCAGCAGAGTATGACTTCAGCTCTCCGCCCCCTTTTTTCTGAACTCTCAGACAAGCTTATAAATTCAGTACTTTGAATGGATGTAAAGAAGATAATACTGTAGATAGACAGATACAAATGTAGGAGGATTTGTTTCATCTCTGTGTATCACCTGAGAATAGTCCCTTCACTGGGTATATGTAAGGGTTTACAACCACTTTATATAGGCTCTGTCTGATCCAAGATGGATTGCCGGAGTCACATGAGGCAGCAGCATCCAATTGGGAAGGGCCGGGACAAGGGGTGGGCGGGAGGGACGACTACCCAGGTCACTGTGGTATCATTGGGGGTAGGGAGGTGAATTGTGTTTGAAGGGGGAATGTGGGGGGCAGCAAGGGGTAAGAATTGTTCTAGGAGAGAAAATTTGGAGGTGTGTGCTAGGAGTGGTGCTTTAGGGGAATCTGTTTTGGGAGGAAAGATGGGGGCAAAAGATTTGTACTAGGAGGGGGGTTTGGGGAGTTTTGTGCTAGATGGGGTGATATGGTGGTGGGGGGGTGGAATTGTGCTAGGAGGGAACATTTTTTTTGGAGGGAGGATCTGTGCTAGTAGGGATGACTCGGGGTATTTGTGCTAAGAGGGGGGCTTGGGGGGGTGTGCTGGGAGAAGGGAATTTGGAGTGGGGGGAGAGGATGTGTTATTTTTTTTTGGGGGGGGGATTTGTATTGGGCGGATTGGGGGGGGTAGGGGGCTTGGAGAGTTTTGTGTTAAAAGAGGTGATATAGTGGGGGGAGGTAGAATTGTGCTAAGAGGGGACATTTTTTTGGAGGGTAGATTTGTGCTAGTACGAATGACTAGGAGGTATTTGTGCTAGGAGGGAAAATTGGGGAGGAGGGGGGAATTTGTGCTAGGAGGGGGGATTGGGAAGGATTTGTGCTGGGAGAAGGGGATTTGGAGGCGGGGGAGGGGATGTGTACTTGGAGGGGACATTTTAGGGGTAGAGGGATTGTGCTAGGATGGGTGTTTTTTTTGGGGGGGGGGCATTAGTGCTGGGGGAATTTGGGGGATGGGGGCAAATATTTGTGTTTTGAGCACTTGGGGGATTTTTGCTGACACATGCATCTTGGGGGGGGGGGGGGGAGTTTGGTATGTTTGCCCTGGGCTCTAGATGACCCTAGGGTGACCACATTTCCAAACTACCATTCAGGGACACCCTCCCTTCCCAAAAATCAGCTTGTGCTGTGACGAATCACAGCACAGTGATTGGACACAAGAGGCGGGATTTATGATTTCTCCAATCACAAGCAGGGGGCGGGATTGTGCTCCTCCAGGCATTCCCGGGCCAGGACAAGTACTGTCAGTGAGTAAAGCGGTGATGGGGCGGCCTTTTTTGGGGGCATCAGATTGGCCCGCGGGGTGGCTGTGTCAGTTTCATTCCGGGACAATGTATTGCAAAATGCAGGACTGTCCCGGGCAATCCGGGACACATGGTCACCCTAGATGACCCGGGAAGCCATATAGGAACTGTGTTCCTCTAGACCAGCGTTTCTCAACTCCAGTCCTCAAGGCGCCCCAACAGGTCATGTTTTCAGGATTTCCCTCAGATGAAACAGCTTTGGTAATTACTAGGGCAGTGAAACTGATCAAATCACCTGTGCAAAATAATGGAAAGCCTGAAAACATGACCTGTTGGGGCGCCTTGAGGAGTTGAGAAACACTGCTCTATACTTCCTCTTCAACTGGAGTGTCGCTGTGGAGGAGCGCCACCTGCAGTGGGGAAAGTAGACTGCACCTGCCTAAAGTCGCATCAAGTTGCAAGCAAGTCGCAATGCAAAGTTGCGCTGGAGGTCACACGACTTTTAGGTGGCAGCAGTGTGAACCGAGCCTGAGGGATGTTTGCATAATCCTTGCACATTGTATCAAACAATACCAGTGCTCTTGTTCGGTGGCCGGATTAGTTCACATTGGACCACCATCTGAGGTTTGTGGTTACCTTTTCTAACTTAGAACAAGGTATTTGCTTTCACAGTCAATCTGGATGTCGGCTTCACATGTCATTGTCACCTTGGGCCCCACGTTTGGTTTGGCATACGTTGTGCTCTTCTAATATCCTACAAACCCTTTATAAGCCTTCTGCTACTTATCAGCCACCAACATTGTTATTTTTGGCAAGGACATTTTTTTCAACTAAAATAGCTTTAAAACTTTTGGTTCGTCATATTCCATAAAATACTTCTTCTATATGAATACAAAGGTTGCAGCTCTACATTACTTTTATTAATGTTTGAATAAGCGCCATATATTACACCGGAGGTATTCCGAGCGTTAACCTTGTCTCCTAAATTTTATCTGTGAGAGCGGAGAAAGATTTTTTGGCCCACTGCACAAATTATCGCAAAAAGCATTGCTTTATCACCCAGCCCCCCCCCCCCGGCTTCAATAAGAGCCTCCAGATCGCACAATCTTTCAATGTAAGGTGAAGGTTTCTAAGCCAGACTCTTACGGAAGACAACCCTTGGTTAAGGTTTGGATTGATGCCACATAGCATCCTCTGAGATGGTTTTGTAAATGTGGCCCTTCCTGCACGGAAGTCTCTCTATTTCCTGGATTTACCTTAAACTCTAAAGTTCCAACTAGTTTTGTGTTTCATATAATGCTGCGTCTTCCGCTTGGACGCGCGTGTGTCAGATTATCTGCTAAAAGGTTATGACCTACTTCCTGCCGCTGCGGACACAGGAAGAGGAACTGAACAAGCACACAAGGAGTGATTGGATTTCAAAGGTCAACAATCCCAGGAGGTCGCTTAGAGATTAGTCAAAGAAACTTGTAGCCTTCGCAAACACAAAGGAAAAGCCTCACGATTTTTCTTTGGCCGTGTCGGAAATCACTTTTCATAACAGCTGACAAAGTAGCCCGCCTAACAATGGGCAGACGGCGATGTTTATTTTATATATTATCGGCGGAAACAATGTGAAGCTATCAGGGGCCGTAACTTTGGACACACCTTGGCTGATGAAAGGCCATTCACAATGCCATGGAAGTTAAATCATTCTGTCCAGAGGTTGAATGCATTAATGTTGTAGACTCTGGCCCTCTGGCTTCCAAATGTAGTCTTTTTAAATCAAAAGGTTAAGTGTATAAATTATGCTGAAAGAATGCATGTTGGAAGAGCGGCGAGGGAGGATTCCTCCGGGGTGGGTGGGGTAGTCAGTGTCCTGGAACTCTCCATTCTTCATTTTCAGAGTATTAGACAGATAAGGATCGCTCCGCATTCCCTAGACAGTGATAAAATGTGCCGCTGTGATTGGCACGGTACGGTTTTATTAAAATATCTCTCCTTTTATTGCAAGTGGTAACAGTTTAAAAGAAAATATAGCCTTTTATATGGCTGAAGGTATCTTGAAAAATGAACAACCAAATCATGCAGGCAGCTGATGTTTAATCCTTTAACCACCTCAATAGCGGACACTTTCACCCCCTTCCTTCCCAGACCAATGTTCAGCTTTCAACGCGCTCGCACTTTGAATGACAATTGCGCGGTCATGCTACGCTGTACCCAAATTAATTTTTTAGAATTTTGTTCACACAAATAGAGCTTTCTTTTGGTGCTATTTATTCACCACTTATAAATGAATGTGTTTTGACTTGTTATGCGACTTTCTGTGTCGCAACTCACAGCAAGTTGCATAAGAAGTCGCATCAGTGTTAACATACCTCCCAAGTTTTTGAGATGGGAATGAGGGACACCTATTAGCAAAAGTATGTAGGCATAGGACACGCCCCCCCCACGCCCCCTTAACCACTTCAGCCCCAGAAGATTTGGCTGCCTAATGACCGGGCCATTTTTGGCGATTCGGCACTGTGTCGCTTTAACTTACAATTGCGTGGTCGTGCAACGCTGCACCCAAACAAAATTGATGTCCTTTTTTTCCCCACAAATAGAGCTTTCTTTTGGTGGTATTTGATCACCTCTGCGGTTTAAATTTTTTTGCAATATAAGCGAAAAAAGAAACGAAAATTTTGAAAAAAAACAATATTTTTTACTTTCTGTTTTAACCACTTACAGACATGAAATATGAACAAAGCGTATCCTTCTATAGTGTGTACTTGTCTAACTTATGAGTACTAAGTGTGATTTCTGTCTGCTGCTTTGTTCCTCTGTTATCTTCGTGATTCACGTCTGACAAGTTTTCCCTGACACCAAGAGAAATAAAGGTGACAGGAGAGGGACCTCCAGCAGATTAACCACTTAAGGACCGGAAGATTTTCCTCCTTAAAGTGGAGGTTCACCGGAATTTTTTTTTTTAAAAGCCAGCAGCTACAAATACTGCAGCTGCTGACTTTTAAAAAATGGACACTTACCTGTCCAGATCGCCCGCGACGTCGGCAGCCGAAGCTGAGCTACCGCTCGGCTCTCAGCTTCCCCCACCGCCATCCTCGGTGAGGGAATCGGGAAGTGAAGCGCTGCGGCTTCACTGCCTGGTTCCCTACTGCGCATGCGCGAGTCGCGCTGTGCCATCGTCACTGGTCCCCGCTGTGTTCTGGGAGCCGTGTGTTTCCCAGAACACAACGGGGCGGGAGTCTATACCCGGAGGTGGTGAAAATACCTGTTTTATACAGGTATCTGCACCCCCTCCCCCCTGAAAGGTTCCAAAGGTGACACCGGATGGGGGAGGGTTGCGAAAAGCGGAGGTTCACTTTCGGGTGAACCTCCGCTTTAATGACCAGGCCATTTTTTGCGATACGGCACTGCATTGCTTGAACTGACAATTGCACGGTCGTGCTCCATTGTACCCAATCAAAATTTACGTACTTTTTTCCCCACAAATAGAACTTTCTTTTGGTGGTATTTGATCACCTCTGCGGTTTTTATTTTTTGAGCTTTAAACAAAAAACGAGCAACAATTTTGAAAAAAAAACAAACAATATTTTTAACTTTTTGCTATAATAAATATCCCCAATTAAAAAAACAAAACAAATTTTTTCCTCAGTTTAGGCCAATATTTATTTTTCTACATATTTTTGGTAAACAAAATTGCAATAAGCATATATTGATTTGTTTGCGCAAAAGTTGTAGCGTCTACAAAATAGAGGATAGATTTACAGCATTTTTATTCCTATTTTTTTTTTACTAGTAATGGGGGTGATCTGCAATTTGTATCGGGGCTGCGACATTGCGACAGACAGATCGGGCACTTTTGACACTTTTTTGGGACCACTGACATTTATACAGCGATCAGAGCCAAAAATAGCCACTGATTACTGTCTAAATGTCACTGGCAGGGCAGTGGTTAACACTAGGGGGACGATCAAGGGGTTAAATGTGTGTCCTAGGGAGTGATTCTAATTGTGGTATTTCTTTTGGTGGTATTTGATCGCCACTGTTTTTTTTTTTTTTTGCGCTATAAACAAAGAAAGACAGACAAACCCAATATTTTTTACTTTACCAATAAAAACATTTAAAAAATCGAATGTCTTCATCCGTTTAGGCCAATATGTATTCTGCTACATATTTTTGGTAAAAATAATCCTAATAAGCGTATATTTATTGGTTTGCGTAAAAGTTATAGCGTCTACAAACTATGGTACATATACTGGGATTTTTATTTATTAACCACTTAACGACCGCCCACTGTAAATATACGTCGGCAGAATGGCACCGACAGGCACAATCACGTATATATACGTGATTGCCTTTGTATAGTTGGGGGGTCCGATCGGACCCCCCTTCTTTACAGTGAGCGGTCGTTTTACCTTCGGGAGCGATCCGGCATGAGGGGACGGCCGTTCGATTCCGGCCACCCCCTCTCGATCGCTCCCGGCGAATGAGAGAGCTTCCCCTGCCTGCCAGGAAGGAGGAAGTGATGTCATCTCTCCTGGGGCGCTCACATATACCGAGCGCCGTACAGGAGAAGATGCCAGGTTAGTACACACAACACTACACTGACACCAGGACACATAGGCACATAAATCGCCCCCCCAGGCCCCCCCAGACACCCCCAGATCACCCCCCAGCCCCCCCCAGCCCCCAGTCACAGTGTCACTGATTGCAGTGACCATTTATTTAGTGATCACTGCAATCAGTGACATTTGTGACTGTAAAAGTGTCACCAAAGTTTAGTCTTAGGTCCAGTGTAGCCCCCTAACCCCCCCTAATAAAGGTTTAACCCCCTGATCACCCCCCAGATAACCCTTTCACCCCCTATCACCACTGTCACTAAGCAATCATTTTTCTGATCGATGTCTTAGCGTCGGTGATGCTGATCGGTAGCCAGTAATTTTTTTTAGGTTCGCCGCAGGTTTTTATAGCGTCGGGTACCCCCATATATTACCTAATAAAGGTTTAACCCCCTTGATCGCCCCCCAGGTAACCCTTTCACCCCCTATCACCACTGTCACTAAGTTATAATTTTTCTGATCGATGTCTTAGCGTCGGCGATGCTGATCGGTAGCCAGTAATTTTTTTTAGGTTCGCCGCAGGTTTTTATAGCGTCGGGTACCCCCATATAGTTACATAGTTACATAGTTAGTCAGGTTGAAAAAAGACACAAGTCCATCCAGTTCAACCGTAAAAAAATAAAATAAAAAAAATAAAATAAACATATATCGTACAATCCCATATACCCAATTCTATACCCACAGTTGATCCAGAGGAAGGCAAAAAAAACCCAGAAGAGCATGATCCAATTTGCTACAGCAGGGGAAAAAATTCCTTCCTGATCCCCGAGAGGCAATCGGATATTCCCTGGATCAACTTTACCTATAAATGTCAGTACCCAGTTATATTATGTACATTTAAGAAAGAATCCAGGCCCTTCTTAAAGCAATCTACTGAGCTGGCCAGAACCACCTCTGCAGGGAGTCTATTCCACATTTTCACAGCTCTTACTGTGAAAAAACCTTTCCGTATTTGGAGGTGAAATCTCTTTTCCTCTAGACGCAAAGAGTGCCCCCTTGTCCTTTGTGTTGACCGTAAAGTGAATAACTGAACACCAAGTTCACTATATGGACCCCTTATATATTTGTACATGTTGATCATATCCCCCCTTAATCTCCTCTTCTCAAGAGAGAATAAATTCAGTTCCTCTAATCTCTCCTCATAGCTGAGCTCCTCCATGCCTCTTATCAGTTTGGTTGCCCTTCTCTGCACTTTCTCCAGTTCCCCAATATCCTTTTTGAGAACTGGGGCCCAAAACTGAACTGCATATTCCAGATGAGGTCTTACTAATGATTTGAACAGGGGGAATATTACCTAATAAAGGTTTAACCCCCTTGATCACCCCCCAGGTAACCCTTTCACCCCCTAGCACCGCCGTGGCTATGCGATCATTTTTCTGATCGATGTCTTAGCGTCGGTGATGCTGATCAGTAGCCAGTAATTTTTTTTAGGTTCGCCGCAGGTTTTTATAGCGTCGGGTACCCCCATATATTACCTAATAAAGGTTTAACCCCCTTGATCGCCCCCCCAGGCAACCCTTTCACCCCCTATCACCACTGTCACTAAGCGATAATTTTTCTGATCGATGTCTTAGCGTCAGTGATGCAGATCGGTAGCCAGTAATTTTTTTTAGGTTCGCCGCAGGTTTTTATAGCGTCGGGTACCCCCATATATTACCTAATAAAGGTGTAACCCCCTTGATCACCCCCCAGGTAACCCTTTCACCCCCTAGCACCGCCGTCACTATGCAATCATTTTTCTGATCGATGTCTTAGCGTCGGTGATGCTGATCGGTAGCCAGTAATTTTTTTTAGGTTCGCCGCAGGTTTTTATAGCGTCAGGTACCCCCATATATTATCTAATAAAGGTTTAACCCCCTGATCGCCCCCCAGGTAACCCTTTCACCCCCTATCACCACTGTCGCTAAGCAATCGTTTTTATGATCGTTGTCTTAGTGTCGGTGATGCCGATAGGTAGCCAGTAATTTTTTTTTAGGTTCGCCGTCAGGTTTTTATATAGCGTCAGGTACCCCCATATATTACCCTAATAAAGGTTTTAACCCCCTAATTGCCCCTAGTTAACCCTTTCACCAGTGATCATCATATAAGTGTTACGGGTGACGCTGGTTAGTTAGTTTGCTTTTTATAGTGTCAGGGCACCCGCCGTATATAACCCAATAAAGGTTTAACCCCCTGATCGCCCGGCGGGTGATATCAGTTAGGTTTTAGCGTCAGAGAGGGTCTGCGTCACACCCCAGGCAGCGTCAGGTTAGTGCCAGTAACGCTAACACCCACGCGTAAAGCATACACCCCCCTTAGTGGTATAGTATCTGATCAGATCAATATCTGATCTGATCAGATCTATACTAGCGTCCCCAGCAGTTTAGGGTTCCCAAAAACGCAGTGTTAGCGGGATCAGCCCAGATACCTGCTAGCACCTGCGTTTTGCCCCTCCGTCCAGCCCAGGCCACCCAAGTGCAGTATCGATCGATCACTGTCACTTACAAAACACAACAAACATAACTGCAGCGTTCGCAGAGACAGGCCTGATCCCTGCGACTCCAGTGCTGTAGGAGGTAATTTCACCACCACAGTTAAAAAAAAAAAAGCATATATGCCGAAGCATTGGGGCAGCAGGAGCGGAGGAGCGATTTTGCTCCTAATGCCGCGTACATACGGTCGAAATTCCGACGGAGGCTTGCCCGTGGAAAAGTCTGACCATGTGTACGCGGCATAACTTTTGCGAGAAGATGCCCCCATGCTTCGGCATATATAAATGGTGCATGTATGCCCATCATTAGAAGTGGGTGGATGAAGGGCGGTATTCTAATGGTGGGCATACCCACCGATCAATCTTTTTTTTTCGTTCAGCCAACAGGCTGCATGAAAAAAAAGATTACAATACATGTCCAACAAGGACCAGCAACGTACTGTTATGTTGCTGGACTTTGAATGTTTATACCAGAATGATGCCTGCGGGTTTAGGTATCATCTTGGTATCATTCTTTTCAGCCAGCGGCCGGCTTTCATGTAAAAGCAATCCTAGTGGCTAATTAGCCTCTGGACTGCTTTTACAAGCAGTGGGAGGGAATGTCCCCCCCCGGATATAAAAAGCGCCATTGGGAAATTGGGAAAGCATTTTATCACACCGATCTTGGTGTGGTCAGATGCTTTGAGGGCAGAGGAAAGATCTAGGGTCCAATAGACCCCAGTTTTTTCAAAAAAGAGTACCTGTCATTACCTATTGCTATCATAGGGGATATTTACATTCCCTGAGATAACAATAAAAGTGATAAAAATAAATAAATATGGAAGCAACAGTTTAAAAATAAAATAAAAAAGCAAAATTAATAATAAAAAAAAAAAAAAAAAAAAAGCACCCCTGTCCTGCCCTGCTCTTGCCCAATGGCGAACGCAAGCGTCGGTCTGGCGTCATATGTAAACAGCAATTGCACCATGCATGTGAGGTATCACCGCGAAGGTCAGATCGAGGGCAGTAATTTTAGCAGTAGACCTCCTCTGTAAATCTAACGGGGTAACCTGTAAATGCTTTTAAAGGCTTTTAAAAATGTATGTAGTTTGTCGCCAATGCGCGTTTGTGCGAAATTTTAAAGCATGTCGTGTTTGGTATCTATGTACTCGGCCTAAGATCATCTTTTTTATTTCATCAAACATTTGGGCAATATAGTGTGTTTTAGTGCATTAAAATTAAAAAAAGTGTATTTTTTCCCCAAAAAATGCGTTTGAAAAATCGCTGCGCAAATACTGTGTAGAAAAAAAAATGCAACACCCACCATTTTATTCTGTAGGGCCTTTGCTTTAAAAATATATATAATGTTTGGGGGTTCAACATAATTTTCTTGCAAAAAAAAATATGTTTTCATGTAAACAAAAAGTGTCAGAAAGGGCTTTGTCTTCAAGTGGTTAGAAGAGTGGATGTAAGCTTCCTAATGTTGTGTATAAAATGCCAGAACAGTTCAAAACCCCCCCAAATTACCCCATTTTGGAAAGTAGACACCCCAAGCTATATACTGAGAGGCATGTCGAGTCCATGGAATATTTTATATGTTGACACAAGTTGCGGAAAAAATAATTTTTTTTTTTTTTTTTTTGCACAAAGTTGTCACTAAATGATATATTGCTCAAACATGCCATGGGCATATGTGGAATTACACCCCAAAATACATTCTGTTGCTTCTCCTGAGTACGGGGATACCACATGTGTGAGACTTTTTGGGAGCCTAGCCGTGTACGGGACCCCAAAAACCAAGCACCGCCTTCAGGCTTTCTAAGGGTGTCAATTTTTGATTTCACTTCTCACTGCCTATCACAGTTTCGGAGGCCATGGAATGCCCAGATGGCACAAAACCCCCCCAAATGACCCCATTTTGGAAAGTAGACACCCCAAGCTATTTGCTGAGAGGTATTGTGAGTATTTTGCAGATCTCGCTTTTTGTCACAAAGTTTTGAAAATTGAAAAAAAAAAGAAAAAAAAAAAATGTTCTTTCTTCATTTTCAAAAACAAATGAGAGCTGTAAAATACTCACCATGCCTCTCAGCAAACAGCTTGGGGTGTCTACTTTCCAAAATGGGGTCATTTGGGGGGGTTTTGTGCTATTTTGGCATTTTATGGCCTTCAAAACTGTGATAGGTAGTGAGGAGTGAAATCAAAAATTTGCGCCCTTAGAAATCCTGGAGGCGGTGCTTGGTTTCCGGGGTCCCGTACGTGGCTAGGCTCCTAAAAAGTCCCACACATGTGGTATCCCCGTACTCAGGAGAAGCAGCAGAATGTATTTTGGGGTGCAATTCCACATATAACCATGGCATGTGTGAGCAATATATCATTTAGTGACAACTTTTTGTAATTTTTTTTTTTTTTTTTTGTCATTATTCAATCACTTGGGACAAAAAAAAATAATATTCAATGGGCTCAACATGCCTCTCAGCAATTTCCTTGGGGTGTCTACTTTCTAAAATGGGGTCATTTGGGGGGGTTTTGTGCTATTTTGGCATTTTATGGCCTTCAAAACTGTGATAGGTAGTGAGGAGTGAAATCAAAAATTTGCGCCCTTAGAAATCCTGAAGGCGGTGCTTGGTTTCCGGGGTCCCGTACGTGGCTAGGCTCCTAAAAAGTCCCACACATGTGGTATCCCCGTACTCAGGAGAAGCAGCAGAATGTATTTTGGGGTGCAATTCCACATATAACCATGGCATGTGTGAGCAATATATCATTTAGTGACAACTTTTTGTAATTTTTATTTTTATTTTTTGTCATTATTCAATCACTTGGGACAAAAAAAAAAAATATTCAATGGGCTCAACATGCCTCTCAGCAATTTCCTTGGGGTGTCTACTTTCTAAAATGGGGTCATTTGGGGGGGTTTTGTACTGCCCTGTCATTTTAGCACCTCAAGAAATGAGATAGGCAGTCATAAATTAAAAGCTGTGTAAATTCCAGAAAATGTACCCTAGTTTGTAAACGCTATAACTTTTGCGCAAACCGATAAATATACGCTTATTGACATTTTTTTTACTAAAGACATGTGGCTGAATACATTTTGGCCTAAATGTATGACTAAAATTGAGTTTATTCGATTTTTCTTATAACAAAAAGTAGAAAATATCATTTTTTTTCAAAATTTTCGGTCTTTTTCCGTTTATATCGCAAAAAATAAAAATCGCAGAGGCAATCAAATACCATTAAAAGAAAGCTCTATTTGTGGGAAGAAAAGGACGCAAATTTCGTTTGGGTACAACATTGCATGTCCGCACAATTTACAGTTAAAGCAGCGCAGTGCAAAATTCTGAATTCACCTCTGGTCCTCTAGCTACCAAATGGTCCGGGGCTTAAGTGGTTAATACTAGTAATGGCGGTGATCAGCAACTTATAGTGGGACTGTGATATTGTGGTGAACAATCGGACACTAACTGACACTTTGTGGGAACCAGTGACACTAATACAGTGATCAGTGTTAAAAACATGCACCATCACTGTACTAATGACACTGGCTGAGAAAGGGTTAAACATCTAGGGCAATCAAAGGGTTGAAGTGGTTGTAAAGGCACAAGGTTTTTTACCTTCTTTGCCTGAAGGTAAAAAAACTTCCGTGTGCAGCAGTCCCCCCCCCCCCCCCAATACTTCCCCGAGCCCCATCTCGATACAGTGATGTCCTTGAGAGCCTTGGCCTCTCCAGGGACTCACACTACTAGTTTTCTATTGCTGTCAATCACAGCCAGTGAGCCTATCAGGAGACAGAGGGGGTGAGGCCAAACCGCTGCTCCGTGTGTAAATGGACACAGGTAAGTATAACATGTTTATTATTTTAATGAAAAAAAATTAAAGCTTTACAATCACTTTAAATGTGTGCCTAGCCAGTGTTTTCGTGTTTACTATGTGGTTCTTTTACTAAGGGATGTGCTGGATTTTATTCCCTGCTTTGTAGGGAAACAAAAACCATCACATCCCCACTGACAGGACAGAGCTCTGCCTTGTTTACATAGGCAGAGCTCTGTTCTGACTGTCTCCTCGCTGATCAGTGAGTGTCGACAGTCATCCATTGGCCGGCATCCGCTGATCTGCTTCTGCTGTGATGCGGCGCACTGACAGCGCATGCACGCACCTTTACCCTGAAGTGCTGGATCACTTATCTAGTACGTGATCGATCGCAGGAGAGCCACCTTGCCGCCGAATATGCATGTTATACAGTCGGCAAGCAGGTATGCTATGAGTCCATGGGGGGGGGGGGGAGATTTACTAAAACTGTTGCACACAGAATCTGGTGCAGCTGTGCATGGAAGCCAATCAGATTCAGGGGCGGCCCATCCATTGTGGGTGCACAGGCGCCGACCCCCCTATCCTTGCCGCCGACCCCCCATCCATGCGTCCGGCCCCTTTCAGCACGCCAACCGCATGAATTCCTATGCGGGTGGGTGGACAGGGGGGGGTGTTTTTTGAAGCACTGATTAGAGCCAGAGGCTCTAATAGTGTTATGTACAGAACGTACCTGATCATAGAGCCTGACTTGTAGGAGGAGACCTCTCTTACAGCCCTGGCTCAGGAGTCACTGGAGTGAGGACAGTAAGCTCGAGAGCGCAGTGAGGTAGGAGTGCCTTAGGAAGGTGTAGTGGTTGACAAGGTGGTGATCCTCCAGGGGTGGCTGTAGGCAGCAGAGGAGGTGGTTGCAGGTCAGCGACCTGGGAGCTGGCGGGTACAGGAACAGCGGAAGCTGGAGCAGGGTAAGACAAGCCAGGTTAGGTGCACACAAACAGCAGACAGCAGGAGGGTCAGACAAGCCGGGTCAGAGCAGGTAATCAGCCGTATGGTTCAGCAGGCTTAAACGTAGTCAGAAATACAGGCAGGGTCTGGCAGCAGGTAGGCAGGTAAGAGACTGAGCAGGGTCAAGGCGAGCCAAGGTCAGGATTTGGAGATAAATTGGGTGGTCGGGCAGAGCCGGGTCGGTACAGGTAGCAAATAACAGGTATGCAGGTTTTACAGGTTCAAAGCTGCAGATCAGACAGCAATGCATCATTGCAACTGCTGACCTTTTAAAGGCAGAATGGCGCCATAGCGTTAGCGGGCGCGCACCCGCTGCGCATGCGCGTGCGCAATTGGCGCAATTGCTCATTCTAGCAGGTCCCTGACAAATAGGCTTCAAAATAGGGTGGGCTCGGGGCGCAGAGCATTGCATCCGGAGCCCCCCAGGTGTGTTGCAACAGCGAATTATCCACAACACTGATCCTCCTCCCGGCCAATTAGGAAGTGGGTCTGATACCCGTCACCCGATTGTCTGAAAGGACAGGCAATCCTATTGGATGCCTAGGAGAAGAAGGGAGGAGCCGCACACGCCGTTCATAGAAGCCCGCTGCCGCCGGAGCCTGCAACCCGCCGTAGCCCGCTGCTGCCTGCCGGAGCCCCCAACCCACCTAAGCCTGCAACCTGCCACTGCTCGCCGAAGCACACCGCTGCCGCTGGAGCCCGCAACCCACCACTGCCCACCGAAGCCCGCCACTGCCTTCCAGAGCCTGCAACCTGCCCACCAGGGCCTGCTGGGGTAAGTGCGGGGGGCTCAGATGCCACGACCAATGGGGGGGTTGTTTGCCGCCCCCCAAAAAAGAAAAACACTATCCGCCACTGATCAGCTTCTAACTTCAGCTTGTTCAGTTAAGCTTTGACACTAAAACCTGAAAGCTGATTGGTGTCTATGCAAAGCTACATCAGATTCTGTGTGCTCCAGTTTTAGTAAATCTCCCCCTATGTGTACGTCCTTCTGGATGCTGGAATAACATAGAGTACGGAGTTGGAAGGTCCCCTTATATCTTTGACATTCTCTCTTCCAATGGCTTTTATTTTAACGCTATTCCAATTGCCCTTCAGTATCAAAATTAATTGTGTTTGCTGCTAAAAGGCCAAGGCGTTTTAAGGTTACTCCTGGGTCTGAGCAGCCTATGTATCTTCAATAAAAGGCTTGATTGCATTCAGTGGAGAGGAGTGCTGGGAGAGATTTGCTTGACCGAGGCTATACATTACAGTCCAATTAGTGTGGAGATCACCGCAGAGTCTTTAACTTTATCTAGTAACTGTCCAGACCCGTTAATAGAGACTCCAGAGAATCTGCTAGAAGGGAATTTCTGATCTCCTGGAGTGGCATTGAAGGATACCCCATTATAAACTTGCCTTTCTCCGAAAAGAAAAGAAAATTGCTAATGGAATTAAGTTATTTTAATGGACTTTGACTGCCGGGGCTAAGTGCGTCCTTCAGGATCAGTGTGGATGTCTTCCTGTGTTATCTCATTTATCATCTGTTCAAACATATTCGTTATCTGTGGGCCCAGTTGTGATATATTTTTTGTGATAAAGGGAATTTGTCCTTCAAAAAAAGAATACTTTTCTATGAAGCAGTCCACAAGTTACGTAAAAAACAAAACAAACACTATGTTTGAGTGTATCGGTGCCCAGTTTATTTTACAATATATTGCCATCCTTCATAATGATCTCCAGGTACAAAGTAATGTCAAATGTCCCAAGGCCATGCTGCTTTATGTATAGGTGTGCAAAGCCTATTCCATCAAGATGTGCCCCCAAAGCTCAGACACATACACTATATTGTCAAAAGTATTGGGACCCCTGCCTTTACACGCACATGAACTTTAATGGCATCCCAGTCTAAAGCCTCATGCCGCGTACACACGATCATTTTTCCTGTCGGGAAAAATGACATTTTTTTTTTTCGCCGAGAAAAACGATCGTCTGTGGGCTTTATGTCGTTTTTCTCGTTGAGAAAAACGGCAGAAAAAACGACGAGAAAAATTAGAACATGTTCTAAATTTTCTCATCGTTTTTTCCATCATTTTTTTCCGCGGCAGTTTTCCCATAGGGAGACACTGCCGCGGAGCCCACAGACGGTCGTTTTTCTCGACAAAGAAAAAAATGACAGGAAAAACGGTCGTGTGTGGGGGAAAATGCCGTTCCCTCGTTTTTCATTTTATTTCATGTCGTGATTCACGGCGGTGTTTTCACCGCCGTGAATCACGATCGTGTGTACGCGGCATCATACACACGGTTAGATTGTTGGCAGGGGATTGTCTGTTGACAGACTGTTGTCCTAAAAATCTGACCGTTAGTACGCTCCTTCTGACAATTGTTGTCCAACTTTCTGCCAACAAATGTTGGATGACATGCTAGTAAATTTTCGGCCGACAACAGTTGGTTGTCAGATTTTCGAATGGTCAGTACACAAGTCTGTCACACAAGTTGAAAGTAAAAACATGCATGCTCGGAATCAATGCTCACCAAACACGAAATTAGCAGAAGGGGCCAAAAGGGTGGCGCTCAAGAGCTGAAATTCCTCGTAGTAAGTCACTACGCTCGTGTTAGTTGCATGAAAATTGTGTACCATTAGTATGCAAGACAAGATCCAGGCACACGCCCTTAAGACAAAAAGCTGACGCTCGGTTGGCCAACAATTGGATCGTGTGTATGAGGCTTTAGTCCGTAGGGTTCAATATTGAGTTGGCCCACCCTTTGCAGCTATAACAGCTTCAACTCTTCTGGGAAGGCTGTCCACAAGGTTTAGGAGTGTGTCTATGGGAATGTTTGACCATTCTTCCAGAGTTCAGGCACTAATGTTGGATGAGAAGGCCTGGCTCACAGTCTCTGCGCTAATTCATCACAAAGGTGTTATGTCAGGTTGAGGTCAGGACTCTGTGCAGGCCAGTCAAGTTCCTCCACCCCAAACTCGCTCATCCATGTCTTTATGGACCTTGCTTTGTGCACTGGTGTGCAGTCATGTTGGAACAGGAAGGGGCCATCACCAAAGTTGGAAGATAAAATGATAAGATGAAATTGTCCAAAATGTCTTGGTATGCTGACGCCTTAAGAGTTCCTCTCACTGGAACTAAGGGGCCAAGCCCAACCCCTGAAAAAACAACCCCACACCATAATCCCCCCTCCACCAAATGATTTACATAGTTACATAGTTAGTCAGGTTGAAAAAAGTCGATCCAGTTCAACCATAAGATTTGGACCAGTGCACAAAGCAAGATCCATAAAGACATGGATGAGCGAGTTTGGGATGGAGGAACTTGACCTAAACCCGATAGAACACCTTTGGGATGAATTTGTGCGGAGACTCGACTAAAGGTTTCCAAGATGAACTATCTGAAGATTGTGCTTTATTCCAGGATCTTGTAATAAAAATTATAAAATTGAAAAAAATAAAAATTACTCTGTCTGACCCAAGATGGCTGCCAAAGTCACCTGGGGTGCCAGTCTCCAATCCGAAAAGAAGCTCCTGCTCTAACTTCATGCGATTTTTAAAGGCGCAGTTTGCCCCGATTGCCATACGCCACTGCCGCGCAACAATCGTGGCAGAATCCCATCGCGTTTGGGGTGCCACTAAAGAATAATGGCACCCGAAGGTGCATTGGGCTTTCTGCAGTGATTTAGGGTCATGGGATCGATTCTGCCCACGATCCCAAATCACGAGATGTGAATGGGACCTTAAACTGAGGGTTTAATATTATTTTAAGCATTTCTCCTCCATTCCTTTAAGAAGAAAAAAGCCCATTCCAACACTATGCACAAAATGTAACCCATGTCAAGGTTTACCGCCTGCAATGCGGACATAAACTTCAAGGCAAGCTGGGGAAAGTGAAGTTTCTGTGTGCTAAAAAGTGATGAATAGTTTTGACAACTGGCGAATCCTGGGACTAAAGTAGACAGTAATGTGCTGAGAAGCAAAAGGTCAAAATTTACAACCTCCTGCTTTTCCAAATTTCAGACAAAATGTTTTTTTTTTTTTTTTTTTCCCAGCCCTGCATATTACTGAACCAGTTTAGGTGTGGGACTTAAATCTCTGCCTTATCATTTGATGATGAATGATCTTTCCTCTGAGCCACTGATCTTGTAAACCAGCTCGCTGGTAGAGAATCAGCCCTTTCCCGGTGTCGTCCACATACATCACCAGATGTTATTCATCCGGCTCTGCTTAGGGTTAACACACACCCACTCAGCTATGGCCCCCGTGAAATCACAGCCAATTGTTACTGTAATGATCATGTTAACCTTTCTCTGCTCTTTATGAATCATTGTCTTACCAGCTTTCGCTTTTTGTTAAAAGGACTACTGCCGAGAGAATTTTTTTCTTTGTTCTGCTAAATCCTAAGAAGTTAAAATTGTATGCCCAGCAAAAACTTTTGTCAACTTTTGGATAGTGTGAGAATTGAAAAGAACCTCTGCCAGCTTTTTACTGTTATCCAGGGCTTTGTTGGGCTTGGCTAAGAGATGAGAGTAAAAGAAACACTGTGCTGCAGCTGCTCTCTATGCTCTCATTAAAGTGGTTGTAAACCCTTGAAAAGAAAAACCCTGCAAGACAAAGGCAAAATTAGATAGTACTTACCTTACATTGAAGCCCCCGCAGCGGTCCTCATCCCCCCCCTCCAGCGGCAACATCTCTCCGGGGGTTACTTCCGGGTATCGCTGCTCTGGCGCTGTGATTAGCGGGAGCCGCGATGATGTCACTCCCGCGCAAGTGCACGGGAGCCACCGGTAACGACACGATCCATGAAGCAACAGGACATACATGCCATTGCTTCAGTTTGCCCCAGTGCGCATGTGCCGATGACATCGGCACATGCAAGGGACAGAGGATATCTCCTAAACTGTACAGGTTTAGTAGATATCCGGGGTAGCTACAGGTAAGCCTTATTATAGGCTTACCTGTAGCAAAAAGTGGTCTGTAAGAGTTTACAACCACTTTAAAGCTTTCAAACTGTACGTTGCCTGCCTACAACCAGTAGGGGGAGCAGACAAACCTAAAGAAGAGACATTTGTGCTGGTCACAATGGAATGTGGGATATGAAGTTCAAGAAGTGAGCCATGCTATAGACTAGGGATGAGCTTCGTGTTCGAGTCGAACATACGTTCGACTCGAACATCGGCTGTTCGATCGTTCGACGAAGATCGAACGATTTGGGCCGTTCGCGCCAAATTCGAGTGACGCAAATGGCCCACAATGCACTACGCCATCGCAGTGTCATCCAGGCGCTGTGATCGGCCAAGCATGCACTGTGACCCCGCATGCTTGGCCAATCACAGCGCCGGCAGCGAGGAGAGCAATGATTGGCCACAGGCAGGATGCCTGTGGCCAATTATTGCTGAGGGGGTTTAGTACACGCCCCACACTATAAAAGGCCGCCAGCGCGGCGGCCTTGTGTAGTGTGTTCCGGAGCAGGGAAAGAGAAGCATAGGCAGGGACAGTGTAATTTTTTTTCCTTTACTAATCCTGGATTCCTTGTGTTTAGGGACAAATAAGGATAGGTAGGGAGAGTGTCAGTGACAGTGTGTTATTCTGTGCTAAACCTTGTTTGTAGGGACAGAGAGGTACAGTGAGGGAAAGTGTCAGTGTGCTATTCTGTTCTAAACCAATTTTGCTGTTCCATATTTCAAATCCTTGAGTTTAGGGACAGAGAAGGACACTCGTGGAAATTATCAGTGTGCTATTCTGTGCTAAATCTTGTTTGTAGGGAGGGACAGAGTAGGACAGTGAGGGAAAGTTTCAGTGTGCTATTCTGTTCTAAACCAATTTTGCTGTTCCATATTTTCAATCCTTGCGTTTAGGGACAGAGAAGGACACTCGTGAAAATTATCAGTGTGCTATTCTGTGCTAAATCTTGTTTGTAGGGAGGGACAGAGTAGGACAGTGAGGGAAAGTGTCAGTGTGCTATTCTGTTCTAAACCAATTTTGCTGTTCCATATTTGAAATCCTTGAGTTTAGGGACAGAGAAGGACACTCGTGGAAACTATCAGTGTGCTATTCTGTGCTAAATCTTGTTTGTAGGGACAGAGAAGGACAGTGGGGGAAACTGTCAGTGTGCTGTTCTGTGCTAAACCAATCTTGCTGAAGCATATTGCAAATCCTTGTGTTTAGGGACAGGGAAGGATAGGCAGGGGACAGTGTCAGTGTCATTGTTGCTAAGCCTCCTGCACAGTATACACCTGAAGGTAGCCCTTATTGCTCTTTTTCCCATCTCCCTGCAGGCCATCCATTAAAATGTCTGGAAGGCAACCAAGGAGAGGCAGACAGTCAGGAGGCAAAAAAAGAGGACGAGCAGGCTCTGTGTCTGGGGGCAACAGTGCTGGTCGTGGACGCGGTGCATTGTCATCAGCACATGGCCATGGGACACGCTTGTCCTTCTTTTCGGCAGCTGGACATGTTGAGCCACATCATGCCGAAGACTTGGTAGAGTGGATGACCAAGCCCACCTCATCCTCCTCATCCTCTCTCACCCAGGCTCAGGGTACTGGCAAAGCAGCTGCCAAAGCGTCCTCTTCTCTGGTATCATTATCTTCATTAGTCAATCCTTCCCTAGACCCACCATGTCCTCCTCCTGAGGAGTCCCCCGAACTGTTTGAGCACAGTGTTGGGTACATGCTCCAGGAGGATGCCCAGCGTTTGGAAGGATCTGATGATGATACCCAGCTAGAGGAAGGCAGCAGCGTGAGAGCAGAGAGAGGGGATGCTCAAGAAGGACACCAATCTGGCAGTCATGCTCCAGCAGCTGCAGCATACTGCCAGATTGGCTCCAGTGATGAGGAGGGAGGGGATGATGAGGTCACTGACTCCACGTGGGTGCCTAATAGGAGAGAGGAGGAGGAGGAGGAGGATGAGGAGGAGGCACATCTCCAACGAGGCAGGATGCCCTTGAGTGGCCAGCGTATGGGCAGCACACCGACGGAATCACACCGCAGAGCTCCGCCTGTGCAGGGCGCTGCCTCTGCCCGTCATTCAAAAAGTTCTTTGGTGTGGGCCTTTTTTGAGGCGAGTGCATCAGATCGCACAGCTGCTGTTTGCAACATATGTCTCAAGCGTATATCGCGTGGCCAAAACATCAGCCGCTTGGGCACAACATGCTTGATCAGACATATGTTGACCTGCCATGCAGCTCGTTGGCAAGCCTACCTTAAAGACCCACACCAAAGAACAAAGCTGACCTCTTCTTGCACCGCATCAGCTGGGATCTCCAACCCCACTATACCTTCACTCCTCTCTGAAACCTGCTCTGAGAGGAATGAAGGTGTAGAATTAGGTGTGTCACAGGCAAGTACTTGCGGGCACTCTGCTAGCAGTACACCAACGTCCGATTCTAGCAGGCAAATTTCCCTGCCCCAGCTGCTGGACCGTCGAAAGAAGTTCACTCCCAGCCATCCACATGCCCAGCGGTTGAATGCTAGCTTGGCTAAATTGCTAGCGCTTCAACTGCTGCCTTTTCAGTTGGTAGACTCGGCCCCCTTCCGTGAGTTTGTGCAATGTGCGGTTCCTCAGTGGCAGGTTCCCAAACGCCACTTTTTCGCACGGAAGGCGATTCCGGCTCTCTACAGGCATGTGGAAGGCAATGTCTTGGCCTCGCTGGACAGGGCGGTCAGCGGTAAGGTGCATATTACCGCTGACTCATGGTCCAGCAGGCATGGACAGGGACGTTACCTTTCTTTCACGGCCCATTGGGTCACTCTTTTGGCAGCTGGGAAGGATGCAGGACAAGGTGCAGTAGTGTTGGAGGTTGTTCCACCGCCACGCCTCCAAAATGCTACTACTGGTTGTGACACACCTCTCTCCTCCACCCCCTCCTCTTCTTCTTCCTCCATGGCCTCTTCCTGTGGTTTGTCCTCGGAACCAGCGGTGCTCCGTAGGCGTTCAAGGGGCTACGCAAGTACGCAGGCAAAAAGATGCCATGCCGTGCTTGCGCTGGTGTGTTTGGGGGACAGGAGCCACACTGGGGCAGAGGTCCTGTCTGCTCTGCAGGGGCAGGCCGAGAGGTGGTTGACGCCACTCCAGCTTAAGCCAGGAATGGTGGTTTGCGACAATGGCACCAACCTCCTCTCCGCCCTCCGACAGGGACAACTGACCCATGTGCCCTGTATGGCTCACGTCCTTAACCTGGTGGTGCAGCGGTTCTTGGGCAGGTACCCGGGCTTACAGGATGTCCTGAGGCAGGCCAGGAAAGTCTGTGTGCATTTCCGCAGATCTTATAATGCCAGTGCTCGCCTGGCTGAGCTGCAAAAGGAGTTGAACCTGCCCAAGAACCGCCTTATATGTGACATGCCCACCAGGTGGAACTCAACGTTGGCCATGCTGCAGCGGCTGCACACGCAGCAGAGGGCCATCAATGAGTACCTGTGCGACTACGGCACCAGGACAGGGTCAGGGGAGCTCAGGTTTTTTTCACCACGCCAGTGGGGCATGATCAGGGATGCATGCACTGTCCTGGCACCATTTGAGGAGGCCACGAGGATGGTGAGCAGTGACAGTGCATGCATCAGTGACACTGTACCTCTTGTCCACCTGTTGGAGCACACGCTGCGTGGAATAATGGACAGGGCACTTGAGGCAGAACAGAGGCAGGAAGAGGAGGACTTCCTTGCCTCTCAAGGCCCCCTTTACCCAGACAGTGTTCCTTCTGTCCCACCCATCGCACAGGAATAGGAGGAGGAGGAGGAGGAGGAGGATTGTGTCAGCATGGAGGTGGAGGCTGGCACTCAGCATCATCAGCAGCAGTCTTTTAGGGATGATTTACAGTCCCAAGAAACCAGTGGACTTGTACGTGGCTGGGAGGAGGTGGCTGCGGATCATGTCGTCCTTAGTGACCCAGAGGACTCCGGACTGAATGCCTCAGCTAACCTACGCTGCATGGCCTCCCTGATCCTGCAAAGTCTGCGGAAGGATCCTCGTATTCTTCGGATCAAGGAGAGGGACCATTACTGGCTGGCCACTCTCCTTGATCCACGGTACAAGGGTAAGGTTGCGGACCTTATCGTACCGTCGCAGAGGTAGCAGAGGATGAGACAACTCCGGGAGGCCTTGCAGAAAGGTCTGTGCAACGCGTTCCCAGAGACTGGGAGGTTACAAACTCCTGGTCCTGGACAACGAGTTGCTGAGGCTTCGGGCAGTCAAAGAAGGAGCGGTGGGGAAGGTGGCCGTCTGACCGATGCGTTCAGACAATTCTTTAGTCCGCAGCCCCAAAGTATGATCGGTTCCAGCAACCATCGCCAGCGTCTGATATACATGGTGCAGGAATACCTAGGGGCAAGGTCAGACTTGGACACCTTCCCCACCGAAAATCCTCTGGCTTACTGGGTCTTGAGGATGGATCACTGGCCAGAGCTTGCACAGTATGCAATTGAGCTACTGGCCTGTCCTGCATCCAGCGTTCTTTCAGAACGCACATTCAGTGCTGCTGGAGGATTTGTCACGGATCACAGGGTGCGCCTGTCCACCGACTTGGTTGATCGACTGACTTTCATCAAGATGAACCAGTCTTGGATCACCACCAGCTACCACACACCAGATGCTGATATAACAGACTAATTGATTTTAAAATGTCACATCCCTTCAAGACTGATGCTGATGCTGAGTGCCTGTGCTGTTATGTTGACTGGCTATCCTCCTCCTCCTCCTCAATGATACGATTAATGATGATAGCTTGGAAGATCATTTTGGTTTATGGGTGACGCCACCAGTGGCTAAGGCCCAATTTTTCAGCCCCTGTTTAACAGGGGCGTGTAATTACAATTTTTGATGCAATACTTTGCAACAGGCCTCATTGCTGTGCTCCAAGCACAGTATCTGTGAGGGGTTGCAGTGTTGTGCCACCAGTGCCTAAGGCCCAATTTTTCAGCCCCTGTTCAACAGGGGCATGCAATTATAATTATTAATCTAATAATTCACAGCAGGGCCCATTGCTGCGCCCACCAAGAGTAACTGTCAGGCCTTACAGTGTTGTGGCACCAGCACCACCATCACCACCACCACCACCACCAAAGGCCCAATTTTTCAGCCCCTGTTCAACAGGGGCATGCAATTATAATTATTGATCTAATAATTCACAGCAGGGCCCATTGCTGCGCCCACCAAGAGTAACTGTCAGGCCTTACAGTGTTGTGGCACCAGCACCACCATCACCACCACCACCACCACCAAAGGCGCAATTTTTCAGCCCCTGTTCAACAGGGGCATGCAATTATAATTATTGATCTAATAATTCACAGCAGGGCCCATTGCTGCGCCCACCAAGAGTAACTGTCAGGCCTTACAGTGTTGTGGCACCAGCACCACCATCACCACCACCACCACCACCAAAGGCCCAATTTTTCAGCCCCTGTTCAACAGGGGCATGCAATTATAATTATTGATCTAATAATTCACAGCAGGGCCCATTGCTGCGCCCACCAAGAGTAACTGTCAGGCCTTACAGTGTTGTGGCACCAGCACCACCATTACCACCACCACCACCACCACCACCAAAGGCCCAATTTTTCAGCCCCTGTTCAACAGGGGCATGCAATTATAATTATTGATCTAATAATTCACAGCAGGGCCCATTGCTGCGCCCACCAAGAGTAACTGTCAGGCCTTACAGTGTTGTGGCACCAGCACCACCATCAAAGGCCCAATTTTGACTACCACTGATCAACAATTATATGTTATTACAATTCCTGATATAATAGTTGACAGCAGGGCGTTCCAGCACCCACCAAGAATAACTGTGAGTGCTTTCAGTGTTGTGCCAACACCAACACCTAAGGGGCCAATTTCTGCAGAGTATATACGGCAGGTCCCTACTTTCAAACATCCAACTTACAAACTACTACTACTTGCAAACGGAAGAAGACAACAGGAAGTGAGAGGAAATCTACCCCTTGGAAGGAAAATTCTCTCCTGTAAGAATTAATATGGGAGAAAGGTGTCTCCTCTCTACTGATGCTTTATCACCAATCCTTGTTTCAATAAAAACACCACATTTCAAAAACAGTTGTCATTGGGACGCAAAGTGAGGTGAAATGTTCTGAACAGGGGCACAGACAGCAAAAAAAATGTGACAGGGGTGATAACCGTTCCCTATGTTTTACAAAAAGCTAAAAAAAAAGGAATTTGGCATGGAGCTCCACTTAAACAATGCAGCTGTTCAAAATTACAAACAGATTCTACATAAGAACAAACCTACAGTCCCTGTCTTGTATGCACCGCCTGTATACGGCTGTTCAGAGTATATAGGTCCTTTTTTATTTTGTGTGCGGGGTTCCCCTTAATATCCATACAAGACCCAAAGGGGCTGGTAATGGGCTGGGGTAGGGGGGGGGGGTTGATGGGGTAGCTATGCCATTTTTCCTAAAGATTTTCATCCATATTACCGGGACCAGACATTGCATTAAAGCCGCAAGCAGTTTTAAATGGCTTTTTTTCCTTTAGAAATGTTATTTTGTGCAGGGACAGTTCTAAACACGGGAAACACGTGGCACTTCACAGGCATACTTTAGACACCCCCCAGGTACAATATTTAAAGGAATATTTGACTTTTTTTTTTCACTTTATGCATCATTAAAATGACTGCTCCCGGAAAACGTCCGTTTTTAAAACTTCTTTTTGCATTGATACATGTCCCCTGGTGCAGAACCCGGGTTCCCAAACTCTGTTTCGGACAATAACATGGATAATAGTCGTTATAATTAGCACTTTAGAATCCGAACGTTCGTATCCATTGTATTTAATAGGGTTCTAATGTTCGTGCGAACCTTCGGTCCGTTCGCGGGTTCTGGTGCGAACCGAACCCGGGGGTGTTCGGCTCATCACTACTAGTGATGAGCCGAACACCCCCGGGTTCGGTTCGCACCAGAACCCGCGAACGGACCGGAAGTTCGAACGAACATTAGAACCCTATTAAATACAATGGATGCGAACGTTCGAATTCTAAAGTGCTAATTATAACAACTATTATGCATGTTATTGTCCTAAAAAGGGTTTGGGAACCCGGGTTCTGCACCAGGGGACATGTATCAATGCAAAAAGAAGTTTTAAAAACGGTCGTTTTTCGGGAGCAGTCATTTTAATGATGCATAAAGTGAAAAAAAAAAAGTCAAATATTCCTTTAAATATCGTACCTGGGGGGTGTCTAAAGTATGCCTGTGAAGTGCCACGTGTTTCCCGTGTTTAGAACTGTCCCTGCACAAAATGACACTTCTAAAGGAAAAAAAAGCCATTTAAAACTGCTTGCGGCTTTAATGTAATGTCTGGTCCCGGTAATATGGATGAAATTCTTTAAGAAAAATGGCATAGCTACCCCATGACCCCCCCCCCCCCCTACCCCAGCCCATTACCAGCCCCTTTGGGTCTTGTATGGATATTAAGGGGAACCCCGCACATAAAATAAAAAAGGCCCTATATACTCTGAACAGCCGTATACAGGCGGTGCATACAAGACAGGGACTGTAGGTTTGTTCTTATGTAGAATCTGTTTGTAATTTTGAACAGGTACATTGTTGAAGTGTAGCTCCAGCCCAAAAATCTATTTTTAAACTTTTTGGAAAACATAGGTAAGGGTTATCACCCCTGTAACATTTGTTTTGCTGTCTGTGCCCCTGTTCAGAACATTTCACCTCACTTTCCGTCCCAATGACAACTGTTTTTGAAATGTGGTGTTTTTCTTGAAACAAGGATTGCTGATAAAGCATCAGTACAGAGGAGACACCTTTCTCCCATATTTATTCTTACAGGAGAGAATTTTCCTTCCTAGTGGTAGATTTCCTCTCACTTCCTGTTGTCTTCTTGCGTTTGCAAGTAGGAGTCGTTTGTAAGTTGGATGTTTGAAAGTAGGGACCTGCCGTATATACTCTGCAGAAATAGGCCCCTTAGTTGTTGGTGTTGGCACAACACTGTAAGCACTCACAGTTACTCTTGGTTGGTGCTGGAACGCCCTGCTGTCAACTATTATATCAGGAATTTTAATTACATATAATTGTTGAACAGTGGTAGTAAAAATTGGGCCTTTGATGGTGGTGCTGGTGCCACAACACTGTAAGCCCTGACAGTTACTCTTGGTGGGTGCAGCAATGGGCCCTGCTGTGAATTATTAGATCAAGAATTGTAATTACATGCCCCTGTTGAACAGGGGCTGAAAAATTGGGCCTTAGGCACTGGTGGCACAACACTGCAACCCCTCACAGATACTGTACTTGGAGCACAGCAATGAGCCCTGTTGCAAAGTATTGCTTCAAAAATTGTAATGACACGCCCCTGTTAAACAGGGGCTGAAAAATTGGGCCTTAGGCACTGGTGGCACAACACTGCAACTCCTCACAGATACTGTACTTGGAGCACAGCAATGAGCCCTGTTGCAAAGTATTGCTTCAAAAATTGTAATTACACGCCCCTGTTAAACAGGGGCTGAAAAATTGGGCGTTAGGCACTGGTGGCGGCACCCATAAACAAAAATGATCTTCCAAGCTATCATCATCAATCGTATCATTGAGGACTCGGAGGAGGAGGATAGCCAGTCAACATAACAGCACAGGCACTCAGCATCAGCATCAGTCTTGAAGGGATGTGACATTTTAAAATCAATTAGTCTGTTATATCAGCATCAGGTGTGTGGTAGCTGGTGGTGATCCAAGACTGGTTCATCTTGATGAAAGTCAGTCGATCAACCGAGTCGGTGGACAGGCGCACCCTGTGATCCGTGACAAATCCTCCAGCAGCACTGAATGTGCGTTCCGAAAGAACGCTGGATGCAGGACAGGCCAGTAGCTCAATTGCATACTGTGCAAGCTCTGGCCAGTGATCCATCCTCAAGACCCAGTAAGCCAGAGGATTTTCGGTGGGGAAGGTGTCCAAGTCTGACCTTGCCCCTAGATATTCCTGCACCATGTTTATCAGACGCTGGCGATGGTTGCTGGAACCAATCATACTTTGGGGCTGCGGACTAAAGAATTGTCTGAACGCATCGGTCAGACGGCCACCTTCCCCACCGCTCCTTCTTTGACTGGCCGAAGCCTCAGCAACTCGTTGTCCAGGACCAGGAGTTTGCAACCTCCCAGTCTCTGGGAACGCGTTGCACAGACCTTTCTGCAAGGCCTCCCGGAGTTGTCTCATCCTCTGCTCCCTCTGCGACGGTAACATAAGGTCCGCAACCTTACCCTTGTACCGTGGATCAAGGAGAGTGGCCAGCCAGTAATGGTCCCTCTCCTTGATCCGAAGAATACGAGGATCCTTCCGCAGACTTTGCAGGATCAGGGAGGCCATGCAGCGTAGGTTTGCTGAGGCATTCGCTCCGGAGTCCTCTGGGTCACTAAGGACGACATGATCCGCAGCCACCTCCTCCCAGCCACGTACAAGTCCACTGGTTTCTTGGGACTGTAAATCATCCCTAAAAGACTGCTGCTGATGATGCTGAGTGCCAGCCTCCACCTCCATGCTGACACAATCCTCCTCCTCCTCCTCCTCCTCTTCCTGTGCGATGGGTGGGACAGAAGGAACACTGTCTGGGTAAAGGGGGCCTTGAGAGGCAAGGAAGTCCTCCTCTTCCTGCCTCTGTTCTGCCTCAAGTGCCCTGTCCATTATTCCACGCAGCGTGTGCTCCAACAGGTGGACAAGAGGTACAGTGTCACTGATGCATGCACTGTCACTGCTCACCATCCTCGTGGCCTCCTCAAATGGTGCCAGGACAGTGCATGCATCCCTGATCATGCCCCACTGGCGTGGAGAAAAAAAACCAAGCTCCCCTGACCCTGTCCTGGTGCCGTAGTCGCACAGGTACTCATTGATGGCCCTCTGCTGCGTGTGCAGCCGCTGCAGCATGGCCAACGTTGAGTTCCACCTGGTGGGCATGTCACATATAAGGCGGTTCTTGGGCAGGTTCAACTCCTTTTGCAGCTCAGCCAGGCGAGCACTGGCATTATAAGATCTGCGGAAATGCACACAGACTTTCCTGGCCTGCCTCAGGACATCCTGTAAGCCCGGGTACCTGCCCAAGAACCGCTGCACCACCAGGTTAAGGACGTGAGCCACACAGGGCACATGGGTCAGTTGTCCCTGTCGGAGGGCGGAGAGGAGGTTGGTGCCATTGTCGCAAACCACCATTCCTGGCTTAAGCTGGCGTGGCGTCAACCACCTCTCGGCCTGGCCCTGCAGAGCAGACAGGACCTCTGCCCCAGTGTGGCTTCTGTCCCCCAAACACACCAGCGCAAGCACGGCATGGCATCTTTTTGCCTGCGTACTTGCGTAGCCCCGTGAACGGCTACGGAGCACCGCTGGTTCATAGGACAAACCACAGGAAGAGGCCATGGAGGAAGAAGAAGAGGAGGGGGTGGAGGAGAGAGGTGTGTCACAACCAGTAGTAGCATTTTGGAGGCGTGGCGGTGGGACAACCTCCAACACTACTGCACCTTGTCCTGAATCCTTCCCAGCTGCCAAAAGAGTGACCCAATGGGCCGTGAAAGAAAGGTAACGTCCCTGTCCATGCCTGCTGGACCATGAGTCAGCGGTAATATGCACCTTACCGCTGACCGCCCTGTCCAGCGAGGCCAAGACATTGCCTTCCACATGCCGGTAGAGAGCCGGAATAGCCTTCCGTGAGAAAAAGTGGCGTTTGGGAACCTGCCACTGAGGAACCGCACATTGCACAAACTCACGGAAGGGGGCCGAGTCTACCAACTGAAAAGGCAGCAGTTGAAGCGCTAGCAATTTAGCCAAGCTAGCATTCAACCGCTGGGCATGTGGATGGCTGGGAGTGAACTTCTTTCGACGGTCCAGCAGCTGGGGCAGGGAAATTTGCCTGCTAGAATCGGACGTCGGTGTACTGCTAGCAGAGTGGGCGCAAGTACTTGGCTGTGACACACCTAATTCTACACCTTCATTCCTCTCAGTGCATGTTTCAGAGAGGACTGAAGTTATAGTGGGGTTGGAGATCCCAGCTGATGCGGTGCAAGGAGAGGTCCGCTTTGTTCTTTGGTGTGGGTCTTTGAGGTAGGCTTGCCAACGAGCTGCATGGCAGGTCAACATATGTCTGGTCAGGCATGTGGTACCCAAGCGGCTGATGTTTTGGCCACGCGATATACGCTTGAGACATATGTTGCAAACAGCAGCTGTGCGATCTGATGCACTAGCCTCAAAAAAGGCCCACACCAAAGAACTTTTTGAATGACGGGCAGAGGCAGCGCCCTGCACAGGCGGAGCTCTGCGGTGTGATTCCGTCGGTGTACTGCCCTTACGCTGGCCACCAAAGGGCATCCTGCCTCGTTGGAGATGTGCCTCCTCCTCATCCTCCTCCTCCTCCTCTCTCCTATTAGGCACCCACGTGGAGTCATTGACCTCATCATCCCCTCCCTCCTCATCACTGGAGCCAATCTGGCAGTATGCTGCAGCTGCTGGAACATGACTGCCAGATTGGTGTCCTTCTTGAGCATCCCCTCTGTCTGCTCTCACGCTACTGCCTTCCTCTAGCTGGGTTTCATCATCAGACCCTTCGAAACGCTGGGCATCCTCCTGGAGCATGTACCCAACACTGTGCTGAAACAGTTCGGGGGACTCCTCAGGAGGAGGACATGGTGGGTCTAGGGAAGGAGTGACTGATGATTTGTCTGACATTGATACCAGGGAAGACGACGCTTTGGCAGCTGCTTTTCCAGTACCCTGAGCCTGGGTGAGAGAGGATGAGGAGGAGGAGGAGGGCTTGGTCATCCACTCTACCAAGTCTTCGGCATGATGTGGCTCAACATGTCCAGCTGCCGAAAAGAAGGACAAGCGTGTCCCATGGCCATGTGCTGATGACAATGCACCGCGTCCACGACCAGCACTGTTGCCCCCAGACACAGAGCCTGCTTGCCCTCTTTTATTGCCTCCTGACTGTCTGCCTCTCCTTGTTTGCCTTCCAGACATTCTAATAGATGGCCTGCAGGGAGATGGGAAAAAAGCAATAAGGGCTACCTTCAGGTGTCCTTCTCTGTCCCTGGAAACAAGGACTTGCAGAGTGAAAGAAAAAAAACACTCTCCCTACCTACAGTTTTCTGTCCCTAGAAAAAATGTTTTTTTTAATCACAATATAGCACAAGGAAAATTAACTCACTGTCCTTACAGGTCCCTGGAAACAAGGACTTGCAGAGTGAAAGAAAAAAAACACTCTCCCTACCTACAGTTTTCTGTCCCTAGAAAAAAATGTTTTTTTTAATCACAATATAGCAAAAGGACAATTCACTCACTGTCCTTCCAGGTCCCTGGAAACAAGGACTTGCAGAGTGAAAGAAACTGACACTGTCCCTACCTAGAGTTTTCTGTCCCTGGAATAAATGTTTTTTTCAGCACAATATAGCACAAGGACAATTAACTCACTGTCCTTACAGGTCCCTGGAAACAAGGACTTGCAGAGTGAAAGAAAAAAAATACTCTCCCTACCTACAGTTTTCTGTCCCTAGAAAAAAATGTTTTTTTTAATCACAATATAGCAAAAGGACAATTCACTCACTGTCCTTCCAGGTCCCTGGAAACAAGGACTTGCAGAGTGAAAGAAACTGACACTGTCCCTACCTAGAGTTTTCTGTCCCTAGAATAAATGTTTTTTTTAATCACAATATAGCACAAGGAAAATTAACTCACTGTCCTTACAGGTCCCTGGAAACAAGGACTTGCAGAGTGAAAGAAAAAAAACACTCTCCCTACCTACAGTTTTCTGTCCCTAGAAAAAAATGTTTTTTTTAATCACAATATAGCAAAAGGACAATTCACTCACTGTCCTTCCAGGTCCCTGGAAACAAGGACTTGCAGAGTGAAAGAAACTGACACTGTCCCTACCTAGAGTTTTCTGTCCCTGGAATAAATGTTTTTTTCAGCACAATATAGCACAAGGACAATTAACTCACTGTCCTTACAGGTCCCTGGAAACAAGGACTTGCAGAGTGAAAGAAAAAAAATACTCTCCCTACCTACAGTTTTCTGTCCCTAGAAAAAATGTTTTTTTTAATCACAATATAGCACAAGGAAAATTAACTCACTGTCCTTACAGGTCCCTGGAAACAAGGACTTGCAGAGTGAAAGAAAAAAAACACTCTCCCTACCTACAGTTTTCTGTCCCTAGAAAAAAATGTTTTTTTTAATCACAATATAGCAAAAGGACAATTCACTCACTGTCCTTCCAGGTCCCTGGAAACAAGGACTTGCAGAGTGAAAGAAACTGACACTGTCCCTACCTAGAGTTTTCTGTCCCTGGAATAAATGTTTTTTTCAGCACAATATAGCACAAGGACAATTAACTCACTGTCCTTACAGGTCCCTGGAAACAAGGACTTGCAGAGTGAAAGAAAAAAAATACTCTCCCTACCTACAGTTTTCTGTCCCTAGAAAAAAATGTTTTTTTTAATCACAATATAGCAAAAGGACAATTCACTCACTGTCCTTCCAGGTCCCTGGAAACAAGGACTTGCAGAGTGAAAGAAACTGACACTGTCCCTACCTAGAGTTTTCTGTCCCTAGAATAAATGTTTTTTTTAATCACAATATAGCAAAAGGACAATTCACTCACTGTCCTTCCAGGTCCCTGGAAACAAGGACTTGCAGAGTGAAAGAAACTGACACTGTCCCTACCTAGAGTTTTCTGTCCCTAGAATAAATGTTTTTTTTAATCACAATATAGCAAAAGGACAATTCACTCACTGTCCTTCCAGGTCCCTGGAAACAAGGACTTGCAGAGTGAAAGAAACTGACACTGTCCCTACCTAGAGTTTTCTGTCCCTAGAATAAATGTTTTTTTTAATCACAATATAGCAAAAGGACAATTCACTCACTGTCCTTCCAGGTCCCTGGAAACAAGGACTTGCAGAGTGAAAGAAACTGACACTGTCCCTACCTAGAGTTTTCTGTCCCTAGAATAAATGTTTTTTTTAATCACAATATAGCAAAAGGACAATTCACTCACTGTCCTTCCAGGTCCCTGGAAACAAGGACTTGCAGAGTGAAAGAAACTGACACTGTCCCTACCTAGAGTTTTCTGTCCCTAGAATAAATGTTTTTTTTAATCACAATATAGCAAAAGGACAATTCACTCACTGTCCTTCCAGGTCCCTGGAAACAAGGACTTGCAGAGTGAAAGAAACTGACACTGTCCCTACCTAGAGTTTTCTGTCCCTAGAATAAATGTTTTTTTTAATCACAATATAGCAAAAGGACAATTCACTCACTGTCCTTCCAGGTCCCTGGAAACAAGGACTTGCAGAGTGAAAGAAACTGACACTGTCCCTACCTAGAGTTTTCTGTCCCTAGAATAAATGTTTTTTTTAATCACAATATAGCACAAGGAAAATTAACTCACTGTCCTTACAGGTCCCTGGAAACAAGGACTTGCAGAGTGAAAGAAAAAAAACACTCTCCCTACCTACAGTTTTCTGTCCCTAGAAAAAAATGTTTTTTTTAATCACAATATAGCAAAAGGACAATTCACTCACTGTCCTTCCAGGTCCCTGGAAACAAGGACTTGCAGAGTGAAAGAAACTGACACTGTCCCTACCTAGAGTTTTCTGTCCCTAGAATAAATGTTTTTTTTAATCACAATATAGCACAAGGAAAATTAACTCACTGTCCTTACAGGTCCCTGGAAACAAGGACTTGCAGAGTGAAAGAAAAAAAACACTCTCCCTACCTACAGTTTTCTGTCCCTAGAAAAAAATGTTTTTTTTTATCACAATATAGCAAAAGGACAATTCACTCACTGTCCTTCCAGGTCCCTGGAAACAAGGACTTGCAGAGTGAAAGAAACTGACACTGTCCCTACCTAGAGTTTTCTGTCCCTGGAATAAATGTTTTTTTCAGCACAATATAGCACAAGGACAATTAACTCACTGTCCTTACAGGTCCCTGGAAACAAGGACTTGCAGAGTGAAAGAAAAAAAATACTCTCCCTACCTACAGTTTTCTGTCCCTAGAAAAAAATGTTTTTTTTAATCACAATATAGCAAAAGGACAATTCACTCACTGTCCTTCCAGGTCCCTGGAAACAAGGACTTGCAGAGTGAAAGAAACTGACACTGTCCCTACCTAGAGTTTTCTGTCCCTGGAATAAATGTTTTTTTCAGCACAATATAGCACAAGGACAATTAACTCACTGTCCTTACAGGTCCCTGGAAACAAGGACTTGCAGAGTGAAAGAAAAAAAATACTCTCCCTACCTACAGTTTTCTGTCCCTAGAAAAAAATGTTTTTTTTAATCACAATATAGCAAAAGGACAATTCACTCACTGTCCTTCCAGGTCCCTGGAAACAAGGACTTGCAGAGTGAAAGAAACTGACACTGTCCCTACCTAGAGTTTTCTGTCCCTAGAATAAATGTTTTTTTTAATCACAATATAGCAAAAGGACAATTCACTCACTGTCCTTCCAGGTCCCTGGAAACAAGGACTTGCAGAGTGAAAGAAACTGACACTGTCCCTACCTAGAGTTTTCTGTCCCTAGAATAAATGTTTTTTTTAATCACAATATAGCAAAAGGACAATTCACTCACTGTCCTTCCAGGTCCCTGGAAACAAGGACTTGCAGAGTGAAAGAAACTGACACTGTCCCTACCTAGAGTTTTCTGTCCCTAGAATAAATGTTTTTTTTAATCACAATATAGCAAAAGGACAATTCACTCACTGTCCTTCCAGGTCCCTGGAAACAAGGACTTGCAGAGTGAAAGAAACTGACACTGTCCCTACCTAGAGTTTTCTGTCCCTAGAATAAATGTTTTTTTTAATCACAATATAGCAAAAGGACAATTCACTCACTGTCCTTCCAGGTCCCTGGAAACAAGGACTTGCAGAGTGAAAGAAACTGACACTGTCCCTACCTAGAGTTTTCTGTCCCTAGAATAAATGTTTTTTTTAATCACAATATAGCAAAAGGACAATTCACTCACTGTCCTTCCAGGTCCCTGGAAACAAGGACTTGCAGAGTGAAAGAAACTGACACTGTCCCTACCTAGAGTTTTCTGTCCCTAGAATAAATGTTTTTTTTAATCACAATATAGCACAAGGAAAATTAACTCACTGTCCTTACAGGTCCCTGGAAACAAGGACTTGCAGAGTGAAAGAAAAAAAACACTCTCCCTACCTACAGTTTTCTGTCCCTAGAAAAAAATGTTTTTTTTAATCACAATATAGCAAAAGGACAATTCACTCACTGTCCTTCCAGGTCCCTGGAAACAAGGACTTGCAGAGTGAAAGAAACTGACACTGTCCCTACCTAGAGTTTTCTGTCCCTAGAATAAATGTTTTTTTTAATCACAATATAGCACAAGGAAAATTAACTCACTGTCCTTACAGGTCCCTGGAAACAAGGACTTGCAGAGTGAAAGAAAAAAAACACTCTCCCTACCTACAGTTTTCTGTCCCTAGAAAAAAATGTTTTTTTTAATCACAATATAGCAAAAGGACAATTCACTCACTGTCCTTCCAGGTCCCTGGAAACAAGGACTTGCAGAGTGAAAGAAACTGACACTGTCCCTACCTAGAGTTTTCTGTCCCTGGAATAAATGTTTTTTTCAGCACAATATAGCACAAGGACAATTAACTCACTGTCCTTACAGGTCCCTGGAAACAAGGACTTGCAGAGTGAAAGAAAAAAAATACTCTCCCTACCTACAGTTTTCTGTCCCTAGAAAAAAATGTTTTTTTTAATCACAATATAGCAAAAGGACAATTCACTCACTGTCCTTCCAGGTCCCTGGAAACAAGGACTTGCAGAGTGAAAGAAACTGACACTGTCCCTACCTAGAGTTTTCTGTCCCTGGAATAAATGTTTTTTTCAGCACAATATAGCACAAGGACAATTAACTCACTGTCCTTACAGGTCCCTGGAAACAAGGACTTGCAGAGTGAAAGAAAAAAAATACTCTCCCTACCTACAGTTTTCTGTCCCTAGAAAAAAATGTTTTTTTTAATCACAATATAGCAAAAGGACAATTCACTCACTGTCCTTCCAGGTCCCTGGAAACAAGGACTTGCAGAGTGAAAGAAACTGACACTGTCCCTACCTAGAGTTTTCTGTCCCTAGAATAAATGTTTTTTTTAATCACAATATAGCAAAAGGACAATTCACTCACTGTCCTTCCAGGTCCCTGGAAACAAGGACTTGCAGAGTGAAAGAAACTGACACTGTCCCTACCTAGAGTTTTCTGTCCCTAGAATAAATGTTTTTTTTAATCACAATATAGCACAAGGAAAATTAACTCACTGTCCTTACAGGTCCCTGGAAACAAGGACTTGCAGAGTGAAAGAAAAAAAACACTCTCCCTACCTACAGTTTTCTGTCCCTAGAAAAAAATGTTTTTTTTAATCACAATATAGCAAAAGGACAATTCACTCACTGTCCTTCCAGGTCCCTGGAAACAAGGACTTGCAGAGTGAAAGAAACTGACACTGTCCCTACCTAGAGTTTTCTGTCCCTAGAATAAATGTTTTTTTTAATCACAATATAGCAAAAGGACAATTCACTCACTGTCCTTCCAGGTCCCTGGAAACAAGGACTTGCAGAGTGAAAGAAACTGACACTGTCCCTACCTAGAGTTTTCTGTCCCTAGAATAAATGTTTTTTTTAATCACAATATAGCAAAAGGACAATTCACTCACTGTCCTTCCAGGTCCCTGGAAACAAGGACTTGCAGAGTGAAAGAAACTGACACTGTCCCTACCTAGAGTTTTCTGTCCCTAGAATAAATGTTTTTTTTAATCACAATATAGCAAAAGGACAATTCACTCACTGTCCTTCCAGGTCCCTGGAAACAAGGACTTGCAGAGTGAAAGAAACTGACACTGTCCCTACCTAGAGTTTTCTGTCCCTAGAATAAATGTTTTTTTTAATCACAATATAGCAAAAGGACAATTCACTCACTGTCCTTCCAGGTCCCTGGAAACAAGGACTTGCAGAGTGAAAGAAACTGACACTGTCCCTACCTAGAGTTTTCTGTCCCTAGAATAAATGTTTTTTTTTAAGCACACTATAGCAGAAGCACAAAACACACTGACACTCTCCCTACCTATCCTTCTCTTTCCCTAAACTAAAGGAATCCAGGTTAAGCAAGAAAGAAATAACAGTCACTGTCCCTGCCTATGCTACTCTATCCCTGCTCCGGAACACACTACACTAGGCCGCCGTGCTGGCGGCCTTTTATAGTGTGGGGCGTGTACTAAACACCCTCAGCAATAATTGGCCACAGGCATCCTGCCTGTGGCCAATCATTGCTCTCCTCGCTGCCGGCGCTGTGATTGGCCAAGCATGCGGGGTCACAGTGCATGCTTGGCCAATCACAGCGCCTGGATGACACTGCGATGGCGTAGTGCATTGTGGGCCGTTCGCGTCACTCGAATTTGGCGCGAACGGCCCAAATCGTTCGATCTTCGTCGAACGATCGAACAGCCAATGTTCGAGTCGAACGTATGTTCGACTCGAACACGAAGCTCATCCCTAATCACTACTATAGACCAGTGATGGCGAACCTTGGCACCTCAGATGTTTTGGAACTACATTTCCCATGATGCTCAACTACAGTGCAGAATGCACTTCCAAAAAATCCTTCCAAAAATCCTTTTATTGAAGCTATATATGAGAAGTGGTTGACAGATGGAGCAGGGGACAAAAAGGTAGACGCGTTTTGTGCAAATGTTAGCGCTTAGTCATTACCTTTTTGTCCCCTGCTCCATCTGTCAACCACTTCTCATATGAAGCTTATGTTACACAGCATGCAAACTGGGCTAGCACCTGACTAGTGTCCGTAGGGATTAACCAGAGACTCACTCACCTGGAGCGGCTTTTCTTGTTACACTGCAGAGTGCATGAGCATCATGGGAAATGTAGTTCCAAAACACCTGGGGTGCCAAGGTTCTCCATTACTGCTATAGACTATAATGGGCTACTGGACTACCATTACCCGCGAGATGGGGTAAGTGCGGGGCCCCGACTACTGACTGACCAACCCGGGGTGGGTGCCGGGGAGTGCCGCCCGTGACCCAAGTGACCCGGCCGGGTGTATCAATGTATTGTGCATTCAGAGAAAATATTCTGCATACCTTGGTTGTAACAAGGGGTTACTGTTGTCTTTCTATCATCTGGAACCAGTCTGCCCATTCTCCTCTGATCTCTGACATCAACAAGACATTTTGCACCACACAACTGCCGCTCACTGGATATTTTCTTTTTTTCGGACCATTCTCTGTAAATCCAAGAGATGGTTGAGAGTAGGGATGAGCTTCGAGTTTGAGTCGAACATGAGTTCGACTCGAACATTGGCTGTTCGCCAGTTCGGCGAACAGCGAACAATTTGGGGTGTTCGCCGCAATTTCGAAAAGCCGTGGAACACCCTGTAAAAGTCTATGGGAGAATTCTAAAGTGCTAATTTTAAAGGTTAATTTTCAAGTTATTGTCCTAAAAAGTGTTTGGGGACCTGGGTCCTGCCCCAGGGGACATGTATCAATGCAAAAAAAAGTTTTTGGGGAGCAGTGATTTTAATAATGCTTACAGTGAAACAATAAAAGTGAAATATTGCTTTAAATTTCGTATCTGGGGGGTGTCTAAAGTATGCATGTAAAGTAGCTCATGTTTCCCGTGCTTAGAACTGTCCCTGCACAAAGTGTCATTTCTGAAGGAAAAAAAGTCATTTAAAACTGCTAGCGCTATTCATGAATTGTCGGTCCCGGCAATAGAGAGAAAAGTAATTGAAAAAAATGACAGGGAGAGGATATACCCTCTCCCTGCTAGAGCGATGGGGTTTCGGTCCACGTTTCATGGGTGTGATCAGAGCTCTTTATTCCCAACCCAAAGCTCAAATCCGTTTGCAGGGATATTATTCCTCCCCGATAGATATTGCCAGAGGTACGAGACAGGGATGCCCACTGTCCCTTATTATTTTTGCCATAGCGATTGAGACCCTGGCCATAGCCATTCGGCAAAATCCTAATATAAAGGGGGTATCCTGTGGGGATCAGACACACAAATGCGGACTATTCGGGGACGATTTACTCCTCTTCCTTACTTCTCCCATTCCATCCCTTCCGAGCCTATACAAAGTTATTTCAGATTTCTCTAAATTTTCTGGGCTTCAGGTTAATTTCGCCAAATCACAGGCATTAAATATATCCCTTCAGTCCTCCACAGTTTCCCTCCTCCAACAGTCTTTCAAGTTTGAATGGAACCCTTCTTCAATCAAATATCTAGGAATTTCCCTAACTGCACGAACGGAATCCCTCTACGCAATCAATTATCCACCCCTATTCCATAAACTTGCATTAGATTTGAATAATTGGGCCAAATATGAACTCTCCTGGTTGGGCAGGATAAACTCAATAAAAATGACCTTACTCCCTAGAATTCTGTACCTATTTCGCTCCCTTCCCATACCCATCAGAAAGGAGCAGATACAGTCTTTGCAAAGTAAGATTCTCAAATTTGTATGGGACAAATCTGGTTACAGAATCCCCCAGAACACTCTTTATCTACATAGGAAAAAGGGGGGATGGGATTGCCTCATCTATATAATTACTTTTTAGCCGCCAGACTAGCCCAAATATCTGTAGTTTACTCAAATAAGGAAAAACCAGACTGGGTCCTATTAGAGGGACAGGCTGCCCCCCAATTCTCCTTGGATTACCTGGTTTGGTGCCCCCAAAAACGGAGACCACCCATTTTATCCCCTTCCCCCTCTCAATCCTATGTCCTTTGGGACAGACTCCGTTCTCTTCCTGCACTAGTTTCTGAGGCACAACCGCTGGCACACATATTTAATAACCCAAACTTTCCCCCTGGAATGGATAAAACAGCTTTCAGTTGGTGGACAAAAAAAGGTCTATATCGGATAGGACATTACTTTACAACTCAAGGCCCTATTACCATGTAGCACTGTCTAAGTAAATTAGATCTCCCCGATTCTGAAAAACTTAGATTTAGACAGATTTCACAATTCTTAGATGACATTTGGAGGGAGAAACCTCTTCCTCCCAAATTTACAGATTATGAGCTCTGGGGTAGATCGGCCATGGGACAAAGGGGAGGAATTTCTGTCATCTACTCGTCGCTTACTAGTCCAACTGAGAAATCCTCATACATGACAGCATGGGAAGAAGACCTCCAGCTCAACTGGGATCTGGGCACCTGGCAAAAGGTTTGCTCTGAATCATTTCAGGGTATTTTGAACACTTCCCTTATAGAAGCAAACTTGAAAGTTCTTATGAGGTGGTATATGACTCCAGCTAGGCTTGCGACCATCTACCCTGCATTGGATCCCAATTGCTTTAGAGGCTGCCAACTCTTGGGTTTGATGGTGCATGTCTGGTGGGAATGTCCTAGGATCAGGTCAGTTTGGAAGAGGATATTTAACCTCATATTCAAGGTCACTAAGTGTTCGATTACCAGGTCCGCTTCTATCGCTCTCCTCAATGCTCGTATTCCTAGCATCTCCAAACCCACTCAGCAGCTGATCCGCTTTATGCTACTCGGGGCGAAAATTACCATTGCTAGGGCTTGGAGGCAGCCCAGGGTTTCTATTCTGGCAATAAAAAGTAAGATCTCTTGGAATATGGCGCAAGAAAGGTTGGCTTGTATTTTATCAAATACAATTCCTAAATTTGAAGCTGTGTGAGAACCTTGGGCTGTTTACCGTGGTATTTCTCTGGTGGTCGGGATTAGGGATGAGCTCGGTGTTCGAGTCAAACATACGTTCGACTCGAACATCGGCTGTTCGATCGTTCGACAAAGATCGAACATTTTGGGCCGTTCGCGCCAAATTCGAGTGAATTTGGAATCGCAGTGCAATCCCGGCGCTGTGATTGGCCAAGCATGCACTGTGACCCCGCATGCTTGGCCAATCACAGCGCCGGCAGCAAGGAGAGCCATAATTGGCCACAGGCAGGATGCCTGTGGCCAATTATAGCTCAGGGGGGTTTAGTACACACCCCACACTATAAAAGGCCGCCAGCGCGGCGGCCTTGTGTAGTGTGTTCCGGTTCAGGGAGAGAGAAGGATAGGCAGGGACAGTGTCAGTGATATTCTGCTAAACCTTGTGTGCAGGGAGAGAGAAGGATAGGCAGGGGACCGTGTCAGTGATATTTTTGCTAAGCCTCCTGCTAGCACTTCAACTGCTGCCTTTTCAGTTGGTAGACTCGGCCCCCTTTCGTGAGTTTGTGGAATGTGCAGTTCCTCAGTGGCAGGTTCCCAAACGCCACTTTTTCTCACGGAAGGCGATTCCGGCTCTATACCGGCATGAGGAAGGCAATGTCCATGCCTCGCTGCACAGGGCGGTCAGCGGTAAGGTGCATATTACCGCTGACTCATGGTCCAGCAGGCATGGACAGGGACGTTACCTTTCTTTCACGGCCCATTGGGTCACTCTTTTGGCAGCTGGGAAGGATGCAGGACAAGGTGCAGTAGTGTTGGAGGTTGTTCCCGCCGCCACGCCTCCAAAATGCTACTACTGGTTGTGACACACCTCTCTCCTCCACCCCCTCCTCTTCTTCTTCCTCCATGGCCTCTTCCTGTGCTTTGTCCTCGGAACCAGCGGTGCTCCGTAGGCGTTCAAGGGGCTACGCAAGTACGCAGGCAAAAAGATGCCATGCCGTGCTTGCGCTGCTGTGTTTGGGGGACAGGGGCCACACTGGGGCAGAGGTTCTGTCAGCTCTGCAGGGGCAGGCTGGGAGGTGGTTGACGCCAGCTTGAGGCAGGAATGGTGGTTTGCGACAATGGCACCAACCTCCTCTCCGCCCTCCAAAAGGGACAACTGACCCATGTGCCCTGCGTGGCTCACGTCCTTAACCTGGTGGTGCAGCGGTTCTTGGGCAGGTACCCGGGCTTACAGGATGTCCTGAGGCAGGCCAGGAAAGTCTGTGTGCATTTCCGCAGATCATATAATGCCAGTGCTCGGCTGGCTGAGCTGCAAAAGGACTTGAACCTGCCCAAGAACCGCCTTATATGTGACATGCCCACCAGGTGGAACTCAACATTGGCCATGCTGCAGCGGCTGCACACGCAGTAGAGGGCCATCAATGAGTACCTGTGCGACTATGGCACCAGGACAGGGTCAGGGGAGCTCGGGTTTTTTTCACCACGCCAGTGGGGCATGATCAGGGATGCATGCACTGTCCTGGCACCATTTGAGGAGGCCACGAGGATGGTGAGCAGTGACAGTGCATGCATCAGTGACACTGTACCTCTTGTCCATCTGTTGGAGCATACGCTGCGTGGAATAATGGACAGGGCACTTGAGGCAGAACAGAGGCAGCCCCGCAAGTTGGATCATTTTGATCCGACTTCTGGTGCGACCTCTATTCAAATCAATGGGCTCCCATAGGGAACCATTGATTTGGAATAGAGAAAGAAAAATGCAGCTGAAAGCTAGTGCGGGGAAACGTGCATTAAATTCAATGCAAACGTGGTAAAAATCGCATTAAAAATGCAGCTTTTTTCCTGGCGTCTGTACTAGCTTTACAGCCCGTTTTTTAAAACGTCCGTGGGCATGAGGCCTTATACGCACACACTAATTAGGGCCCTTTCAGACGTATGGATCCTGTGAGGATTCGTTCCTTTACCATCCGCTTGCTCAGCGGGGATCGCTCCGTTGATCCCCGCTGAGCCGGCAGATGACAGGGCGGTCCCTGCCGCCCTGTCAGATCTCCGCTGTCCTCTATGGGGGGAGCGGATGAACACGGGCCGTCTGCCCGTGTTCACCCGATCCGCAGACGGATGGAAAAATAGTATTTTCCTCCATCTGCAGAAAGGGACCATAGCGGGCAGGGCAGCCATCAGGAATTTTGGGGCCCCTTACACAGCTTCAGGCATGGGCCCCTGGAGCCGAGGAGAACCGGGGGGGTGCTACGGGGGGGGGGGGGTGCCACGAATTGAGAAGCAGGGGGTTTGGGTTCTGACGAACAAAAAAAAGGGGGGTTGCCATCCAGGGCCCTGGGGACCTCTGGGCCCCTTACAACAAAAAAAATTTATAAAAAAAAATTATAAAAAAAAGGGAGGATTCCATCCGGGGGCCTCTGGGGACCTCTGGGCCCCTTACAAAAAAATTAATAAATAAATTAAATAAAAAAATAATAATAATAAAAATAAATTATAAAAAATAAATAAAAAAGGGAGGTTTCCATTCGGGACCCTGGGGACCTCTGGGCCTCTGGGGACCTCTGGGCCCCTTACAATTTTTTTTTATAAAAAAAAAAAAATAATAAAAAAAAAAATTTATAAAAAAATTTATAATAAAAAAAATAATAAAAAATAAATAAAAAAAGGGAGGTTTCCATCCGGGGCCCTGGGGACCTCCAAGCCTCTGGGGACCTCTGGGCCCCTTAGAAAATAAATAAATAAATAAAATAAAATAAATAAATAAAAAAACAAATTAAATAAAAAAAAATAATAAAAAAAAATTATATATATTTTTTTAAATGGGGGGGCCTGGGGAACTCCGGGCCCCTAGGAACCTCTGGGCCCCTTACAAATTATTTTTTTATAAAAAATAAAATAAAAAAGGGGGGCCATCAGGGCCCCTTTCAGGTGTACTGCCTGTACCCCCCTGATGGCGGCCCTGATAGCGGGGACTGATGAGATCGGATGCCAGCGGATGTTCATTGGGATACATGTATGTCCGTTTTTCATCCGAAAACGGATGGATGAAAAACGGACATACGGTCCGCAGGTGTGAAAGGTCCCTTACAAGCAAACAGATCACAGGTGAGGATGGTTACCTTTAATAGCCATTCAAACCCCTTTGTGTCAACTTGTGTGCATGTTATCAGGCCAAAATAACCAGGGTATGTAAACTTTTGATTAGGGTCATTTGGGTAGTATCTGTTTTCATTATGATTTAAAAAGAGTAAACACAGTTGATTGATGATAAATGGCTTCAGCCAAACACTAACCAGAGTGAAAGAAAAGTTTTTGTGTTATCATTCATATTCTCTGAAAAATGGCCAAGAAATCATATATATATATATATTGATTACATATTTGATATATTAACCCCCTTCGCGCCTAAGGGTAAAACAAATCTAAATGCCTAAGCCAAATTTTGCAGTTTTGACATGTGTTAGGAAAACCGTACATATCATCACAACTACTTTGTGCATCCAGGTGGATTATACCGCACTTTTTTCAGGATTTTTTTTTTCATTTGGCGGTAAATAGTAATGGATATCTCCTGATTTTTTTTTTATTATCAAAGGAAAACTGTCACAAAATAGTAAATATTTTTTATTTTATTTAATTTAGCTGGATATTTCTTTCTACTACCATAACCTATCACTGAAGAACAACCCAAAATAAATTACCCTGCTTTTGATGATTGCAGCGATATCACATATGTGTATGTTAGTTGTCATTTGTACCCGTAGTACAGCCCAAAAACAATGGTGCACATTTTGCTTACAGGATATATACAGTGCCAACAGTTTGCACAGTACTTTACAATTTAAAGGGAGACAGTACAATACAGAAGGAATAGGAGGACCCTACTCATGGAGCTTACAATCTAGAGGGAGGGGGAGATGTTACAAAAGGTAATTGCTCCAGGGGATCATCTGATGGAGGTGGTCGAAGTACAGGTTTTAGGTGGAGGTGGGGTAGGTGTCAGGGCTGGGCTCAGCCCTTCCTTCTCTAAACTGGCCGCTCAGCTGTCGGCTAATTGCCAGCTCATCTCTCTCCACAGTGACTCACCTGTTGTTGATCCCTCATCAGTCCTGCCTACTTAAAGCCTTCCAGCTCACTTCATCTCTGCCATCGCCTTTGTCAACATCACAGAGACTTTCTCCTGTGTTCCTGTTGAAGACTTGCTCGGCTGAAGTTCCTTCTGGCTCTCTGACATTGGCTTGGCCGACTACCTGATCCGGTTACTGAACTCTGGCTATGTTTTGACTACCCTTACTCTGTTTACCTTTTTATTATTATTATTAAACAAGTGTGATTTAACTGTACTTCTGTCTCGGTCTGATTCAGGGTTTCTGACAGTAGGCGAAGGCCATGAATTCAGAAGATGCAGCCAATCCACTTGTTGATAATATTTTTCCAGATTGGATGACCTGGATCACCGCATGGATCAGTTTGCCATGGCGTTACAGACGCTCCTGAGTCACACGGCTCGTCTGGAATCTCCCACTGTGGGCACTCTGGTAGAACCTGTGTTGCAGGCCGACCCTGCTGTTGCCCCAGTCTCTGTGCAGGCACCTGCCTTGAGTATTACCTCTATAAGAGGTATGTCTGGTTCCGCTCTGCTTCCCCATCAATTTGGGGGCAATCCAGTTCAGTGCAGAGGGTTTCTCAACCAGGTTGAGATATACTTTGAGATGCTGCCCCAGGCATTTCCCACGGACAGAAGCAAAGTAGGTTTTGTGATATCTTTGCTTTCTGAGAGAGCCTTGGCCTGGGCAAACCCTCTATGGGAGATGCAAAATCCCGTGGTCCTGAGTTACCCGGAATTTGTGGCTTCTTTCAAAAGGGTATTTGACGTTCCCGCATGCTCCGCTTCTGCTGCCAAGAGCCTCATGTCCATCAAACAGAGTACGAGAGCGGTTGCTGATTACGCCTTTGAATTCCGTACTCTGGCAGCAGAGGTTGCTTGGAACAATGAGGCCCTCGTGGCTGCCTTTTCTCATGGTCTCTCGGATAACATCAAGGATGAGATAGCAGCCCGAGATATACCCACTGAGCTGGAGAGCTTGATCACATTTGCCATCCTCATTGACTCCAGACTCAGAGAAAGACTCTCTTTTAAGGCGCGCTTGCGGAAGCCTCCTGTACGTTTGTCTCCGAGCTTTGCAGTGCCACCCTTGCCTCCCTCACCTCCCATGCCTCCTGGTACCGAGTCGGTCTGTGAAGATGAACCCATGCAGTTGGGCTTCACGCATCTCTCTGCGGACGAGAGAGCCCTTAGGAGGAGGGAGAGATTGTGCCTTTATTGTGACCAGGCTGGTCACTTTTTTAAGTTTTGTCCTACCCGTCCAAGGAACGCTGGACCTTGAGGTCCTGTCATGGACAGACCTTAGGTGGCGTTGTTTCGTCTCCAGTTTCCCAGAAGGATAAGCCCCTGGTTTCGGTTACCCTGTCTTGGGTTGAGTCGTCCGTCGAGATACAGGCTCTAATCGACTCCGGGGCTGCAGGCCTGATCATTGATGCTGCCCTTGTATCGAAACACTCGATTCCACTGCAGCTGCGTGACACTCCACTGGCCATTGAGGCTCTTCACGGGAGACCTCTACAGCCTGCCCATATGACTCATGAGACTGTTCCGTTGTCCATGGCCGTAGGGGCTCTTCACCATGAGATAATCCAATTTCAAGTTATTTCTTCACCTAAGTTTCCGCTGGTTATTGGTTATCCTTGGTTACAGAGGCACAACCCGTCTTTTGATTGGCTCCATGCTGAGGTTCTGTCCTGGTCGCAACAGTGCAGTGAGAGATGCTTTCAGAGGGTAGCCAAGGCCCTGTGCACCTCTTCACTCTCCTCCCTGCTGGAGGAGTACCGCGATTTTAGCGATGTCTTTGACAAAGGTCAAGCCGGTACTTTGCCTCCACACCGGTCGTATGATTGCGCAATTGACATTCAACCTGGTGCCATACCCCCTCGTGGCCAAGTTTACCCTTTGTCGGTCTTGGAGGAAAAGGCCATGGAGAAGTATGTTGCAGACGCACTCGAGGTTTCATTCGCAAATCCTCGTCTTCTGCTGGTGCTGGTTTCTTTTATGTGAAGAAGACGAGTTGTGAACTGAGACCTTGTATCGATTATAGGGGTCTCGATCATTTCACGATTAAGAATTCCTATCCGGTTCCGTTGATTACAGAGTTATTTGACCGCCTCAAGGGAGCAACAGTTTTCACAAAGCTTGATTTGAGAGGGGCATACAATCTCATCAGGATTAAGGAGGGCGACGAGTGGAAAACTGCTTTTTATACCAGAACAGGTCATTATGAGTATCTTGTAATGCCTTTTGGTCTTTGTAACGCTCCAGCAGTTTTCCAGGAGTTTATTAACAATGTCCTCCGAGATTTGTTGCAGTTATGTGTGGTGGTTTATCTGGACGATATCCTCATATTTTCCAAGTCCCTGGAGAGCCACCACACAGATGTCTGTCGTGTGCTTCAGAAACTAAGAGAGAACAATCTCTATTGTAAATTGGAGAAGTGTGAATTCCATCGCGGACAGGTTAAATTCCTGGGTCATTTCCACTGCTGGTTTTTTGATGGACCCAGAGAAACTTTCAGCAGTCCTACAGTGGCCTCGACCCGTGGGTTTACGTCCTCTGCAGCGTTTTCTTGGTTTTGCCAACTATTATTGGAAGTTTATTCATAACTTCTCGTCTCTGGTCAAGCCCCTGACTGATATGACCAGAGAGGACGGCAACCCACAGAGTTGGTCTTCGGAGTCCATTAAGGCCTTTGACAGTCTCAAGGCTGCCTTTGTTTTTGCTCCTGTGTTAGCACATCCTGATCCTATGTTGACTTTTATCCTAAAAGTTGATGCTTCTGAGACTGGGGTTGGCGCCCTTCTGTCTCAACGTCCTAGCTCTGAGAGCGCTATGCATCTGTGTGGTTACTTTCAAGAAATTGTCACCTGCGGAGTGCAATTACGAGATTGGTGGCAGAGAGCTGTTGGCGTTCATTTTAGCCCTGAAAGAATGGAGACATCTCCTCAAAGGTACCACCGTGCCGGTTCTCATTCTTATTGACCAAAAGAATCTCACATACTTGTCTGAGGCTAAGCGCCTCTCACCCAGAAGGGCATGATGGGCTCTTTTCTTGTCGAGTTTTAATTACATTGTCTCATTCTTACCCAGTACTAAGAATGTAAGGGCTGATGCCTTGTCACGACAATTTTCCTCCACTTCCAAGATGGAGTCGGTTCCAGTTCCTGTGATTCCTCCTGATCGTATTCTGGCTACGGTTCGCACCAGTCTTACTTCTCCTTTGGGTTACAAAATTCTTGCTGCTCAGGTCGATGCTCCTCCTAAAAAACCTTGTGACTGCTGCTTTGTCACAGAGAGTCTCCGTACTGCCGTGCTCCAGACTTACCATTCTCCCAAGGCTGCTGGCCACCCTGGGAAGAACCAACTTTTTTGGGCCATTTCCCAACAATTCTGGTGGCCTAGTCTACGCACTGATGTAACCGCCTTCGTAGCTGCCTGTTCCGTGTGTGCTCAGAGTAAGACTCCACCACACCTTCCTGTAGGCCTCCTACAACCTATACCCAATGGAGAGAGGCCCTGGTCCCAACTGTCTATGGACTTCATTGTGGAGTTACCCAACTCCCAGGGCAACACAGTTATCCTTATGGTGGTTGACCGGTTCTCGAAAATGTCTCACTGTATTCCACTTAAGAAGTTGCCTACTTCTAAGGAACTGGCTTCCATTTTTGCTCGGGAGATCTTTTGCTTACATGGCCTACCCAAGGTCATTGTCTCAGACAAGGGAAGTCAGTTTGTGTCCCGGTTCTGGTGAGCCTTTTGTGCACAGTTGGGATTTCAGCTTGCATTCTCCTCTGCATATCACCCGCACTCTAATAGGGCCGCAGAACTAGACAATCAGTCCTTGGAGCAATTCCTATGTTGCTATATTTCTGACCATCATAACAACTGGTCAGACCTATTACCGTGGGCGGAGTTTGCTCACAATAGCGCCTTGAATTCTGCTTCCCGTTTGTCCTCATTTATGACGAACTATAGTTTCCAACCCTCCATGTTGCCTGACTCGTTTGTTCCGCAGAGTATTCCTGCGTTAGAGGAGCATCTCCATGGTCTTCGTTCCACTTGGGCACAAGTCCAGGAGGCTTTGCGACATGCTAACGATAGGTACAGACTCCATGCTGACCGCAGACGCCTGCCTGCGCCTTCCTACCAGGTTGGGGACAGGGTCTGGCTGTCATCTCGCAACCTCCGACTTCGTATTCCTTCTCTGAAGTTCGCACCTCGGTTTATTGGGCCTTTCCCTATCCTTCACAGGATAAACCCAGTGGCTTACGCGTTGGACCTTCCTTCCAGTATGCGTATCTCTAATGTGTTTCATGTCTCCTTATTGAAACCTTTAGTCTGCAACCGTTTTACCACCTCGGTGCCACGTCCTCACCCTATACAGGTTGAGAACCATGAGGAGTATGAAGTACAGTTCATTGTTGACTCCCGTAGGTTCTGTGGGTGCATACAGTACCTGGTGCATTGGATAGGGTACGGTCCGGAGGAACGCTCTTGGGTCTCATCCTCGGACGTACATGCCCCTGTCCTCCTCCGTGGTTTCCATCAACGTTTTCCCCTCAAGCCTGGTGTTCCTCCGAGGGGGAGGGGTTGTTGAGGAGGGGGTACTGTCAGGGCTGGGCTCAGCCTTTCCTTCTCTAAGCTGGCCGCTCAGCTGTCGGCTAATTGCCAGCTCCTTTTTCTCCACAGTGACTGTGTTGTTGATTCCTCGTCAGTCCTGCCTACTTAAAGCCTTCCAGCTCACTTCATCTCTGCCTTCGCCTTTGTCAACATCACAGACTTTCTCCTGTTGAAAACTTGCTCGGCTGAAGTGCCTTCTGGCTTTCTGACATTGGCTTGGCCGACTACCTGATCCGGTTACTGAACTCTGGCTATGTTTTGACTATGCTTACTCTGTTTACCTTTTTATTATTATTATTAAACAAGTGTGATTTAACTGTACTTCTGTCTTGGTCTGATTCATGGTTTCTGACAGTAGGCTTACCTGAATAAATTGCTTTTCAGGGATTGCCTAAAGGCGAACAGGGTGGGAGATAACCAGACATACTGGGGTAAGGAGCTACAGAGGATGAGAGAGGTTCTGGAGAAGTTTTAAAGGCGAGCATGGGAGTAGGTGATGAGGGAGCTAGAGAGCAGGAGGTCTTGGGTCATCACCTGAAGTGCAGTGGATGAGCATCACCCTTGAGTATCCATCTTCGTTATCACAGTATCTCCCCTGTCAGATAGGTATGGCAATTTTTATTTCTGTATCAAACTATTTTGTTGTATCTTATAGTTAAACACTGCAATTAAATACACTTACCGGACACTTTATTACATAGTCCTTCTTAGTACCAGGTTGGATCCCCTTTTTGCCTTCAGAACTGCCTTAATTCTTCGTAGCATAGATTATACAAGGTGTTGGAAACATTCCTCAGAGATTTTGGTCCATATTGACATGATAGCATCAACATACAGTAGTTGCTGGAGATTTGTCGGGTGCACATCCATGATGCATATCTTCCATTCCAACACATCCCAAAGGTGCTCTATTGGATTGAGATCTGGTGACTGTGGAGGCCATTGAAGTACAGTGACCTCATTGTCACATTCAAGAAACCAGTGGTGAGTAGGGATGAGCTTCGTGTTCGAATCGAACATACGTTCGACTCGAACATCGGCTGTTCGATCGTTCGACGAAGATCGAACGATTTGGGCCGTTCGCGCCAAATTCGAGTGACGCGAACGGCCCACAATGCACTACGCCATCGCAGTGTCATCCAGGCGCTGTGATTGGCCAAGCATGCACTGTGACCCCGCATGCTTGGCCAATCACAGCGCCGGCAGCGAGGAGAGCAATGATTGGCCACAGGCAGGATGCCTGTGGCCAATTATTGCTGAGGGTGTTTAGTACACGCCCCACACTATAAAAGGCCGCCAGCACGGCGGCCTAGTGTAGTGTGTTCCGGAGCAGGGATAGAGCAGCATAGGCAGGGACAGTGACTTTTATTTATTTCTTGCTTAACCTGGATTCCTTTAGTTTAGGGAAAGAGAAGGATAGGTAGGGAGAGTGTCAGTGTGTTTTGTGCTTGTGCTATAGTGTGCTTAAAAAAAACATTTTTTCTAGGGACAGAAAACTGTAGGTAGGGAGAGTGTCAGTTTCTTTCACTGTGTAAGTCCTTGTTTCTAGGGACCTGGAAGGACAGTGAGTGAATTCTCCTTGTGCTATATTGTGCTTAAAAAAAACATTTTTTCTAGGGACAGAAAACTGTAGGTAGGGAGAGTGTCAGTTTCTTTCACTGTGCAAGTCCTTGTTTCAAGGGACAGAGAAGGACACCTGAAGGTAGCCCTTATTGCTTTTTTCCCATCTCCCTGCAGGCCATCTATTAGAATGTCTGGAAGGCAAACAAGGAGAGGCAGACAGTCAGGAGGCAATAAAAGAGGGCAAGCAGGCTCTGTGTCTGGGGGCAACAGTGCTGGTCGTGGACGCGGTGCATTGTCATCAGCACATGGCCATGGGACACGCTTGTCCTTCTTTTCCGCAGCTGGACATGTTGAGCCACATCATGCCGAAGACTTGGTAGAGTGGATGACCAAGCCCTCCTCCTCCTCCTCATCCTCTCTCACCCAGGCTCAGGGTACTGGCAAAGCAGCTGCCAAAGCGTCCTCTTCCCTGGTATCAATGTCAGACTCATCATCAGTCACTCCTTCCCTAGACCCACCATGTCCTCCTCCTGAGGAGTCCCCCGAACTGTTTGAGCACAGTGTTGGGTACATGCTCCAGGAGGATGCCCAGCGTTTCGAAGGGTCTGATGATGAAACCCAGCTACAGGAAGGCAGTAGGGTGAGAGCAGACAGAGGGGATGCTCAAGAAGGACACCAATCTGGCAGTCATGTTCCAGCAGCTGCAGCATACTGCCAGATTGGCTCCAGTGATGAGGAGGGAGGGGATGATGAGGTCACTGACTCCACGTGGGTGCCTAATAGGAGAGAGGAGGAGGAGGATGAGGAGGAGGCACATCTCCAATGAGACAGGATGCCCTTTGGTGGCCAGCGTAAGGGCAGTACACCGACGGAATCACACCGCAGAGCTCCGCCTGTGCAGGGCGCTGCCTCTGCCCGTCATTCAAAAAGTTCCTTGGTGTGGGCCTTTTTTGAGGCTAGTGCATCAGATCGCACAGCTGCTGTTTGCAACATATGTCTCAAGCGTATATCGCGTGGCCAAAACATCAGCCGCTTGGGTACCACATGCCTGACCAGACATATGTTGACCTGCCATGCAGCTCGTTGGCAAGCCTACCTCAAAGACCCACACCAAAGAACAAAGCGGACCTCTCCTTGCACCGCATCAGCTGGGGTTTCCAACCCCACTATAACTTCAGTCCTCTCTGAAACATGCACTGAGAGGAATGAAGGTGTAGAATTAGGTGTGTCACAGCCAAGTACTTGCGGCCACTCTGCTAGCAGTACACCGACGTCCGATTCTAGCAGGCAAATTTCCCTGCCCCAGCTGCTGGACCGTCGAAAGAAGTTCACTCCCAGCCATCCACATGCCCAGCGGTTGAATGCTAGCTTGGCTAAATTGCTAGCGCTTCAACTGCTGCCTTTTCAGTTGGTAGACTCGGCCCCCTTCCGTGAGTTTGTGCAATGTGCGGTTCCTCAGTGGCAGGTTCCCAAACGCCACTTTTTCTCACGGAAGGCTATTCCGGCTCTCTACCGGCATGTGGAAGGCAATGTCTTGTCCTCGCTGGACAGGGCGGTCAGCGGTAAGGTGCATATTACCGCTGACTCATGGTCCAGCAGGCATGGACAGGGACGTTACCTTTCTTTCACGGCCCATTGGGTCACTCTTTTGGCAGCTGGGAAGGATGCAGGACAAAGTGCAGTAGTGTTGGAGGTTGTCCCACCGCCACGCCTCCAAAATGCTACTACTGGTTGTGACACACCTCTCTCCTCCACCCCCTCCTCTTCTTCTTCTTCCTCCATGGCCTCTTCCTGTGGTTTGTCCTATGAACCAGCGGTGCTCCGTAGCCGTTCACGGGGCTACGCAAGTACGCAGGCAAAAAGATGCCATGCCGTGCTTGCGCTGGTGTGTTTGGGGGACAGAAGCCACACTGGGGCAGAGGTCCTGTCTGCTCTGCAGGGCCAGGCCGAGAGGTGGTTGACGCCACGCCAGCTTAAGCCAGGAATGGTGGTTTGCGACAATGGCACCAACCTCCTCTCCGCCCTCCGACAGGGACAACTGACCCATGTGCCCTGTGTGGCTCACGTCCTTAACCTGGTGGTGCAGCGGTTCTTGGGCAGGTACCCGGGCTTACAGGATGTCCTGAGGCAGGCCAGGAAAGTCTGTGTGCATTTCCGCAGATCTTATAATGCCAGTGCTCGCCTGGCTGAGCTGCAAAAGGAGTTGAACCTGCCCAAGAACCGCCTTATATGTGACATGCCCACCAGGTGGAACTCAACGTTGGCCATGCTGCAGCGGCTGCACACGCAGCAGAGGGCCATCAATGAGTACCTGTGCGACTACGGCACCAGGACAGGGTCAGGGGAGCTTGGTTTTTTTTCTCCACGCCAGTGGGGCATGATCAGGGATGAATGCACTGTCCTGGCACCATTTGAGGAGGCCACGAGGATGGTGAGCAGTGACAGTGCATGCATCAGTGACACTGTACCTCTTGTCCACCTGTTGGAGCACACGCTGCGTGGAATAATGGACAGGGCACTTGAGGCAGAACAGAGGCAGGAAGAGGAGGACTTCCTTGCCTCTCAAGGCCCCCTTTACCCAGACAGTGTTCCTTCTGTCCCACCCATCGCACAGGAAGAGGAAGAGGAGGAGGAGGAGGAGGAGGAGGAGGATTGTGTCAGCATGGAGGTGGAGGCTGGCACTCAGCATCATCAGCAGCAGTCTTTTAGGGATGATTTACAGTCCCAAGAAACCAGTGGACTTGTACGTGGCTGGGAGGAGGTGACTGCGGATCATGTCGTCCTTAGTGACCCAGAGGACTCCGGAGCGAATGCCTCAGCAAACCTACGCTGCATGGCCTCCCTGATCCTGCAAAGTCTGCGGAAGGATCCTCGTATTCTTCGGATCAAGGAGAGGGACCATTACTGGCTGGCCACTCTCCTTGATCCACGGTACAAGGGTAAGGTTGCGGACCTTATGTTACCGTCGCAGAGGGAGCAGAGGATGAGACAACTCCGGGAGGCCTTGCAGAAAGGTCTGTGCAACGCGTTCCCAGAGACTGGGAGGTTACAAACTCCTGGTCCAGGACAACGAGTTGCTGAGGCTTCGGCCAGTCAAAGAAGGAGCGGTGGGGAAGGTGGCCGTCTGACCGATGCGTTCAGACAATTCTTTAGTCCGCAGCCCCAAAGTATGATTGGTTCCAGCAACCATCGCCAGCGTCTGATAAACATGGTGCAGGAATATCTAGGGGCAAGGTCAGACTTGGACACCTTCCCCACCGAAAATCCTCTGGCTTACTGGGTCTTGAGGATGGATCACTGGCCAGAGCTTGCACAGTATGCAATTGAGCTACTGGCCTGTCCTGCATCCAGCGTTCTTTCGGAACGCACATTCAGTGCTGCTGGAGGATTTGTCACGGATCACAGGGTGCGCCTGTCCACCGACTCGGTTGATCGACTGACTTTCATCAAGATGAACCAGTCTTGGATCACCACCAGCTACCACACACCTGATGCTGATATAACAGACTAATTGATTTTAACATGTCACATCCCTTCAAGACTGATGCTGATGCTGAGTGTCTGTGCTGTTATGTTGACTGGCTATCCTCCTCCTCCGAGTCCTCAATGATACGATTGATGATGATAGCTTGGAAGATCATTTTTGTTTATGGGTGCCGCCACCAGTGGCTAAGGCCCAATTTTTCAGCCCCTGTTTTACAGGGGCGTGTAATTACAATTTTTTTAGCAATAATTTGCCATAGGGCTCATTGCTGTGCTCCAAGTACAGTATCTGTGAGGGGTTGGAGTGTTGTGGCACCAGTGCCTAAGGCCCAATTTTTCAGCCCCTGTTTAACAGGGGCGTGTCATTACAATTTTTGAAGCAATACTTTGCAACAGGGCTCATTGCTGTGCTCCAAGTACAGTATCTGTGAGGGGTTGTAGTGTTGTGCCACCAGTGCCTAAGGCCCAATTTTTCAGCCCCTGTTCAACAGGGGCATGTAATTACAATTCTTGATCTAATAATTCACAGCAGGGCCCATTCCTGCACCCACCAAGAGTAACTCTGAGGGCTTACAGTGTTGTGTCAACACCACCACCACCACCAAAGGCCCAATTTTTCAGCCCCTGTTCAACAGGGGCATGCAATTACAATTATTGATCTAATAATTCACAGCAGGGCCCATTGCTGCACCCACCAAGAGTAACTGTCAGGGCTTACAGTGTTGTGGCACCAGCACCACCATCAAAGGCCCAATTTTTACTACCACTGTTCAACAATTATATGTAATTACAATTCCTGATATAATAGTTGACAGCAGGGCGTTCCAGCACCAACCAAGAGTAACTGTGAGTGCTTACAGTGTTGTGCCAACACCAACAACTAAGGGGCCTATTTCTGCAGAGTATCTACGGCAGGTCCCTACTTTCAAACATCCAACTTACAAACGACTCCTACTTGCAAACGCAAGAAGACAACAGGAAGTGAGAGGAAATCTACCCCTAGGAAGGAAAATTCTCTCCTGTAAGAATTAATATGGGAGAAAGGTGTCTCCTCTGTACTGATGCTTTATCAGCAATCCTTGTTTCAAGAAAAACACCACATTTCAAAAACAGTTGTCATTGGGACGGAAAGTGAGGTGAAATGTTCTGAACGGGGGCACAGACAGCAAAACAAATGTTACAGGGGTGATAACCCTTACCTATGTTTTCCAAAAAGTTTAAAAATAGATTTTTGGGCTGGAGCTACACTTAAACAATGTACCTGTTCAAAATTACAAACAGATTCTACATAAGAACAAACCTACAGTCCCTGTCTTGTATGCACCGCCTGTATACGGCTGTTCAGAGTATATAGGGCCTTTTTTATTTTATGTGCGGGGTTCCCCTTAATATCCATACAAGACCCAAAGGGGCTGGTAATGGGCTGGGGTAGGGGGGGGTCATGGGGTAGCTATGCCATTTTTCTTAAAGATTTTCATCCATATTACCGGGACCAGACATTACATTAAAGCCGCAAGCAGTTTTAAATGGCTTTTTTTTCCTTTAGAAGTGTCATTTTGTGCAGGGACAGTTCTAAACACGGGAAACACGTGGCACTTCACAGGCATACTTTAGACACCCCCCAGGTACGATATTTAAAGGAATATTTGACTTTTTTTTTTTCACTTTATGCATCATTAAAATGACTGCTCCCGAAAAACGACCGTTTTTAAAACTTCTTTTTGCATTGATACATGTCCCCTGGTGCAGAACCCGGGTTCCCAAACCCTTTTTAGGACAATAACATGCATAATAGTTGTTATAATTAGCACTTTAGAATTCGAACGTTCGCATCCATTGTATTTAATAGGGTTCTAATGTTCGTACGAACTTTCGGTCCGTTCGCGGGTTCTGGTGCGAACCGAACCCGGGGGTGTTCGGCTCATCACTAGTGGTGAGATGATTGGAGCTTTGTGACATTATCCTGCTGGAAGGAGCCATCAGAAGATGGTTACATTTTAGTCATAAAGGGATGGACTTGGTCAGTATCAATACTTAGTTAGACCGTGGCTTTTAAACAATGCTCAATTGGTACTTAGGGGCCCAAAGTGTGCTAAGAAAATACCCCCCCCACACACACCATTACACCACCACCACTAGCAGCCTGAACTGTTGATACAAGGCAGGATGGATCCATGCTTTCATGTTGTTTATGCCAAATTTCGACCCTACCATCTGAATGTCACAGCTGAAAATCAAGACTTATCAGACCAAGCAAAGTTTTTCCAATCTTTTATTGTCCATATATATATATATATATATATATATATATATATATAAAGTGAAAAGATTGGCTATGGGGGTACATCATCCTGTATAGAATTTAGAAAAAGTGAACAAACATGATGGATTATCACAGTACCATAGAAGAATTCATACACTTAGTAATTTTTCAATATATTTATTTAACACAAAAAGTAAAAAAGAGACTATATAAAATCAATAGATAAAAGGCGGAGCTTGACGGCGACCGAGATGGCCGCATGAGACGGAGCCCCAGGCACAACAGGGACCTAGCGGCACATAACACATAACATCCTCAGAATGGCGATTGAGCTTCACAATCCCGGCGACCACTCTCCGCTGCTATCGCCCATCATGCCGAACAAGCGGAAGGCGGGCCAGAGACCCCAAAAACTGACACTGTTTTTTTGCATGGGAGCAGAGGCAAGATGGCGCCGGATCTCCCAGGCCCGCCCCGGCTAGCACTCCCCATCCCGCACAAAGGCAGGATAAAACTACCAAAAGGAACTCACCATCAAGTAAGGAGCTTTCCCCTACACCTTCCTCAGCTTCTGGGAGTCCGAAAAAGACCAGATTCAAGAGGGATGGCATGGATGCATCTCATGAGGTGAGCGAGGGCCTGGATTCAGGGGATGACACCAGGGAACTCCCTGATTCCATAGATCGTTTCCCCACGAGCAATCAGCCTGTAGTAGACACCACTTTGAAAGACATGTTTGTTTCCCTAAGATGTTCACTTCATAAAGATATGATGGCATGTGTCCATAAGTTTGGGAAGGATTTGCAAACAGTGACTGAGTGGAACATGTAGAAAATAAGATGGGGGAATTTGCTTCCACTATCAACAATCTAGTTGATGCTCATGATGCCAGGGATGAGGAGATGGACTCGGTTAAAGCTAAAATCGCAGATATCCAGGACCGTTCCAGAAGGAACAACCTCAAGCTAAGGGGTTCCCGAGTCTGTGCAGCAGTCTGATCTGCGCAGCAACGCTATCCAGGTGTTCACCTCCATCTTGCCTGATCTTACAGAAATTGATGTCACTATTGATAGGATCCACAGGCTTCCAAAACCCTCCTATCTCCCTGATAAAGTACCCAGAGACATTATACTATGTTTGCACTTTTTTCATGTAAAGGAACGCTTGATGTTTGTGGTGCGCAATAAAGATCTCCTGCCAGAGCAATACAAAGAATTGCAGTTCTTCTCAGATCTGTCTCAATTTACTTTACAAAAAAGGAGAAGCCTGAACACAATTTCCAAAACCTTGCTCAATCATAAAATAGCCTATCATTGGGGGTTTCCAACTAAACTCCTCACTACCAATGAAGGGAAAGAACATGATGTGGACACCTTGGCCAGAGGCTTAGAGTTGCTTAAAACATGGAACATTATCCCAGATGACCCTCCTCCTGGCCTCAACAACCGCAAACCAGACCACAGAAGAATGGAACCTGGTTAACTCCAAGAATGCTCGCTCACACCGTTAAAGTAGCTTACGGGCTGTTCATAGCCCCTACAATGTTTTCTGTCCCTATTCTGGAGACATCCTGTTAAGCTAGACTTCTCACCCCTTAAGCTAGAGTAGCTATCCGCTACAGCTTGGTCATCATGACCTATAAGTCTTTTTTGTGTTCTCTTTTTTCTTTTTTTTTTTACTTTTATTTGTTTCAGTGTTTCTCACCTGCCGTTGCAGTCGGCTATATACCTACCCTTCTTACTACTGAATGCTACATAAATGGACTTCTTCGTTCCCGGCCGCGCATGGCTGATGTCTACCTACTCATACTGGTATGGGGACCCATACAACCCAATGTAAGTGTTCTGCACACACTGATCATCCACTGGAGATTATACACAATCCATAATGACTATCACTTTTTTGACCATTAATGCCAAAGGCCTTAATCATCCGGTAAAGAGAAAGTCATTGTGGAACGAAGCAAACCAACACAAATGAGATATTCTCTGTATCCAAGAGACTTACTTTCACGAACATAATTCGCCCAAATGCGCCCACCCTAAATTCCCGCATGTTTTCACAGCAAGTGCCTCCGCTAAAAAGCGGGGAGTCATGACCGCAATTAAGGACACAGTTACGTTTAAGCTTCACAGCGAATCTGTAGACTCCCTAGGCCACTATCATATTCTGGTCTGTGATATTAACTCTACTACATAACTGTGGTCAATGTGTATGCGCCCAATAAGCATCAAATACGCTTTTTGAATCAGGATCTCAAGAAAGTTAGAAGGATGCAAAGGGGTTTTCTTTTACTTTGTGGAGACTTTAATTTACCACCTGACCCTCTAATGGATTCCACGACTACTTCCACTAGGCATCAACGCTCGCTTCAACCGACATTGCATACACAAGAAATCTATGATGCGTGGAGATGCCTACATGGCACTGAAAAGGACTACTCCTTCTTCTCCAACAGCCACAGGGTCTATACGAGACTAGATCTCTTTCTTACGGATAAATGGCTGACACCTAAAATTACTGATTCCAGGATAAATGACATTACATGGTCGGATCATGCCTCGGTGACACTTTCGGTTGAAGATTCGCCAAGCATTAATACTACATTTGTTTGGCGAGATTGTTCCAGGCTGGTCCTTCCAAAACCAAGCTACAGGTTTTTCTGAGTTTTTCTCTAACAATGTTGATTGTGTGTCCGAACCAATGGTTATATGGAATGCCCATAAGGCTTTTATGAGGGGGGTTCTGATAAAATTGGGTGCAAGGGTTAAGAGAAAGAGAAGACAGCATATCGAAGACCTTATCTCTAAAATTCACACTCTAGAAGCCCATAACAAACAGACGGCCACCATACAGGTCTCGGAACAACTAATGCAACTCCGACATGACCTTCGCCTAACACTATTAGATGACTTTGAAAAAACCTCTAAATGCCTTAAGATGACTTATTATGTGAGTGGTAATAAAGCCGGAAAGCTTTTAGCCAATCGCCTCAGAGGCCAGAGGATTAAGACAAAAATCCCTTTTATCCTACACCCGGTTACTCAGAAAAAGGTATACCATCCGCAAGCCATAGCAGATGCATTCAGCTGTTACTACAGCTCTCTCTATAATCTGAGAGATGACCCCTCTACAACCCAACCAACAGAATCCATAATTACGGGTTTCCTCGATAAAATTAGCCTCCCTCAGGTGTCATCTACCCAGCTAGAGAATCTTAATTCCCCCTTTTCTGAAGCTGAAGTAGCTAAAGCCATTGACTCTCTTCCTCAGAACAAATCGCCCGGACCAGATGGCTTTACAGGGGAGTACTATTAAACTTTTAAACCGGAGCTAATCCCCCATCTCACAAAAATTTACAACACTGCTGTCTCTTCTTCTTCTTTTCTATCGGAGATGCTTAGGGCATTGATAGTAGCTTTACCAAAGCCGGGGAAGGATCCTAATACGCCACCAAATTTCAGACCTATTTCGTTGCTGAACTGTGACCTGAAATTGTATGCTAAGCTCCTTGCCAATAGGTTGGTGGATCTTCTGCCCTCCCTGATACACCTGGACCAATCGGGGTTTACAAAAGGCCGACAGACCGCTGATGCGACAAGACGCCTCATTAATATAATTCATTTTGCTAATAAAACTAAAACGCCTTCTCTGCTCCTAGCTTTGGACGCAGAGAAGGCGTTTGATAGAATCCATTGGGAGTACTTAGCTAGAGTGCTCACCAAGTTTGGATTTGTGGGTCGGATCCACTCGGCTATCATGGCACTGTATACAACTCCATCGGCCCAGGTGTACACATCGGAAATGCTTTCTACACCATTCAATATATCAAATGGGACTAGGCAGGGATGTCCGCTCTCCCCACTCATTTTTAATCTCCTTATGGAACCCCTGGCAACCTATATCCGTTCCCACCCCCACATAGAAGGATTTAAAATCAGGGACACGACTCACACCATCAGCCTCTTTGCGAATGATATTATCCTCATGCTCACCAACGTTGAAAGATCCTTAGCTTCGGTACATCAAGCACTACATACTTTTACTGAAGTGTCCTACTACAAGGTTAATGATACCAAATCGTATGTTTTAGGCTTAGGAATTCCAGTCAAACTTAAACACGCTCTTAGTAACAGATTCCCATACACTTGGAAGGATACGGATATTTCTTATCTGGGTATCACACTCACCCCCAACACGTCAGACCTAGTTAAAGTTAATTATACTCCAATACTTCAGTCACTCCACTCCAAACTTAATAAATTGGCTTAATTTAAATTGTCCTGGTCGGGGAGATTGGCGGCCTTTAAAATGCAAATTCTCCCACAACTAATATATATATTTAGAACCCTCCCCATCCCCGTCCCAACCTCCTCCTTTTCCTCTACACAATCCATCATTAATGCCTACATTTGGGGGGGGTAAGAGAGCTTGATGTGCTTTTCGCAAACTTATAAAACATAGGAAGATGGGTGGCATGGGCTATACATACATTAGGGACTACTATACGGCCGCTATATTGGCCCATCTAAAAACTTGGTTCTGTCCTTCCACACCCACTTTGTGGGCTCTTCTTGAACAATATCAGATTCCAAATAGGAACCTATATGACTTTCTGATAGCCAGCTCCTTCATGCCTTCATCTCCCAATGATGTAGGACCGACCATACAAGCCTCTCTTGAAGATTGGCGGTCACTGACGACACAGACTTTTCCCAAAACACAACTTACTCCATTGAAATTTCCTCTATCTGCTCTATCCCATTTAATAACACATATCTCTCTGGCTCAATGGAGCTCCAGCAGAGATCTAGCAGTGGACGATCTTTGGGTAGGACCTGCTCTCAAAACCTTTAGGGCCCTCCAGTTGGAATTTGATATTCCTTCAGCCGACTATTTCCAATACCTTCAGGTTTCACACTTATTAAAACAACAAATCAGACTATCCATTACCCTCCCCTGGCGAATATCCCAATACTATCTGTCCAAAACTACTAACATTAAAGGCATATGGCTGTTCTACTCCTACCTTTGTTTACAAAATCCATTGAAATGCAGACCTGGGAGAAAGAATTTGGTAGAGTATATTCAGAAGATCAATGGCAAATGGCTTTGACTACGACATATAACTCTACCAAATGTGCTAATCTATGGGAACTTTTCCAAAAAATTTTACTAAAATGGTACCTCACCCCATGTAGATTGTCTAAGTTGACACATGGGGTATCCTCCCAATGTTGGAGACAGTGTGGTGGAATGGGTACGCTGTTCCACATATTATGGTCATGTCCTAGGATAACGCATTACTGGAAGTTAATTTTTAACTTTGTCCTGCAGACACTTAAAATTCAGGTTGCACCCACTCCTGGGATGGCGTTGCTTTCTTTAGGGATGGAAATGTTTTCTCCTCACCTGAGATCTCTATTGTCTCATATTCTCCTGGTGGCTAGACTAGCGCTGGTTAGACACTGGAAGGACACATTACATCCTTCTCTCTCTGAAGTAATACAAATAATTAATACACATGGCACATACAAAACACTTTTCGCCTCCGGGGTGGGTAAGAACCTTATAACCAATAAGATATGGGAACCTTGGAACAACTGGTATAACAAAATGGCCAAGAATGGCTTTACTTGTGTTTGAAATTGCTCTCTGGGAAGGATAACGGTTCAACAAGTTTAACGTTTCAACAGACTGACTGCATTGTTCTTTTTGTTTCTTTTTCGCTCTTGTCTCTTCTTGTTTTGTTTCACTTATTTAAGTTTCGCTCTACCTCTATTTCTGTGGTGAAGTCTACAGACACTGGCATACCCTTTTTATAGCATTGCACAGAACATAGCCTTCTGAGTCCTCCCAGAAGTTTTGTAGCCTGTATGATATGAGTATTGGAAAGTTTGGGGGGTCATGGCCTTCTCCTCGGTGTCACAGTAAGTTCCCTTTAGGGGTGCGTGGGGGGAGGGTTGGGACCTCCTTATATTGAAGCAAAAGTCCAATAACAGAATAATAGATGCATTGGTTATATTTGCCAGGAGTATATATGCTTTTATTCTTGTAGACTTGACCACAATAGGTAACGACAATGCTACCAGAATTGAATACATGGAAATTGTCATATATCTATTCACGGTGTCTTATGTAATTTGCTTAATTCTTGTTTTTTTATTTCTGTATATTCACTGCTTTAACTTTGTATGTGAAAAATCTTTCAGTAAAAAACCATTGAACTTAAAATCAATAGATATAGTATAATAAGGGTCAACAGTCTTTGTTACTATTAATGTCAATTGGTTGACGCGTTTCACATTTCTGCTTCTTCAGAACCAACTATTCTTGACTTGAGCCTGTGTGAATTGTAGCTTCCGTTTCCTGTTGTTAGCTGACAGGAGTGGCACCCGGTGTGGTCTTTTGCTGCTGTAGCTCATCTGCTTCAAAGTTGGATGCGTTGTGCTTTCAGAAATGGTATTCTGCATACCTTTGATTGTAACGAGTAGTTATTTGAAAATCCCAGTAGATCAGCAGTTTTTTAAATACTCAGACCAGCCCGTCTGGCACCAACAACCATGCCACGTTCAAAGTCACTTAAATCCCCTTTCTTCCCTATTCTGATTCTCGGTTTGAAGTTCAGCAAGTCATCATCACCACGTCTAGATGCCTAAATGCATTGAGTTACTGTCATGTGATTGGCTGAATAGCGATTTGTGTTACCAAGTAATTGAACAGTGGCTGGTGAATGTATATCGATTTTGTAAAAATGCAGAGCAAAATTTGACACAAGATATGTGTGCGCACCATGGAAAATAATTCATATATAAATACACAGGCCTGCGTGTTTGTGGGTGTTTTTTTTTTTGAGAAGGTCTCATCCACAAATATCATCATCTAATGATAGGGCAAGGTCATCTCAGGGCAACAGCTACGTGTGATAATATATTTAACCTCTAGATAGTGCCATGATTCACCGTAATGACAACTATTGGGGACATGCTCCACATTTATAAGTGTAATATTAAACGTGATTAAAAAAATGATGTATTTTGTATTTGGTGATATGGACGATTTAAGGTTTTATAGTGTAGTTGTTACTTTTTTATGCTTTCATAACCACTTTCCTTTGAGAAATCCATTTGGCGGCCCCATAAAAGGTATTGCACCCTACAAAGAATTAATTTGTCCAAGGGACCACTATGGCTCTCTGGAAGTCATTATTCACCTCCAGTAACAGGGATAGCAAACAAGCCGTAAAAAATCAATGGAAGGTCATTTCTTAGTAACACCGAGATAGCAGCTTTACATTTTTTATGTCTTTGCCCTTCAGACAGCATGTTCGTCCGCGCACCGTGCACCTTCCCCCCCCCCCCCTACTCTTGGATTCCAAATTTGATCTAATTCTCGGTTTACGTAAACCAGTAAACTGGAAGTAAATTCCCGGTCATGATTTCCAGATGACTTTAAGAAAATGCTGTAAATAAACAGTGCCCTTCACTCTGTTTGGCGCTGATAAGGTTTGGCAAGACTTGGAGGCTATTGATTTATACAACTGTTACAGTTAATAGTTCTATAGTAAAAACATTTTAAATGTAATCATTTGATGTATGGTCCTGTAGAAGCACGAGTCCTGCAGAAACACTGCCCTGTTAAAAGAGCTGGGATACAAAAGGTCAACCCAATTTTTTTCATGAGTAATGGTGCCATTAACAAAACCTCCACATAATACAGTGCATTTAAGGCCTATTATAGGAAAAAATGTTGCAATTTGTTTTCACATGTCGTTAAAAGAAGACATTCGCAGAAAGCTAAGATCCGCAAGAAAATGACTATTTGCAAAATGCAATGATCTTGGCAAAACTCACTGTGATCAAACAGCTTTTTGAATCTTTTTTTGTTGCTTTTTTTTATTTTTTCTCTCTTAATGATGATGTTCAAAACACATTGGGGGTCAGTTACAGCTGGATGGTGCTGTAAAAATCGTCAGCGGTGCTTGGGTACCAAAATGCTGGGAGGGGGGGTGGGCTGAACAGGCTGACCCTTCTTCTGTTTTATCATTTCAGCATATTTTTTTCTCATGTAACTGTGATAAAGAAAAATGTATTATCTACAGTACAACATTTTACCATTTTGTATGAGTGATACAAATTTTTATAGAAGCAGGGATCAGAGTCAGAGCTTGAAGCTTGTGGGCCCCGATGCAAAAGTTGACCAAGGACCCCCACCCTCCCCCCCACTACCACTCACCTCTTCGACTGCATGCCAAGATTCTCCAAGTGCCATGCTTTGATGAAGGCTTCTTAGCCGAAACGCGTCAGTGTATAGCCTGTACCCATGTAACCAATAAAGTACTTTTATTCAAGAGCATCCGAGTTGCCCGCCCTTTTTGATTCAAGTATTGTATTTATGGTGCCTGAACGTCCTGGCTAGAGCACCGGATCACAGTTCGTGGACTTCTATATTGGCAGTGGAGCTGGGGGAACGTTTTGTTTCTCTCAAGATTCTCCAAGTGGCTGAAGAGTAAACATGTGCACGATGGACACATTTTAGTTTATTTTCAAATCCGTTCATTAGGGCTGCATTCACACCTGAGCATTTTCAGCTCATAAAACGCTTGTAAAATGCCCGAAAAAACACCTGAAAAACGCCCAACAAGCTAAATCCCATTCATTTCAATGGCACCTGTTCACATCTGAGCGTTTTGTCACCTGAAGCAAAATGCCTGAAAAACGCCTTAAGCTCAAAAAATAACATGAGTTTCTTTGGGGCAGATTACAGGCGTTTTTCTGCTTTTTACATTGGTGACCTGTACAAAATAGCAGCAAAATCATGGCAAAAACGCAGAAAAACATGGCTAAAATGCAGCAAAAATTTCGCTAAAAACGCAGTAAAATTGCGTGACTTTGAAACGCTCAGGCAGCCAAAGTGTTACTAATCCCAGGAGCCTGCATTCACTATATCTGGTCTTCCACAGTCCACAGAACATGGAAATGTAATTATTTTAGTAAATATAAACTGCTAAATACCTTTTCTCATCAGCAGTATATAGCAGTCTTGTGATTTCTATCAGTTCTATCAGTTCCTGGTGGAGCTTGTAGGAGGAGTTTTCGAGGAGTTTTCGTACTGCACTGAGCTGTCCTATGAGGCTGCAGGGCTCCTGACCCTCTGTCTGGACATTGCTGATTGGCCTTGTGCTGATCACATGCACCCTTCCAAGAAAATAAAAAACCTCTCTAGCAATACACACCAAACTGAGCATGTGCAGCCTGACTACAAAGGCTCTATCTTATCCGGACTTGTCCAGGGGGACAGTGCAGGGAGAGGAGGATATGTGCATACAAGATCAAGCAGACTTTTTACACAACGTAGAGGATTAACAAGCATGCTTTATTGCATATACAGACTGGTTTTACTGTTGTGGGTTTAGTAACACTTTAAGGTAATAATTTTTATTTTGTCATATTGGTTATGTTAGAATGAATCGTGTTCGGAATTTTTGTATATTAAAGTGTTACTAAACCCAGGACTCTGCATTCACTATATCTGGTCTCCCACAGTACACAGAACATGGGAATGTAATTATTTTAGTAAATATAAACTGATAAATACCTTTTCTCATCAGCAGTATATAGCAGTCTTGTGACTTCCATCAGTGTCCAGCCAAGCACTGATTAAAGCTGTAGGAGGGGTTTTCTGACTGCCCTATAATACTGCAAGACCCCTAACTCTCTGTCTGGACAGTGCTGATTGGCCCTGTTCTGATTACATGCACTCTCTCAAGAAAAAAAAAAGAACTCTCTAGCATTACACACCAAACTGAACATGTGCAGCCTGACTCCATAGTCTCTGTGTTATCAGAAAATTATCAGGGGACAGTGGAAGAAGGGGAGGATCTGTGCATACAAGATCAAACTGCTTTTTTTACACAATGCAGAAGAGTATTTGATATGAATATCTTGGTTCTGGAACGACTACCCTTTTGGATTAATTCAGCAAGCCACCGTGGACCCTTCGGTTCCGAGAGACACTCAGTGAAATCAATGAAAGCAGGAAAGTGAGTTTTACCAAGTGTCTGTTTTTACTGAGAAGGCATACAGTTTATATTTGAATGCAGAACAATAGAAAATAAGGGAGGGGGTGTTTTTGGTTACATGACTACGGAGGAAAACAGGTTTTGTTATCAATAACCAGTTAGATGGACACCTGGTCATTTAGTGCTACCTGAGGGTTAAAACAAGATGTCCAGGCTTCAAAGCTTGGCTAAAAACAAACATAATAGGGGGTGTGTTGTTATACAAACATTCCTACATAGATACACAAGATTATCACAAGAGAAAATATACAGAGTTTGAACCAGGCAGATACATTTAAAATGGCGGCCTTCCAACAACATGGAGTCTTGATAGTTAATTTTTATTATTACAGTATTAACCCTTTAGATTCCACACTGAGTATAACAAGCATGCTTTACTGCATATACAGACTGATTTTACTGTTGTGGGTGGGTTTAGTAACACTTTAAGTATTCATTCCGTATATTCGAATTTGATTAGCATAATCTGTATTTTTAGTAGACGGTTATATTTGTTCTATTCTGTTTATTGTCTTATTTCACTTTCATACCTTACTGTATTTATTGCAATATGGAATTAGCGTTGGTTTGGCGCTGCCAATAATGATGTAATGCTTCAATTAGGTCTCAAACAATATGATGGTCTCCCTCTCTTGGGTTACATGAAGAACTGGAAGAGAGATCCATATTGTAAATTCAGATTTATTCTTACTTTGGAACTGTTCAATTTATATTTTAGTTATTCATGGTTGGGATTTGAACCAGCAACCTTAGTGTTGCTGGGTGGAGGCGCTAAAATACTGAGCCACTGTGCTGCCTTAAAAAGGGTGGTGGATTATAGATCAGCATATTGTCTGAGACCTAATTGAACCATTACTTCATTATTGACAGCACCACACCAACACCAATTCCATTTGCTACTCTACTCACTGGTAGAATTCTCGGTCCAGGCAGCTGTCACTTATTTACAGTATAGGGCATAATTGGTTTCTACTTCATTTATTGCTATATGTTTCCATTTCAAATTCAAATTAATTTTTAAAAATTTTCCTAATTTGAATTTGTTATTTCTTTACATTTTGTTATAATGTTTTTGGGTTCATTGAAATACATTAATATTGTGATTTGGAAATTCAGATTACATTTGAATCTCCAAAAACAAAATTTGCTTCCGAAAAACGAAGCAAAACTAAATGAAATGCACGTCTACTACAGGGTTCGTTTTAGATCTTTATTTACTTACTGGGAAGGTAATCTAAAAGATTTTGGAGAAACTGTCCACAACTTGACATACCTCTTCAATTCTTCTGAATACCCTGGAGCGTGGGGTGGTGTCGCCATCGCGATCCCTGTGACCCCTCAAGCTCCGCCCATGGGCATGCTACAAGAGATAGAGACTACAGACATGCTGCATGAGATGGTCAGAGACTAAAAGCACGGTGCAGGAGATGATCAATGACTACAAACATGCCGCAGGAGTTGTTTAGAGACTAGAGATATGCTTTAGGAGACATAAAGGCTGAAAAAAATAAATGATCTTCAGGAGACAGTGCTTAATATATATTATCTTATCTTATATAAATATAGTGAAAAAGAAAGGAAAATGTCCCTTTAAGTGTGATAGTTTCCAACCAAATGTCCAATATAATGTATTAAAGCAGCCTTTTCCAACCTTTTCAAAACAGAGGAACCCTTGAACTTTAACTTTCCGGTCTCAGGGAACCCCTGGTAAAAATTACTATATCTACAATATGATACATTAGTGTGATGGTCAGTGGGAAGAATGCTCCTTACACTTGTGGCCTTTAGGAAGAATTACCGGCTTACAGATAGCTAAAAAGATCAATGGTGTCAGTGGGAAATTATCTGAGAGGTAGACATTGCTCATTGCTCAAGGAACCCCTAGCAACCTCTGGAGAAACCCTAGGGCTCCATGGAACCCTGGTTGAGAAACCCTGTATTAAAGTATCCATTCTTCCAATATAGTGTGTACAGTGAAAACTTATCCATCCTTCAGTATCTCTACAAATGTGCCACTCAACACTGTGCCCTGCACCTAATGGAATAATACCCACCAGAAGGATGAACCCTCAAATTATAGCTAGGTTTCTGCACCATAGGAAAGTGCTTGCCGTGTCACCCTGTGTCACCCTGTGTAGGTAAAATAAGAACCTCAGAGGGCCTGGGATGGGTCATGGCGGTCTCCTGCCCGGCCAGCCCAGGCCCTCTGAGTTCACTGAATTACCTAGGCAGGGTGACACGGCAAGCACTTTTCTCGAGCGACAGTGTAAAATCTAATGTTTGAAGCTTTGAAACAGGTTCGAAGAAGCACTGAGGTCAGTGTGAAACGCACGCGTCACCTCCTCGGTTCAGATTTTTGGAATAAAATCGTTGGAACGTTCCTGTGGTGTGCAGCCGTTCTTTTTTTCCTATTGATCATCAGTGGCGAGCCGTGGCTTGCACCCAGTGCATCCGGACTGTAGTGACTGCTCAGCTGTAGCGGCATCTTCCTTGTTTGAATCTAAAACCTAATGTGACATGGTGGCCACACATGCTCCCTGGGGCATGGGCGGAGCTGCCATTGTGTCCCCGGCAACCCCTCAAGCTCCACCCTTGGCAGGGACTATGGGACCAAGCAATGGCATAGTAAAGTTGGCCATAGATGGATCTGAGGTATCAAGAAGACCTACAGCCAGACACTGCAGAGGTTCCAGGTTCAGATCCGGATCCTGACACACACTAGGGCCGATTCGTATATAAAGGCTGATTAATTTAGCCTTCTCTTTGTCAGTTCCTTGCTGGCACTGTCCACTCCTCCCTCCTACAGGTGCCTCCTTAGCACCTTAGCAAGCTGGGTGCTAAGGGGGTACATATAGTTTATTTTGTGGGGGGAGGGGCACAATTGCTTAGATTGCTGTCTGTACCTTATGGTGCTGTCCACTCTCTAAAACATTGAGTCTTTTCCCATTGTGGTCATGGTCTTCTCCTGCTCAAGCTCTTCTCCTGCTGTGGCTGTTTGCTCCATATTGGCACTATATGCCCATGTTCCTAAGGGTGTGCTATTGTTAAAGGGGTTGTAAACCCTTGTGTTTTTTCACCTTAATGCATCCTATGCACCTTGAAGTGACTGGCCCCCCAGCCCCCCCCCCCCGTTTTACTTACCTGAGCCCCGAATTTCCGTGGGCGCGATCCCGCGTCGCTCTCTCCACGGCTTCTCGGTTCGTCATTGGATAGATTGATAGCAGCACATCCATTGGCTCCCGCTGCTGTCAATCAAATCCAATGACGCGGCCACCGGGGGAGGGGCCGAGTCATACACTCGGCGTCTATGGACGCCGAGTGTATGACACGGGAGCGCGCCCGCAAGGTAACCCCCTCGGGAGAAAGCTTCCCAGAGGGGGTTATCTGATGTGGGGAGGAGCCGCGAGAGCGTGGGACCCCAGAAAAGGAGGATCGGGGCCACTCTGTGCAAAACGAACTGCACAGTGGAGGTAAGAATGACATGTTTGTTATTTTAAAAAAAATAAAACACGAACCTTTAATATCACTTTAAGTAAAAATTTGTCAATCTGTAAGTTAAAATAGGGACTGGCCAAAGAGGAATCACTTTGACGCAGCTGACCAGCTTGAACATGTATCACAATACAGTATATACAAACTAAAAATCATTATTTTTATGCAAAAATTCGCTATGATTATATGTAAGGGGTAACATGTGGTTACCCCTCTTTAGTATCCTATGTGTTGTATATATGGAAGCCATTTAAGACCTAAACACAGATATATCTTCATTCCTACTGCGGATTACAGGTCAGTGATTAAAAGGTCAGGGATGTCTGGGATACTGGATTATTCTTTAATAGGAACAACAAATTATGATCTCTGTGCTGTGACCACCTTGTATTTTAGAGTTATATATATATATATATATATATATATATATATATATATATATATATATATATTTTTTTTTTGCATAAATATTATTTATAATATATTTATATAAATAATAATTCTAATATTATAATAAAATTCCTCATTAAACTGTTTGTATGCATTACAAAATCAAAATTTTTTTTTAATCTGCTTAAATACATTTTACATCAGATTTCCCTAACACGGAATAATTTTTTTTCTTTATAATTTTTCAGTTGCTATAAATAATTTTTTCGTTGTTTTTTTTTTTTTTTTTACCTTGAACATTAGGAAACATAATACGACTTCTTAGATCTTTATAGCGAAGCATACTAATCCTATTTTTATATGATTTTTCTGCCATGGGAGTTACATTGTTTTTTTTCTTTTGCAATTGAGAGAGAACCACACTGAGTGACAAACTGGCAGGTGTCATAATGTGCCAGTTAGCATGTCCAATACAAGACAATCATTTAAGTGTCTCTCGGGATTAAAAGACAGAAACGTAACAAAGAAAGTGGATCAATAATGCTTGGTGAAATAAGACGGAGAAGGTTATTTACTCTGCATTGATCCGTTGCTGCAGCGCCATAAACTTGGCCTGTTTTTCTTTTGTTAACCTTCAGCTTTAAGAATACTGGAGAGCGACCAGGGAGCTGACTAACAGGTGTAGATTAAGGATCGAAGGAGGTCATTGTACCTCTGTCACCACGAGGCACCCATGTAACAACATCCCTGAAGAAATTTAAACATCAATAGCCATAATAAGAGCAAATTTATCAAACCTGGCCTATTTTTTAGCGCAGAGCCCTGACTCCGTCCGGCTAGTTTTCTCAAGTGAGAACTCAATGCATTAGGACATTATTTCAGTGGACTTGATTATCTTTCCTGACACAGCAGATTTGTAAGGCGGCGTGTTCCGTGTTTTCCGCAGCTTTCCAAGCTCAGGCTTGCTGTTTATTTTCTTATAATAGATAAAGATGAAGGAATCATTGCTGTGTCAATTTAACTTTTTGCAGCTGCCGGCTGGGGCTAAAGAGACATCATCTGTACACCTTGGATCAGAATATTATCAGAGAGCGTCGCTTACTGAAATTGAGATTACACGTACATGTAATACATTATATATATATATATATATATATATATATATATATATATATATATATATGTGTGTGTGTGTATATATATATATATATATATATATATATATATATATATATATATATTTATGCAAGTTTTATTGAAAATGTGAAAATGTGAAAATAAATACAGTATATATATATATATATAAATAAAACATGTACGTGTAAACTTAATTTTAGTAAGCAACGCTCTCTGATAATATCGTGATCTGAGGCGTACATACAGGTGCATCTTATAAAATTAGAATATCATCAAAAAGTTAATTTATTTAAATAATTCAATTTAAAGCAGAGTTCCACCCAAAAATGGAACTTCCGCTTTTCGGAACCCCCCCCCCCCTCCGGTGTCACATTTGGCACCTTTCAGAGGGGAGGGGAGAGCAGATACCTGTCTAATACAGGTATTTTGCTCCCACTTCCGGGCATAGATAGCTGAGCCACCTGCGGCTATCTACTACACAGGTCCCAGAAGACAGCAAGGACCAGTGGGATCGCGCAGCGCGAGTTGCGCATGCGCAGTAGGGAACCAGGCTGTGAAGCCGCAAGGCTTCACTTCCTGATTCCCTTACTGAAGATGGCGGTGGCAGTACCCGAGAGCCGAGGGACAGATCGGCTTCAGGTGCCGACATCGCGGGCGCCCAGGACAGGTAAGTGTCCATATATTAAAATTCAGCAGCTGCAGTATTTGTAGCTGCAGACTTTAAAAAAATAAATAAAAATGGGCGGAACTCTGCTTTAAAAAGTGAAACTCATATACTGTATTATACGAAAGTCCCTCACATTTTTGTAAATATTTTATTATATCTTTTCATGTGACAACACTGAAGAAATGACACTTTGCTACAATGTAAAGTAGTGAGTGTACAGCTTGTATAACAGTGTAAATTTGCTGTCCCCTCAAAATAACTCAACACACAGCCATTAATGTCTAAACCGCTAGCAACAAAAGTGAGGACACCCCTAAGTGAAAATGTCCAAATTGGGCCCAATTAGCCATTTTCCCTCCCCGGTGTCATGTGACTCATTAGTGTTTCAAGGTCTCAGGTGTGAAAGGGGAGCAAGTGTGTTACATTTGGTGTTATCGCTCTCACTCTCTCATACTGGTCACTGGAAGTTCAGTATGGCACCTCATGACAAAGAACTCTCTGAGGGACTGAAAAAAAGAATTGTTGCTCTACATAAAGATGGCTTAGGCTATAAGAAGATTGCCAAGACCCTGAAACTGAGCTGCAACACGGTGGACAAGATCCTACAGCGGTTTAACAGGACAGGTACCACTCAGAACAGGCCTCACCATGGTCGTCCAAACAAGTTGAGTCGTCAGCGTCATATCTAGAGGTTGTCTTTGGGAAATAGACATATGAGTGCTGCCAGCATTGCTGCAGAGGTTGAAGGGGTGGGGGGGCCAGTCTGTCAGTGCTCAGACCATACGCCACACACTGCATCAAATTGTTCTGCATGGCTGTCATCCCAGAAGGAAGCCTCTTCTAAAGATGATGCACAAGAAAGCCTGCAAACAGTTTGCTGAAGACAAGCAGACTAAGGACATGGATTACTGGAACCATGTCCTGTGATCTGATGAGACCAAGATAAACTTATTTGGTTCAGATGGTATCAAGCGTGTGTGGTGGCAACCAGGTGAGGAGTACAAAGACAAGTGTGTCTTGCCTACAGTCAAGCATGGTGGTGGGAGTGTCATGGTCTGGGGCTGCATGAGTGCTGCTGGGACTGTGGAGCTATAGTTCATTAAGGGAACCATGAATGCCAACATGTTCTAAACATGTACTAATCCCCTCCCTTCGGAGACTGGGCCGGAGGGCAGTATTCCAACATGATAATTACCCCAAACACACCTCCAAGACGACCACTGCCTTGCTAAAGAAGCTGAGGGTAAAGATGATGCACTGGCCAAGCATGTCTCCAGACCTAAACCCTATTGAGCATCTGTGGGGCATTCTCAAACGGAAGGTGGAGGAGCGCAAGGTCTCTAACATGCACCAGCTCCATGATGTCGTCAGTGTGGAAGAGGACTCCAGTGGAAACCTGTGAAGCTCTGGTGAACTCCATACCCAAGAGGGTTAAGGCAGTGCTGGAAAATAATGGTGGCCACACAAAATATTGACACTTTGGGCCCAATTTGGACATTGTCACTTAGGGGTGTACTCACTTTTGTTGCCAGTGGTTTAGACATTAATGGCTGTGTGTTGAGTTATTTTGAGAGGACAGCAATGTTGCACTGTTATACAAGCTGTACACTCACTACTTTACATTGTAGCAAAGTGTCATTTCTTCAGTGTTTTTTTCAGCGGGAATGCACAGGAATGCAGCACTGAATATATGTAATGACAAGGGGTGGTGAGGCGTGCTGGGGAGTCTATTGATACTGGCTGCTCGGGGATCTATTGTTGCGATGGTGGATTTTTATTATGGGGAAGTATATTGTTGAAAATGGGGGATTTTTTTCTGTTTCTTATGTTGCTGAAGGATCTATTGATGCTGGCTGATGAGAGATCTATTGTTGCTGGTATGGTATATTGTTGCTGGGGTAGATCTATTGAGAGAGAGATTTTTACCGCTCCAGGTGGATACACTCCAACAATCTGTGATGACAGGACTACCGTGGGTGCCAGCAATGCACGTAGCATATGAAGAGGAAAAAATAAAAAATATGGACAGCCGCACTTCAAAAAACCTTTGACGGTCGCCTTTATTGTAAAAAGATGGAAAATTACACCAAAATTCATCACAGCATAGCCAGGGTAACTGCTTACATGTTTCACACTGAAGGTCAGTGCTTAATCATAGCTCATTGATTAAGCACTGACCTTCAGTGTGAAATATGTAAGCAGTTACCCTGGCTATGCTGTGATGAATTTTGGTGTAATTTTCCATCTTTTTACAATAAAGGCGACCGTCAAAGGTTTTTTGGAGTGCGGCTGTCCATATTTTTTATTTTTTCCTCTTCATGGGGTAGATCTATTGTTGCTGGAGGGTCTTTTGTTGCTGGCTTCAGGGGACTTAATCCTTACAAACTCATTAGCACCACAAAATGAATGGTTCTGTATTTCCTAAAAGGAGCAATACTGGGAGGTGGGTAGGGGTCACACCCAAGGGACGGAGCTTGGAGGTGGGTGACTTAGGCGTGGGAGTACCTGCACCTATTCTCTGAGAAAAAAAAGCCCTGCATACCTGTATATACGTTTAGTTTTATTTTAACACTAAAAATTATATATATTTTTACCCAATTTTTTGCTTTGTCTGGAGTTTTTTGAGTTTGCCAGCAATCCTTAGTAGAACAAAACAGATATAAGAGGATTATTCAAACTATGATAACAACACAAACACTATTTCCACAGTAAAAAAAAAGAGTTGAAATAAAGCTTGAAATCTGCAATCATTTTAGAAAATATAATTAACTATAACGAAGATCTTGACCCAGAAGTGAGGATGTTAATCAAGAGAACCGGGACATCGATAAACAACTTTAATTGATTCCATTATTTTTTTATTGTTTGATTTTTATATGTCTAGCAGAGGGTCTGTCCACACTGACCTGTTTACTTGTGTTGGCTGCTTATGATGTTGGCCATTGTCCAAACAGTCACCGCCATGCAAACATGTCATCGATCACTGCTATAGTCAGAGAGATGGCACCTACCGGATGGGGTAGGCCAACGCAGCCTCTCTAGCCATATGCTGGGGATTGTCAACGACCGTTCCATGCCAGGGCATTCTCTCATCTATGCCAAACAAACCTGCCTCCTGTGCAGACTGCCAGTTGGAATATGACATGCCGTTAAATATGTTTCCCCCTGTCTAATATTAGATGGAGCCGGTTTCTCAGTCATATTTGTTTTTGCTGTCAGCTTGGGCAATGTCATTTTTTTATTCTTTTTGCAATATAATAATACAAATTTGACACAGGACTGCTTTATTACAATTTTTACAGATGTAGGCTGTCAATGCATGTGTTTCTTTGTAGCACAATGGTAGATGAAATACTGCTGAAAGTTTGAAGGTGGAACAGAGTTCTATGGAAGGAACGGAATGTTGGGACTAGTAATTGTTCACAATGAATGAAAGAAGGCTCGGGTTGCTAAAGTGATACTAAAGCTAAAAACATTTTTTACCTTAATGCATTCTTTGCATCAAAGCAGAGTTCCACCTAAAAATGGAACTTCCGCTTTTCGGAACCCTCCCCCCCCTCCGGTGTCACATTTGGCACCTTTCGGGGGGTGCAGATACCTGTATAATACAGGTATTTGCACCCACTTCCGGGGAGAGACTCAGACGGGAGTCACTCCACTTCCCGTCCCCCCCGCTGTCTTCTGGGAAACACACTGGTCCCAGGAGATAGCGGGGTCCACTGGGAACGTGCATGCGCAGTAGGGAGCCAGGCAGTGAAGCCACAATGCTTCACTTCCTAATTCCCTCACCGAGGATGGTGGCAGGGGCAGCCGAGAGACGAGTGATTGCTCGGCTTCGGCTGCCGTCATCGTAGGCAACCTGGACAGGTAAGTGTCCATTTATTAAAAGTCAGCAGCTGCAGTATTTGTAGCTGCTGGCTTTTAATTTTATTTTTTTCGCGGGACCTCCGCTTTAAGGTAAAAAAAAATGCTTTAGACTTCTCTGCCCCCACCTTCCCTGTGTGAAGGGAAAGAGAGAGGAGAACAGATCCAGCACTGTCCCTGGCTGCATCTCTTCTCCCCTCTCTTCCTCTTCACACAGAGACTCAACCAGCAGCAGGAGCCATTGGCCTACATCTCCCTGAATAGGAAGAGCCTATGGGTATCTGCAGGAGGCAACCGGTGATCCTGTGGTTAAGGGAGTCAATGACCCCCCTATTAGTGGCAGTCCGTTCATAAGGGCTGCAGGGGCGCGGTCCCCCTAATCCATGCGCCCGGCCCCTAATCTACATGCGGGGCACCGGATGCATGAATTACAATGTTTTTTTGTTTTTTTTGAAGCACGTGATTAGAGCCGGATTTTTGCTTAAAAAAAAAAAACACCCACCTGTGTGAAAATAGCAAATTAATATTCGCTATTGTCTTCCTGATTCTCTTTCCAGTGAATCAGTGAATCAGGAATCGGATCTTGAGACCTGATTGGCCGAGAGGAGAAGCGACCATATTGGCCACTAAGAAGGAAGCCGAGGAGGAGGAGGAGGAGATAGGGGAAGCCACCGATGATGAGGAGACACAAGGAGGATCCAAAGCTACCCGTGACCTAGATGGGGTCAGTGCGGGGCCGGTGGGCAGACAGACGAGCGAGCAGAGGGGGTGGGTGGCGGTTGGTTTGTTTGCTACCCCCCCCCAAAAATGGAGCACAAGTCACCACTGCCCCCTATGCTGAGAAGAAGTGTAAAGCACAACCAGTAATTGAGGAGTCCTAAAGTTGTTCCAGTTAGAGATCGGAAAGCGCCGGTATCAGTGGAGCAGGGGTACAGCTCAGTGTTGCCAACCCCCTGAAGTGAAATTTACTGGCAAGGATGCCAAAATTTCTGTACGGCACCAATTTCTTACTGGCAAAAATAATGAAGATTACTGGCAGAGCCGCATTTTTTACTGATGCTGCAAAAAAAGTACCTAAAATTACGGTTTTTAGTGCTAAACAGTGCAAATATCAATATTTGAACTAAAAACACATAGCTAATGCTAATATCAATGTGTTTAAGTTAAACAAAAGTAAAAAAACATATTTCTCAATTCACATGAAGGTTAGGTTACTATAACCCAGCCAGCACAGAGTTCCCTCTTACATCAGAGTCTGCAGGATGCCCCCTTACAGTGCAAGGGAACTCTTATGTAAAGGGGAACGCTGCAGATCATGATGTAAGGGGGAACTCTGATGTGGAGGTAGGCTCTGGTGAATAGAGACCACCTTCCACAGAGTGAATACACTAAGGTAAAGGGGGGGTACTAATGTAAGGGGGAAACCTTTATATCAGTGCCCCCTTACATTATTGTATTCATTCACCTCCTTACATCAGACAGTGACCCCCCCCCCTCAGAATGGCCTGGCGGCACTGTCACTTACCTCCTCTCGGGTGCACAGTGTGGGGCTCAGTCAGACGGCTCCAGCTTGGTGGCTCTGATCTCCTCTTCCCAGTCCACACGTCTGTTTCTTCCTGGGCCGTAACCCCCATCCCGGCGGCACACCCACTCTTGACTCCTTTCTAGGATCCCCTAAGAGACTGTAGACATGACAAGAGATGGTCAGAGGCTGCGGACATACGATACAGGAGGGGGACAGAGACTGCAGACACACTACAGGAGGTGGACAGAGGCTACGGACATACTACAGGAGGGGAACAGAGGCTGCGGACATACTACAGGAGGGGGACAGAGGCTGCGGACATACTACAGGAGGGGGACAGAGGCTGCCGACATACTACAGGAGGGGGACAGAGGCTGCCAACATACTACAGGAGGGGGACAGAGGCTGCCGACATACTACAGGAGGGGGACAGAGGCTGCTGACATACTACAGGAGGGGGACAGAGGCTGCCGACATACTACAGGAGGAGGACAGAGGCTGCCGACATACTACAGGAGGGGGACAGAGGCTGCTGACATACTACAGGAGGGGGACAGAGGCTGCCGACATACTACAGGAGGGGGACAGAGGCTGCCGACATACTACAGGAGGGGGACAGAGGCTGCCGACATACTACAGGAGGGGGACAGAGGCTGCCGACATACTACAGGAGGGGGACAGAGGCTGCCGACATACTACAGGAGGGGGACAGAGGCTGCGGACACACTACAGGAGGGGGACAGAGGCTACGGACACACTACAGGAGGGGGACAGAGGCTGCGGACATACTACAGGAGGGGGACAGAGGCTGCGGACATACTACAGGAGGTGGACAGAGGCTACGGACATACTACAGGAGGGGGACAGAGGCTGCGGACATACTACAGGAGGTGGACAGAGGCTGCGGACATACTACAGGAGGGGGACAGAGGCTGCGGACACACTACAGGAGGGGGACAGAGGCTGCGGACACACTACAGGAGGGGGACAGAGGCTGCGGACACACTACAGGAGGGGGACAGAGGCTGCGGACACACTACAGGAGGGGGACAGAGGTGCGGACACACTACAGGAGGGGGACAGAGGCTGCGGACACCACCATATTACTTCTGCACATCATCAGTGTGCTGTGTCCTCCTCCTGTGCCCCTTTCACCACTCCACAGGTCAGGGCAGCACTGTGCTGCCCTGACCTGTGAAGAGGTGAAAGGGACACAGGAACCAGAGGAGGATACAGCACACTGATGACGCTGTCCCCTTGTATCCCCCCCTGTTTCACTGACCTTGAGTCCGTCCTCCTCACTCCTGCCTGGGCCCTGTCAGTGCTCCGAGTCCTCCACAGACCACCTATGATGAGTGCATGGCATGCACTCACTGCAGGTGTCCCGCCACTGCCGCCAGCCACTGTGGCCTTTTCAAAAATGGCGCCAGCGGCGCCATCACGTTACTGCGTGTGCGCCGCTCGGCCGAGTTCCGAATGCGCTCGGCCGGCGCATTCGGAACGGCGCATGCGCAGTTGTATGGCCGGCTCGCGGCCATCTTTTTTATGGGCGCCGGTGCCCATAAACGGACTTTTACGTACAGCCCGAAAAAGGGGTTAAATCGCGGGCTGTACGTAAATCTACGTACGGTTGGCAACACTGGTACAGCTGGCAGTGCAGCGTGGATGTTCCAAGTTCAGCGGAATAGTTAAACATTACTAACAGAGCGGCATAAACAAAACATAAGCCTACTTACTGTATAGATGGCACACATATGCCACAATCCTTGTACCCACAAAATTTGCTTTAATTGTTGTGCCACATGTGAGTGTTTTACAGACATAAAGCTAAAAAATTTAGAAATGTGAAACCCTTCAACTACATGCTTTTCTCAGAATCCTCCAGACAAGTTGTTTGTTTTCAGCAAATCCTTTGTCCCTCTCCCCCTACGTCCTGCCAACATCACTTCCTGTTCCATGAGCTTTATGAAACCAAATGGGTTAAAGCAGAGTTCCACCCATTTAAAAGTCAGCAGCTACAAAAAGTGTAGCTGCTGACTTTTAATAATCAGACACTTACCTGTCCCACAGTCCAGCGATGCGGCCCCCCAAAGCCTCGATTCTCTCCCCCTCCTCTCTGCGGCGCTGGCATTTTGTGGGCTCCCGGCTGTGGCTTATGCGCTGTGAATGGCTGGGACAATCTTCTGGGACCTGTGACATGTTCCAAAAGATTGCAGGGAGGGAGGGGGAGAGGTGAACTTCCGCTCTGCATCGCGGCGCCAGGAGGGGAAGTGGAAGCTGGGTACCTGTGAAAACTAGTTACCTGCTCCCCCCCAAAAAATGACATGCCAGATGTGACATGTCAGGGGGTCACAAGTACCGTATTTATTGGCGTATAACACACACTTAAAATCAGGGGGAAATCGTGGGTGCGTGTTATACGCCGATCCCCGCTGATCTCCCGCTGATCTGAGCGAGCCGAGCCGAGAAGTACACTCGGCTTTACTCGGCTCTCCCAGTCATGCCCACCTCCACTGATTGCGAGCGCCGCTGACATACAGAAAGCCGAGTGTACTTTGGCTAGTCTCGGCTCCTCTCGCAGTCCCGCCCCTGACTATGAGCAGAGCCGAGTCTAGCCAAAGTACACTCGGCTTTCTGTATGTCAGCGGCGCTCGTAATCAGTGGAGGTGGGCGTGACTGCGAGAGGAGCCGAGTAAAGCCGAGTGTACTTCGGCTTTGTGTATCTCGGCTCCGCTCGCTCCTCTCGCAATCAGTGGAGATGGGCGGGACTGTGAGCAGAGCCGAGTCTAGCCAAAGTACACTCGGCTTTCTGTATCTCGGCTCCGTTCACAGTAGGAAATCGGCGCCAAATTTAAATCAGGCCAGGGCAAGGCTGCAAATTCAAAGGCACTGGGCAAGGCTGCAAATTCAAAGACACTGGGCAAGGCTGCAAATTCAAAGGCACTGGGCAAGGCTGCAAATTCAAAGACACTGGACAAGGCTGCAAATTCAAAGGCACTGGGCAAGGCTGCAGATGGACACTGGGCAAGGCTGCAGATGGACACTGGGCAAGGCTGCAGAGGGACACTGGGCAAGGCTGCAATGATGGACATTTAAATGTAAGTTTTTTTCCTTACACTTCCCTCCTAAAAGTTTTTTTCCTTAAAATTCCCTCCTAAACTTGGGGTGCGTGTTATACGCCGGCGCGTGTTATATGCCGATAAATACGGTACTTAAAGTTCCATTTTTGGGTGGAACTCTGCTTTATTTAGCATACGAATAGAGGAAGCCCAGTTTGCGAAAACAGTACATGTTAAAGCTGAGTTCAACCCTGAAAAATTTGGAGGAAAATTTTATTTTTTTACTTACTAGAATCGCCCTGTTGCTATGTAGTCCTCCTAATCTGCCTTGTTTTCCGCGGTGCTCCTAGATCACTTCCTCCCTTGCCTGTGACACATCATTTCCCAGGAGTCTGTGGGCAGTACTGTGATCAAAAGTCTTGTTATTTCCTGACAGGAAATGACGCGATTTAGGGCGGATCACAGTGCCGAGATGTGTTTATCTATGTTGCCATAACAACGGGGCGTGACCTTCCCCCGTCGCCGCCCATTGTTATGGTAACTTTACAAACAATCGGCGCTACTGCCGCCAGTGAATTGCGCATGCGCGAGATTGAGAGGTTCATGCTGGTTACCCAGCATGCACCTCTCCAAAGCTTATCCGGGAAGAATTATTGATTGGGCTTCAGATGCCCACAATCATGATGGCAACGGCCACAAAAGAAGGGTCACAATGGTGAGTGTGAAATGTATATTTTAATAGCATCCAAAACGAACCTTGTATACTTTGTTTTTTATATAATAATTAATAATGCTGGGATTAATAAAGAAAAAAAAATACATTTGTCCGGAACTCCGCTTTAACTAAAATGTTATTTCCTATGTTTATGCCTATAAAATCACTAAAATATCCATAGCAACACACAAACTAAACCATTTGAAAAACAATTGTGCCAGATTATATCTTCATATATTTCATTACCTAGACATATTTGTAAGTAAGGTAGATCTAGCACAACAAATTGGTGTTTCATGGGCCGCATGCAACCCTCTTGCTCCTTATGGCCTTTGACCACTTTGAATTGCATAGGGCATAGACTATTCTATAGCCCATTCTGGTTATGCGTCTACACATAATTTTGCAGTTCAGTAATCTAGGAAATAATTTCTTGCACCTTTTTCAGGGTTTAAAAGGGGTTACAAGATCCATTATTCAGATGCACAATCAATTCTTATTTTTTTATGTTTTATAATGATTATTTAATAATATCTAATGTTTTTATAAATATGTTAATCCCATTAAAAAAAGACGACATACAGTATTTATTGCAATCAGGTAAATACAATCCTCGACAGAGCTAATGAAACCCCTTCTGGAGTTCACCTACACAATTTGGCACTTTGTTTCATTTGAGTTCATGCCTCAGTTAGACTGTCAAATGTATTTAAAATATAGATCACTCCAACATGGAGTAAGAATTTTGTGGATACAATTCAGCACAATTTTTTTACAGGAAGTCTTTTGCTTCTATAAAGTGTTTATTAAGCCTGGTAAATAAAGCAAGAGCATTTTAAAACGGCGCAAAAGCATAAATTCTGCAAAACTGCCTATATTTTTTTTGCTAAAGTGATCTCAAGGTCAGTTTCAGGGTCCTTAGGTTTCTATATTCAATTCAACCACATCTCATCTCATTGCTGTGCTTGCTTAACTTACTAGAAAACTTGGGCTCAATTGTGCTTGCGTTGGCACTTTTTAGGTATGGATTCATGCAGGCTATTTACAAGATGCCAAAGAATGTCAAATCCTGAACATGTGTTTTGGTCCTGCAGTTACTCGCTGACAGGAGAAACCTTCTGCATCGTATCAGGTCCATTTGCTGATACTTGAAGTAATTTTTTTTTTTTTCTCTCCCAAGAATGGATTTTGTTGAGTTGAATTTTAATGGCTTTAGATGCTAAATGTTGCACACGAGAAAAACCGAGAAAAGAAGGCCACAGACAATTAAAGGTAAATCATGCTGTCTTAATAGGTCTTGTCAAGGTAGTGAGCCATTTTTAAAATGCTTACGATAAATCTATAAGCCAAAATAAGAAAATCAAAAACTGTCACACTTATCACTTTGTTGCTGTTTAAATGAAAAGTAATTCGTATTGCTTAGACCGGGATCCTGCTGATACATAATATTGAATTCAGGTGGAAAAAAATAATAATTTGCATCTAATGTTTCTTTGGTTTTCCTCTAGGAATTCTAATTTCTTCCCACAACTAAAGAACTAAAGAAGATGTTGGTAGGGTAAGGCCCATCTCCTGGCAAAGCTTATTCCTCTCTGCCCTCTCCTTTACCAATCCTGTGTTTGGTTTTTATACCTTAGTAAGCTTCTAAAGCCTCATACATGCGATCGGACTTCAAACAAACTTTTCCATGGATTTTTGTCCGAAGGTAGTTGGCCGGAAACGCCCATAGCATACACACGGCAGGACTTTTTCTGCAAACTTTCCCAAAATCACGTGGTTTTTCTGCTTTTTTCTGCTCTTTACTGCCACCCTTTGGTCAACTTCTGCTATTGTTGGTTGATTTTGTTCTGGGCATGCGTGTTTGTACTTTGGACTAAAGTCCGATAGACTTCTGTGCACACGATAGGACTTTGCACCGTAGGACTTTCTTTGCCGAAAAGTTTGTCGTTTTGCAGAGCGAACATTTGTCCGATGAAAACCGTAAAATTTTGTCCGATGGAGCGTACAAACGTTCGGATTTTTTTGAAAACCTGCTCATTTTGATGTTTGTTGTCAAAAAGTCTGATTGTGTGTATGAGGCTTTAGACTGACCGCCATCCATGTCCCTCTTCGCTACCACTTTTGCAAGTCATGACCCTTTGAATGACCCTTTGAATCGAACACTATTGTAGACCAGTTACATTTTCATGACAACAACAAACTGCTGCAGTCTTCAGAGGACCCTGCCAATAGAAGCTGCCCAAGTAACCCAGCAGTGACTTTGACACCCAAAGATGGACCCATCTCCACTGCAAGGAAAAGGAGAGAAGACCTGTGATCCAGGCTAAGGCCATTCTCTTGGCAAAGTTTATTCCTCTTTGTCCCCTCCCCCCAGCTTACAAATTCAGGCTTTTCTCTTTTTTTCTACATTAGCAAGCTTTTTTGGACTCACCACCATCAATGTCCTTCTCCACTATCACTTTTGGGAGTTACGACCATTGGATCCAGTTCTGTTGTAGACCAGTTGCCTCTTCTAGATGTCAGCATACTACTACAGTCTTCAGAAGAACCTGCCAGTAGCCAACCAAAAGGAAGTGCCCAAGCACCCCAAGCAGTAACTTGGACAACCAAAGAAGGTCATCCTCCATTGCACCTCCATTGCAAGGAAGAAGTGAGAAGTCCCAGGTTAAGGCCCGTCTCTTGGAAAAGTTTATTTCTCTCAGCCCCCCCCCCCCCCCAGGTTACAAATTCAGGCTTTTCTCTTTTTTCTACATTAGCAAGCTTTTTTTGGACTCACCGCCATCCATATTCTTCTCCACTACCACTTTTGGGAGTCACGACTAGGGATGGGCTATCTGTTCGAGTCGAACATCGGCTGTTCAATCGTTCGCCGAAGATCGAACATTATGGGGCGTTCGCACCAAATTCGATTGGCGCGTCACGCCCCATAATGCACTGCGTCATCGCAGTGCATTGCTGGCTGATGATTGGCCAAGCATGCACTATGACCCGCATGCTTGGCCAATCACAGAGCCGTCAGCAAAGAGAGCCATAATTGGCCAAAGGCAGGGTGCCTTTGGCCAATTATGGCTCAGGGGGTTAAGTCCACGCCACACACTATATAAGGCCGCCTGCACGTCTGCCTTCTGTAGTGTGTTCTGACAGAGAGAGAAAGAGAGAGAGTGTCATTTCATTTACTTTGAGCAGGCAGGCAATTCAGTTAGCTGCAGTGTATTTAGTATATATATGCATCCCGGTTTTGTATATATATATATATATATATATATATATATATATATATATATATATATATACACACTGTATCCAGTTTAGCCAGATCTCACTGCAGACTGTTCCTGGTGTACTGTTTCTAAAATACTTCAGGCAGACAGTTGATTCAGTTAGTTAAAAATAAAAATTGAAGCAGCGCTAAGTGTCAGTGAATACAATAACCGTGCTATATCTGATAAAAAAAAAGCAAAAAACTAATATACGTGCTAATTATACTAAACAAAAAGTATAACTATAATTAATAAAGTGCAAAACGTGCAATAAAAAGTCTTAATACGTCCCCAAAGGGATAAAAGTGCAAAAAGTCCAAAAACACTGAAAACAATATTATAAAAATATTTAAGTGCTATTGTAAAAAAGTCATCGGCAGCCAAAAGCAGGCAGGGAGTGAAAAAACAGGTGTAGAAATCCAGCTAATTACAGGTGTAGACATCCAGCTAATTACATCAGGGATATCAGGGATCAGTAGGGAATCACTCAGCATACACAATCCTCCACTGTAGACACCAGCCTCTCACCTTACTGATGGACCCCAAGGGGTCAGATACAGCCTCAAACGATCTCCACTGCCTGTAGCTTTTAATATGTTTTTTTTTCAGGGAGCTCCGCTTTAAGAACAAACCTACAGTCCCTGTCTTGTTTGGACCGCCTGTATACTTCTGTTCAGAGTATATAGGGCCTGGGGGCCTTTTCTTTTTTTAACTTGGGTGCGGGGTTCCCCTTAATATCCATAAAAGACCGAAAGGGCCTGGTAATGGGCTGGGGGGGGTACCCATGCCGTTTTTCTCAATGATTTTCATCCATATTGCCGTGACCCGACATTACATTAAATCCGCAAGCAGTTTTAAATTACTTTTATTCCTTTAGACACGTCATTTTGTGCAGGGACTGTTCTAAACACGGGAAACACATGTCTATATACAGGCATACTATACACACCCCCAGGAATGATATTTAAAGGAATATTTCACTTTAAGTATCATTAAAATTACTGCTCTTGAAAAAAATGCTGTTTTTTTTTTTTTTGCATTGATACATGTCCCCTGGGGCAGGACCAGGGTCCCCAACCCCTTTTTAGGACAATAACTTGCATATTAGCCTTTAAAATTCGCACTTTTGATTTCTCATGTTCGAGTCCCATAGACTTTAACGGTGATCGAATGTTCGCTCAAACTTTTGGTCCATTCGCATGTTCTGGATGCGAACCGAACCGGGGGTGTTCGGCCCATCCCTAGTCACGACCATTGGATCCAGTTCTGTTGTAGACCAGTTGCCTCTTCTAGATGTCAGCATACTAATATAGTCTTTGGAAGACCCTGCCAGCCAAAAATAAGTGCCCAAGTAACCCAAGCAGTAACTTGGACACCCAAAGGAGGTCCATCTCCATTGCATGGAAGAAGTGAGAAGACCCAGGTTAGGGCCCATCTCCTGGTAACGTTTATTGCTCTCTGCCTCCACCCCCCTTACCAAGTCAGGCTTTTCTTTTCTTATTTTACCTTAGCAAGATTTTTAGGCTCCATGTCCCTCTCCGCTACCACTTTTGGAGTCACAAATGGTGGATCCAGCACTATTGTATACCAGGCAAAACAAAAGATCAAGTCTTCTGGACAGCAGCACTCCAATAAAAAGCCTTTATTATGTAAAATTTTGTGACTTGCTGTGCTGTATTTGGATTTTTGAAGATTTTACATAATAAAGGCTTTTTATTGGAGTGCTGCTGTCCAGAAGACTTGATCTTTTGTTTTGCCTGAAATTGCATTGCCTGCACCCTTGGCTGTTGGGAGGAGATAGTCACCTAGGGGACGTCTAGACCTGAGCGGTTTCTGTTTTTGTTCACTATTGTAGTCGCCTTTCCTGATGTCATCATACTGCTATAGTCTTCAGGGGACCCTGCCAGTAGCCAGCCAATAGGAAGTGCCCAAGTAACCCAAGCAGTGGCTTGAACACCCAATTAATGACCCAACTCCACTGCAAGGAAGAAGAGAGAAGACCCAGTTTAAGGCCCATCTCCTGGCAAAGTTTATTCCTCTCGGCTTCCACCACCCCTTTCCCCCTTACCAATTCAGAGGCTGCACAGACACTAATAGGACTGCTTGCACAGGGATGCATGGAATTCCTGTGTATCCCCATACATGTTTAAGTACATTTATGTGAACAAGGCCTTCATGGCCTTATAATCCATATCTATTTTTCATGAAATAAATTCTTATTGTGTTTTTTTTACTTCATGTGACGTCCCCACTGGCAGTGAAGGGATTAACATCAGGGGAGATCAAAGGGTTAAATGTGTTCCCTGGGAGTGCTTGCTAACTGTGGGGGAGATGCTTTGACTGGGGGAAGACAGAGATCCATGTTCCTGCTTAGCATCTGTGAGAACGGTGATCTGCCTTGTTTACATAGGCAATCTGCTGCTCTGTCTGCCTCAGGAATGATTGGCGGGTCCCAGCGGACTTTGGAGGCCGGTGGGGGTTGTTTTTTTGGGGGGGAACGGCAAAATACCCCCCCGGGGCCGGCACTAGCAGAACTGCCCCTACAAACCCCCCGCAGTGACGTAGCACAGCAATAACACCCCCAGAAGACACCCCCACCCACTTTCCTTATGCGGGCAGGGAGAGCAGCGGTCGGTTCTGATGTGGCCATCTTCCAGCATGGCGGTCTCAGGGAAAGCAGCTCCGGTGTCCTCTTCTGTAGCAGCTTCCGAGGTGAGTCTCCTCTCTGCTCCTTCAGGCGCTAGGTGTCCAACAGGATCGCCTGACGTTTTGGCCAGTCGGGAAACAGGTTTCATACCTGCTTCCCCATTGGCCGGGAGGAGGATCAGTGTTGCAACAGCGAAAATTCATTCGCTGTTGCAACACACCTGGGTGAGATCGGAGCGCACTCTCTGCAACCCAAGTCCACACTATTTTTAAGCCTATTAGAGTCTCTGGCTCTAATCAGGTGCTTAAAAAAAAAACCTGGCCGCTGTAATTCATGCGCCCGGTGCCCTGAAAGGGGCCGGACGCATAAATAGGGGGCCGCCACGGCAGCCGTGGATAGATTTGTGCTATGCATGAAACTATCCACTGCATATAGGGGGGTGGAGTTGAGAGAGAGAGGGTGGTTCCCGGGTGCCCCTAATGGATGGGTTGTCACTGCCAGACCCGCTGATTGCCTCCCGCTGTGTCAAATCACAGCGAGAGTGGGTCGCTGGCGGAAAGTGCGCGCGTCACAGACTCGGCAAACAAAATCACGTACAGGTACGTTATTTCGCGCTGCAGGGCCGATCTGATGCAGTAAATGTAAGTGGGACGGTCCAGAAGCGGTTAAAGTAATGCAGTGCCGTATTGCAAAAAATGGCCCGGTCATGAAGGGGGGTAAATCTTCCAGAAGTCAAGTGGTTTAATTATTTAAAATTAGTTGATTTCTTTGACCACTTACCGAACAGCCGCCACAGTTTTACTGCGGCAACATGGCTCGGCTGGGCAAAACAATGTTATGTTACGTCGGTCTGCCCTGTGGCCACTAGGGGCGCACACGCGCCACTGCTCGCCCCCGGAGCCAATGCGAGTGCCCGGCAGGCGCGATGCCCGCCGGGCACCCGCGATCACTCGTGACAGAGCGAGAACCGGGAGCTGTGTGTGAAAACACACAGCTCCCGGTTCTTTCAGGGGAGAAATGCCTGATCGTATGTTCATACAAAGTATGAACAGCGATCTGTCATTTCCCCTAGTCAGTCCCATCCCCCCTTCAGTTAGAACACATTTAGGGAACACAATTAACCCCTTGATCGCCCCTAGTGTTAACCCTTTCACTGCCAGTGACATTTTTATAGTAATCAGTACATTTTTTAGCACTGATCGCTGTAAAATTGTCAATGGTCCCAAAAATGTGTCAAAAGTGTCCAATGTGTCCACCATAATGTCGCAGTCTCGATAAAAATTGCAGATCGCCATCATTTCTAGTAAAAAAATATAATATTAAAAATGCCATAATTCTATCCCCTATTTTGTAGACGCTATAACTTTTGTGCAAAAACCAATCAATATACGGTTATTGCGATTTTTTTCACCAAAAATATGTAGAAGAATACATATCGGCCTACACTGAGGAAAAAAATACCTTTTTAAAAAAAAAATTGGGGCTATTTATTACAGCAAAAAGCACAAAATATTGTATTTTTTTCAAAATTGACGCTCTTAATTTGTTTATAGCGCAAAAAATAAAAATCTCAAAGGTGATCAAATACCACCACAAGAAAGCTCTATTTGTGCGGAAAAAAAGACGTTAATTTTGTTTGGGAGCCACTTCGCACGACCGAGAAATTGTCAGGTAAAGCGACGCAGTGCCGAATCACAAAAAGTGGCCCGGTCATTTGCCAGCCAAATGGTCCGGGGCTGAAGTGGTTAAAGTAACGCAGTGCCGTATAGCAAAAAATGGCCCGGTCATGAAGGGGGGGGGTAAATCTTCCAGAGGTCAAGTGGTTTAATGATTTAAAATTACAGTATTTATCGGCACATAACACGCGCCCTAACTTTAAGAGGGAAGTTTCAGGAATTTTTTTTTACACAGCCCCCTGTGTATAACACGCAGGCACAGTTTACCCTCTATTTTCAGGGTAAAAAAGTGAGTGTTATACGCCAATAAATACAGTAGTTGTTTTCTTTAAAGGGTTAATAATTTGTAGCTCATGTTTTTTTAGTTTTTTTTTTTTTTATAGAGAAGTTACATAGTGATGTCAATCTAACCAACAATTCTAATGGTGGCTGAAAAGTAATCTCACAATGGCTGCTCAAGTTGTACATTTTCGAACTGTGTACACATCCAGAGTTGTTAACATGCTGATCCTTGAAACTGTTATAGTGTGTTTGATTTGCCAGCTCTGGGTAACCTTGGTCAAGTCACAATGGCATCCACCTTCTCTACGAATCGTGTGCTTGAAAGGCTTCTTGTAGCGGCATTGTTATCACAGGCACCAATCTGTTTCTTTTTGTTTAGAGTTAATATTTCAGAAGTGACACTTGAAAGATACATACTTGTACGATGTGAAAGTGCACTTTCCTACAGGTATGAGCGAATTCTCTAGGCAAAGCTGTTTTCCCCATGGAGAAGGGAATTTTATATGCCTTGGGAAGCCAAGCAGCGGACCCTGCATGTTATTAATGGATAAAATCTAAGCACTAGCCAACCCCAAGGTGAACCCTATGCATTTAAAACATTTCATCAGACAGCTAAGTATTCCTTTTTTTTTTTAAGCTTCCAGTGTTGTGGATATCTCAACTGCTAACACTCAATAGATGCTGATAGCAGAGGGAAATGGGCAAGATCAGTAAACGTGAAAATTGATATTATGAGCTGCACAATGTAATATAAACATGGGAGCTTTTCAAATGTGCAAACATCTCTATCTTCTGGAAAACTGAGGAATGAAGACTTACTGTATGTGGATAAATCTGACAATTAGATGGGTTCTGAGTGTATCAAATATTTGGGCTCAGATTAATAAAAAGAATCTAAAAGTTGTCAAAGCATCAACACAGGATGGAACTGTGGAAGCATGGTAACGCAGTGCCACGTCCTAAACGTCAATTAGTCAAATGTTGGAAGTCCATTTTTTTCACTTCCAACATTTGTCAGATTAATAAAAAATCATCTTTAATGTGTCCCTAAATGGCTTAGGTGGCACACTGATTCTTCAATGGCCTTATACAGTATCTCACAAAAGTGAGTACACCCTCGTATTTTTGAAAATATTTTATTATATCTTTTTATGTGACAACACTGAAGAAATGACACTTTGCTACAATGTAACAGGTGCACAACTGTCCTATGACAGGCAGAGAACAATCACAGATCGAGTTAGTAATGGAATTTTTTTTCCACAGGGACCGGGATCAATCCCGGGAACGTAGGGGTAATGCCACCTGATGATGATCTGGGAGTCAGTCATGCCATGGATATCATTAATCTTTCCGATTATGATCTCACTATCGAAGAAAGAGCTGTGTTATCTAAGGGACTACGTTTTTGCCCTGTTTTACATCTTTGAGATTATTAAGGATTTAAACCTCTTTGCGAGGAAATTACTTTTTAAGAGTCTTTACTCTAAAAACAAAGATAGACATGGCTCCACCATAACTCAGCATGATGAGGACCTGGAGATTTTGATGTCCTTAACGGACGATCGGGACCCTCTAGATCTCATCGATGCTATAGATTTGGAAACCCTACTCCAGGAACCCACCATGTCCGATGTACCTCTCCCTTCTGTATGTAGTTTGAAAAATAAATCTGATAAGTTCCCCTCCCTTCAGACAAACCCCAATTTAGCAGCTTTTGTTTCTTTGGCATCAGCCGAGATTAAAAAGCTACACAAACAGAGATCTCAGAGCAATCTAACCCCTATAGTACAATCTGCTTTAGATAAATTAAAAAACTGTCATTCTCTTACAATTAAGCCCTCTGATAAAGGGCAATATTGTATTAATGACTAATGATCAATACAAAAGTATGTGTCTAAAGATACTATCTAATAAAGATTGATACAAACCAGTATTGCCAAATTTGAGATCCAGTTCTATGCGCTGATTGATGGTGCATTCTCCCAAGGTGTCATCAATCAGGATGTATGGGAATTTCTGTGGATAAAATATCCGAGAATCCCAACACTATACTGCCTTCCCAAGGTTCACAAGAATCTTTCTGAACCTCCTGGTAGGCCTATTGTATCGGGGAATGGGGCCATTACAGAAAATTTAAGCAGATATCTGGATACATTTCTCAGACCGTTTGTGATTGGTCTACCATCATATACAAGGGATACTATTCATCTCTTGCAAAATATAGAGGGACTGCGGGTATATGAACATGCTCTGCTAGTCGCTATTGATGTTGAAGCTTTATATAGCTCAATTCCCCATCATTTGGGTTTAGCGGCTATCAGACATGTTATCTCTCAAGTGTACGATGCCAATTATAAGCTTGGTGAGTTTATTATGATGGCTTTAGAATTTATACTTAACCATAGTGTTTTTTCCTTTCACGGTTCCTATTTCCTCCAGGTGCAGGGGGTTGCGATGGGGACTTCTTGTGCCCCATCGTATGCCAACCTGTACCTGGGGGAGTGGAAAAGGTATTTTCTGTCCAATAAGTCTGCTGATTCCCTCATTCATCATGTGGCGGCTTGGTTCCGCTACATTGATGATATCTTTATGACATGGGAGGGTTCAGCAGCAGATTCGGAGGAATGCATGTCCAACATGAATCAGAATGAACTCAATCTGAGGTTTACAGTTACCTCTAGTGATATCAGTATCACCTTTTTGGATGTGACTCTAATCAAGAATATGAATGGCAGTGTGTCTAGCGGACTTTACCGTAAGGCTACGGCTGGGAACACAGTCCTTCATGCGACTAGTTCCCATCCCCAAGCCCTGGTAAGTTCAAATCCCTATAGCCAGTACTTGAGGCTGAAACTGAACTGTTCCAGCCAGGAAACTTTCCTCCAAGAGGCTAATGCTCTAAGGGATAGACTCCTATCGAGGGGTTATTCCCTTACATGCTTGAAGAGAGCCTTCAGGCGTGCCAATGGACAGGAAAGACACAAACTATTGTTCGCCCCCAAAAAGAAAAAGTGATGATCCTCACACCGTGAGAATCATCACCAAATATCACAACCAACATCAAGCGGTCAAAAATATTATCGCCAAGTTTTGGCATCTGCTGTGCATAGATACTTCATTGAGTCCTTTTGTGCCCGAAGTACCTGCTATCACTTATCGGCGTGCCCCTTCACTTAGAGACCATTTGGTACAAAGTGAATTTCGGGTTGAGTTTTGTAAAGACCCCTGCAAGAGAATGGGGACATTCACTTGTGGGGGCTGTCCACTCTGTCAATACATGAATATCCGTCAGGGTATTATTTTACCCAATGGACGTCCATACAAACCTCGTAATTTTTCCAACTGCAAGACGGAGGGAGTGGTTTATCTTTTAACATGTGAGTGTTCCAGGTTTTATGTGGGTAAAACGAAACTACAATTGTATAAGAGGGCCTCCAGACATATCGGTTCTAGGAGATATTTCAAGCACCTACAGGTAAGCCTTAATCTAGGCTTACCTGTAGGTTAAAGTGGTTGTAAAGGGTTTACAACCACTTTAACAGGACAGGTTCCACTCAGAACTGGCCTCACCATGGTCGACCAAAGAAGTTGAGTGCACGTTCGAAAGCGTCATATCCAGAGGTTGTCTTTGGGAAGTAGACGTATGAATGCTGCCAGCATTGCTGCAGAGGTTGAAGGGGTGGGGGGTCAGCCTGTCAGTGCTCAGACCATACGCTGCACACTGCATCAAATTGGTCTGCATGGCTGTCATCCCGGAAGGAAGCCTCTTCTAAACACGATGCACAAGAAAGTCCGCAAACAGTTTGCTGCAGACAAGCAGACAAAGGACATGGATTACTAGAACCATGTCCTGTGGTCTGATGAGACCAAGATAAATTTATTTGGTTCAGATGGTGTCAAGCGTGTGTGGTGGCAACCAGGTGAGGAGTACAAAGACAAGTGTGTCTTGCCTACAGTCAAGCATGGTGGTGGGAGTGTCATGGTCTGGGGCTGCATGAGTGCTGCCGGCACTGGGGAGCTACAGTTCATTAAGGGAACCATGAATGCCAACATGTACTGTGACATACTGAAGAAGAGCATGATCCCCTCCCTTCAAAGATTCCAACATGATAACGACCCCAAACACACCTCCAAGATGACCACTGCATTGATAAAGAAGCTGAGGGTAAAGGTGATGGACTGGCCAAGCATGTCTCCAGACCTAAACCCTATTGAGCATCTGTGGGGCATCCTCAAATGGAAGGTGAAGGAGCGCAAGGTCTCTAACATGCACCAGCTCCGTGATGTCGTCATGGAGGAGTGGAAGAGGACTCCAGTGGCAACCTGTGAAGCTCTGGTGACCTCCATGCCCAAGAGGATTAAGGCAGTGCTGGAAAATAATGGTGGCAACACAAAATATTGACACTTTGGGCCAAGTTTGGACATTTTCACTTAGGGGTGTACTCACTTTTGTTGCCAGCGGTTTAGACATTAACGGCTGATCACTTGATTCTCACAGCACCCTGAGCACAAAGAGCTGGTGACTGTCAGTCTCCGGCTCTCTGCTCTTCCCCCCTTGTGTTAACTGGAGTACTGGGCTGTGGAGGGGGTGGGAGCGGCTGGCTCAGGGACTCTCAGTGGCTTGCTGAGAGGCTGAGCCGGGTGACGGTCCAGGCATGTGGGGGGGATCCCTACCGTATGGTCGCAATCCATCCTGAGCCTGACCCAGCTCTGTGACTTCAGCCAACAGTGGACTTTAGCTCGCTGTCTGCTGAAAACGTGTCACAGGAGTGCAGAACAAACTGCACTCCTGTGATCCACAGGGAAGTATAGCCAAACGAGCTTTGGCTGTACTTCATGAATATTTATTGAGCACCAGCCAATTCCTGGGAGGGGTGGCCCAGTAGGCCACTGGAAAGGTTGATAAATAGTGTAAACTCTAGAACAGCAGGGTTTTCCTGTTGAAGGTATTCCACCTGTCTTGGGCTACCTGTAGAAGGTTCTACTAAGTCCAGTTGCTGTTCATCAAGATCTCAGCTGTTGCAGAGCTGGGTGGGGGGGTGCCTACACCTAAAGTTATCCTTAACACCATGAGATCCTGAGGGATCCTGTGGGTAGAGTGTAGCGTGTACATTTAGAGGTGGAGGTGGATGAGAACAGTATATTGAGAGAGATCCAACAACGTACACTCAGGGCTGGCAGATAGGCATATCCGACCGGAGACATTTACAAACAGTAGAAGAAGATTGTGATCCTGTAATGATCCCAACAGCTTTTGCAGCAATGAGAAGAAATGTGTCCTGACTCCTGGCCAACCCACACCCTACATGGAAATAGCGTAGTCCTTGCACTTTCCCTACTCCTCAGGAACCTTTCCCTGTTGCAATGCGCTGTTCCTGCCATACGGAGAATCTGTCTCTACACTAACCTTTTGCACAAAGTATGCCAAACCTGTGAGCCAGATACTTAAATAGTCTCGGCCCTGACCGAAGATGACCTTCGAGATCACGTGGGACGCCAGCATCCAGTCGAACAGCTGTCTCCCTGGTGACCGCAGGAGGTCATAGAGGAACCAAGTTCCTTACAACTTCCTTCCCCTTCTGTATCGCTGCTTCAGTCGAGTGCCACCTACAGTGGGGAGTACAGACTGCACCTGCCTACAATCCCATCTGCAAGACCTCACTAGAAGGCATCTGGAGGAAGTTGAATGGACCAACGCTGTATTTTGGCCTAGGCCAACAAGGCCCAGGCCTAGGGCAGCACTTTGCAGGGGGGCAGCATGGAAAGAGTCCCCGCCGGCTTGCACTACACTCTTAGTGTAGCGCCAGTCTTATGGGGCGGACTGAACTGAGAGGAAAATTAGTCTAGGGTCCCCATAAGGCGGCCGGCATTCCGCAACTGTGTATGTGTGTGTGGGGAGGGGGAGCTGCTTCTAATTTTGACTGTCCTATCATCCTGGTCCACAAAACTTCCTCAGTGTTCTATATGTTTTTTTGCTGCACCATTGGCATGGTTATATCTTCTTAGTCCTCTCCATAAAATTATCAGATTTTTTTTCATCTTGGATAGAGTAAGGGATTATTTTTTTACCATCCCTGTCACATTGCAGAGAATTCCCATCACTTCCTGCCCATAGCCAAACAGGAAGTGAGAGGAAATCTATGCAAATTAAGGGAATCCATTCCCCCCCTCCCCCCCCAGGCCCTCAGAACTAGTGTCCCCACTCGAAAATTTCAGGGCTTAAACAGAAAGGGGTGTGGCCTTGACAGGAAGGGGTGGGTCATATTTAAATTAGGGGGTGCACGAGTTTAGTCAGGCCTAGGGCAGCACAAAACCTAAATACACTACTGGAATGGACACCTGAGTATTCACTGTTTTGCAATATCCTGGTGATTGTGTACTCTTGGGATATTGGAGCCGAGTAATTCTTCTTCTTTGGGGTCCCTACCTCTGGCCTTCCCTTAGTCTCTTGAGGGGAACTGTATCCTGAAGTCTAGCAGAACATTTGTCTCAGAAGGGTATAGCACAGAGAAGAGAGTCCTCCTATTAAACTTCACAGTCTGGAGTATATCATACCCTGCATCCTCTCCCATTGTTCAAGTTTAGCAATAAATCATAAAAAGACATTCCCCAAGTCTGTTTTCGTGTGTCATGCCCCGTACACACGGTCGGATTTTCCGACAGCAAAAGTCTGATGTGAGCTTTTGAACATAAATTCCGATGGTGTGTATGCTCCATCGGACTTTTGCTGGCGGAATTTCCGCCAGCAAAAGATTGAGAGCAGGTTCTCTATTTTTCAGACGGAAAAAACGATTGTGTGTACAGGGCATCAGTGTGCTTTGGACTGTACTTGGGTGTGCTGGCAGCCTCTGTACAAGTGGGGAGAGAACCCAAGTCATCGTCATTATCAGTGCTGCCGTCATCATTATCATTATCATCATCAACTAGCGGGTCCTACCACTACATTTTATTTCAAATAAAACTGTTTTTTTTTTTCCCTGTAGAGAACCCAAATGGCATACGGAATGTTTCTTGTTGCATTAAATACGATTACTTTTTTTTTTTTTTAAGTACTTTTTTTAACATATCAATTACTGATGCACCATAGGCTTATGGGCATAGACAATGTTTTGTAATGTGCAAAAAAAACATTCAACCAGGTGAAAACAGAGGGGGGAAAAAAGCCTAAAGAAAATAAAAACTATTGCACCCACCACATCTGATGATTGGAAAACTGCAGTATATTACATTTTTGCTTTTGGGTTTAATACCGCTTTAACTGTGTTGCGTACAATTGACTATTGTTACAACAAAAATGAGAAGTCCAAACAGGAACAATAAAATTCAAATATTTTAATATAGTGCAATTTAATATAGACGGAAATACATAACAGTAGTTAATGTTTCGAAACAACAAACAGCTGGATGGTCAATTGGCAGAGAAAATGGCTCGTAGTATAATGTACACAATTACACGTGAAGTCCCGACATGTTTCGCATTGTCCCTTCATCGGGGGACACCTCAAACACTGTTGCATCTGTTTTCCATCATATTCACTGCTTGACTGCAACTTAGGTACCCTCCACCCCATGCGTTTTCTTCCCTGATTTTAACCGGGCTTGTGTGCTCTCTCTATGGTTGCTCATTTAGCTCCCATATCTTGGCCTTCGTGTGCCCTGTGCTGGACAGCGGTCCTTCCTTGGAGGCTCTCTTAGGCTGGCAATATACAACTTCTTCTCTGTACTCGTATGTCCCCCGATGAAGCGACAATGCGAAACATGTCGGGACTTCACGTGTAATTGTGTACATTATTCTACCAGCCATTTTCTCTGCCAATTGACCATCCAGCTGTTTGTTGTTTCGAAACAGTAACTACTGTTATGTATTTTCGTGTATTTTAAATTGCACTATATTAAAATATTTGAATTTTATTTTTCCTGTTTGGACTTCTCATTACCACATACAGCACCGTGAAAATCCCTTTTCTCCCCTTGTTACTATTGTTACAACACTCAGTAGCTCAAGGTCATATTACCAATTGCTGAATAAATCAGAGAACTGAAAATCCCTCTTCTTGCCAGCTCTGTATGACTATGTATGTTTCAATTAGAAAAAGCATAGAGCTACATACAGATGTACAAAATACATAATGCCTTATGACACCAGTGTCTTGGATGCACGCTGTATTAACCTCTCTCTTTTTTTTTTGTTTTGTTTTGCATTTTTTCTAATTATTATTATTTTCAATGCAAACCAAAGAAAAATTACATTGGGGGTTATCTCCTGGGATTGTCTGGTGTCGGCAAAGACTGTCAAATGTGACTCAATCAGATGGCAAAGGAGTAAGAGAGGAGACAGAAACCACACTAGTTGCTTTAGATAGTGGCTAGTATACACTATAGAAGGATATGCTTTGTTCATTTCAGATGTTCACAACCACTTTAAAAGCTTTCTTAAAGAGGTTTTAAAGTCACAAAACACAATTACTTGTATCCTTTCTGGTATAGCAAGATATAAAGTGCAGTGTGTGTGTTTCTTTTAAATTATAAATCTAAATACCTTTTTTCACAGCTCCTCACGTGCAGTCACGTGATCTCCCTCTGCTCTCCTTCCTCGATCTGAGATTCCCCACTGATGTCAGCCAGCAGAGGAAGGTCATGTGACCGCACAGAGAAGCTGTGCAAAAAGGTATTTAGGATTATAATTTAAAAAAAATGACATACTGCACAGAGACTTGCTAAAACTGAGAGGATACACTTAATTGTGTTATGTATTACATCGGAATAGAGGCAGGAGGAGAGGGGAGGGGGTGAAGAGGAGATCAGCTCTCACACACAGACTAGGAAATGACAGGCAGGAAGGGAGGGGGAGGAGGAGGAGACCGTGTACACACAGTCAGTGTGCTGACCACGGTATCATGGATCAGCAGCCTTGATATACCGTGGTCAGCACACACAGGGGGACACAGAAACAGGTAGGATCAACTAGGTATTTTAGATCAGAGAAAGGGACTGTAACAGCACTATGCTACTGTTTATGCTTTAAAGAAACAGGAGCATTTTTTTAGGGTTACAACCACTTTAAGCACTGATCTGAATAAGGCATAGAGATAAGCAGTGTGGTCCAGGTCTGTGACTCAAAAGTGCTGAAGCTAGACACCTCCATGCAACTATCATATTTACCGCATTGATAGCAACTAAATGCCCAAAATTACAGATGACTTTGAAGCACTGGTAGATATGAATTTATTCTGCAAAAGCTGATTTAATAACCAAAGCAGGCAAAATGTCACCTTCCAAAATTTGAACCTTCTTCATGTAGTCTGGGTCATTCTCTGTTTGGACCTTACATTGTGTTGTTTATAACATTATAAAATACAACTTTTAATTGCCCAAGTTAAAGGTTTATCACACCCAGATGCTTCATTGTTAGCCCAGTAGTTAACAGAAAGAGTTAACCAAAAAAACATATGCCATTTTTCACACTAATCTGTCAAGACTGCAGATCAAGACAGCTTGACTGGTAGCAGAATGGGGTGTTGAAAAGCTAGCCTTTTCTCGCTGTATTCTTGATGGCGCCTTGCTCAAAATTTCTATTCATTTCTCACTAAAGAACAGGTGTAATATTCATTAACCAAAGGAAACACTGTTTACACGCTTTATAGGCATAAACAACGATTTATAATTTTCCTTTCTCTCTTACTTACTTTCTTCCCTTCCTCCTTCCCTCTTTTGCTTATTTTCTTCTTTTTTTTCCTCATTCCCCCTTTTCTTTCTTTTCTTTTCTTTCTTATTTCCTTCTTTTCCTCCATCCCTCTTTTCATTTCTTTCCTTCTTTCCTTTTTTTCCCTCCTTTCCTTCATTCCTATTTTGCTCCTTTCTTTTTTCTTTTCCTTTATTCATCCTTTCCTCCCTCTTTTCATCCTTTCTTTCCTTCGTTCCTCTCTTCCTCCTTTCTTTCCTTCTTTGTTTTGATTCTCCTTTCATCCTTTCTTTCCTCCTTTTATTCATTCCTCCTTTCTTTCCTCCTTTCCTTCATTCCTCCCTTCCTCCTTTCTTTCCTCCTTTGTTTCGATCCTCCTTTCATCCTTTATTTCCTCCTTTTCTTCCTTCCTCCTTTCCTTCCTATTTTCCTTCCTCCTTTCCTTCCTCTTTCCTTTCCTTCTTTCTTTTCCTTCCTTCCTTCCTTTGGTGAGATACTTTTCTTTTCACTTCCTTCTTTTCCTTCTTCCCTATTTTCCTTTCTTTCCTCCTTTTCTCCTGCTCTCTTTTCCTTTATTTCCTCTATCCCTCATTTCCTTTCTTTCTTCCTTTCCTCCTTCCCTCTTTTCCTTATTTTCTTTCTTTCTTTCCTCCTTCCCTCTTTTCCTTCTTTTCTTTCTTATTTCCTTTCTTTCCTCCATCCCTCTTTTCCTTTCTTTCTTTCTTTCCTTCCTTTCCTTCATTCCTATTTTGCTCCTTTCTTTCCTCCTTTCCTTCATTCCTTCTTTCCTCCCTCCTTTCATCCTTTCTTTCATCCCTTCCTTCATTCTTCTCTTCCTCCTTTCTTTCCTTCTTTGTTTTGATCCTTCCTTTCTCCTTTCTTTCCTCCCTTTCTTCATTTCTCATTTCCTCCTTTCCTTCATTCCTCCTTTCTTTTCTCCTTCCCTTCATTCATTCTTTCCACCTTTCCTTCATTCCTCCCTTTCTCCTTTCTTTCCTCCTTTGTTTCGATTCACCTTTCATCCTTTCTTTCCTCCTTTTCTTCGTTCCTCCTTTCTTTCCTCCTTCCTTTCCTTCTTTCTTTCTCTTCCTTCCTTCCTTTGGTGAGATACTTTTCACTTCCTGCTTTTCCTTCTTACTTATTTTCATTTCTTTCCTCCTTTTCTCCTCTCTTTTCCTTTATTTCCTCTATCACTCATTTCCTTATCTCCTTCCCTCTTTTCCATATTTTCTTTCTTTCTTTCCTCCTTCCCTCTTTTCCTTCTTTTCTTTTCTTTCTTATTTCCCTCTTTTCCTCCATCCCTCTTTTCCTTTCTTTCCTTCCTTCATTCCTCTCTTCCTCCTTTCTTTCCTTCTTTGTTTTGATCCTCCTTTCATCCTTTCTTTCCTCCTTTTCTTCATTCCTCCTTTCCTCCTTTCTTTCCTCCTTTCCATCATTCCTCCTTTCCTCCTTTCTTTCCTACTTTTCTTCACTCCTCCTTTCCTTCTCTCTTTCTTCCTTTCCATCATTCCTCCCTTCCTCCTTTCTTTCCTCCTTTGTTTCGATCCTCCTTTCATCCTTTCTTTCCTCCTTTTCTTCGTTCCTCCTTCCCTTCGTTCCTCCTTTCCTCCTTTCTTTCATTCCACCGTTTCTCCTTTCCTTCCTTATTTTCTTCGTACCTCCTTTCCTTCCTTTCATTCCTTTCCTTCGTTCCTCCTTTCCTCCATTTCTCATTTCCTTCATTCCTTTTTTTCTTCCTTACCTTTATTCCTTTATTTTCTCCTTTATTTTCTTCCCCTTTCCTTTCTCTTTTCTTTTTTTTCCTCCTTTCTCCTTTCTTTCCTCCTTCCTGAGATATAATAATTGATTTGCTGTGTTTACTGAGAACATATGGTATGAAGTCCAAGTATCAGTTGGTCTTCATCAGAGCTCCTCAAGCTGGAGATGGGCTAGAAACCTTGGTGTTTTTTCGGCGCAAACTGGCACCAGGTCACAACCCTCAGGATTACCCAACCAAGGGGTTGCTAGGACAGAAGCACTATGGTGCATAGACTGTTCATAATGCAGCAAACAGGAGAGTAGACAGGGATCAGGGACAGCTTGTGGCAGACAAGGGAATAGTCAGGTCCAGGCAGGCGTTGAGGCAGGTGGCAGACAAGAGAGTAGTTAGGTCCAGGCACTGGTTGTGGCAGGTAGCAAGCAAGAAACTCGTCAGATTCAGGCAGGGGGCAAGGCAGGCAGCAGGCAAGAGAATGGCAGGCAGCAAGCAAGACAATTGTTAGGTCAATCCAGGTCAATAACAGGCAACTGTCAGGTAAGTATTTTAGCTCTTTAGCACTCAGGTAGCTGGCGATATGATACGGCTTCGGCTACTGCAAAGGCTACTCTTCTGATCAGCAAATGTGCCCAGCATTATTACTGGAGATTCTTGAAATCCTGGAGGTAGTAGAAGTCCTAGGAATCCTGAAAATACCAGCAGATTCTTGGAAAGACTCTAAAGCAGTGGTTCTCAACCTGGGGGTCGAATGACAATTTGCCAGGGGTCACCAAATCCTGGGATGTTCCTGAAGCCCCCACCGATCTCCCAACCTTTTTGCGGCCGCCCAGCTGGGCTGTTCCTGGAGCCCGCGGCCACCCACTCAGCCTCTTCGCAGCCGCCCATTCAGTTCACGGCATGGCTGGGGGGCAGAGAATAGAGATCAGCTGACTGGTGAGGAATGTGAACTGGGAGGGGCTGGAGGAGACCCTATCTCCTTATTTCGGCATAGGTGTCACTGCTGCGAGACACCACAAAGTCGGAGACGCAGTGAAGCCGGAGACACAGCGAGTAACACTACCTGTGATTATAGTTGCCACTAAAGGTCCCCACTACAGTTCTCAGATCAGCGGATGACCTTGATCAGAGCACCTAAGTTGGCTGATCAAAACTCCCCCCAGCACTGCCATTGATCCCACCCCCCACTAGAACTGCCACTTATCCCATCACCCCCTCCCCACCATGGAGTACGAGAAGGAATAAAAATTGAGAATACATGGAAGGGAGAGGAAAAGAGGGTGAGGAACAAGGAAAAAGGGAGAGAAAGAATAAGAGAATGAACAAAAAAGATGGCTAGGGAGAGGGATGGGGGAAAAAACAAGAGAATAGGATAAAGTGAGATAAAAGGGAAATAAAGAACCAAGAGAAAGAGTGGTACATCCTAAAATGTACTATAAGGGGTTTTAATACTGTACAAGTGGAAGGGACTCAGGGAGCGCTAAATGTCCGTGGGTTAAGGGTGCAAATTACTTGTCTTGCCTTGGTTGCTGACAACCCACGCTACGAAAATAATGTTAGGGGTCCCCACAACTTGGGAAATTTTATCAAGGGCTCACGGCACTGGAAGGTTGAGAACCACTGCTCTAAAGGGATCCTGTGAGTAGTGTGACAAAATATTATATTAGTATCATATGAATCCACTAGTGGTCCTCTGCAGTTCTGACTATCACTGTACCCCCATTGTTGTACTCTCTGAAGGGATTATTTTTCCCTATGTGCATTATTTTATATTTAGAAACATTGAACTGCAGTTTCCACTGCTTTGACCAATTTTCCGGCAAAGCCAAATCATGTTCCATTTTACAGACACCTCCAGGAATATCAACCCACCTTTGTGTCATCGGTAAAAAGACATACCTTGCCCAACAAACCTTTAGTTATATCACTTACATATAAAATAAATAGAACAGGACACAGTACAGAGCCTTGTGGCACACCATTAGTTACTGGTCCCTGTTCTGAGTGAACATTTACAACCACACGTTGGTATCTATCCTTTAGCCAACTGCATATCTACTCAACCACCCAAAGGTTAAGTCCTAGCTTGTACAACTTTTGTATTAGATCACGACTGGGGGATTCGTCAGCTTTCGGTCATAGTTACATAGTTAGTGAGGTTGAAAAAAGACACAAGTCCATCTAGTTCAACCAAAAAATAATAATAATAATAATAATACAATCCCATATACACAAACCTATACCCACAGTTGATCCAGAGGAAGGCAAAAAAAAACAGCAAAGCATGATCCAATTTGCTACTGTAGGGGAAAAAATTCCTTCCAGATCCCCTGAGAGGCAACCGGATTTTCCCCGGATCAACTTTACCTATAAATGTCAGTACCCAGTTATATTCTGTACATTTAGGGAAGAATCCATGCCTTTCTTAAAGCAATCTACTGAGCTGGCTCTCAAACTTATATTAAAGACAAAAACAGTGTGACGTGGGTTTAAACGGCCACAGTAGCCATTTTATTAACAAATTGTTAAATAACATAAACAGAACAATTTCAACAATACCAATTAAACAATGCAACCAGGAGAGGGTCTTTGGGTGTCCTAAAGCGGAGCTCCACCCTAAAGTGGAACTTCCGCTCATCGGAACCCTCCCCCCCTCCGGTGTCACATTTGGCACCCTTCAGGGGGGAAGGGGTGCAGATACCTGTCTAAGACAGGTATTTGCACCGACTTCCAGGAGTCCTCTCTGCGGGTATTCTGCGGGTAGTGCGTCACTTCCCAGCCCCGCCCGTTGTGTTCTGGGAAACACTCGGCTCCCAGAACACAGCAGGGACCAGTGAGGACGGCACTGCGCGACTCACGCATGCTCCGTAGGGAATCGGGCAGTGAAGCCTGGAACGCTTCACTTCCTGATTCCCTTACCGAGGATGGCGGTGGGGGCAGCAGATAGACGAGCGATTGCTCGTCTTCTGCTGCAGACATCGCTGGACTCTAGGACAGGTAAGTGTCCATATATTAAAAGTCAGCAGCTGCAGTATTTGTAGCTGCTGGCTTTTAATATTTTTTTAACGGCGGAGCTCTGCTTTAAGGCACACTTTATGACTATAATCAGCCATGTCCATGACCTCATCTGGCTCGAAAACATTGCGACTTACACATTTTAGACTTTCCCCCAGGGGACCTAGCTCCTGGGAAAACCACCAACAACCAACCAGGTGGAAGCGCCATACCCTAGATGGGCCCCCTATTCTTTAACAATCTGGTTAATCACTGACCCCCCCTCCCCCAAAGACCCCCTGACCCGCAAACGGCTGTGATAAAAGTGTTAAATGTTCAAAGATCTATCACAGAGTTTTACTTGGGAACAATGGCAGAAAGCATTATCTTGTACTGAACATTGGGGTAACTCACAAACAATAATAAATAGATGGTACCTGACCCCCTACAGATTATCAAAAATGTTCACCTTCACATCCTCCATATGCTGGAGGTGTAATGAACTAGCAGGCAATTTGCAACACACACTATGGGCCTGCAAAAATCTATCAAGTTTCTGGAACATTATCTCCTCCTTCCTAGCGGATCTTAATGACATTCTAATAGAACTAACACCAGCAACAGCCTTACTAGGGATCAACCTAGATATTTACTCATTATGTTTCAGAACTAGACATGTGCGCCGTCAATAAATTTGATTCGCTTTGTTCCGTTCCGTTTCATATTAGACGAAAATTCGTATTTCGTAATTCGTGTCCGAAATTCTATTTGGATTCGTTTCGTACGAAATACAAATTTTCATTAGATTTGTTAACTTTTCGTAACAATTACGAACATTCATTATGATGAATTTAAAAAGCAAAAAAGACCTTTCTCAATGTGGCAGTTGTTGACTCATTATCCTCATTATGAGGGGCTCCCACCATCCCTGTGCTGTGCTGACTTCCTCCTGGGGCTGTACCCCTGCTGTGCTCATTATGAGGGGCTCCCATCATCCCTGTGCTGTGCTGACTTCCTGGGTGTGTAGTAGCCCGTTAATTCGTATTTTGTAATACGTGTCCGAAATTCTATTTGGATTCGTATGAAATACAAAAGTTCGTTAGGTTTGTTAACTTTTCGTAACAATTATGAACATTCGTTATGAGGGGCTCCCACCATCCCTGTGCTGTGCTGACTTCCTTCTGGGGCTGTACCCCTGCTGTGCTCATTATGAGGGGCTCCCACCATCCCTGTGCTGTGCTCATTATGAGGGGCTCCCACCATCCCTGTGCTGTGCTCATTATGAGGGGCTCCCACCATCCCTGTGCTGTGCTGACTTCCTGGGTTTTTAACTTCATCATAACGAATAATCGTAATTATTATGACAATAATAAAACGATATTAACAAACATTCTTATTTTGTCCAATTCTGAATCTCCCATCGACTACCAGTACCAGTCTGAGCAGTCTCCCACTCCCAAAACGAAATTCGTCAAAGAAATTTCGTATTTCGTATAAAATTCATAAGAATAGAAATTCAAATTTTGTATGCTTCCGAATGTACGAATTTTCGGAAATTCGTTCGAACTTTCGATTTGTTCGAAACGAATCGCACATGTCTATTCAGAACAATAGTAGCACATACTCTAACAGCCGCAAGGCTTACTATTACAAACATGTGGAAATCTACAGAATCTCCCAACCTGTTGAATGTTAGCATAAATACTGTTATAATAATATTAGACTTATGCCGCGTACACACGATCGATTTTCTCGACGGTGTCGGGAAAAACGAGGGAACGGCTTGTTCCCCTACACACGGCCGGTTTTCCCGGCATTTTTTCTCTTGGTCGAGAAAAACGACCGTGTGTGGGCTCCCCGGCAGTGTTTCCCTATGGGAAGACTGCCGCGGAAAAAAATGCCGTGAATCACGACGAGAAAAATTAGAGCATGTTCTAATTTTTCTCGTCGTGATTAATGCCGTTTTTCTCGTCGGGAAAAATTATGAAAAGCCCACACACGGTCGTTTTTCTCGTCAAAGAGATTTTTTTTTATTTTTCCCGACGAGAAAAATGGTCGTGTGTACGCGGCATTAGGCCCGGTTCACACAGGGGCGGCATGACTTCGGGGGCGACCTCGGCGGCGCGATCTCAAAACTACTTGAGACGCCCGCTGAGGCGATTTGCATAATGACTTCTGTATAGAAGTCAATGCAAGTCGCCCTGCGTCGCCCCCAAAAGTAGTACAGGAACCTTTTTCTAAGTCGGAGCGACTCAGGTCGCTCCTATTAGAACGGTTCCATAGCACAGACAGGGACGCGACTCCTCAGGCGACCGAGTCGCCTGAGGAGTCGCCCCTGTGTGAACCGGGCCTAAATATTATGCCTTGTACACACGACCGGATTTTCCGATGGAAAAAGTCAGACGGCTCTTTTCATCAGATATTCTGACCATGTGTATGCCCCATCAGACTTTTTCCTTCGGAAATTCCGACGGACTTAGATAGAGAACATGTTCTCTATTTTTCCAACGGACAAAAATTTATATCGGACAATCCGTTCGTCTGTATGCAATTCCGACGGACTAAAAAACACGCATGCTCTGAATCAAGCAGAAGAACCAAACTGCCTATTGAGCTTCATTGATCTCGGCTCGTCGCACGTGTTGTACGTCACCGCGTTTTTGACGATTTTAGTGTGACCGTGTGTATACAAGACAGCTTGAGCGGAATTCCATCGGAACTTTGTCAGACAAACCATCTGACTTTATTCCGACGGACAATCCGGTCGCGTGTACAGGGCATTAGACATAATGTTAGACTAAATACGCAATCTCAATATGAACTATTATTAGCACACAAAAAATTATTCTATTAATAAATTTAAAAATAACTGGCAAGAATGGCTACATAATCCAAGAGCTTCTAATTATTGGTAAAACTATGAGATATGAACTATTGTAAGACTGAATGTCATATGGTTTACAACACCTAGCCCTGTGTGTATACATAACCCTTGGAAGCCGGGATCCGCTTACATTTAGTTCCCATTGGGGTGAGCGGGAATTGTTTTTTTCAATTACATGACCAATATCTGATATACTTGTAATTTCTATATTCTTTAATTTTTGTTTTCAATTCTCACTACATAACCAATAAATGTATGTTATTTTATGATTATATAATGTGGAAAGCAATACCAAAATAACTGTATTGACTACTATTGAACTGTTTATCTTAAAACAAATACAAATTTTAAGTTTAACCTCTTGCCGACCAGCCGCCGCAGTTTTACTTTGGCAGCATGGCTCGGCTGGGCGAAATAACGTTATGTTACGTCGCTTCGCCCTGTGGTCACTAGGGACGCGCGTGATGTGAGTGCAGAGCCGATGCGAGTGCCCGGCTGGCACCCACGATCGCTCGTGACAGAGCGAGAACCGGGATCTGTGTGTGTAAACACACATGTAGCGCTACCCCCAGTTAAGAGAGCCGCTGAGTTTTGTTTCAGGCCCTGTATACAGCACCGCCAACCCCCGGCAATCTACTCAACCCACACTGGCACAGTTAGTCTAGGGATTGTTACCTCGAAACGGTCTATACCTGATTATACACAATCTGGCAGTATTGATAGATAACTACTATCTGCAAAGATGACACTAATACTAAAGTGATAAAATATAACTGTATTTACTTAGGTATAAGGATTTAAAGTTAAACACATCACATAGTATACATGCAGAGCCCTGCAACAATAAACATATTCATCAACGATAGTGCAGAGTGATCACCCGCCACGTGCAACTATCTTCTTTCCCTATGCGCAATATGGCGCAGCAACAAAGTTTTAACCCCCACCCTGGTCAGGCCTGACCCAGATTAAAACTCAGTCTCTGATGAGAACAATTCTTCGCATGCAACTTGAACGGTGGTGCACTTTTAGGAAACAATATTTGTAATCCAAGGGGTAGTAAATAACAGGGTGGGCCAAGGCAGTCACTAGGCCCAACAAAGTAAAAGGGTAATGAAGTGAGCAAGTGCTCGCTCAACACTCCGGACGTGATCCCAGTCCGGGCTTCCGCCACTGTGTATCCGCACACAGTGTCTCCAACGGCCGGGTCTCCGGTCCAGCTGACGTCAACAAACTCGAGCAGGAACAGATGCCACCCAGGCTCCGCAGTGGGGTGGAAGGCTCTTTGGTCGGCATGCAAGGCCCAGGCTTCAGGCCTTACACAGCAGCAGATCCGCACAGGGAGTCCTATTGCTTGCAGCGTGGTGTCCAAAGAGGCCGAGCCTAGCCTCGCCCTCTTCTTATATAGCCCCACCTATGAGTCTCTGCGGCGGCCTAATGCACCCTGGGTGCCAAACAGGGTTTTGGGTAACGTATTCCAGTGGCCTTAAAGGAGACCCCACTACACACAGATCCTGGTTCTCTCAGGGGAGAAATGACTGATCGTCTGTTCATACTTTGTATGAACAGCGATCTGTCACTTCCCCTAGTAAGTCCCATCCCTCCTTCAGTTAGAACATGCAGAGGGAACACAATTAACCCCTTGATCGCCCCCTAGTGTTAACCCCTTCCCTGCCAGTGACATTTAAACAGTAATCAGTGCATTTTGATAGCACTAATCACTGTAAAATTGTCAATGGTCCCAAAAATGTGTCAAAAGTGTCCGATGTGTCCGCCATAATATCGCAGTCCCGATAAAAATCGCAGATCACCGCCATTACTAGTAAAAAAAATAATAATAATAAAAATGCCATAATTCTATCCCCTATTTTGTAGACGCTATAACTTTTGCGCAAACCAATCAATATACGCTTATTGCGATTTTTTTTACCAAAAATATGTAGAAGAATACATATCGGCCTAAACTGAGGAAAACATTTTTTTTTTAAAGAATGTGGGATATTTATTATAGCAAAAAGTAAAAAATATGGTGGTTTTTTTTCAAAATTGTCGCTGTTTCTTTTGTTTATAGCGCAGAAATTAAAAACCACAGAGGTGATCAGAGGTCACCAAAACAAAGCTCCATCTGTGGTAAAAAAAAGGACGCAAATTGTGTTTGGGTACAGCGTCGCACAACCGCGCAATTGTCAGATAAAGCGACGCAGTGCCAAATAGCAAAAAGTGCTCTGGTCAGGAAGGGGGTAAAATCTTCCGGGGCTGAAGCGGTTAAAAAAAAAAAAAAGTGGCAAATGTTTAATTTTTTTATTAGAAAACGTGAAACACAAAAACAGCCGCCCACCCAGAATATACCGTAAAGCCAAAATACAGGGCGGGAGGAAGGGAAAGTCTTCACGTGAGCTGAAATTTTCGGAATGACCATCAACCCTTGCACTAGACCACCTTTGCGGCTCCATCTGACACTCAGCCACCAATCAGGTAAGCTACGCCCCTACCCCACTAACTACAGAGTTCTTTAACCCTTCTCTGACCTGTTCCTCTCTTAGTCATGACGACCCTCCGTCTATTTTCTCTTCTCCGGGTCGCACTTTATGTGGAACTGTTTCAAATGCCTTGCTGAAATCAAGATCGGCTATGTCCACTGCACCACCCTGGTCCAAAACATTGGTAATGTAGTCAAAAAACTCAATCAGATTAGCCATGCTGCTTTGGGTTCAGCAAATTGCGTGTTTTTAAGTGATCAAGGATCCTTCTTTTTAGAAGTGATTCCATTAACTTGATTACAACAGATGTTAGATTTGTTAGATTCGCTGGCCTGTAATTAATTGCCAGCTTCTACCTTGCTGCCCTTCTTGTGGATAGGTAGAACATTAGCTTTCCGCCAGTCATGGGGAACTTCTCCTGGTAAAAGAGCGTGATTGAAAAGATCTGTTAAGGCCCCTTTCACACTGATGCGCTTTGCAGGCGCTATTGCGCTAAAAATACTGCCTGCAAAGCGCCCTAAAAAAGCCGCTACTTTGTATCCAGTGTGAAAGCCCGAGGGCTTTCACACTAGAGCATTGCGCTTGCAGGAGGGTAAAAAAACTCCTGCAAGCCGCATCTTTGAGGCGCAATAGGTGCGGTAAAAATACCGGTTCTATAGTGCCCCTGCCCATTGAAATCAATGGGGTAGCGCCTCCAAAATGCCCACAAAATGCCGCAAATACTCGTTATTGCGGGCGTTTTTAATCCTTTTTCGGCCGCTAGAAGGGGTTAAAATCCCCCTGCTAGCGCCCGCAAATCGTGGCAAAAACAACGGTATAGCACCGCTAAAAAAAGCGCCGCTATACCGCCAGCGCATCCAGCGCTTCAGTGTGAAAGTAGCCTAAATATTGGGGGTCAGTGTTAATGTCAGGGGGAGCCAATCAGCGGGTCCGGCAGACACGATGTCCGCCAAGACCCGCCGATCGTTCCCCAGGGAAGGCAGAACGAGGATCTGCCTATGTAAACAAGGCAGATCACCGTTCTGACAGGAGAGGACACAGACATCTTCTGTTCCTGCTAATCAGAAACACTGATCTCTGTGTCCCTCCATCCCCCACACAGTAAGCAAGCACCTCCCAGGGAACACATTTAACCCTTTGGTCGCCCCTGATGTTAACCCCTTCCCTGCCAGTGTTATTAGTACAGTGACAGCGCATATTTTTAGCACTGATTACTGTAATAATGTTACTGGTTCCCAAAAAAGTGTCACTTAGGGCCAGATTTGTCTGCCGCAATGTTGCAGTCCCGCTAAAAATCGCTGATCGCCGCCATTACTAGTAAAAAAATTAATAAATAAAAAGTTCATAAATCTATCCCATAGTTTGTTGACGCTATAACGTTTACGCAAACCAATCAATATACGCTTATTGGGATTTTTTTTTAACCAAAAATATGTAGCAGAATACATATTGGCCTAAACTGATGAAGAAATTTAATTTTTTATATTGGATATGTTTTATAACAGAAAGTAAGCAATATTGTCGGTCTTTTTTTTGTTTGTTGATGTTTCTAGTGCAAAAAATAACCGCAGAGGTGATCAAATACCACCAAAAGAAAGTTCTATTTGTGGGGAAAAAAAGGACATCAATTTTATTTGGGTACAGCGTCGCACGACGGCGCAATTTTCAGTTAAAATAACGCAGTGCTGTATCCCAAATAATGGCCTGGTCATAAGGGGGGCACATCTTCTGGGGCTGAAGTGGTTAAAAAAGCAACAATTTGCATTTTTGTTTCTACTGTGGGCCCAAATAATAATGCACACATACGTGGTATGGATCTAAACATGAACATACATATATGTGGCACAGATCCAAACAATACCGCACACATACTGTACGTGGTATATTGTCAGTGGATTCAAACACGCTTGGGACAAACCTAGACCTATACTCAAACAAAATGTTAAAAATAAATACTGTAAATTAAATTAATTGATTGATTTAATTCAATTAACGACATCAAATTAAATTGTTTAAATAAATAAAATACATTAAATTAAATAAATTACTATGGGCCCAAACAATAATGCACACATGGTATATTGTGAATTCACACACGTTTGGGACAAACCTAGATCTATACTAAAACAAAAATGTAAAATAAAAATAAATAAAAATTACTGTAAATTGAATAAATAAATTAATTAATTAAGTTTAAATAATAAAATAAAATAAAACTATTTAAATAAATAAATAAAATAAAATAAATTACTATGGGCTCAAACACAAATGCACACATATGTTGGAAGGATCCAAACAATAACATACATATATGTGGCATAGATCCAAACAATACTGCACACATACGTGATATATTGTAAGTGGATTAAACATGAATTACATTAAATAAATAAATAATTAAATCAATCAAATATTTAAATACAGTGCCTTGAAAAAGTATTCATACCCCTTGAAATTTTCCACATTTTGTCACGTTACAACCAAAAACATAAATGTATTTTATTGGGATTTTATGTGATAGACCAACACAAAGTGGCACATAATTGTGAAGTGGAAGGAAAATGATAAATGGTTTTCAACATTTGTTACATATAAATATGTGAAAGCGTGGTGTGCATTAGTATTCAGCCCCCCCCCCCCCCCCCCCCCCGAGTCAATACTTTGCAGAATCACCTTTCACTGCAATTACAGCTTCAAGTCTTTTTGGGGATGTCTCTACCAGCTTTGCACATCTAGAGAGTGACATTTTTGCCCATTCTTTGCACAATATCTCAAGCTCTATCAGATTAGATGGAGAGTGTCTGTGAACAGCAATTTTCAAGAATTTTCAAGTCTTACCACAGATTCTCAATTGGATTTTGACTGGGCCATTCTAACACATGAATATGCTTTGATTTAAACCATTCCTTTGTAGCTCTGACTGTATGTTTAGTGTTGTTGTCCTGCTGGAAGGTGAACCTCCACCCCAGTCTCAAGTCTTTTGCAGACTCTAACAGGTTTTCTTCTAAGATTGCCCTGTATTTGGCTCCATACATCTTCCCATCAACTCTGACCAGCTTCACTGTCCCTGCTGAAGAAAAGCATCCCCACAACATGATACTGCCACCACCATGTTTCACGGTGGGGATGGTGTGTTCAGGGTGATGTGCAGTGTTAGTTTTCTGCCATACATTGCGTTTTGCTTTTAGGCCAAAAAGTTACATTTTGGTCTCATCTGACCAGAGCACCTTCTTCCACATGTTTGTTGTGTCCCCCACATGGCTTCCTGCAAACGGGACTTCTTAAGTTCTTATTGCTTTCTTTCAACATTGGCTTACTTAATGCCACTCTTCCATAAAGGCCAGCTTTGTGGAGTGTACAACTAATAGTTGTCCTGTGGACAGATTCTCCCACCTGAGCTGTGGATCTCTGCAGCTCCTCCGGAGTTACCATGGGCCTCTTGGCTGCTTCTCTGATAAATGCTCTCCTTGTCCAGCCTGTCAGTTTAGGTGGACGGCCATGTCCCGTGCTCCGTGAGAGGTTCAAAGCCTGGGATATTTTTTTATAATCTAACCCTGCTCTAAACTTCTCCACAACTTTATCCCTGACCTGTCTGGTGTGTTCCTTGGCCTTCATGATGCTGTTTGTTCACTAAGGTTCTCTAACAAACCTCACACAGGTGGACTCTATTTACAAATTAGGTGACTTTTGAAGGCAATTGGTTCCACTAGATTTTAGTTAGGGGTATCAGAGTAAAGGGGGCTCAATACAAAAGCATGCCACATTTTTCAGATATTTATTTGTAAAATATTTTGAAAACCATTTATCATTTTCCTTTTATTTCACAATTCTCTGTCACTTTGTGTTGGTCTATCACATAAAATCCCAATTAAATACATTTACATTTTTCGTGACAAAATGTGGAAAATTTCAAGGGGTATGAATAATTTTATTAAATAAATGACTATGGGCCAAAACAATAATGCACACATAAGTGGTATGGATAGAAAAAATAACATACATACAGTGGGTACGGAAAGTATTCAGACCCCCTTAAATTTTTCACTTTTTGTTATATTTCAGCCATTTGCTAAAATCATTTAAGTTCATTTTTTTCCTCATTAATGTACACACAGCACCCCATATTGACAGAAAAACACAGAATTGTTGACATTTTCGCAGATTTATTAAAAAAGAAAAACTGAAATATCACATGGTCCTAAGTATTCAGACCCTTTGCTGTGACTTTCATATATTTAACTCAGGTGCTGTCCAGTTCTTCTGATCATCCTTGAGATGGTTCTACACCTTAATTTGAGTCCAGCTGTGTTTGATTATACTGATTGGACTTGATTAGGAAAGCCACACACCTGTCTATATAAGACCTTACAGCTCACAGTGCATGTCAGAGCAAATGAGAATCATGTGGTCAAAGGAACTGCCTGAAGAGCTCAGAGACAGAATTGTGGCAAGGCACAGATCTGGCCAAGGTTACAAAAAAATTCTGCTGCACTTAAGGTTCCTAAGAGCACAGTGGCCTCCATAATCCTTAAATGGAAGATGTTTGGGACGACCAGAACCCTTCCTAGAGCTGGCCGTCCGGCCAAACTGAGCTATCGGGGGAGAAGAGCCTTGGTGAGAGAGGTAAAGAAGAACCCAAAGATCACTGTGGCTGAGCTCCAGAGATGCAGTCGGGAGATGGGAGAAAGTTGTAGAAAGACAACCATCACTGCAGCCCTCCACCAGTCGGGGCTTTATGGCAGAGTGGCCCGACGGAAGCCTCTCCTCAGTGCAAGACACATGAAAGCCTGCATGGAGTTTGCTAAAAAACACCTGAAGGACTCCAAGATGGTGAGAAATAAGATTCTCTGGTCTGATGAGACCAAGATAGAACTTTTTGGCCTTAATTCTAAGCGGTATGAGTGGAGAGAACCAGGCACTGCTCATCACCTGTCCAATACAGTCCCAACAGTGAAGCATGGTGGTGGCAGCATCATGCTGTGGGGGTGTTTTTCAGCTGCAGGGACAGGACGACTGGTTACAATCGAGGGAAAGATGAATGCGGCCAAGTACAGGGATATCCTGGATGAAAACCTTCTCCAGAGTACTCAGGACCTCAGACTGGGCCGAAGGTTTACCTTCCAACAAGACAATGACCCGAAGCACACAGCTAAAATAATGAAGGAGTGGCTTTACAACAAATCCGTGACTGTTCTTGAATGGTCCAGCCAGAGCCCTGACTTAAACCCAATTGAGCATCTCTGGAGAGATCTAAAAATGTCTGTCCACCAACGTTTACCATCCAACCTGACAAAACTGGAGAGGATCTGCAAGGAGGAATGTCAGAGGATCCCCAAATCCAGGTGTGAAAAACTTGTTGAATCTTTCCCAAAAAGACTCATGGCTGTATTAGATCAAAAGGGTGCAAATACTAAATACTGAGCAAAGGGTCTGAATACTTAGGACCATGTGATATTTCAGTTTTTCTTTTTTAAGAAATCTGCAAAAATGTCAACAATTCTGTGTTTTTCTGTCAATATGGGGTGCTGTGTGTACATTAATGAGGGAAAAAATGAACTTAAATGATTTTCGCAAATGGCTGCAATATAACAAAGAGTGAAAAAATTTAAGGGGGTCTGAATACTTTCCGTACCCACTGTATATGTGGCACAGATCTGAGCAATACATTGTAAACAGATTCAAACATGCTTGGGGCAAACCTAGATCTATACAGTACACAAACAAAAATCTTAAAAATAAATGAATAAATAAATAAATTAATTAATTAATTAATTTTAAAAAATTGGGGCAGACTCGATGGGCCACTTGGTCTATTTTCTACCATCATTCTTCTATGTTTCTATTCTCATACACATCAAGAGTAAGACATTTTATTTAATTATGTATTTATTTATTTTGGCATACAAATATACAGCTAATATTTTTTTTTTTTTTACTATTTTTAACCACTTTTCCTTTCATTATAAAAAAATAAAAGCGAGGATGGAATTAACATTTATTACCAAACAAAGGGTCACATTTTTCAGAAAAACTTAAAGTGGAAGTAAACCCTCCTATCATTTCAGCCAAGGAAGCTGCCATCTTGGCCTCTGTTTAATCTTCAACTGCCATGATGCTGCACATGTGATCAGTTATGACACCAGCCATTGGATGGTGTAACAGTTTGGTTGAGAGCACAACCAATGTGACAGTTAGCATTTCCGGCATGCCGGGAATGTACCGTATATACTCGAGTATAAGCCGAGTTTTTCAGCACATTTTTTTGTGCTGAAAATGCCCCCCTCGGCTTATACTCGAGTCACCTTTTTGCGCCTGATCTCCCGGATTTTGAGGACCCGGTACCGGCCGACCGTAGGTCCCCTGGACCCCAAACTTGGTACACATGTAGCCCCACTCTTCCTCTACAAGTGTGCAAAGTTTGTTGTCCGGGAGACCTAGGGCCAGGGAGCACCGATTTTTCAAAGCCGGGCACCCCTTCCATAGACTCCCATGTTAAACAATAATTTCTCCGGTGAATTTGGGGACCCGTACTGGCCGGTCGTAGGTCCTCTTGACCCCAAACTTGGCACACACGTAGCCCCATTTCTCCTCTACAAGTGTGCAAAGATTGTTGTCTAGAGGACCTACGGCTGGGAGCACCGATTTTTCAAAGCCGGGCACCCCTTCCATAGACTCCCATGTTAAACTTCAGTCTAGTCATGGACACAGTGAGGCATGGGCACAGTGAGGCATGCAAATGGACAAAGTTAGGCACAGTGAGGCATGCAGATGGACACCCTAGGCTTATACTCGAGTCGATTATTTTTTGTGGTAAAATTAGGTGCCTCGGCTTATATTCGGGTCGGCTTATACTCGAGTATATACGGTAACTGTTTTTTGAAACTATTAAATCGTTGGGTTTACTTCCGCTTTAAATAATGTAGAAATCACCTGTAGAAATCGTGATTAAAAAAAGTTTGAGATCCCAATTGTCTGCATTTATTATTTAAGAGTTTGGACTATTAATCTAATTTATTCCTTCGATACTATGACACATCTTTTTTTTAACCACTTCAAAACCAGGCACTTATACAGCTTCCTGCCCAAGCCAATTTTGAGCTTTCAGCGCTGTCGCAATTTGAATGACAATTGCGCGGTCATGCTACACTGTACCCAAACAAATTTTTTATCATTTTGTTCCCACAAATTGAGCTTTCTTTCAGTGGTATTTGATCGCCTCTGCGATTTTTATTTTTTGCACAACAAATAAAAAAAGAGCGAAAATTTTGAAAAAAACAAAGTTTTTCTTTGTTTCTGTAAATTTTTTTTGTAAATAAGTACCTTTTCTACTTCAATGACAGGCACTGATAAGGCGGCACTGACGGGCACTGATAAGGCGACACTGATGGGCACTGATGAGGTGGCACCAATGAGGTGGCACTGATGAGGTGGCACTGATGGGCACTGATGATGGGCACTGATAGGTGGCACTGATGGGCACTGATATGTGGCACTGGTATGCGGCACTGATTGGCACTCATAGGCGGCACTGATTGGCACTTATAGGCGGCACTGATGGGCACTTATAGGCGGCACTGATAGGTGGCACGGACGGGCACTGATAGGTGGGCACTTATGGGCACAGATGGGCACGGATGGGCACTGATAGGTGGCGCTGATGGACACTAGTAGGTGGCACTGATGGACACTGATGCCCAGCAATGCCAGCTACCACACATTGAGGTGGTGCCATCATAGTGCCAGTCAGTGCCCATTTGTGGGCACTGATTGAAATTTTTTTATTTTTTTTTATTTTACTACATGTGGATGGCCATGGGGGCCATCCACATGCTTGGGGCTTCCCTGTGGTCCTGGGGGGCTTCCCTGGTGGTCCAGTGTGGGTATCCAAAGGGGGGGCTGCGCTGATAAACAATCAGCGCGAACCCCCCCTGTCAGGAGAGCCGCCGATCGGCTCTCCTCTACTCGCATCTGTCAGACGCGAGTGAGGAAGAGCCGATCAACGGCTCTTCCTGTTTACATTGTGATCAGCCGTGATTGGACACGGCTGATCACGTGGTAAAAAGCCTCCGCCAGAGGTTTTTTACCGAGATCAGTGTAGCGGTGGGTCAGACTGACCCACCGCTCCACCGATCGCCGCGATGCGCGCCCCCCCTGGGCGCGCGGCGGCTGTTATCCCGCAGGACGTCATATGACGTCCAGTGTGGATAACAGAACCACTTCCCAGACGTCAATCTGCTATTGACGGGGCGGGAAGTGGTTAAGGAACTACACATATGAGATGCATGCTCCTTTCTTTTTTATGTCATGATAATTATACAGGTCCTTCTCAAAAAATTAGCATATTGTGATAAAGTTCATTATTTTCTGTAATGTACTGATAAACATTAGACTTTCATATATTTTAGATTCATTACACACAACTGAAGTAGTTCAAGCCTTTTCTTGTTTTAATATTGATGATTTTGGCATACAGCTCATGAAAACCCAAAAATCCTATCTCAAAAAATTAGCATATTTCATCCGACCAATAAAAGAAAAGTGTTTTTAATACAAAAAAAGTCAACCTTCAAATAATTATGTTCAGTTATGCACTCAATACTTGGTCGGGAATCCTTTTGCAGAAATGACTGCTTCAATGCGGCGTGGCATGGAGGCAACCAGCCTGTGGCACTGCTGAGGTGTTATGGAGGCCCAGGATGCTTCGATAGCGGCCTTAAGCTCATCCAGAGTGTTGGGTCTTGCGTCTCTCAACTTTCTCTTCCCAATATCCCACAGATTCTCTATGGGGTTCAGGTCAGGAGAGTTGGCAGGCCAATTGAGCACAGTAATACCATGGTCAGTAAACCATTTACCAGTGGTTTTGGCACTGTGAGCAGGTGCCAGGTCGTGCTGAAAAATGAAATCTTCATCTCCATAAAGCTTTTCAGCAGATGGAAGCATGAAGTGCTCCAAAATCTCCTGATAGCTAGCTGCATTGACCCTGCCCTTGATAAAACACAGTGGACCAACACCAGCAGCTGACATGGCACCCCAGACCATCACTGACTGTGGGTACTTGACACTGGACTTCAGGCATTTTGGCATTTCCCTCTCCCCAGTCTTCCTCCAGACTCTGGCACCTTGATTTCCGAATGACATGCAAAATTTGCTTTCATCCGAAAAAAGTACTTTGGACCACTGAGCAACAGTCCAGTGCTGCTTCTCTGTAGCCCAGGTCAGGCGCTTCTGCCGCTGTTTCTGGTTGAAAAGTGGCTTGACCTGGGGAATGCGGCACCTGTAGCCCATTTCCTGCACACGCCTGTTCACGGTGGCTCTGGATGTTTCTACTCCAGACTCAGTCCACTGCTTCCGCAGGTCCTCCAAGGTCTGGAATCGGTCCTTCTCCACAATCTTCTTCAGGGTCCGGTCACCTCTTCTCGTTGTGCAGCGTTTTCTGCCACACTTTTTCCTTCCCACAGACTTCCCACTGAGGTGCCTTGATACAGAACTCTGGGAACAGCCTATTCGTTCAGAAATTTCTTTCTGTGTCTTACCCTCTTGCTTTAGGGTGTCAATGATGGCCTTCTGGACAGCAGTCAGGTCGGCAGTCTTACCCATGATTGCGGTTTTGAGTAATGAACCAGGCTGGGAGTTTTTAAAAGCCTCAGGAATCTTTTGCAGGTGTTTAGAGTTAATTAGTTGATTCAGATGATTAGCTTAATAGCTCGTTTAGAGAACCTTTTCATGATATGCTAATTTTTTGAGATAGGAATTTTGGGTTGTCATGAGCTGTATGCCAAAATCATCAATATTAAAACAAGAAAAGGCTTGAACTACTTCAGTTGTGTGTAATGAATCTAAAATATATGAAAGTCTAATGTTTATCAGTACATTACAGAAAATAATGAACTTTATCACAATATGCTAATTTTTTGAGAAGGACCTGTATTTATCTTCTTGGGACTCTAGTTTATTTCGATTTTATTTAATTATTTTTCCTCTCACGTGCCCCCTCAAATCCACAGTTTGAACCCATTGGGGGTGGATGGGTGGTCCGGAGGCACTTTCAGCCTGATATAAGGTATAATTTTTATTTTTATTTCTCTTGAGTCCCTTGTACCTGGCATTTGCTTTTTTTTTTTCTTTTCTTTTCAGTGTTCAACTGATAAAAATGAACATACATTTGAGCGCCAAACTCTACCGATATTCTTGTCACTATTGTTATGATCCTTATCTCATTTTTGCATTCGCTATACTGTATTTGTAACTTGTTTTGTTATGTAAAACTCAATAAAAATATTAAACAAGAAAAAAAAAAGTTTGAGAACCGCTGATATAGACAATACATCCTAAAAAAACGTGTAATGCAACAGCTGAAACGTCAAATAAAAATGTAGGTAACCACATTTGCAAATGTAAGCGGTTCTTATCTTACTTTTTGTTTCAGTAACATTTTTAAATTTTAGTTATTAAATTAAAGTCGACGGCGCTCCCAGAAAAGCTCCCACACAAAAAAAAAGAAAAAAACAATTCTCCAGCTGGTGCTGATGTTAAGAATTTATCAAATCCCCCGAGGCTCATTTTCACTGTGGCAAAAGCTGTCAAACCCACACTATGAAATCTCAGGAAATAGCTGGAAATTCCAAATTAAAGTGAATCGATAGGTTTAACAGGTGAGACAAAGTGAAATGCTTGCATGCCATGCCACTTGTTTTTTATCACAAAACACGTAGAGGAAAATATGTTTGACAGGTTTTACGACGATGCAAACTTTCCTGCCTGGCTCTGGTCCAAGCGCTTAATGATATGATGATTCCAATAAACGTTGGAGAGGGCAGGAACTGGCAACAAGAACAGCACAGTCTTCGTTGAACGCTCTCGCCAGATGACCGAACGGTATATTAGCGTTTTATTGCTTTTTTTTTTCTATTTCTGCAACAAGAAAGCAAGGGGTGCAAATTTTATGGTGACGGAATGCTAATTAGATCATTGTCTGATTGATATATCCCCCTTGTGTACATTTAAAAATATCAACAACTATGTAAGATTGGGCACCAGGGAACATTTTTTTACCAGCAGTTTTTGCCCAATCATTTGAAAGTTTGTTACAATAATCTTTAGGGGGGAAAAAAAATGAACGTGATTGTAAACGATCACCTTGTAGAACAACCCATTAAGTTTAAAATAGAAATGAAAGGAAAAACATTTTTGTATAGATATAAAAAAAAAAAACATTATAAATCCCGTCAGGGATCTTCAAACTATGGCCCTCCAGGTGTTCAGGAACTACAATTCCCATCATGCCTAGTCATGTCTGTGAATGTCAGAGTTTTACAATGCCTCATGGGATTTGTAGTTCCGCAACAGCTGGAGGGCCATAGTTTGAGGATCCCTGGTATAAGTGATCACATTCCCTCTGTTCTCAGCTGCATAAGAGCTGAGGGAGGAGAAGCAGCAGCACACTGAGCTTTGCAGTAAATGGTTGTGCAGCAGGGGGGCATGTCAGCACAAATCTGATCATTGGAGGAGAGCAGGCTGAGTTCCCAGCATAGCTGGAGAACTGACCACGTTGTGCTCTCCTGCTTAGTGTGGTCAGTTTTTAATAGGAAAGCAGAGGGACTGGCAGGAACATCAAGGATTTCACACGAAGGAAGCAATACAAAGAGAACAGGATACTTTTTCATACAAGTACGTGGTACATACAGCAGCCATATATCAGGAATATGAAGTGTTGGGGTGACAAACGCTTTAGGAAAATTGGAGGGCATGTCTTTCCTGCGTAATAGCTCAAATTACACTTCAAATTTACCAGACAGGTTTTTGCCTATATAATGTAACACCTATTATTTTTAATTAATCACATATCATTTAAAGCCAAAGTTTATTCAAAATGAAAAAAAAAAAATCAGCACAAGGGACACTACATTGTAGAGACAGTTGGCCAAGGAGCACCAAGATGGCGGTGTGGGACACAGTGGTTGGGAGTTCAGTTATGATTTAAAGTCCAGGTTTCCTAACATTTTAACCACTTGCTGACCGACCTATAGCAATTTTACTGCTACAGGGCGGCAGCTGTGCACAGGATCACGTATATATAAGTGATTTGGCATTTCCACCTGCAGGGAGCGCACGCACAGCGCTTCTGTTGTTAATGTTTACCGCAGAAGCTGATCTTCGGGTGTCGGGCACTCAATGTCCTCCGGCACCCGCCGATTGTCGGTAAACAAAATAGAGCAGGGACTAGAATTTAAAAAAAAACAGTGTACACCAAAACACTGGCTAGGCACACGGTTAACCCTTTATATGCCCTCTAGATGTTTAACCCCATCATTAGGGTTAGCGGTAATCTGTAGGGATAGCACTCTAACCCTAACAATTTCCGCTAACCCTAACAAGTACCACAAACCCTAACTCTAATCCTAACTCTAACACTAAAGCCCTGTACACACGATCGGATATCCTATGGATTCTAATCCGATGGTTTTGTCCATCGGAAATCCGATGAAGCTGACTTCCATCAGTCTTGCCTACACACCATCAGTCAAAAAACCGACCGTCCCAAACGCGGTGACGTAAAACACTGCAATGAGCCGAGAAAAATGAAGTTCAATGCTTCTGAGCATGCGTCGACTTGATTCTGAGCATGCGTGGGTTTTTTATCCGATGGACTTGCCCATAGACGATCAGAATTCGCTATCGGTTTTTGATTCATCGGAAAAATGTAAAACATGTTCTATTTTTTAAAACCGATGGAAAAAAGACCGATGGGTCCCATACACGATCGGTTTGTTCGATGAAAAAAGTCCATCGGACTGTTTTCATCGGTAAAACCGATCGTGTGTACAGGGCTTAATTCTAACCCTAAATCTAAACCTAGCTTTTAACCCTAACCCTAACCCTAGCCTTTAACCCTAATGCCTAGTACACGCAACCGGTTTTTCAGACGGATAAAAATCTGACGGTTTTCCCGTCAGAATTCCTCTCAGCCTGCCTTGCATACACACGCTCAGACAAAAGTCCGCCTGTCCAAAGTGCGGTGACGTACAACACAGATGACGGCACTATAAAGGGGAAGTTCCATTCCAACAGCGCCACCCTTTGGGATGCTTTTGCTGATCCTCATGTTAGTAAAAGTTTGGTGAGAGACGATTCACACTTTTCAGCCTCGTGCTCTTCAGTCCGTTACAGCGTGACAGATGTGCTATCTCCATTACAAACGTTAGTTTTACCAGAACGAGCGCTCCCATCTCATACTTCATTCTGAGCATGCGCGGTTTTCTGCTCGTCAGAAAACCATACAGACAAACGGATTTTCCGCTCGGATTTTTGGCCTACGTGAAAAAAAGAGATCTTGATCTCTTTTTTGTCCGGCAGTTTTCCCGTTGGAAAAACTGCGATGGAGCATGCACACGGCTGGGATTCCCGACGAAAAGCTCTCATAGCAGTTTTCCCGTCTGGAAAAAACGGTAGTGTGTACGAGGCATAACTCTAAACCTAGCCTTTAACCCTAACCCTAGCCCTTGACTCTAACCATAACTGTAACCCTAGCCCTAACTCTAACCCTAACTCTAATACCTAACCCTAGCCCTTAACCCTAAACCTAACTCTAACCCTAGCCCTCGACCCTAACCCTTACTCTAACCCCAGTCCATAACTCTAACCCCAACTTTAACCTTAATTATAACTCTAACCTTAGCCTTTGACCCTAACCCTAACCCTAGCCCATAACCCTAACTATAACCCTATTGCTAGTCCTTACCCTAAAATTAACTATAACCCTAACTCTAACCATAACCCTAGACCTTAACCCTAACTCTAACCCTAGTCCTTTACTCTAACCCTAACCCTAGCTTTAACCCTTACCCCATCTCTAACCCTAGCTCTTAACCCTAACCATAGCCCTTAACTCTAACTCTAACCCTAACTCTAACCCTAACCTTAACTCTAACCCTAACTCTAACCCTAACCCTAAATCTAACCTTAACTCTAACCCTAACCCTAACTACAACCCTATTGCTAGCCCTTACCCTAACCCTAACTCTAATCCTAACTCTAACCCTAGTCCCTAACTCCAACCCTAGCTTTAACCCTAACCCTAACTCTAACCGTAGCCCTTAACCCTAGCCCTTAACCCTAACCCTAAACCTAACTCTAACCCTAGCCCTTTACCCTAACCCTAACTACAACCCTATTGCTAGCCCTTACCCTAACCCTAACTCTAATCCTAACTCTAACCCTAACCCTAGCCCTAAACCTTAATTCTAACCCTAGTCCTTAACTCCAACCCTAACCCTAATTTCAACCCTAACCCTAACCGTAGCCCTCAACCTTAACCCGAGCCCTTAACCCTAACCATAACTCTAGCCCTAACTCTAACCCTAGCTCTTAACCCTAACCCTAACCTTAACTCTAACCCTAGCACTTAACCCTAACTCTAACCCTAGTCCTAACTCTTACACTAACTCTAACCCTAATTCTGACCCTAACCCTAGCCCTTAACCCTAATCCTTGCCTGCCGTTAACCCTAACATGCGACTTTGGACACATAAAGGTTCCTGCACTACTTTGATGTGACTTTGATGCTACTTGAGTGCCAGAGAGTATAAAGTTGCATAAAATTTGCACTCTATGAACTGAACTGCAATAATTTCCTATCAGCCAGAAAAAACAAAAAATGCAACACGCATCAAAAACGCCACACTTGTGTATTTGGTGCGGGTCTATTGAAGTATATTACATGCAAAACGCAATCTGCTTGGGGGAAAAAAGTCCCTGACCCTTTCCAAAAAATGCACCAGCTCAAAACGCACAGATGTGAAGTAGATCCATAGGAAACCATGTTAAATGGACTGTAGTGTGTTTTAGTAAAATGCACTAAAAACGCATATGTGTGAACCAAGGGTATACATCAAATAATATACAAAAGTAATATATGAAGCATAAACATTCTATATCATGCACTTACAGTGCCTTGAAAAAGTATTCACGCCCCTTTAAATTTTCCACATTTTGGCATGTTACAACCAAAAACATAAATATATTTTATTGGGATTTTATGTGATAGACCAACACAAAGTGGAAGGAAAATGATAAATGGTTTTCCAATTTTTTTACAAATAAATATCTGAAAAGTGTGGCGTGCATTTGTATTCAGCCCCCTTTATTCTGATACCCCTAACTAAACTCTAGTGGAACCAATTGCCTTTAGAAATCACCTAATTAGTAAATAGAGTCCACCTGTCTGTAATTTATTCTTAGTATAAATGCAGCTGTTCTGTGAAACCCTCAGAGGTTTGTTAGAGAACCTTAGAGAACAGACAACATCATGAAGGCCAAGTGACACACCAGACAGGTCAGGGATAAAGTTGTGGAGAAGTTTAAATCAGGGTTTATCACGGAGCGCTGTTCAATCATCATGCGAAAATGGAAAGAGTATGGCACAACTGCAAACCTACCAAGACATGGCCGTCCACCTAAACTGACAGGCCGGGCAAGGAGAGTATTAATCAGAGAAGCAGCCAAGAGGCCCATGGTAACTCTGGAGGAGCTGCAGAGATCCACAGCTCAGGTGGGAGAATCTGTCCACAAGACAACTATTAGTCGTGCTCTCCACAAATCTGACCTTTATGGAAGAGTGGCAAGAAAAAAGCCATTGTTGAAAGAAAGCCATAAGAAGTTCCATTTGCAGTTTGTGGGAAGCCATGTGGGGGACACAGCAAACATGTGGAAGAAGGTGCTCTGGTCAGATGAAACCAAAATTTTACTTTTTGGCCTAAAAGCAAAACGCAATGTGTGGCGGAAAACAAACACTGCACATCACCATGAACACACCTATCCCACTGTGAAACATGGTGGTGGCAGCATCATGTTGTGAGGATGCTTTATTTCAGTAAGGACAGGGAAGCTGGTCAGAGTTGATGGGAAGATGTATGGAGCCAAATACAGGGCAATCTTAGAAGAAAACCTGTTAGAGTCTGCAAAAGACTTGAGACTGTGTCGGAGGTTCACCTTCCAGCAGGAGAACGACCCTAAACATACAGCCAGAGCTACAATGGAATGGTTTAGATCAAAGCATATTCATGTGTTAGAATGGCCCAGTCACAGTCCAGACCTAAATCCAATTGAGAATCCGTGGCAAGTCTTGAAAATTGCTGTTAACAGACGCTCTTCATCCAATCTAACAGAGCTATACTATTTTGCAAAGAAGAATGGGCAAAACTTTCACTCTCTAGATGTACAAAGCTGGTAGAGACATCCCCAAAAAGACTTGCAGCTGTAATTACAGTGAAAGGTGATTCTACAAAGTAATGACTCCGGGGGGCTGAATACAAATGCACCCCACACTTTTCACATATTTATTTGTAAAGAATGTTGAAAACTATTTATTATTTTCCTTCCACTTCACAATTATGTGTCACTTTGTGTTGGTCTATCACATAAAATCCCAATAAAATACATTTACATTTTTGGTTGTAACATGACAAAATGTGGAAAAGTTCAAGGGGTATGAATTCTTTTTCAGAAACTGTATTTATAACTTTTTCTTATTAGAACAAAACAATAATATTAATGCGGTATACCAAAATGATAATATTAGCTGTTTACTGCCAGAAAATACTTTGTACAGCAGCCATGAATTGGATTTTGAGGATGTATTGTCGCAGAGCAGAGGGGTCACCTGACCCTGAGACATAACTTCTGTTGAGTTGCCCATATCTTACTTGCTATAAATGCCTTTCCCCTCGCTCTCAATCTCAAGGACTCAGCCAATCTCCTTTTGTAAATAGAACAATGCTTTATATTTCGCTATTACCTCTAGAGTGACTATATCAATAATGCAGGAAACGCATCTGTCCAGCGCAATGAGATTATTTTTCTGATTTCGGCTGACAGTTATGGTAATAGTTTGGCAAACAATCTACACTACCGCCGGTGACCACAGATTACAGATGTTTTTTTTTTTTTTTTTTACATTCTCAACTGCTCATGAAACTCTTCCAAGATTGATTGCCCACAGCAACCTAGACAGAAAGACGTGTCATTGGAAATTGATACATTATGCGTCTTTAACCCTTTATTTTATTGTCATGCAGTATAATGTATGATATACATATTTTAAGAAGACTGAAAAGTATTATAATTTAACCCCATTAATACCGGGCACTTTTACCCCCTTCCTGCCCAGGCCGATTTTCAGCTTTCAGCGCTATCGCAATTTGAATGGCAATTGCGCGGTCATGCAACGCTGTTAATTACATTTTTATCATTTTGTTAACTATTAACTAAATTAACTATTATATTATTATATTATATCATATCAGAATAACTAAATTAAATAACTATTTGTTAACTACATGTTTTTTTACCATTTTGTTAACTATTATATTATTATATTATATTATATTATATCATATTATATTAACTAAATTAAATTAAATAACTATTTGTTAACTAAATTTTTATAATTTTATTAGCTATTAACTAAAATATATTATTATACAGTTTTACTATATTATATTATATTATATGAACTAAATTAAAATAAATAACTATGTGTTAACTGTTAATAGTTAACAAAATAATACAAATTAAGTTAACAATTAACACAAAGATATTTATTTTAATTTAGCTACTATATTAATATAATATAATATTATAATACTGTATAATATAATATTATAGTTAATTTAGTTAATTTAATTTAGGTAATAGTTAACAAAATGGTAACAATTTAGTTAAATAGTAATTTAATTTAATTTAATTTTGTCAATATAATATATATAATATCATAATATAATATAATAGTTAACTTAATTTTTATCATTTTGTTAACTATTAACTAAATTAACTAAATTAACTATTATATTCTTATATTATATTATATTAACAAAATTAAATTACTATTTGTTAACTAAATTGTTATCATTTTGTTAACTATTAACTAAATTAACTATTACATTATTATATTATATTACTTTATATCATATCATAATAACTAAATTAAATAACTATTGGTTAACAATTTTGTTTATCCTTATATTAACTATTAACTATTTTTATATTATATTATATTATATGATATCATATAAACTAAATTAAATTAAATAACTATTTGTTAACTACCGTATTTATCGGCATTTAACACGCACAGGCGTATAACACGCACCCTAACTTTAAGAGGGAAGTTTCAGGAAAAAAACTTTCCACAGCCCCCTGCGTATAACACGCAGGCACAGTTTACCCTCTATTTTCAGGGTAAAAAAGTGAGTGTTATACGCCAATAAATACAGTACATTTTTATAATTTTATTAGCTATTAACTAAATTAAATTAACTAAAATTTTACATTATATTATACAGTATTACTATATTATATTATATTAACTAAACAAAATAAATAACTATTTGTTAACTGTTAATAGTTAACAAAATGATAAAAATAAAGTTAACAATTAACACAAAGATATTTATTTTAATTAGGTTAATATATTAATATATTAATATAATCTAATATAATAATACTATACAATATAATATTATAGTTAATTTAGTTAATTTAATTTAGATAATAGTTAACAAAATGGTAAAAATTTAGTTAAATAGTCATTTATTTTAATTTCGTTAATATGATATAAAATAATATAATATCATAATAAAATAGTTTACTTAATTTTTATCATTTTGTTAACTATTAACTAAATTAACTATTATATTATTATATTACAGTATATTATATTAACCAAAATAAATTAAATTACTATTTGTTAACTTAATTTTTATCATTTTGTTAACTATTAACTAAATTAAATTAACTATAATATTATATTATACAATACAGTTTGTATTAGATTAGATTTGATTTGATTATAATAATGTCTAAATAAAATAAAATAACTATTTGTTAAAGTGGTTGTACACCATTTACAACCACTTTTACCTACAGGTAAGCCTCCGCGGTTTAGGAGATATTTACAATAGAGACGTGCACCGATGTCCACGGCGCAGGTGCATTTTAGAAACGGCGATCATGCCGTTTTTAAACTAGGTCATGCCGTGACTGGCGGCTCCCGCGCCCATGCCCATAATGCTTTACCTTTGCAGGGAAATAAAGAGGAAGTAATAGCCCATCAGGGTTTACTTACTCTTTAACTGTTAACTAAAATTTTTATCATTTTGTTCACACAAATAGACCTTTCTTTTGGTGCTGTTTAAATACCACTGGGTTTTTTACTTTTTGCTAAATAATTAGAAAAAATCTGAAAATGTAAAAAAATACAGATTTCTTTGTTTCTGTTATAAAATTTTGCAAATAAATACCGCATTTATCGGCGTATAACACACACCCCAATTTTAGGAGGGAAGCTAAAGGAAAAAAACTTACATTTTAAAGAAAGTACTTAACCACTTGCCGACCGCCGCACGATGATAGCCGTCGACAGAATGGCACGGCTGCGCATATGGGCGTACAGGTACGTTCCCTTTAAGATGCGAGCCATGGGTCGCAAACGCACCGCCGCCGGAGCGCTCACGACCCGGTCGGGAGCTCTGTGACCGCGCCCGTGGACCCGTACGCCACCGGTGTCCCGTGATCGGGTCACAGAGCTGAAGAACGAGGAGGGGTAAGTGTAAACAAACCTCTCCCCGTGCTTCCTAGTGAGAGTGTCACTGATCGCCTGTTCCCTGTCAAAGGGAACGACGATCAGTGACGTCACACACCAAGCCACGCCCCCCTACAGTAAGAATCACACATTATGGCACACTTAACCCCTTTAGCGCCCCCTACAGGTTAACCCCTTCACTGCCAGTGTCATTTTCACAGTAATCAGTGCATTTTTATAGCACTGATCGCTGTAAAAATGACAATGGTCCCAAAATAGTGTCAAAAGTGTCCGATGTGTCCGCCATAATGTCACAGGCCCGATAAAAATCGCTGATCACCGCCATTACTAGTAACAAAAAAATAATAATAAAAATGCCTTAAAACTATCCCCTATTTTGTAGACGCTATAACTTTTGCGCAAACCGAACAATAAACGCTTATTGCGGTTTTTTTTTACCAAAAATATATAGAAGAATACGTATCGCCTAAACTTAGGAATTTTTTTGGGGATATTTATTATAGCAAAAAGTAAAACATATTGCATTTTTTTCAAAATTGGCGCTCTATTTTTGTTTATAGCGCAAAAAATAAAAACCGCAGAGGTGCTCAAATACCACCAATAGAAAGCTCTATTTTTGGGAAAAAAAGGACACCAATTTTGTTTGGGAACCACGTCGCACGACCGCACAATTGTCAGTTAAAGCGACGCAGTGCCGAATCGCAAAAAGTGGCCCGGTCCTTTAGCTACAAAATGGTCCGGGGCTTCAGTGGTTAAAGCAAAATTAGGGTCACAGCTCATCAATGCACCCTGCTCAGTGCCCATCTGCAGCCTCACCTTTCCCATCATTGCAGCCTGTTCAGTGTTGGATGCACAGTGAGGAGAATCCATGGTATTTAACCAATAGGGCTTTCTTAGCATTAGTATCTTAGCGTCAACCCAAGACTGTGTTGAGGTAGGGTATCACATTGTGCATGAGTTTCTAGTGGTTAGAGTGTGCATTTTCCAACAACCAACCTGATGTTCCATCTGGTATTACAAGATAACATGTGCAGTAGCTCCACTTTTAGGCTGTCTCCGAGGGAAGAGGAGCGCGTGCCGTTGAATTACACAGAGCCGCGATCTCCTGTGTATCCGGCGCTCCGTCAGCCACGCCTCCTGGCCCTGCTCATATGATAGACAGAACAGAGGCCCAATGCGGGGCCAGGAGGCGTGGCTGTGCGTGACGAGCGTCGGGTACACAGGAGATCGCGGCTCTATGTAATTCAGCGGCGCTCGCTCCTCTTCCCTTCAGAGACGGCAAGGTTCGGCGTATAACACGCACACACGATTTCCCCCTGATTTTGAGGGGAAAAAAGTGCATGTTATACGCCGATAAATACGGTAATTGTTCTTCATAGATTTAAGTCAAAGTGTATTCTACTACATTTCTTTGGTGAAAATAACCCAAATCAGTGTATATTATTTTAGTCTGTAGGAAAATTATATATTCCACAGACCGTAGTATATATCTATGAATTGATCAATGCTGATGTACTGACAGCCTATCTCTTTTTTTAAGTTCAATAATTTTTATTGATTTTTACAATTTATAACACAGAGTTACAAGAGTAAGGGCATAATGTCAAAAAAAAGTGGCTAATATGATAAGATGCACTATACACAAGTTCCCCAGAACCCAAAACGAGCATACAAAGGAATACTGTAATGAATCATTTCTTGAGGCCCAAAAAGTGCTCTGCGCCCCGAGCCCACCTATTTTGAAGCCTATTAGAGCCTCAGTACTTAAAAAAAAACAAAAAAACATTGAAATCCATGCATCCAGTGCCCTGCATTTAGATTAGGGGCCGGATGCATGAATTAGGGAAGCGGCGCCCCTGCGCCCCGTATGAGTGGCTGCCACTGTTCCTGTTCATTCACAAACGGAAGCATAGTAAACACAGTTTACAATACTTCAGTTATAAATGAACACAGTTAGTGAGTGTGTTCTCTGTGTTCATTAAGAAAAGAAAGGGGCCAGTAAATTACATATTTACTAGCCCCCACCACCATTCTACATTCTGAAACATCCCTTGCAGCAGCCAGGGGTAAAGGAAAGAAGGGAAGCCAGCAGCACTGTGGGGGGGGGCGCAACACAGAGGGAAGCTCAGACAATAGGGGGAATCGGCATCTCATATAGCGAATAGGGTGTGCCCAGGCACACCCCCTGCTCACTCCTATTTATAGAAGGAATGTCCATGGAATGTTTGGGCATTCTGAAACTTATAAATCAGGAACAACATATCTGAAACAGTCCAGATTAACTAGATCTCATTGCAAAATAACGTTATACCCAGGGCCACTGATAGGGGGGGACCACCAGTCCTCCTGTAGGGGGCCCGGGCACACAGGGGGGCCCGAACAGCAGGAGGAACCGGCGTAGTGGGGCAGAGGGTCAATTACAGAAAGATGCCCTGTGCGGCTCTCTGCAGTAGCTGAAAGTCAGTTTATCTCCCTCCCACCAGCGTTCAGCTGCTGTAGGGAGACACACAGACTTAGGGCATCGTTCCTGTAATTGTTCCCCCTTCACCGACCCCCTGCCAACTTCTGATCCCCCCTGTGTGCCCCCCTGTGACTGTGCCCCCCCTCTCCGTGGCACTGCCAGCTTCCCTGTCACAAATGGTAAAATAATATACATTTTTATATATTTTTTTGTTAATTATACATTGAAAAAAAAAAAAAAACTATTCTAAAAGGGCTAATTTACACAGGGTCTCTGTTATGTTTGTGTCCACTAATAATGATTTTAGTGTATCCTGCCAGGTACGCTGTACAGAGCCCCATGATTTCTAACAGCAGCCCTGGTTATACCAGATGCAGAGCAACTGGCAATCTAACTACTTATAACAATTTTTATTCCTTCGCGTTTTTTCAGTAGCAGCCTAACAAATCAATAATCAAACAGCGATGAGTACCGGAGTGATCTTTACCTTTCACCCAGTCATGCCTTACCTTTCAGCTCTTCTAAGACATGTCTGTCATTGGCCCATCATTGTACAATTTCTGCTCAATCACCTCCTGTTTTCAAACACATTTCCTCTCCCAAACCTTAATTCATATCCTCCGGCAATTCAGCTGGGTTTTGCTTCTAGTGCTGATGTTGGAATCCTAAAAAATATACATAGTTTATTTCATTTTGTCTTAGAAAAATGTTGAAGATCAGTGAACTGTAATGGCAATTCAATTCCATTTCTTTTCAAGCAATGAAAATTCTACTGTAAGCATCCATGTGTGGACAGTCATACAACCTTGGCAAGGCTTTGCAGGTTTTTTTCTATAGATCAGTAAAAATTAAATTTGGCAGCATATAACCCGTACAGGAAGACTAAACTTGTCACCTTGTTTTTCATAATCCATCCAATATGTTCCGCAATTCGTTTTCTGGCCAGCTGTGGTTATTTACAAGAATCCCCTTGGTTTTCTCATATGGCAAAGCTGTTTTTGGCTTTTTATGTCAATTATTATTCTCAAAGTGTATTATTTTAGTAACGGTCGGGTGTACATGGCCTCAGTAACAGTTGGGGACACCCCATGCAAAACTAGAGAGGAAATTTTTATTTCAATGAGTTTTTGACCATAAAAAATGGCATGGAAATTGTTTACATAGTTACATTGGTCCATCTAGGATCAATGTAAATATGTATGTGCTGGGATTTTTTTTTTCAGAGAGTAAGTGCAGGAACTCCTCCCCTTTGAGTCACTTATTGTCTCCACCAGTGTTAATTTTGGCGTCAAAGTTCAATTTCGTTTTTGTCATAGTCAATGCCATTTTAATCTTATGCCGCGTAAATACGTCCGTTTTTAATGACGAGAAAAATTCAATTTTTTTAAATGGTCATTAAAAATGATCATGTGTGGGCTTCAGAGCATTTTTCACGACGTGAAAAATGGGCATGAAAAAATTGGAACGTGCTTTAATTTTTATTGTCGTTTTTCACATCGTCGTTTTTCTCGTCATGAAAAACGGCCGTGTGTAGGCTTTAACGACGTGAAAAAGTGAGACGGGAGCTCTCGCTCTGGTAAAACTAGCGTTCGTAATGGAGATAGCACATTCGTCGTGCTGTAACGGACTGAAAAGCACGAGGCTGAAAAGCACGAATCATCTCTCAACAAACTTTACTAACACGAGGAACAGCAAAAGCAGCCCAAAGGGTGGCGCCATCCAAATGGAACTTCCCCTTTATAGTGTCGTTGTATGTGTTGTACGTCAACGCGCTTTACTCAAGCATTTTTTTTCCACAATAGTGTGTAGGCAAGGCAGGCTTGAGAAGAATCACGTTGAGAAAAACGCAGTTTTTTTCAATGACATTAAAAATGGTCGTTTGTACGCGGCATTAGTCATATTTTAGTCATCTGCAGTTGTTTTAGTTTTAGTCGTATTTAAACAACTACAATCTGCAGTACATTTTAGTTGACTAAAATCTAATGGGTTTGTAGTGGACCCCCAAAAATTGGGGTCACTATGCCTTAAATTTAAGGGCAGCCTGAGCAATAGTTTGGCTCAGGTTTTATGATTCTATAGATTGGACTCTGCTCTGCTGTTGTGTTACCTGGGTGTATAGTTCCCCTTGATCTGCGGGTGGCGCTGTCGCTCAGGTCTCGGGTTGAACCACAGGTGGTATTATAGCATGATTGGGTGCCCTCTCTCGGCAGCCATACACTGGGCGTGGTTTACCTGCTGTGCATGCCGGGAGAGGGTACATAAGGGGCAGACGCCATGATCTGAGGGGATTGGCCGAGGGATTCCAAGGTGGGACCCCTGGTGGCGAGAGTCACGCCCATTGGCCCGCTGGCCAGGGGTGCGTGAATTGGTGGAGAAGTCTTGGGCACCTTCAGCCCAAGGCTGTTGTGTTCCAGGTAGGCCCAGTACCTTCAACTGGGTCTACAGCTAAACCATTGGAGTCCCAGGGAACCCGAGGGAGGGTGGCCCGCTCTAAAAGAGAGGAAACCAGGGGAAGACCTATCCGGAGGATCGGTGAAGGAAGTCACTGTCTCAGGAGAGGCCTGATTGCCTATCAGAGGGAAGGATTCCGTGAGTTGCACAATAGCGCCTGTAATGTGCCCCATTGGCACCTATGGTCTCCAAAGATTGCAGGCATTAAAGAGTTCTAGATTCAGGAACTAAAGGATTCTGTGGTAGAGGATCTCCTGAACTTGTCTTTGAAGGGGGACTAAATTTGAAGTAACTGTTCGTGCTTCACTCCGGCTGCTAGAACTGTGAGAGGGATCTATCCAGGTGAGCAATACCCATTCAGGCTTGAGTGGAGAATAGGGTAACTGGGTGCTGCGTGCCTGAACCTATCTCCCTACCCAACTCTATCTCTGTCTGTAACCTTTTTCCCAATCTGTTGGGAAAAATAAACTTGTTTGTTGGACTTTAAACACAGTCTGGACTTTGGCCTTCTTTTGGGAGAAAGAATAGACTTTTCCCTATACTCTAGGGACGAGAACTAGACATGTGCACACTGAAATATTTCGTTTCGGAATTTCGTTTTCGTCCGAAAAATAAATTTATTTAGTTACTCCCGAAATTCGTTTTTATTTATTTCGTTTTTCGTTAGAAATTGCATTCGTCCGAAAATCTGAATTAATTAAGGTCGAATCTGTCATTGAAGGCTTATGGTGTCTGTCGAATGTTCAAAGAAGATTCGACGGAGCAGTGAAACTGTACGACGCTGCAATCATACATTTCCGGTCGAATGTTCCGCCCACAAGCTATAGAAGAATTCTAATGTTGTATGACTAGTAATAATTATATTTATTCATTACTATTACTAGTCAACCAACATTAGAATTCTTCTATAGCCTATGGGCGGATGCATTTGACCGGAAATGTACGATTGCAGCGTCGTACAGTTTTGCTGCACCGTCGAATCTTCTAACTTTCGATGCTTTGTCGAATCTTCGTCATTCTAGCTATTTTACTGCTCCTCCTTATTGGTTACAATCAGCCAATAACATTCATCATCAACTTTATTTTTATTTTACTTCCCCCACCCAATTCCAGCAGTGATCTTTTCTCTCTATGTCAAATCTTTTCTCTCTATAATAACAAATCTTTTCTCTCCTATGTCGAATATTTTCTCTCTATAATGTCGAATCTTTTCTCTCCTATGTCGAATCTTTTCTCTCCTATGTCGAATCTTTTCTCTCCTATGTCGAATCTTTTCTCTCCTATGTCGAATCTTTTCTCTCCTATGTCGAATCTTTTCTCTCCTATGTCAAATCTTTTCTCTCTATAATGTCGAATCTTTTCTCTCCTATGTCGAATCTTTTCTCTCCTATGTCGAATCTTTCTCTCCTATGTCGAATCTTTTCTCTCTATAATGTCGAATCTTTTCTCTCCTATGTCGAATATTTTCTCTCTATAATGTCGAATCTTTTCTCTCCTATGTCGAATCTTTTCTCTCCTATGTCGAATCTTTTCTCTCCTATGTCGAATCTTTCTCTCCTATGTCGAATCTTTTCTCTCCTATGTCGAATCTTTTCTCTCCTATGTCGAATCTTTCTCTCCTATGTCGAATCTTTTCTCTCTATAATGTCGAATCTTTTCTCTCCTATGTCGAATCTTTCTCTCCTATGTCGAATCTTTTCTCTCTATAATGTCGAATCTTTTCTCTCCTATGTAGAATAATCTTGGACTAATAGAGTTAAGGTTAGGCACATTCGACCACAGGTTCGATGGACACAGATTGTTATTGTCAGCGTCACGTCGAATCTCCTATCTATATCGAACTGTTGTAGCAACGAAAACGAAAATAAAGCATTTGTTTATGTCGGATCTTTCGGTTTTCGGATTCTGTGCTTTCGTTTTCGTTTGTTAAAACGATAACGAAAATAGCTGAAATTCGGACGAAAATGCATTCGGACGAAAACGAATGCACATGTCTAACGAGAAACAATGGAGGGAGGTAACTCGCTGCAGGATCCAAAAATAGTATGAACATTACACCACTCAACCTTTTATACTAGGAGGATACGGGCATGTGGCACGGTGTGCCTTACCCTGCAAGTGAAGGTAAGCAGGAAAAACTCATTATATACTCCTGGAGTAAAAAAAAAAAGTCTAATATCATGTTCTTTATGGTACGTTTATTGAACAAACTACACGCTCTGGACGGTCTGAGGAGGCTTCTAATGCACACAGTGCTCTGAACAGTGGTCTGAGGAGGCCTGTAATGCTGCACGGTGCTCTGGATGGTCTGAGGAGGCCTGTAATGCTGCACGGTGCTCTGGATGGTCTGAGGAGGCCTGTAGTGCTGCACAATGCTCTGGACACTAGTCTGAGGAGGCCTGTAATGCTGCACAGTGCTCTGGATGGTTTGAGGAGGCCTGTAATGCTGCACAGTGCTCTGGATGGATTAATCAAGGAATTAATCTTTAATTTCCACAGCCCTAATTAATACCCCTTTTTACTTATTTTTTTAAAAATCAATTAATAAAGCTTAAAGTGGTTGTTAACCCACTGAGACATCTTTATATAATCCTCTGTCTGGTTATGCTATGTGCTCCTGTCTCTGTGTTTTATAAAAAAAAAAAATGCTCTCTATACCTGATTTCAGAGCACCACTTCTCTCCCCTGTCGATCTGACAGCTAGAGCGGGAGGGGCCGAGATTCCCCCGCTGATGTCAGTGGGGACAAAAGGAGGAGAGGAGAAGAGAGTCGGCCGGTCACGTGAGCGCCGAGCGGCGCTCTGAAATCAGGTATAGACAGCATTTTTGGAATAAAACACAGAGACAGGAGCACATAGCATAACGAGACACAGAGGATTATATGAAACAATAAATGTTATTTTAGCAGCAGGAGGGGAGGAGGGGCGGGCACTGACACAAAGCACTGACACTGGTTGAAGGAGCACAGAGGGCACAGCAGACAGTAGCATTGTCAGTCTGGGGGGAGGGAAGTGCTACATGTACTAGCAGATTTTATACACTAACAAATTGAAGCCAAACTCCAGCTCACACTGCAGGTAGGGTCGATTCGCACCAGGCATCACACAGGAACACCCTGTGCATACCTGTGTGATTCCCATGCCCATGAAATCGCACCGCACCAAAAGTAGTGCAAGCACTACTTTTGGAAGCTCACTGCAACCACATTGCATGGTACTTCTGTATCATGTGATCCCGTGAAGGCAGACTGCATTTGCTACCTGAGTTTGGGGTGTCATTAAGCTAAAGTGGTTGTAACGGGTGAAGGTTTTTTTTCCTTCATGCATTTCCTGACCTCCTAATAGTTACCTGAGCCTGATCCCGATCCAGCAATGTGCATGAGAGCTGAGGCTCTCCCCAGTCTCTTCCTCACCATTGGCTAAGCCACAGCAGCGGGAGCCAATTACAGCCAGTGTGGAGGGAGTGGGAGGCAGGACTGAGCCACACTCTGTGTGTCTCATAGACACACAGAGGCGGCTTGGGAGCGAGCATGCACCAGTGCCCCCACAGCAAGTGGCCTACTCTGGGGGCGCTCTGCAAGGGGGAGGGGCTAGAAGTGCCAGCTGGGGACCCGAGAAGAGGAGGATCGAGGCTGCTCTGTGCAGAACCATTGTTTAGTATTTTAGATAGAAAAAAGAACATTTAGAATAACTTTAAGATTGACACCCGCTGCAGATTGAACGTGGTGCAGGAAATGCGCATGGAACATGTTTTTCCCACACCACATTCTGGTGTGAACTGGGCCTTTCACAAGCAGTTACGGCAACAGTTTTTTTTTTCTTTTGGGATACAGGTTTTACATGAATAGATAAAAGTTGATCATTGTATAGCGCACCCCCTAAGGGTTGGAATCCCCCACCCTGCACAGTCAGGCACACCAATTTTCCACAATCACTCCAGAGTCAGAGAACAGTCCATGGCTTTGTTTTGTTTTTTTGTTTTATTGAGAGATATGCACTTAAATAGGGGTTGGAAATTATGGGATGCCCATTTGACTTCAAACAAACGTCAGAGAGACAACTTCTCCTATATACAGTCCTATATAATGCTCCACTTCTTCCTCCAGCACACTCTTGCTTGCTATGTCAACAAGTAGTAGTTTTGTAGCAAAGGCCCATTACAGCCAGCTATGATTAAACACTCGTATAGTGTGAAACGCGTCAGCTTGACCAAGTGTGCTGTGACTTGTAGTGCTGTGTTGGATTTACAATAAAGGCAATTTTATTCAGAGTGCGGCTGTCCAGAAGGAATTCCTTTTTTTTTGTCTTACATATGCATTGCCTGCACCCGTGGTTTCTGTGAGTACTATCACGTTTGAAGTCCGACCACACCTGAGCAGCTTTTCTCCTCGTTTACAGCCCCTATACTTGAGAGGAGACAGGGTGACACAGATTACACTTTCCCAGCACTTCCTTTCTGTGGTCACTGATCCCAGCACCACCTCTTCAGGCACTGCCAAACCACCTGGCTGCAGCTTCCCTATTCACTAGCCTTCCATGCTAACTTGTCCCACAGTCCTCCAGACTGACACTCACCAGCCCAGCAACGGACTCTCAGGAGATCTCCCGGATGTGCTGGCTCTCTCCCGCTGTCCTCTCTCCTTGCTTCCGTGCTTACAGGAAGGGATTTCTCCTTTTGTTGTGGGGGATCCTTCAGCACACAAGCCCCAAGCCTGAGGTCACTCCCCCCAGACTAGGGGGCACCCTCAAGGGCCACCGACAGCCTTCTCACCACTCCATCTCCTTCTTCCACCGACTGCCAATGCTGGCATGGCTCATGCCTATTTATGAGGTGGCCTGCCTCTTGCCAGGCCATTTGTTGGGGATTGGTTGGGGCCATCATAAGTATCGTATTTATCGGCATATAACATGCACAGGCATATAACACGCACCCTAACTTTAAGAGGGAAGTTTCAGGAAAAAAAACGTTCCACAGCCTCCTGCGTATAACACGCAGGCACAGTTTACCCTCTATTTTCAGGGTAAAAAAGTGAGTGTTATACGCCAATAAATACAGTATTTCAAACAGCCCCTCCTAGCCTCCACCCACTACATATGGAAGCTTCTCCAAGGTTCCAGAAAACAGGGGGAGGCACCAGAAGAGCTGTCTGAATGAGTCATCCAGCCTCCCTGAGTCTCTAATCCCTGACCCAGATTCCACCCAGCCCTGGCTCTCAGCCAAGCCAATTTGCCTACTCTAACTAAACCTATTTACACTAGCACACTAGCTAGAGGGTGCTACACTTTTAAGCACCCCTGTCAGTGGTAAATAGTTTATCTCAACATTCTTAACTGATACATTTGCAGGACAGCTTGTTCTTTTAAAAAAAAGGACTTACTGTCTGGATCACCAGATGAAAAATAGAAGAAAGCTGAAAAAGGTTAACTATGCAGCCATCACATATACAGTATGAATTGGTAAGCTGCAATATGATAAATGTTTGCTTTTGGGTTTAATATCGCTTTAACATTTAGTCCTTGGGTTTAGACACACAATGACGGTGAAATATATCATCATTATTGAAACAAAAGAGAGAAACTATTAGATTGTCAAGATTCATATTGCGTTAATGCTGCATTTATTCTTAAAAATGTACTGAAAGGTAAAATTCTACTTTGGAAGAGAAAAGAGCTTCCAAACCTACCTAATGAAACAAGCATGGACAGGAGTATAATGGGAAAAAGTGAAATGATCTTTTAAAGAGTTTGTGTTTCATGTGGCATTATGTTGCAGTCATAGGGCTCATCCACTGCATGCTTGACAAGAGACGTGAACTTTGAGAAAGACCTAATTTTCTACATGAATAAATGAGTGTTTCGTCAACTCTCAAACTCATCCTTGATTGCTGAGACATTTTAAAGCCGTACCAAGAGTTCAGTAGGCCAAAGCTGTCAATTCTGCAATGTTGCAGTGTCAGATAAAACCGGCGTCTGTTCTCGCGGTGACCTAATGCCCATTCTAGTAATAATGACTTCTCTTGAAGACAATGGAAGATAAAACTTTAACTTAATGGTGCAATAAGGGCTTTCTCATTTTTATGATCACCTCTCAGTCAGCCTTGCTTTTGACATGTACTCACGGGAATTATATGCCAAAAAGACCTGCACTCTACCATGAGAAGCAAATGCATTTTGATCATGGCTTATGAGTCGGCACCTAATGAATCAAGGTTTCTTTTGTTGTTGCTCTGCTCTTCTGATTATAGCACCTCTGAGGCCAAAACCTAGCAACCTGTAGCAGTGCCATCCAGGTTAAACTATATCTGCCGTCAAGAACTGCAAAATGTTATCATTCTCCAAATAGATTTGTTTGATATTTTTATTTAGGAGTCGATCCAGACAACACTGATATTGTAAGTATGTCTCCAGACTAAATTAGAGACTCCTTATGGTCCCTCAGGTGCCTGTTATATGGGTTGCAAGCATAGAACTGATTAAGAACGAACCTGTATTCATGTTGATGAGTTCCTGCATAGCTCCCAACTGTCCCTGATTTCGAAGGACTGTCCCTCATTCAAGTAGAACTATAGGCAAAACTTTTTTTTCCTTTTGAATAGAACAAGGGAGGGTTTTAACCACTTCAATACCAGGCACTTATACACCTTCCTGCCCAAGCCAATTTTGAGCTTTCAGCGCTGTCGCAATTTGAATGACAATTGCGAGGTCATGCTACACTGTACCCAAACAATTTTTTTATCATTTTGTTCCCACAAATAGAGCTTTCTTTCGATGGTATTTGATTGCCTCTGCGATTTTTTTTTTTTTTTTTTGCACAACAAATAAAAAAAAAACGAAAATTTTGAAAAAAACTATGTTTTTCTTTGTTCCTGTTAATTTTTTTTGTAAATAAGTACCTTTTCTACTTCAATGATGGGCACTGATAAGGCGGCACTGACGGGCACTGATAAGGCAACACTGATGGGAACCGATGAGGTGGCACTGATGAGGTGGCACTGATGGGCACTGATAGGCGGCACTGATGGGCACTGATAGGCGGCACTGATGGGCACTGATATGTGGCACTGGTATGCGGCACTGATGGGCATTTATAGGCGGAACTGATGGGCACTCATAGGCGGCACTGATGGGCACTCATAGGCGGCACTGATGGGCACTTATAGGCGGCACTGATGGGCACTTATGCATGGCACTGATAGGTGGCACGGACGGGCACTGATAGGTGGGCACTTATGGGCACAGTTGGGCATGGATGGGCACTGATAGGTGGCACTGATGGACACTAGTAGGTGGCACTGATGACACTGATGCCCAGCAATGCCAGCCACCACACATTGTGGTTGTGCCATGATGGAGCCAGTCAGTGCCCATTTGTGGGCACTGATTGGCATATGTTGTGTATGTTTTTGTACATGTGGATGGCCATGGGGGACTTACCTGGCCATCCACATGCTTGGGGCTTCCCTGGTGGTCCTGGGCGGCATCCTGGTGGTCTAGTGTGGGTATCCGAGGGGGGGCTGCGCTAATAAACAATCAGCGCAAACCCCCCCTGTCAGGAGAGCCGCTGATCGGCTCTCCTCTACTCGCGTCTGTCAGACACGAGTGAGGAAGAGCCGATCAACGGCTTTTCCTGTTTACATCGTGATCAGCCGTGATTGGACACGGCTGATCACATGGTAAAAAGCCTCCGCCGGAGGCTCTTTACCGAGATCAGTGTAGCGGTGTGTCAGACTGACCCACCGCTCCACCGATCGCCGCAATGCGCGCCCCCCCGGGCACGCGGCGGCTGTTATCCTGCAGGACGTCAATAGACGTCCAGTGTGGATAACAGAACCACTTCCCAGACGTCAATCTCCTATTGACTGGACGGGAAGTGGTTAAAGAGGAAGAAAACCCTGATGGGTTTTACTTCCTCTTTTGCTCCCTGCAAAGCCTGCCAATTAAAAGCATAATGAGCTAGTATGCATCGTATACTAGCTCATTATGTGACACTTACCTGCAAACAAATCCAGTGTTGTCCCCTGTGCAGGCTGCGTCCATCTTCTCGCCCCTCTTCCTTCCAGGGGCGCGGACTCCCGCTCTGTGATTCGCCTGAGCCGCGTAATGTCACTCCCGCGCTGGGGTGACCACATTTCCAAACTACCATTTAGGGACACCCTCCCTTCCCAAAACTCAGCTTGTGCTGTAACGAATCACAGCACAGTGATTGGACACAAGAGGCGGGATTTATGATTTCTCCAATCACAAGCAGGGGGCAGGATTGTTCTCCTCCAGGCTTTCCTGGCCAGGACAAGTACTGTCAGTGAGTAAAGCGGTAATGTGGCAGCCTTTTTTGGGGGCATCAGATTGGCCCAGGGGGTGGCTGTGTCAGTTTCATTCCGGGACACTGTATTGTCCTGGAATGAATGTGCCCGGGACAGACCTGCAAAATGCGGTACTGTCCTGGGCAATCCGGGACACGTGGTCACCCTATCCCGCGCATGCACGTGGGAGACCTGCCGGAAACAGCACAGTCCAACTGAAGCAACGGCACAGTCCAACTGAAGCAACGGCATGACGTGCCATTGCTTCAGTGCGCATGTGCCGATGTCTTCGGCACATGCAGATACAGTGGGAATATCTTCTAAACCATGCAGGCTTAGGAGACATCCATAATAGCTAAGGTAAGCCTTATTATAGGTTTACCTGTAGCAAAAAGTGGTATGTAAGATTTACAACCACTTTAAAGTGGTCTTAAACTCTAAAAAACCTGCAAGACAAAGGCATAATGATATAGTATGCATCACATACTAGCTCATTATGAAATACTTATCTTAGATCGAAGCTATTGCAGTGGGCCCCGCACACCACTGTGACCGGCGACATGTCTCCCGGAGTTATTTCTGGGTTTTGCGGGCTCCGGCGCTGTGATTGGCTGGAGCCAAGGAACAGCCCCTGAAGAAACAGCACGAGTAAGTGCAGGTGCAAGTTTAGGAGATATTCACGGTACTGTAGGTTAAAGTGGTGTAACTGGGTTTACTATCACTTTAACCCCTGTCAGATTTTTTGCCACCATCTGTGTCCCACTGCAGATATCTCCTTTCACTTCTTATCCCATAGCCAAACAGGATGTTAGAGGAAAGATGAGCCCGATGTTTGAGTCGAACGTCGGGAGTTCGTCTGTACGCGGAATAGTGAACAATTTGGGGTGTTCACAGCAAATTTGAAAACCGTGGAACACCTTTTAAAAGTCTATGGGAGAAATCAAAAGTGCTAATTTTAAAGGCTAATATTTAAGTTATTGTCATAAAAAGTGTTTGGGGACCCGGGTCCTGCCCCAGGGGACATGTATCAATGCAAAAAAAAGTTTTAAAAACTGCAGTTTTTTCGGGAGCAGTGATTTTAATAATGCTTAAAGTGAAACAATAAAAGTGAAACATTCCTTTAAATTTCGTACCTGTAAATTTCGCCACAGGAAACCCCCGTTGCGTCAGAGGTTTTTTTTTTCTCCGTATCCTCCACTCGAGAATGGATGTACATCGCTGTAATTAGTTTTTTTTTTTTTTTTTATAAAGGTCCCAAGCTGTCTCCTGTGTTTTTATAATTTTTTACACTTTTTTTGTGAAATGGTAGGGGTACAATGTACCCCGTTACTAATTCACATAGGGGGGGCCGGGATCTGGGGGTCCCCTTTGTTAAAGGGGGCTTCCAGATTCCGATAAGCCCCCGCCCGCGTACCCCCACAACCACCAGGCAAGGGTTGTGGGGATGAGGCCCTTGTCCCCATCAACATGGGGACATCTTCCCCATGTTGAGGGCATGTGGCCTGGTACGGTTCAGGAGGGGGGCGCTCTCTCGTCCCCCCTCTTTTCCTGCAGCCTGCCAGGTTGCATGCTCGGATAAGGGTCTGGTATGGATTTTTGGGGGGACCCCCATGCCATTTTTTTAAAAAAATTGGCATGGGGTTCCCCTTAAAATCTAAGGCCCTGAAGGGTCTGGTATGGATTTTGAGGGGACCCCTATGCCATTTAAAAAAAAAATTGGCGCAGGGTTCCCCTAATATCCATACCATGCCTGAAGGGACTGGTATGGAATTTGGGGGGACCCCCGGGCAATTATTTTTTAAATATTGGTTCGGGGTTTCCCTTAATATTCATACCAGACCCAAAGGGCCTGGTAATGGACTGGGGGGGAACTCATGCCGTTTTTTTCCAATGACTTTTATCTGTATTTCCGGACCCGGCAATTCATTATAGCCGCGAGTCATTTTAATTGACTTTTTTTCCTTTAGAAATGACATTTTGCTTAGGGACTGTTCTAAACACGGGAAAAATGTGCCACTTTACAGGCATACTATAGACACCCCCCAGGTACAAAATTTAAAGGAATATTTCACTTTTATTGTTTCACTTTAAGCATTATTAAAATCACTGCTCCCGAAAAAATGGCCGTTTTGTCCCAACCTGTGTCCTGTGTTTTTAAAATGTTTTACTCTTTTTTTGTGAAATGGTAGGGGTACAATGTACCCCATTACCAATTCACATGGGGGGGCCGGGATCTGGGGGTCCCCTTTGTTAAAGGGGGCTTCCAGATTCCAATATGCCCCCGCCCGCATACCCCCACAACCACCAGGCAAGGGTTGTGGGGATGAGGCCCTTGTCCCCAACTACATGGGGACATCCTCCCCATGTTGAGGGCATGTGGCCTGGTACAGTTCAGGAGGGGGGAGCTCTCTCATCCCACCTCTTTTCCTGCGGCCTGCCAGGTTGCATGCTCGGAAAAGGGTCTGGTATGGATTTTTGGGGGGACCCCCACACCATTTTTTTTATTTTGGCGTGGGGTTCCCCTTAAAATCTATACCAGGCCTGAAGGGTCTGGTATGGATTTTGAGGGGGACCCCTATGCCATTTAAAAAAAAAAAAATTGGTGCAGGGTTCCCCTAATATCTATACCATACCTGAAGGGACTGGTATGGAATTTGGGGGGACCCCCAGACAATTTTTTTTTTAATATTGGTTTGGGGTTCCCCTTAATATTCATACCAGACCCAAAGGGCCTGGTAATGGACTGGGGGGGGGGAACTCATGGCGTTTTTTTCTATTACTTTTAGTAGTTTTAATTGACTTTTATTCCTTTAGAAATGTCATTTTGCACAGGGACTGTCCTAAACACGGGAAAAATGCGCCACTTTACAGGCATACTATAGACACCACCCAGGTACGAAATTTAAAGGAATATTTCACTTTTATTGATTCACTTTAAGAATTATTAAAAGCACTTCCTACGAAAAAACTGCCTTTTTTAAAACTTTTTTTTGCATTGATACATGTCCCCTGGGGCAGGACCCAGGTCCCCAAACACTTTTTATGACAACAACTTGCACATTAACCTTTAAAATGAGCACTTTTGATTTTTCACATTTGCGTCCTATAGACTTTAACAGTGTTTGCGCTTTCAAACAAATTTTTTGCCTGTTCGCATGTTCTGCTGCGAACCGAACCGGGGGGTGTTCGGCTCATCCCTACATTGGACAGTCCTTTAGGTCCAAAAAATGTAGGAGCAATAGGGATACTTTTTCATGAGTGCCTTTGAATAGGGAGGGTTTTTTCAGTGATAGCACAATTCTTATACCCCCTCATATACTCCCTCTAATGCCCCGTACACACGAGCGGTTTTCCCGTCGGAAAAAAAAAAACAATGGTTTTCCCGATGGAATTCCTCTCAAGCCTGCCTTGCATACACACGGTCACACAAAAGTCCCGTGAACTTTTGACTGGCAAGAAAGCGGTGACGTAAAAGACTACGACGAGCCGACAAAATTAAGTTCTATGCTTTCGAGCATGCGTCAAATTGTTTCCGAGCATGTGTGCTTTTTTTCCCGTTAGAAAAGCATACAGACGAACGTTTTTTTCCGCTAGGATTTTTTCCTGACTTGAAAAAAGAGATCCTGCTCTCTTTTTTTTTCCAGCAGTTTTCCTGTTGGAAAAAGTCTGATGGAGCATACACATGCTCATCAGAGTTTTTCCAACAGGAAAACTGGTCGTGTGTACGGGGTATTAGACCCCTTTCACACTGTTTAAGCGACACTTTTTGGTCGCTAGCGGGACGCTTTTAAATAAGGGGTTAAAATTGCCCGCTGTATTTAGCACTCCCAAAATGCCCACCCATTGGAATGAATGGGCGGCGCTTCCGAAACGCTGCCCATTCATTCCAATGGGCAGGGCATTTTGGGAGTGCTAAATACTGCGTTCCCAACCCACCCTAAAGATGCTGCTTGCTCGAATTTTTGGAACGTCCCGCAAGCGCACCGCCCCAGTGTCACACTTGAATTAATGTGAGGCGTTTTTCAGGCGCTTAGCAGAAGCTATTTCCAGCGCTAAAGCGACTGAAAACCGCCCCAGTGTGAAAGGGGTATCATTGCTGCAGTGCAGATAGAGACAGACAGACTGATAGGATTTTTTTTAATGCACCCCTCCCTATAAAGCCTCATACACACGATCGGATTTTCCGACGGGAATTGTGTGATGACAGGCTGCTGTTGAAATATCCAACAGTTTGTACGCTCCATCGGACAATTGTTGTCAGATTTTCCGCCAACAAATGTTGGATAGCATGCTTTAAAATTTTCCGACAACAATTGTGTGTTGTCGGATTATCCGATCGTTTGTACAGAAGTCCATCGGACAAAACTCCAAAGTACAAACACGCATTCTCAGAAGCAATGCTAACCATAACACAACATTAGCAGAAGATGCCCAAAGGGTGGCGCTAAAGAGCTGAAAAAACACGTATTTTCGTGTTTGTTGGCCGTCAATTCTTTGCCGTTTGTATGCAAGACAAGTTCATGGCCAACGCCCTTCGGACAAAAGTCCTACGGTTTGTCCGCAGAAAATCCGATCATGTGTACCAGGCTTAAGAGAAAACACACATATCCAACAACTCAACCTAATAAAGTCCTAACATTCTTTAGGCGTTGTCCCTAGGTTTCTGCATGCACACCTTGTTTGAATTATTATTACCAATAGGAGGGACAAATTATTCGGATATAAGACCCAGTTCACATCTATACAGTTTGCATATTGAAGGTGCATTTTGCGTTTTTCAATACACATTTTTGATCCATTGAAGTCTATGGAACTAAAAACCAGAAAAAAGTCCCTGGCCCTTTCCATAAAATGCATTGATGTGAATGTGACCCATAGGGAACCATTTTAAATGGACTGTAGAGTGCCTAAGGCCTGGTTCATACCTATGCATTTTTAGTGCATTTTTAGTTTTGCAGAAACACACTACAGTCCATTTACCAATGTTTCCCATGGATTTAGGCTGGAGTCACATCTATGCATTTTTTAGTGCTTTTTGCATTTTGCAGATTTGCACTACAGAACATATTCCATAGGAAACCAAGTTATATGGACTGTAGTGCAAATCTGCAAAATGCAAAAAGCGCTAAAAATGCATAGGTGTGAATCTAGCCTTAAGCCCTGTACACGCGATAGGTTTAACCGATGAAAACAGTCCGATGGACTTTTTTCATCGGACAAACCGATCGTGTATGGGCCCCATCGGTCTTTTTTCCATTGGTGTTTAAAAATAGAACATGTTTTAAATTTATCCGATGGTTAAAAAACCGATAGCAAATTACTATTGTCTGTGGGGAACTTCATCGGATAAAAAACCCACGCATGCTCAGAATCAAGTCGACGCATGCTCAGAAGCATTGAACTTTATTGTTCTCGGCTCATCGGAGTGTTTTACGTCACTGCGTTTGGAACGGTCGGCTTCATCGGTTTTCCGATGGAAAAATCCATCGGTTAAAAATCCATGGTAAATCCGATCGTGTGTACAGGGCTTTAGTTCACATCTGTGCATTTTATGGAAAAGGCCAGGGATTTTCATCTCGTTTTTGGTTCCATAGATTTCAATGGTTTAAAAGCGTGTATTGAAAAACGCAAAATGCACCTGCAATATGCAAACTGCATAAAGCTCGATTCACACCTATGCATGTTGCTTTTGAGCGTTTCTGCAGTGATTTTTGTGGTGCTTGCCCATCAACCTGGCATAACCCGGCCTTCATATGTTTTAACTTGCCCCGCTAAGACGTGTACTTTATTGCTAAAATCACCGTGTGGCATGTGTCATAGTCATTGTGCAGGCGCCGTGTAGAGCTGACTCTCAGCTCTATATCTTTGGCTATTTTCAGCGGCTCCATTGAGGTTCGTACTGCGCAAGCTCCGCGCCTGCGCAGTACAGGGGTGTCCTTATCTGCCAGGGGGACCTTTTTCGGCAGGACACCGGCTAAAAGAAAATCGAGAAAAAAAAACAGCGTGGGGTCCCCCTCCAGGTCCATACCAGGCCCTTGGGTCTAGTATGGATTCGGAAGGGACCCCCCCACACCAAAATAAAAAAAAATGGCGTGGGGGTCCCCCAAAATCCATACCAGACCCTTATCCGAGCATGCAGCCCAGCAGGTCAGGAAAGGGAGGGGACGAGTGAGTGCCCCCCCCCTTGAACCATACCAGGCCGCATGCCCTCAACATGGGGGATGGGTGCTTTTGGGCAGGGGGGCTCTGCGCCCCCCACCCCAAAGCACCTTGCCCCCATATTGATGGTGGTTGTCGGGGTCTGCGGGCGGGGGGCTTATCGGAATCTGGAAGCCCCCTTTAACAAGGGGACCCCAGATCCCGCCCCCCCTATGTGAATAAGTATGGGGTGCATTGTACCCCTACCCATTCACAAAAAAAAAGTAGTGTAGTGTTAATAAATACAGTAAACCGTTTTTGACAAGTCTTTTTATTAAAAATCTTCTTCTCCGCTTCTTCCTCTATCTTCTCCCGCTTCTTCATCCTCCGGTCTTCTCCTCCCCCTGCTTCTTCTTCCGCTGTTCTTCTGTCTTCTTTGTCCGGTGTTCTTCTTTCTCTGCCGCCGCTCCCGCTGCCGCTCCTCCTCTGATGCTGCGTCCCGCTGATCTGTCGGCCCCCATGTCCTGCATTACTTAAATAACGGCGGGGGCGTAGCAATCGGATTACGTCATCCGGTGTCCACGCCCCTTGTGACGTCACGGACCCATCATGCCCCGGGTGGTGACGTCACAAGAAGATGAAGATGCGGGAGAAGATAGAGGAAGAAGCGGAGAAGAAGATTTTTAATAAAAGACTTACTGTATTTATTAACACTACACTACTTACAATGTACCCTATACTCATTCACATAGGGGGGTGGGATCAGGGGGCCCCCTTGTTAAAGGGGATTCCAGATTCCGATAAGCCCCCCGCCCGCAGACCCTGACAACCACCGGGCAAGGGTTGTTGGGAAGAGGCCCTTGTCCCCATCAACATGTGGGCAAGGTGCTTTGGGGTGGGGGGCGCAGAGCCCCTCCTGCCCCAAAGCACCCATACCCCCATGTTGAGGGCATGCGGCCTGGTATGGTTCAGGAGGGGTGGGGGGCGCTCGCTCGTCCCCTCCCTTTCCTGACCTGCCGGGCTGAATGCTCGGATAAGGGTCTGGTATGGATTTTGGGGGTCAAAAAAACGCATTAGTGTGAATCGAGCCTAAGAGGCCATTGTTTAATTAACATGTTTATTATTTTTAAACTAAAAAAAAAACAAAACAGACTTTAGTATCCCTTTAAGCTTGAGTTGCGAACGCAGACATCACACGTGATTCACACTGCATTGCTAAGCAGATCACATGCGATGTCTGTGCAATGCAAATTCAGCCATACAGTTTGTATGGCTGAACTCGCATTGGATTCGCATGAAAATGCTGCAGGGACCTTTTTATCCCGCGCACTAGAATCTGATCGCGTGTTTACACCCATGCAAACCGTTTCATGTCTGAATTTGCAGTTCTCACTGCACTCTGCGAACTGATCTGGGGGTGTCATTAGCTTTGTATTGACACCCGCAGCGGTTCGCATAGGGCACTGTGAACTGCCTGCGAGGGAAATGCGATGCAGGAACCGGCACTGGAATAGCGCTGGTTCCTGCATCGCAATAGTGTGAACCGGGGCTAAAGGTGAAACAAAAGTGAAGGCAAAACCTTGCCTGGACCCGTCTATGTAATGCAAAGGCTTTCTTGGTCATTTGTACTTGTCTAAAGTGCAATACCCAATGTAAAAATTGGTAAACCCAAGAAACTTCCCAAGAAATGATAATTGCCGGGTAGAAGAAACGAGTTGAGGACAGCGTACGGTGAGACAGTAAATATTTATAATGTTGTAAAAGTGGGCAGTTTTGGGAGCCGAGTATAAATATATATATATAATATATATATATATATATATATATATATATATATATATATATATATATATTTGTGTGCTGAAACTTTCACAAATAGGAGTGAAGAAAAGCGTGTTTTCCCCAGGAGCGCGGCTCTGAAATTCCAGCCTTTAATGATTTGGAAAGAAACATATTTCAGCACTACTGCAATACAAGCACATTGGAGTTATAGTCGGAGGCTCTGGCAGGTCTCCGAACAGAAGACCTCGGGGAAAGATTGTGTGTAGTCAGACCCACTCATAACCCTCCCCAAGGCAGAGTGTTAACAGCGCCTGAGCATTGTTAGGGTCAGCTGATACCATGTATTACATCACCAAAAAATGTACCAAAGCAGCTACTGAGGGATTACACTCAGACATTTGATAGCTCCTGTAATGTTACTTGTTCTTTTTACCGGAATGTGCTGGGAAATAAGTAACAAGTGAACCATTGACTATCGGAATTTTTCTTTTTTAAAGTTTACCAATTCCCAGAGATCAGTAGAGATGGCTTTAGATATGGTATAAGTCCAGTATATGCGGAAATCACTAAATCTGTCCCTTGTACTCTTGGGTATTCCAGTGGATCACATTATACATTCTTCAATCTTGTTAATAGTGGGGATTACTTGTACTAGGCCCCGCTTTATATAATACTCTTGTAGCGGGGTCCTAAATTTAGGGGAAGTGTTTGAGTGGTAGTTATGCTCAAACACCCCAATTGTCAGGATTCTATCAACCATTTTTGTCCGCAGGGAGAGTATCAGTGTGCAGTTCCCTGTGGCCTGCAGGTGGCGCTGCCATGAGAGGCCAGAGTTGATCCGCTGATACAGTGCTGTGCCTTGTGTGTCCCCTCTCAGCAGCCATATGGTGGGTGTGGCAGGCCTGCTGTGCATGTTGGGAGAGGATATAAAAGGGGCAGACGCTGCCTGTTTGGGGTTCTGTCGTGGTCGGGGGTCCTACTCCAGGGAGTGTGCTCCTGTCCGCCCTGGGCACCTTTAGCCCAGGGGCGGAGGTCGGTGAATCAGTCCCAGGCACCTTTAGCCCTGGGGCTGCAGCAAAGGCCTTGGGCCCAGCACCTTCGGCTGGGGCCCATCAAGGATCGAGGAATCCCAGGGTGCCGACTTGAGAGGGGACCCGCATCTTAGACGAGGAGGCCGGGGGAGGAACCGTTCCGAGGGACCGGTGAGAAGTCACGGTGAAGGAAGGGACCCGGTAACTCTCTGGAGGGATGTCTTCTCCTTAACAGAGGTCAAGTTTTAAGAAGGAACCAAGTTCACCAGGTCTGTGGCAGAGACTGCGGTTGGGTTAGTGCACCATTCTGGCTGCTAGTCCCTATCTGGGGAGACTATCCAAATGGGCTGAGTCTGCTTGAGAATTTGAGCAGTGAAGTGTTTTACGTTTGTGCCTGGACCTCTCCCACACTTTATTTTGTCCTGTTCTTACTCCAACCTTTTCTATCAGAGACTGTGCTTTAAGAAGAGAAATAAACTCTACGTTGGAGTTACAGCTGGTGTGGACCTTGAAGTTATTGAGGGAAATAGAGACTGATCTTTATTAACCATAGAGGTGAGAATCGTTCTCTGGAGGATTCTGGCTTTCTGGCTGTGGAGACCCACCAACAACACCGCTCAACCTCTTCACATAGGAGGGTACGGCTTGTGGCGTGGTGTGTCCTCTCTCCCTGCGAGAAGCCAAAGGCAGGTGAAAGGGGGTGAGTGCGCTATACACTATATTACCAAAAGTATTGGTACATCTGGATGGCTTTGTACGTTGTGGTTAGTATTTTGAATTTTATTTGTTGGGCAATCAGAAACCAGTGGAGGGATTGGCGAAGAGGGGTAGCAGCAGGGCCGGCCCTATGATGGGACCGGGTGGTACCATGGTACCAGGTGGCACTGTTAGGGAGGCGGCAAACTGACGCCCGCCAGCCAGCCCGCTCTGCTGCCTGTGAGGAGCCCGGCGCCGCTGAGGACACTCACAGGCGGGGGGGCAGTCAGCAAGTGAGCAGGCATGGGCAGGCGCCGCTCCCTGTGAGGAGCCCGGTGTACCGGCGCTGCTGCCTGTGAGGACACTCACAGGCGGGGGGAGGGGGCAGTCAGCGAGTGAGCACTGCAGACACCGCTCCCTGTGAGGAGCCCGGCGCCGCTGCTGCTGGTGACAGGGGCGGGCAGAGCATGCGCAGCATGGGGGGGTTGGGTTGGAAGGCAGTCAGCGAGTGAGCGGACAGCGGAGCAGAGAGATGATGTCATCTCTCCCCGCCTGCATCACCACAGTTTCACCCTCACTGTGCTGCCATTATATCATCTCTCTGCTGCCTGCCTTCACTCTGGGACACAGCAAGTGACAACCCGCAACGTGTGACAGGTGACGTCGTGACAATCCGCAACGTGTGGCAAGTGACAATACGCACCGTGTGGCAGGTGACGCTTGGCAAGTGACAATCTGCAACGTGTGGCACGGGACTATCCGCAACGTGTGGCAAGTGACAATACGCAACGTGTGGCAGGTGACACTTGGCAAGTGACAATCTGCAACGTGTGGCACGGGACTATCCGCAACGTGTGGCAGGTGACGTTGTGGCAAGTGACAATACACAACGTGTGGCAGCTGACGCCGTGGCAAGTGACAATCCGCAACGTGTGGCACGGGACTATCCGCAATGTGTGGCAGATGACGTTGTGGCAAGTGACAATCCGCAACGTGTGGCAGGTGACGTTGTGGCAAGTGACAATGTGCAACGTGTGGCAGGTGACGTTGTGGCATGTGACGTGGCAAGAGACAACCCGCAACATGTGGCAGATGACAATCCGCAACGTGTGGCAGGTGACGTGGCAAGTGACAATCCGCAACGTGTGGCAAGTGGCAACCCGCAACGTGTGGCAGGTGACGTAAGTGACCATGCGCAAAATGTGGCAGCCGACAATCCGCAACGTGTGGCAGGTGACAACCCGCAACGTGTGGCAGGTGACAACCCGCATCTGGTGGTGGAGTCCGAAGCAAAACTGTAAGTACAAACACACATCACAAGTTGTATGAGACATGAGAGCCTCTGAGCCTTGCCCAGCCCTGATTAACCACTTAAGGACCGGAAGGATTTGCCCACTTAAAGCGGTTGTATGGCTTTGTTTTTTTTGTTTTTTTAAATAACAAACATGTTATACTTACCTCCACTGTGCAGTGGGTTTGGAAAAGAGTGGCCCCGATTCTCTGGTCCCTCGGCGGCTGTCTTGGCTCCTCCCTGCATCAGCTGACCCCCTTCTGGGAAGCACTCTCCCAAGGGGGTTAGCTTGCGGGCGCGCTCCCTGTTATACACGCTGCGTCCATAGACACAATGTGTATGACTCATTCCCGCCCCCCCCCAGGGCCGGGTCATTGGATGTGATTGACAGCAGCGCGAGCCAATGGCTGCACTGCTATCAATCTAGCCAATTAACTGCCAGACTCCGTGGAGAAGAGGACGCCGGGGGACGCGCACAGCAAGTGAACGGGCTCAGGTAAGTAAAACAGGGGGGCTGGGGGGCAGTCATTGCCAGTTTTTTTTTCACCTTAATGCATAGGATGCATTAAGGTGAAAAACCACGAACCTTTACAAACCCTTTAATGACCAGGCCATTTTTTGCAATACGGCACTGTGTCGCTTTAACTGACAATTGCGCGGTAATGCGACACTGTACCCAAATAAAATTGATGTCCTTTTTTTCCCACAAATAGAGCTTTCTTTTGGTGATATTTGATCACCTCTGCGGTTTTTATTTATTGCACTATAAACAACAAATGAGCAACAATTAAAAAAACAAACAAACAATATTTTTTACTTTTTGCTATAATAAATATCCAAAAAATTTATAAAAAAATAATTTCTTCATCAGTTTAGGCCAATATGTATTCTTCTACATATTTTTGGTACCAAAAAAAACACAATTAGCGTACACTGATTAGTTTGCGCAAAAGACATTGCGGCCGCCCGCCATGCACAGGTCCCTTTATACTCCTATATACATGTATAGAGCCCTGACAGGTCCTTTTATACACCTATATGCACGTATAGAGCCATGACAGGTCCTCTTTATACTCCTTTATACATGTATAGAGCCATGACAGGTCCTCTTTATTATCCTTGTATAGAGCCATGACAGGTCCTCTTTATACATGTATAGAGCCACGACAGGTCCTCTTTATTATCCTTTATACATGTATAGAGCCATGACAGGTCCTCTTTATACATGTATAGAGCCACGACAGGTCCTCTTTTTACTCCTATACATGTATAGAGCCATGACGGGTCCCCTTTAGTTATCATGATATAAAATAATGAATGTGGGGGGGGGGCAGCATTTCATTCTTGGTCCCAGGCAGCACAATGTCTTGGGCCAGCCCTGGGTAGCAGACACATTCATGATAGAACACGTGACCTAAAAGTTAATGAAGCCAAACACAGTCAGATAACTAGCATTTTTAAAAGGAGACCAGCTATGGAAGCCCCTTATACCTCTCCCAAGACAGATATACACGATATTGTGAAAAGTATTGGGACCCCTGCCTTTACACGCACATGAACTTTAATCCCAGTCTTAGTCTGTAGAGTTCAATATTGAGTTGGCCCACCCTTTGCAGCTATAACAGCTTCAACTCTTCTGGGAAGGCTGTCCACAAGGTTTAGGAGTGTGTCTATGGGAATGTTTGACCATTCTTCCAGAAGTGCATTTGTGAGGTCAGGCGCTGATGTTGGACGAGAAGGCCTCGCTTGCAGGCTAATTAATCCTAAAGGTGTTCTCTCGGGTTGAGGTTACGACTCTGTGCAGGCCAATCAAGTTCCTCCACCCTAAACTCTCTCATCCATGTCTTTATGGACCTTGCTTTGTGCACTGGTCCAAATCATTTGGTGGAGGGGGGATTATGGTGAAGGGTTGTTTTTCAGGGATTGTGCTTGGCCCCTTAGTTCCAGTGAAGGAAACTCTTAAAGCGGGTTGTATGAAAAAAAAAAAAAACACCTGTAAGCCGAAGGCATAATGAGCTATTATGCACCGCATACTAGCTTATTATGAAATACTTACCTTAGAACAAAGCGTCTGCACCACCTTCCGGTCACCGCGGAGGGAGCTGACATGTTCCCTCTGCGTTTCCTGCGGGTTCGCGGCTCCAATGCTGTGAGTGGCCAAAGCCGCGATGACGTCACTCCTGCGCATGCGCGCCGGAGTCCTCTTTCTGGCAAGGTAGAGCAGCATCCGCCAAGCCTTCAGAGTGAATGCGCCACTGACGTCAGCGGCTGCATGGAAGGTGAATATCTCCTAAACCGTACTGGTTTAGGAGATATTTATTTTACCTACAGGTAAGCCTTATTATAGGCTTACCCGTAGGTAAAAATGTGCAAGCAGGGTATACAACCGCTTTAAGGCATCAGCATACCAAGACATTTTGGACAATTTCATGCTCCCAACTTTGGGGGAACAGTTTGGAGATGGCCTCTTCCTGTTCCAACATGACTGCGCACCAGTGCACAAAGCAAGGTCCATAAAGACATGGATGAGCGAGTTTGGGGTGGAGGAACTTGACTGGCCTACATAGAGTCCTGGCCTCAACCTGATATTTAGAGCACAGACTGCAAGCCAGGCCTTCTCGTCCAACATCAGTGTTTGACCTCACGAATGCACTTCTGGAAGAATGGTCAAACATTCCCATAGACACACTCCTAAACCTTGTGGACAGCCTTCCCAGAAGAGTTGAAGCTGTTATAGCTACAATTTAGGGTGGGCCAACTCAATATTGAACCCTACAGACTAAGACTGGGATGACATTAAAGTTCATGTGCGTGTAAAGGCAGACTTCCCAATACTTTTGGTAATAGTGTGTATATCTGTTCAGCTGCCGTATACAAAATACTTTGAGATCAGAAAAGTACATTCATCTTAAAGTGGTTGTAAACCGCTGGAAACCCCCCCCCCCCCCCCCCCTGCAAGATAAAGGCATAATGTAAATCACATGCTATCACATTATAAAATACTCACCTTAGAATGAAGCCCTCTCAGTGGCACCCAGTCACCGCTGAGGGGGCTGACATCTTCTCTCGTCCTTTCTTTCGGGAGGGAAGGATCTATTGTTGCTGGGGGGAGTTGAGATGCTGATGGTCAATTGTTGCTAGGAGCGATCTACTGTTGAGGAGAGGGTCTAATGTTGCTGGCTGCTGGAGGGTCTACTAATGCTGGCTGCTGGGAGATCTATTGTTTCTGGTGGGGTCTGTTGTTCCTGGGGTTGTTATTGTTGGGGTGTTTATTATAGTGGGGGGATCTATTTTTGCTTTGGGGGGGGGGGGGGGGTTATTCTTGCTGGCTGCATGGCATCCATTTACTGCTTTTCTTATTATAATGGCCACATTCCATAGAGATTACTTAGACCACAAAATTATACTTTGTTCTGTTTTATCTAAAAGAGGTGGTACTAGGTGGTAGGTATGGGGTGGAAACAAGGGGCGGTGCTTGGAGGTGGGTAGGGGGTGGATACAAGGGGTGACCTAGGAGAGGGGTGTTCCTGTACCTATTCTCTGAGAAAAAAAGCCCTGACTACACTAATCCCCCAAAAAACTAACACTAGCAATCTAGCAAGGCTAGGGGATGCTACACTTCAATTTGTTAGTGTATCTAAATCTGTTAATACATTTTTTTTATTTTTTATTTTGTTTCAATATATTTTTATTGAAAGAATAGCAAACAAAAAAAAACATTCACTGGGTCATAGAAGCACATCATTAACATCATATAGCAATCATTTTTCAGTAAGTCTGAAATATATAAAAACAAATAAGAAAACAGAACAAAGTATAATTTTGTTGATATATGTCCCTTAGGGTGGGACCTGGGGCCCATACCCATTTTAAAGCCAATAACTAGAAGATAAGCCAGCCAAGTGGGGACTAGGGATGAGCCGAACACCCCCCTGTTTGGTTTGCACCAGAACCTGCGAACAGCCAGAATGTTCGCGTGAACTTTAGAACCCTATTAAATACAATGTGCTAATTATAAGGGCTAATATGCAAGTTATTGTCAAAAAAAAAAGTTTTAAAAACGGCCATTTTTTCGGGAGCAGTGATTTTAATAATGCTTAAAGTGAAACAATAAAAGTGAAATATTCCTTTAAATTTCATACCTAGGGGGTGTGTATAGTATGCCTGTAAAGTTGCGCTTGTTTCCCGTGCTTAGAACTGTCCCTGCACAAAGTGTAATTTCTGAAGGAAAAAAAGTCATTTAAAACTCACTCTCGGCTATAATGAATTGTCGGCTCCCGGCAATACATAGAAAAGTCATTGATAAAGGAAAAAAAAAGCGTGGGGGTCCCCCCAAATTCAATTACCAGGCCCTTCAGGTCTGGTATGGATATTAAGGGGAACCCTGCCGCAAATTGAAAAAAAAAATGTGTGGAGTTCCCCCAAATATCCATACCAGGCCCATCAGGTCTGGTATGGATTTTAAGGGGAACTCCACCCCAAATAAAAAAAAAATGGCGTGGAGTTCCCCCAAAAATCCATACCAGACCCTTTATCCGAGCACGCAACCTGGCAGGCCGCATGAAAAGAGGGGGGGATGAGAGATCGTCCCCCCTCCTGAACCGTACCAGGCCACATGCCCTCAACATGGGGAGGATGTCCCCATGTTGATGGGGACAAGGGCCTCATTCCCACAACCCTTGCCTGGTGGTTGTGGGGGTCTGCAGGCAGGGGGCTTATCGGAATCTGGAAGACCCCTTTAACAAAGGGGACCCCCAGATCCCGCCCCCCCATGTGAATTGGTACCTACCATTTCACAAATAAAGTGTAATTTAAAAAAAAACACACACAGACACCTTGGAAAAGTCCTTTATTAAAAATAAAAAAATAAAAAATAAAAAAAACATTCCAGCGATGAAATCCAGTGTCCCACGGCGATCCGATGTCCAGCGCTGTCCACACAAAACGTCATTGGCTGAGCCTGAGCGAACCTGATGGGGAACTTCCTCCGCAGTGTATTAAATAAATAGACCCGCCCCTTCTAAAGTTCCCCATCAGGTCCGCTCAGCCAAAGACGTAGGTGTAAGGCTAAGCGGACCAGATGCGTAACGTGAGAAGGGGCGGGTCTATTCATTTATTACACAGTGGAGGAAGTTCCCCATCAGGTCCGCCCCCTCGTATGTCAGACCCCGCCTACGTCATTGGCTGAGCGGACCTGATGGGGAACTTCCTCCACTGTGTAATAAATGAATAGACCCGCCCCTTCTCACGTTTCGCACCTGGTCCGCTTAGCCTTAAAAAAACGTCAGTTTTTAAAACTTTTTTTTGCATTGATACATGTCCCCTGGGGCAGGACCCGGGTCCCCAAACACTTTTTATGACAATAACTTGCATATTAGCCTTTAAAATTAGCACTTTAGATTTATCCCATAGACTTTTCGAATTTGCCGCGAACACCCAAATTGTTCGCTGTTCGGCGAACAGGCAATGTTCGAGTCGAACATGAGTTTGACTCAAACTCAAAGCTCATCCCTAGTGGGGACTAGCAAAATTAACAAGTCAGTTCCCATAGACTGCAATGGTATGTTAGGCTCTTTGTTTGCCCCCCTGGACCGGGGGTGTTTGTCCCATCTCTAATTTAGTAGCATGCTGGATGATGTGCTTAGTTTTGGACAGGGGGTGGCTTATATTGTGCTAGCTGCATTTGGGTTGGTCTGGCATTGCTCAGGGACTTTGCTTTTTTCATGTGCCTTTTGGTGTGCGAAATGCATTAGGGTTGGTCTGAGCATTCTCAGGGACTTTGCTTTTTTTGCTGCTTTTTGTGTGTGAACTAAACTTGGAGGTTTCTGGGCATGCTCATAGAGCGTGTTTTTTGGGTTAGTAATTTAAAGGCCATCCTTAACATGTGTACCCTCTTTGAAGTTCATTCTCTACATTGGGTGATCTTGTGTTTTGTGTGTTTCATGGACTGTGCGTGTGTTTTCAATTGCCTCATTAGCACACAAACCTATATAAAGCTTGCAGATAGCATTCACTACCTTGCCCTGAAAAGAGGCAAGATTGTGTGTGTGTGGCCGGCCGGCATAAGAGTAAATTTTGGTGTCCTTATCGAGTTTGTAACACATGTATTTTTGCTTTGCTTTTTGTTTGTTATGTCTTTGCAAAACAGATGTTTGTTTTTACTTTTGGTTTATTGTATTTTTTAGGGTGGGGGATATTTTCTCCTGAAATATTTTTGATGTTGTTAATGTGTGTCGTTTGTTCACTTTGATTTAATTGTCTGTGCTGCATTATTTTGCAAAATCTTTCTCAAGATGTTGTGATTAATGTTTCAAATGTTTTTTTTTGCTTTCCTTGCTCTTTTCCAAGTCCTGTTTTGTTGACCAATAAAATTTGATGCAAATTTTGATGTTTGTTTTTTGTTATTTTCCATGCAACAAATTTCACATAGGGAAAGGGAGTCACCGCTCAAGGATGTTGGTTGCAAACCTCTCCACCAGATCTGAAGCCACGGGTGCTGGCAATGCATAGGATGATGAAAAATAAAGGAAGGATTTCTGGACAGCCGCACTCCAAACAACTTGTTGCTTTTATTGTAGATAAAAAACCACAGGATACATGCCACAGCAAACAGGGTCAAAACTGACACGTTTCACACTAAAGCTTAGTGCTTAGTCATAGCTTTGAGCTTAACTAGGCTGATTGGCATGTCAAAACAAAACAGGTGTGATTTGTCTAAAAGTTTCTTTACTGGTGCCTTCATGATAGCATATGCATGGATTGTGTGCTGCTATGGATAGTCACCAGGAAAGCAAAAATACAGAGCGGTAATTCAATTTTCCTTTTTACTGCAGTGGTTCTCAGCCTCAGTCCTCAAGTACCCCCAACAGGACATGTTTTGTGAATGTATCTTATCTAGAATTGCTGTCCAAAATACCAAGCCATTGACTGTGATTTAAAGCACATGTGCAAGATGAAGGAAAACCTGCAAACATGGCCTGTTGGGGGTACTTTAGAAGCACTGATTTAGAGCAATGCGCTAAAATCTAGCTCAAGGCAATACTATTATAATTGTGGGCATTTGAGGGAAACCAAGTGAGTGTTAGAACCCCTGCTTGTCTTTTTTAGGTTGGGCTTTGTGTCCCTTTTTCTTAAAATTGGCTTCACTTCCTGTCACACAGCCAAACAGGACGTGAAGCTAAAACCCTACCAATGTCTTTTCTTGGGGACACACAGATCAATCTAACTAGTAGGCTTGTGCAATTTGTTTCGTAACGAATCGAAATTCGTCCGAATTTAGCAACTTTCGGACATTCGGAAGCATTCAAATTTCCGTACAAAGCAATTACGAATAAAACCGAATCCAAAATAAATTATACCGCAAAATAGCGAATGCCCGAATGTCTTCGGCATAATTCGTTATGAAAAAAGTTACGAATGTACGAATCCATTCGAAGCACAATAACACTCACTCTGCTCTCTGCTTCTCCCTCACCATGCTGAACTCCCTCTCAAAATGGTGTACAGGGGGCGGAGACTATAGCCGCATGAAAAAACGAAAGTAAAATACGAGATTTCAAATCCATTCGAAGCACAATAACACTTTGCTCTGCTCTCTGCTTCTCCCTCACCATGCTGAACCCTCTCAAAATGGTGTACAGGGGCGGAGCCTATAGCCGCATGTAAAAAACGAAAGTAAAATACGAGATTTCGAATCGTTACAAATAACCGCTATGTATTTAGAAAAGTACAAATCCATTCGAAGCACATTAGGCATAATAGGCAGCGTCGTTGTGAGAGAGACACGGAAAATTACGAATCAACGAACCCAAAAAAAGTTACGAAAGTAGGAGTTGTGTCCAGAATCAACGAAAAACAACGTACTCTACCGAAAGTACGAATTATAAAGCAACAAAAAATTCAACGAAAAATGTCGCTTGCGAAAATACGAATTAGTCCGAACACGAAAAATCCCGTCTAGCAAAATTACGAATGATTACGAATCAACAGGACCGGAAAGAAACGAACCGAAACTAAACAAATTTTTCCGTTGTGCACAAGTCTACTAACTAGTGTCCCTATTAAGCAATTTGCACTCTAGCACTTTGTTGTGTACACCACAAATCATTAGGTAGTTTGGGGTTTAGTAAAGGAAAATCCACTCTGCAGTACAAGTGTAGTTGCTGAAAATCTGAGGGGAAGCACTGGTGATTTTAACATCCAATCATGGAGCAGCAAAGATGGTGTTTTTTATTTTCCTTTCATGTCCCCCTCGGATATCCAGCAAGTGCACTTAGTAGTGCAAAGTGGATTTGTCTTCAGTAAATAAACCCCAAAGTCCAAGATACCTAATAATTTGGGGTGTACACAGCAAAATGCTGGAGTGCAATTTACATAATGGGGAAACTATTTAGATTGACCTGTGTGTCCCCAAGGAAAGACATTGGTAGGGATTTAACCTCACTTCCTGTTTGGCTATGTGACAGGAAGTTAATAAATTTGAAGGAGAAAGTGGCAAAATTTGGGAGTTGTCTTCACCCTATCTGTCAGGAAACCAAAGAGAGACGCCCTGGGACTTTGTATGAGGTGGAAGAGATAGGCACATGTAAGGCAAGGAGAAATTGTGATGTAATCTATTTTATTCGTAACAGATATGTCTGTACATCAAAGGAGGAGACAACAATGAGTGTGTGTCACCAGGCATAGTGGCCGTGATGTACAGCAAAAGTACAGAACATAGATAAAAATCAAGCAACAATACATCCATATAACAATGATAAAAGGTAAATGTACATATACAGAAAGACCAGTGAGTAAATTGCACACAATATAAAAGTACATGAATACATGTGAGGTACACATAGTGTTGGCATATATGGTAATTGAAGTACAGTGGCACAGATACTGGGTGAATCAGATGGATGGGGCATCAGGTAAGCCCTACGCGTTTCGCGAGCTCTACTCGCTCATCAGGGGCAGATGCACAATCATCATATCTGTTATGAGGTAGAACAAATAATAAAGAGAATGACTATATGGCAACATTGTAGTGGAAGGTGTGGGGGATGGTGAGGGGGTCAAGCCAAAGGTTAACCTTGTACTCACCAAAGTCTGGACCAACAAATCCAAGCACCACGTACCAAAAAACGGCAGCAAACCCAAAGTGCGGCTCGGGAGCTGAGGGGGCAAGGCATACGAACAACGCCCCATGGGAAATCCGGATAGGCTGTGCGGTCTGTGGGAAATACCCAGACAGCAATTGCTGGGCACCCCAGAAAACCAACAGTGTGTCTGAAAAAAATTAGGAATATATCTAAAAACATGTATATAACACAAAACATGGCGGTTTGTAAATGATGCTGTATGTCAAAACGCGAATGCAAGAAAGGTCTAAAGGTAATGATAAGTACAAAAAAATCCATATAGTATGAATGTGGAGTGGCTATGCTGGATACATGGCGTGTGTTATGACCGAAAGCAATAAATAAACAATATGAAATTAACCAAGAAGGGGGGGGTAAGCTGCATAATCAAGGGCAGTCTAGACATAATGCGCATGTGAAATAGGTACAGTAAACCATATTATGTGTGTATGGCTATTGGGCTACAGCTGGGTCCAAGTGATATTTCACTATGGAACCCTGGTATTGTAGGCAAACCAAGTGTGGTACTGATATAATCCACAAACAAGGTGGATACAATGCGCATATATGGGGGAGGGTAGAAACGTAATGTCAATGAAAAACCCAATATGACTGAAACAGTCATGAGTGGGGAGGCTACCTTGTTGCAGAAATCTGAGGGAAACACAGCCATAGGGAGGTGTCCAGCACGCCAGATGGAAAGACCGCAAATGCTGGTCCAACCGCACAGCCATCCGGATATAAACCCGGGGCGAGTCCGATGGCTCCGACCCCAACATCATGTGCGGATGTGCGCAACCCAGCGTCATGAAGGCGCTGGTAGCATTACATCCGGGATGTCCCACACAGCCCGCAGCGGCGGCGTCAGAGACGCCGCATCAGCGGGCGTGAAAAAGACATGATGCCGTTGCGTGGGTGGCCCCGCCCATCCCGAGGGATGGGCGGGGACAGCAGGAGGTCAGTGAAACCTCCCTTTCACGCAACGCAGCCCCCGAGCCAAAAACCGAAAATGCCAGCGCCCGTGGAAACAGGGAGGAGAGGACAAGTGGCCCTGACCTAGGACATGTGACCCTGATTTAAGCCTGCATCTCATCCCTACCTTGAACCTCCATCCTGTATCCTGCTTGACCCGATCCAACCTGATCCCTACCTTGATCTCATCCTGCATTTGTCTCCCCGGTTACCCAGATCCCTGCTCTGCAGCCAAACCATCCATCCCCTCCCTGTTCCTGCTTTATTCCCATCCTTACCCATGCCTTGTGTATGACCTTGGCCTGGCTTTTTACTACGATTCCGGTATCTCCCTTACTTGTATATACCGGTATCTCCCTTACTTGTATATACATTGTTTATAGTCACTGTTATTTGTTGATTTATTGCACTGTTCTATTGGAGGTGGTTGTATGTTGTCTATTCACTAAAATAAATTGTTGTATTTTCACCTACACCCGTTTGGTCTCCTCCATGCAGTCACACAGTCTGATCTACTAAACCTCTCTGACAGTATACCAGGGCCACACCTGATCAGACGTGACTTCATTAAGGAACCATCCTGTTATTGTGTTCGGCGGATATGGATTACAATGAGATCTTTTACTATTCTCTGCCGGTGGCAGAGGATGGCAAACATTGTTGCCAGGTTTTAGAGGGTTGGACTATTGACCAGCTAATGGAAACTATCCGATCAGCTAATTTTTGGGTGGATCAGGGTTAGTTGCAGCCTAAGGATGTTCTGCCGTTAACACGGTTATGTGTGGAACTAGCCCTGTCGTTTGTTCCTAAGGGAAGTGATGACTTCTCTCCCCCTTTCAATGGTGACCAAGTTGAATTCCTAATATGCTTGTTAGAGGACGATCCAGCTTCTTTTTATGAGCATTATTGTGTGAGGTCAGTGCAATCTCTGATTAAAAGGCGTGAGTGCGGACTAGTTTTTGTTCAACCTGTGCTGCAGGCATGGTCAGATCTCCTCCTGAATTCAGCCGAGCCACAACATCCCGGCCCCACCATTAATCACCTGCCTTCCCAAGAATGTATCCGCCCATCACCTATGGCAACCCCAGCTACCGCCCAGTTTGCTCAGCCCCCCCGCCAAATATTACTACCCAGTCTCTACCTGTTGCACCTACCCTGCCTTCAATCCACCAGCTTCTTCCCTCCTATCTGTAGCCAATCCTCAACAACCTCATCCAGCCACTGTCCCTGTATCCCTGCCATATTCTTCCATTTGCTCGATTCCATCTTTTTCATATATTCCCCCCATTATTTGCAAACCTGCAGTGACTAAATCTAAGAAGAAACGGAAGTACTTCCCGACCCACACAATCCAACCAGTAATCCAACCTACCTCTCCACCCACCAACCTGCTCCAGCCTGCATTCATGCATTCATGCCAGTAGAACTTGATGACCCACCTAAATCTCACGCCCCAGTGCCCTTTACCCAGCCTGCAGCTCCAGAGCCAGCCTTCCAGCTTGCAGTTCCAGAGCCAGCCTTCCAGCTTGCAGTTCCAGAGCCAGCCTTCCAGCCTGCAGTTCCAGAGCCAGCCTTCCAGCCTGCAGCTCCAGAGCCAGCCTTCCAGCCTGCAGCTCCAGAGCCAGCCTTCCAGCCTGCAGCTCCAGAGCCAGCCTGCAGTTCCAGAGCCAACCTTCCAGCCTGCAGTTCCAGAGCCAGCCTTCGAGCCTGCAGTTCCAGAGCCAGTCTTCCAGCTTGCAGTTCCAGAGCCAGCCTTCCAGCCTGCAGTCCCAGAGCCAGCCTTCCAGCCTGCAGTCCCAGAGCCAGCCTTCAAGCCAGCCTTCCAGCCTGCAGTTCCAGAGCCAGCCTTTCAGCTTGCAGTCCCGGAGCCGGCCTTCCAGCCAGCGGTCCCGGAGCCGGCCTTCCAGCCTGCGGTCCCGGAGTCGGCCTTCCAGCCTACAGTTCCAGAGCCAGCCTTCCAGCCTGCAGTTCCAGGGCCGTCCTTCCAGCCTGCAGTTCCAGAGCCAGTTTGCCAACTGGAGGTCCCTGTGCCAGTTTGCCAGCCGGAGGTCCCTGTGCCAGTCTGCCAGCCGGAGGTCCCTGTGCCAGTCTGCCAGCCGGAGGTACCTGTGCCAGTCTGCCAGCCAGAGGTCCCTGTGCCAGTCTGCCAACCTGAGGTCCCTGTGCCAGTCTGCCAGCCTGAGGTTACTATGCCAGTCTACCAGCCTGAGGTTCCTGTGCCAGTCTGCCAGCCTGAGGTTCCTGTGCCAGTTTACCAGTCTGAGGTCCCTATGCCGGTCTGCCAGCCTGAGGTTCCTGTGCCTTTTGCCCAACCTGAAGCTCCTGTGCCAATTTGCCAGCATGAATTTTCGGTGCTGGTCTGCCAGCCTGAATTTTCTGTACCGGTCTGCCAGTCTGAAGTTCTTGTGCCAGCCTGCCAGCCTGAAGTTCTTGTGCCAGCCTGAAGTTCTTGTGCCAGCCTGCCAGCCTGAAGTTCTTGTACCAGCCTGCCAGCCTGAAGTCCCCGTACCAGCCTGCCAGCCTGAAGTTCCCGTGCCAGTTTGCCAGCCAGAAGTTCCTGAGCCAGTGTTCCAGCCTGATGTTCCGTGGCCGGCCTTCCAACTAGAGGTCCTGATGCCAGTGTCTGTGCCGGAAGATTCAGTGCCTGTGTCCTCGCCTGAAGATCCGGTGCCCGTTTCCCAGCTTGAGGTTGTGGTGCCCATTTCCTGGCCTAAGGTTGTGGTGCCCGTTTCCCGGCCTGAGGTTGTGGTGCCCGTTTCCCAGCTTGTGGTTGTGATGCCCGCTTCCCGGCTTGAGGTTGTGGTGCCCATTTCCCGGCTTGAGGTTGTGGTGCCCGTTTCCCGGCTTGAGGTTGTGGTGCCGTTTCCCAGCTTGAGGTTGTGGTGCCCACTTCCCAGCTTGAGGTTGTTGTGCCCGTTTCCCAGCCTGAAGTTATGGTGCCCGTTTCCTGGCCTGAGGAGCCTGCTGCCCAACCTGATGTGCCACTGTTTGCTGCCCAGCCTAATGTGCCACCGCCTGCTGCCCAGCTCGATGACCCGGAGCCTGCTGCCCAGCTTGATGACCCGGAGCCTGCTGCCCAGCTTGATGACCCGGAGCCTGCTGCCCAGCTCGATGACCCGGGGCCTGCTGTCCAGCTCGATGACCCGGGGCCTGCTGCCCAGCTCGATGACACGGGGCCTGCTGCCCAGCTCGATGACACGGGGCCTGCTGCCCAGCTCCATGACACGGGGCCTGCTGCCCAGTTCAATGACACAGGGCCTGCTGCCCAGCTCGATGACCCGGAGCCTGCTGCCCAGCTCGATGACCCGGAGCCTGCTGCCCAGCTCGATGACCCGGAGCCTGCTGCCCAGTTCGATGACCCGGAGCCTGCTGCCCAGCTCGATGATCCGGAGCCTACTGCCCTGCCCGATGTGTTCCTGCCTGCTGCCCAGCTCGATGACCCGGAGCCTGCTGCCCAGCTTGATGACCAGGAGCCTGCTGCCCAGCTCGATGACCCGGAGCCTGCTGCCCAGCTCGATGATCCGGAGCCTGCTGCCCAGCCTGATGTGTTCCTGCCTGCTGCCCAGCCCGATGACCCGGGGCCTGCTGCCCAGCTCGATGACCCGGGGCCTCCTGCCCAGCTCGATGACCCGGAGCCTGCTGTCCAGCTCGATGACCCGGAGCCTGCTGTCCAGCTCGATGACCCAGAGCCTGCTGCCCAGCTCGATGACCCAGAGCCTGCTGCCCGGCCTGGTGTGCCCCTGTCTGCTGCCCAGCTTGATGTGACTGTTTGCCCGGATGTGACTTTGCCTATTATCCAGCTTGTTACCATGAACTTTCCCTGGCAACAGTTAGTTGGAGCGTCCGGAGGCCGCTCCTTTGAGGGGGGGGTACTGTCAGGAAAGGTTCCATCCGCTGGTGATATTTATTATTTATCTTGCAGTACTGTGGTCCACCAGCAGGTGTCTCCTGGCAGTTTGGAACTGTCAGGAGAATCCTTCCCTGCTGGTGTTGTACTATCCTTTGGACACAGTACTGGTTTCCACCAGCGGATGGATCCTTGCAGTGTGGAGCAAATTGCCCTTCCTCCGTTCAGCTGTGACCTGAAGCCAATTAGCCTTACCATAAATACCTGGCAAGCACAAGCACTCCTTGCCCTGCTATCTCTCTCCCTGACCTAGGACCTGTGACCCTGATTTAAGCCTGCATCTCATCCCTACCTTGAACCTCCATCCTGTATCCTGCTTGACCCGATCCAACCTGATCCCTACCTTGAGCTCATCCTGCATTTGTCTCCCCGGTTACCCAGATCCCTGCTCTGCAGCCAACCCATCCATCCCCTCCCTGTTCCTGCTTTATTCCCATCCTTACCCAGCTGCTTGATCCCCTTGTGTATGACCTCGGCCTGGCTTTTTACTACTATTCCGGTATCTCCCTTACTTGTATATACATTGTTTATAGTCACTGTTATTTGTTGATTTATTGCACTGTGTTCTATTGGAGGTGGTTGTATGTTGTCTATTCACTACAATAAATTGTTATATTTTCACCTACACCCATTTGGTCTCCTCCATGCAGTCACACAGTCTGCAGACATCCCCAAAAACTGACCAGACTTCTAATCCCTCTGCACTCTATCCCCAAGCAAAAATAAGAAAGGATTTAATTTAGTTTAACTTTGCATAGACAAATTCCTAAGTACAACTGTGATGCATGTCAATGGCCCATTTAGACCCTGTTGAAAAGAAAACACCAGTTGCCTTTCACTAGAAACATTTGTTAGTCCAGTCCTGGAAATCTGCATCTGCTTTACTATTAATTTCCATAAAAAGTGAGTTCCTGCAGCTAGATGCGCCAAATTCTTGTAGATGCGCGATCGCCATGTATATGAGATGCGCAACTTCTGTGTGCGCACAGGTATGCGCATATGTGGTTCTCGAAAAGCGGTGGCCAGCACACAGGAATGACATCACGCCCCTACAGGAAGTTGCTTGTACTGCTGCTAAGTTCTCTGAGGAAGAGATGATCCTTATTTGCAAATGAAAAAAAAAAATGTTTTTAACATGGGGTGGTGTTTGTGTGGGTCCCTTACACACATTCATACATATTAGGGCCAATTTAGACAGGATCCAATTTACAGCATGTTTTTAGATTGTGGGAGGAAACCGGAGTACCTGGAGGAAACCTATGCAGACACAGGGAGAACATGCAAACTCCAGGCAGATGATATCACGGCCAGGATTCGAACCAGCGACCCTTTTTCCTGCTAGGTGAGTGTGCTAACCACTACATCACTGTGCTGCACAAATATGTATCTAGAGATGTAGGTTCTTGTGTCCACTTGTGAAAATACAAGTGGGTCATGGCACATCTACATTCCAAATTTGGCACTTAAGATGGTCATGCACTATGCAATCTGATTGGCCAATCTCTGTACAACTCGAGATTTCGGCAAAATAGGTAATAGGAATACGCACTTGAACAATTAATTCAAATTTTTGGAAATCAAACAGTCTAATTTTTATAATTTTTATATATATTTTTTTTAAACTCAAGTTTATTGAGGATTTTACATATGTAACAGGTAGTAAAACAAACATTGAATAATGTACAGTTATACAGGCAGCAGTCAAGTCATTACATCAATGGAGGGTCTACCTAGTGTTGGGAGTCAGCAAAGTGGAAGGTCATTCATGGGGGTATGCAGTTAGGGTGTTTAAGCCAGAGGTCCCAGTTCTTTTGGAATTTAGGGAGTTGTAAGTATGCTTTGGCATGCATAAATTCCATTAGGCAATGGTTGTTCAAGAGGGCAGTTATTTTCATGGTAGAGAGGGGGTTGGGAGATTTCCAAGTCTTGGCAATAGCCGAGCGCGTTGCAATGAATACATGGGAGACGATCGTGCGTGAAGAGCGAGGCCAAAGTTCCATGTCTAGGCCTAATAGTACCATTTGCGGTGTTAGGGGCACAGGGTCCGGTAGAATGGAAAGGAGGAGTTTGGAGAGCTTAGTCCACAATGTTGTGATGATTGGGCAGTCCCACCATATGTGAAGTGGGGTCCCTGGGGATCCACAGTCTCTCCAACAGAGATTGGTTAAGTTTGGGTAGATCCGGGCAAGTTTAGATGGCGTAAGGTACCAGTTGCGGAATAATTTTTGGACAGTTTGTTTCCCAGTGGAGGAGACATCTGGATATTTCTAGAGGTGCTTGTAATGAGCGATGCCATTGTTGGGGAGTGTAGGAACATTGTAGTTTTTGCTCCCATTGTAGCATCGTTAGTGACTTCGAAGTGGGGCCGGTGTCAGTAAGAAGTTTATAGCAAAAGGAGATTCCACGTTGCCGAAATGTTTTGAGGTTGAAGAATGTGGTTATATGCCATGGCAGTAAGTCATCAGTCCATTGTACTGTAGAGAGGATCGAGCGTATCCTGAGGTATATGAAAAAATCTTTGTGTCCAATGTGGTAATCGGTGTGGTAATAATTTTTATAATTTTTGTATCATTGTATATGGTCACCTTAAGGCTGGGTTCACACTGGTATGACACGACAGTCATACAACTTTCATCCTAATTTGCTCTGCGACATCAGTCCTACATTGATCCTACATTGGTCCGACATCCATCCGACTTTCATGAACAGGATACTACTTTGATCCGACTTTGTGCTAGTCTGACTTGTCCTTTGACCAATCAAAACAATCCCAGGGTGAGATAAATTCCTTTTACTGCTGCTGTAGACACCATGTCGGATGTCAAAAGTCGGATGGTTAGGACAAGGATCCTACTTTGATCCGACTTCAATGATATTCAATGGGCTGAAGTCGGATCAAAGTCGGACCAAAGTAGTACAGGGAGCATTTTCAAAGTCGGACCGACTTGTGTTGGACCAGTTAAGACGGCTCTCATAGGGAAACATTGATTTTCACACGTCATGCGACATGAGCTCCTAATGTCGGAGCGTTTGTCGGACCAGTGTGAACCCAGCCTTAAAGATCAAGATCTGAAAATATAAATGTATTGGGTTTAGAAACACTTTTCTGTTCTTTGTAATGTATTGAAAGATTTGTGTGAAAATAGAAAAAAAAAAAAAATTCAAAGATATATTAGAAGTAATAGGAATGAGATTAGCATCACAAGGGTTAATTAAGTGAGAACACCTACTAATTGCCTAACAAGACACATCCAATGAGATGGGCGTGCGCTATTATCAATGAGAAAACAGCAGTTACCCTGGCACCAGTTGCCGTTTACATATTTATTATTGCGTTGCGCGTATGCGTGCGCCGATTCGCACGCACAATCAATGATTTATCCGGCGCATCAATTAAGGTATGAACCGGCGCAGCGCATTGTTCTTAGTAAATCAGCCACATAGTGTACATAGTAGTGAGGGTGGGGATTCTATTTTTTTTTATATATATAATAAATAGGAAAAAGAGGTGAAATTAGGTATTGTAATTTTTATTCCATCGCAGGTCCCTGAGCATTTACAGTGTCATGTAACACTCAGTCTTTTTACAATCTCTTGATTGAATGAGGGAGTGTTACTCAATAAGTAATTATTTTCCCAAGTAGCTGAGTTTTGTTAACAAGTCTTCGGAGTCGGGATTTTCTGCAGTTGCAGTTAATTTGTTTTTACAGCGGCAGCTGTTGATCAATGCTTTGGACATTTGGAATGATGTAGCAGCTTGTGTTGGGTATCAGATATACATTATGAAATGCTCTCAATGAATACTTGCTTGTGGTTATTTGTATACAGGAATGTTATGCCTGTTCATTACATTCCTTTTGTATATGTTGGCCTGGCTCCTTCCTTGCTCTAGATCCACATACCTGCATGCCTGGCATACATGTCATTGATATTCCTGATAGATTATACCATATACAAAGAAAATAAAGCCACCCATAAACTGCATTCAGTTATACTGTAAAATCTATATCACAAAAGACAAAAAAAAAAAAAAAAAAACATGGCCTATGCTATGTTGGAATTTTCCTACTATATGATTCTACGAAGGATAATAACTAGTATTAACCCTTTTGTTGCCAACGCTGTTTTTTCTTCTTCTTTTTTTTGCACATATGTTTAACCACTTCGATACCGGGCACTTATTCCCCTTCCTGCCCAGACCAATTTTCAGCTTTCAGCACTCTCACAATTTGAATGTCAACTGCGCAGTCGTGCGACGCTGTACACAAACAACATTTTATTATTTTTTCCCACAAATAGAGCTTTCTTTTGGTGGTATTTGATCACCTCTGGGGTTTTTATTTTTTGCGCTACAAATAAAAAAGGGCCCAACATTTTTGAATCTGTCCGATCTGTCACTTTGTAAATAAGTACGTTTTCTCCTTCACTGAGGTGGCACTTATATGCAGCACTGATAGGCACTGATAGGCAGCACTGATAAGCAGCACGATGGGCACTGATAGATGGCACTGATGGGAACTCATAAGTGGCACTGATGGGTGGCACTGGAGGGCATGTATAGGCTAAGGTGACCAGATTTTAAAAATGAAATCCGGGGACATTTTTATTTTTTTTGGCAAACTGTAAACGATTTAATACCGTAAGCATATTTTCCTCAAATGATATATGCAGTGTATGTGGTATGTGTTTATGGAATGATTGTATGATATAGTTAGAGATAGAGTAGATAGAGTTAATTTCTCACATTTCATCCAAGAGTTAAAAAAAAAAGAAAACTTTTTGAGAATTTAGGATGGATGGTGTGTGTGTGTGTGTGGGGGGGGGGTGGGGAACTGTATATATAGATGGTGTGGGACGGGAGGGTGAAGACTGTATAGATGGTGTGGGACGGGGGGGGTGAGGACTGTATGGATGGTGTATAGGGGGGGGAGGACTGTATGGATGGATGGTATATGGGGGGGGGGGTGAGAACTGTATATGTGGATGGTGTGGGACGGGGGGGGGGGTGAAGACTGTATAGATAGTATGGGACGGGGGGGTGAGGACTGTATGGATGGTGTATGGGGGGGTGAGGACTGGATGGATGGATGGTGAATGGGGGGGGGGTGAGAACTGTATATGTGGATGGTGTATGGGGGGAGGTGAGAACCCTTTGTTGAATTCCTGACATACACAATACCCCAAACACTTACTGTACGAGTCTCCCAGCGCAATCTCTGCACAGTTTTCAAGAGAGCAGCAGGTAACATTGAGGCTCCACCTACAACCCCACATCCACATGCCTCCTGTAGCCAGCCAGAGCCCAAAGTAAGATGGAGGCTCCACCTCCGTGTCCCGTCTGCAGCTAGCCAGAGCACCTGGCAACATGGAGGTTCCGCCTCCACCTCCGTGTCCCATCTGTAGCACACGGAGTGGATGGAGGCGCCGAGTGCAGGGGGTAGATGGGGGGGGGGGAGAAACTTTGGCCGGCAGGAGTAGAAATCACTGCAGACATGGCGGCACAGTGAGCCACAAGCGGGTCGGGTAAGGCACTGTCTGGGTTAAAGGCAGGCAGAGACCCAGACACTTCTGAAAAACCGGACAGGTGGCAGCCCTAAGTCCGCCCCTGCAATCCGGGGACAGTCTTGGGCCGGAGACAGTGTCCTCAATCCGGGGACTGTCCCCAGAAACCGGGGATGTCTGGTCACTCTAGTATAGGCGGCACTGATGGGCACTGGTAGGCACTGATGGGCGGCACTGATAGATGTTACTGTTAGGCAGCACTGACCACAGGCGTTGGCAGGCATTACTGATGGGCACAGAGTGCTATCCCTAATGGGCAATGATTGCCTTGCTGGCCATGGGTGGGCATCCCTAGTGGCCAAGGGTGGGACTCCTAGAGGGGGCTGCACTGATAATGAATCAGTGCAGACCCCCCTGAGAGCAGTCGATCGGCTCTTCTCTACTCTGATTAGACACAGCTGATCAAGAGGCTCTTTACCTGGATCGGAGATGCAGTGTGTCAGACTGCGCGCCCCCCATGAGCATGCACTGGCTTGTTATCCTGCTGGATGTCATATGACGCCCAGTCAGAATAACTGAACCACTTCCCGGCCTTCATTCTGCTATAGGGAAGTGGTTAAAAAAATTAATAAAATTTAGGCCTGAGGATTACATAAAGCTACCAAAACATAATATATTTTCTGAAAGCAGATACACTAGAGCACATGTGTCAAACACAAGGCCCACGGGCCAAATCCAGCGCACCAGGCCATTTCATGTGGCCCCCGCACCTCTTCTGCAGCTTCGATTCCCCTCATCTCCATCCCCACCTTGTCACAGCAGTAGGCAGCCTAAAGGAGGACAGAATTCCTTCACCAGATCCTGAAGCTGACTCCAGCCCTCCTCTTGTCCTACTCCACACCCTGCACTTTCTGCTTCCCAGCTCCAGCCCCAGCCCCAGCACAAGGTAAGGGGGGTGCACTGCGATGTAAGGGAGGGTGGAGGGCTCTTGACAACTGATGTAAGGGGGGTGGGGTGCCCAGGACATCTAGCCTTACAGATACAACCGACCCCTCGCATGTAAATCATAATGCTGATGCGGCCCATGATGAAATAGAGTTTGACAACCCTGCACTAGAGCAGTGGTCTCCAAACTGTGGCCCGGGGGGCGAATGTGGCCCTTTGCTTGCTTTTATCAGGCCCTTGGGACACTTTTCCTCTCACTGATACAAGGCACTATTCCTTCCACACCAACAATGGGGCATGATTCCTGTCTCTGATACCAATGATGGGGCAATATTTCTTCCCCTCATACCAACAATGGGGCACTATTCCTCCCACTAATACCAATAAAGTAGAATTCTTTACTCCAATTGACACCAGGGCATTTTCTACTCCCACTGACCACAGTCCAGCTCCCTCAAAGTCTGAAGAACCATAAACTGGCCCTTTGCTCAAAAAGTTTGGCGACCCCTGCACTAGAGAATAAAGTAGTGGTGGTTCAAGTTTGTCAGGCGATATTAGCGCAGCGGTTTATGAAAAGCAACATTTAATTTTAAAAACCTCCATACTACTTGAAATTCAAGCCATGTATCGCCATGCAATAGAAGGGAAGCTTTATTTTTTTTTTTATGGCGGGGACCCGCCCAGGTATGACATGCACCACACACAAGTCCCATTTTCTAGTTTTTTACTTTAGGAGCATAGGGATTTTTTTTTTTTTTTACATAAAACAGCTTTTCTGGAAATTTCGCTAGGGTTGTTTTCTAAGTTTACATACAAATTTTGTTTAACCACTTTACTTCCGGAAGATTAACCCCTCTGCATGACAGGCCTTTTTTTTTTTTTTGCGTTACGCGCTGCGTTATTTTAGCTGACAATTGCGTGGCTATGCAATGCTGTACATAAATGTTTTTTTTTTTTCCATAAATAGAGCTTTCTTTTGGTGGTATTTGATCACCTCTGGGTTTTTATTTTTTGCGCTATAAAAAAAAAAAAGACTGACGATTTTGAAAAAAATATATATATTTTTTACTTTCTGCTATAAAACATGTCCAATCAAAAAAAAAAAGGTAAAAATTCAATTTCTTCATAAATTTAGGCCAATATGTATTCTGCTACATGTTTTTGGTAAAAAAATCCCAATAAGTGCATATTCATTGGTTTTGCGCAAAAGTCAAATGATGGGATATGTACTGCAATTTTTATTTATTTATGTATTTATTTATTTTTATATTAGTAATGGCGGCGAACAGCGACTTATAGCGGGACTGTGATATTGCACCAGACAGTCTGACACTTTTGACACTTTGTGGGATCCAGTGACACTAATACAGTGATCAGTGCTAAAAATATGCACTGTCACTGTACTAATGACACTGGCTGGGAAGGGGTGAGCAAAGGGTTAACTGTGTGTCTAACCAGTGTTTTAGAATAGTACCTGCCCCATCATTGGTGTCAGTGGGAGGAATAGTGTCCCATCATTGATGTCAGTGGAAGGAAAAGTGCCCCATCATTGGTATTAGTGGAAGGAATAGTGCCCCATCAATGTTATCAGTGGGAGGAATAGTGTCCCACCGTTGGTGTCATTGGGAAGAATAGCGCTTCATTGTTGGGCCTCGTACACACGGCCCAGATTCTCGTTGAAAAAAACATGTCGTTTTTTTCGACAAGATTCTTGGACAAGAAACTTGTCCCGGCCGAGTGTACACACGCTCGTTTCAAAGAACCCGCGGTTCTTTGAAAGGAGTGTACGCGGTGACGTCATCGACTACGTCGAGCATGCGCTCGTCACATTCGATGCCGTCGCCGCCATCTTGGTATACCCTACGTATGCCTAGGAAGCTACCGCGCATGCGTCGAATTCATTTCGAACATGCGCGGGCTTCCCGGCGGACAGGTAAGTGTACACACACTCACTTTTCTCGTCGAGAAACATGCCGAGGAGAATCTCGACGAGAAAATAGAGAGCAGGTTCTCTATTTTCTTGTCGAGGTTTCTTGTCGGTTTTCTCGACGAGAAACCCGATAGCAGCGTACACACGACCGATTTACTCGGCAAGACCTCTCTGCCAGCAAGTTTCTTGCTGGTTCTTGCTGAGAAAATCGGTCGTGTGTACGAGGCCTTGGTGTCAGGAATAGTGCCCTGTGAAAAAAGATCAAAAGGGCGCTAACTGGTCTAGCAAGTGAAACTAATGAGTAACAATCCGATGAATAATTAATAAATCAATAAATAGTAATAGTGGATCAAAATAGCTGTGAATTGCAATAAATAAAGAAATAGAAAATTGTGCACAATGATAAATTCAATCATAGACAATGTATAAAAAATATATAATTAAAGTTCATAATTGTTCATAATATCCATGCCTTATGGTCACTTGTTGGCCAGATTTATCTGATGAGCGCAATCTGTATTTGGATCATTGAAGCACTTTTTATTCACAGAATCACGGTGTTGGAGAATTTTTTCCTTGTCAAATATTTTTATTAGAATTTCATAAGGGAAACAGAAAGGAAAAAGAAAGGGAAATATACAGAAGAACATAGACCTATATTCATGGGGTATATTCAAAGTATGCTGTACTATGCACTTAATACTTTATTCAATTAATAGCTCACAGTAGTTGGTATGTATATACTGTAGATAAAGGAAAAAAAGAATAAGGCCACTTTCACATTGAGGCGCTTGAAAAACTGCCAGTAAAACACTGAGCGCTTTTGAAGCGCTTTCAATTCATTTCAATGGAGAGGGGCGTTTTTTCAGCGCACTGCCCCAGTGTGAAAGGATTCATTGATTTTAATGGAAATACGTTTTCAGGCGCTTTTTTTTAGCGTGAAAGCGCCTGAAAAGCGCCTCAGTGTGAAAGTGGTCTAAGAATAAATAATAATAATAAGGAAAAAAAATAAAAAATAATAATAAACACCCGGGTTGGTGGTCTGGCTCACGACAAACAAATATATACAACTTGATTAATATTTTATGTATTCTAGTTTGGAGACAACAAAGACTGGTCAAAGTCAGAAGGGAGGTAGTGTTTTATCCAAGGCTGCCAAATCTTACGAAATTTATTAATTTTATTATCTTCAATGACCGACATCTTTGCGTGAATAAGTGCTCTATTCATTCTGTGTTTGGCTTCCGCCAAGATTAGGGGTTGGGTTTTCCAAGCTTTAGCAATGGTTTGTTTGGCTGCAGTATTAAGATGTTTTAACAATTGAAATTGAGTGTGTGTAAGCGTGGTAGGTTTTAGGTTTAGAAGTGCTATAGCAGGGTCTGGAGGAATAGTAATATCAAGAGCTTTAGATGCCATTCGAAATACCGTATTTAAAATCAGGGGAAAATCGTGGGTGCGTGTTATACGCTGATCCCCACCGATCCCCGTCAATCTCCGCTGATTGTGAGCGGAGCGATCACCGCCGAGATACACATAGCCGAGTGTACTCGGCTCTTCTCGGCTTCGCTCACAGTCACGCCCAGTCCCGCCATTGGTCTTGTGTTATGTCCATCATAGGGCAGGACTGGGCGCGACTGTGAGCGGAGCTGAGAAGAGCCAAGTACACTCGGCTATGTGTATCTCGGCTCCGCCCAGTCCCTGCGATCTCGGCAGCGTTTGCTCCACCCAGTCTCGGCGGCAATCTCGGCGGCGCCAATTTTAAATTCATCCAAGGCTGCAATGGACATTGGGGACAAGGCTGCAATGGACACTGGGGCAAGGCTGCACTGACAAGGCTGCAATGGACACTGGGGCAAGGCTGCACTGACAAGGCTGCAAATGACACTGATAAGGCTGCATTGATGGGCATTTAAATGTAAGGTTTTTTTTTTCCTTAAACTTCCCTCCTAAAAGTTTTTTTCCTTAAAATTCCCTCCTAAACTTGGGGTGCGTGTTATAAGCCGGCGCGTGTTATAAATACGGTGTATTCATCCATAATTCTTTGACAACCGGACATTGCCACCAAATGTGGAAATGAGTGCCTGGTGTGTCGCAGCCTCTAAAACAATTTGGAGAATATGCGGGAGCGAATTTTGCTATTCTAGCTGGTACTAGGTACCAGCGTGTCAAAACCTAATAGTTTGTTTCTACAGCAAAACAGTAAGGAGAGGATTTTTTTGTGGCTAACCAGATGCTAGACCAGTCTTTGGAGTCAAATACCAGATTCATGTCTTGTGCCCATCTAGTTGCGTACGAGGGTAATGTATCCTTGGGACTTGCATTTAGTTGTTGGTAAAGAATTGAAATTACTGTAGTCCTCTGACATGTGGATTGCTGATACAAATCCGCTCAAATTGAGACAATTGAGTAAGTGATGAGCCTGTATTGAGAAGTGGTTCATAAAAAATTTTAATCTGAAAATATCTGAAACCTTCAGACCTAGGAAGCCCGAAAGATTCACATAGTACAGGAAAGGAATGAATGTTAGTATTAGATACGAAGTTGTGTAGGCGAATCAAGTTAGTGGAAAACCATGCTGAAAAGGATTTTGGGTATTTCCAAGCAGGATAGAAGGCAGGGTTCCTAAGGAAGGAAAGTAGGGGATTATGTGAGGATTGGAGCATATGAGAATTTTTAAATTGATCCCAAATAGCTAAAGAGTGTTTTGTTATTGGATTAGATAAATGAGACCTATCAGCGGGTCTGAGCCATAACAGGTTGGCTACCGACATGGGATCATTATCTACCGACTCAAGAGCAACCCATAAAGGTGTTTCATCTGTAGCATGATATTTGGCTAGTGATGCTATTTGTGCAGCATTAAAATAAGAGGAGTAGTTGGGTAGTCCCATTCCTCCTCTCAATTTATGGAGGTATAACGTGGACTTAGGTATACAGGCTTTAGTTGTACCCCAGATAAAGGACATAACTCTACGTTGAGTAAAGCCTTGTACACACGGTCGGACTTCCATCTGACTTTTCAGTGGTTTTTTGTCCAAACGGAGTTGGCTGGGAACACCCATAGCATACACACACTCTGACTTTTCTGTAAACTTTCCCAAAACTTTTTGCAACATCACGTGGTTTTTCAGCTTTTTTCTGATCTTTACCACCATCCTTTGGTTAACTTCTGCTATTGTTGGTTGATTTTAACATTAGTTGTTTTGTCCATCGGACAAAAGTCCGATGGTTTTCTGTACACACAGTCGGACTTTGCTCCATCAGACTTTTGTTGGGCAAAAGTTTGTCCGTTTGCAGACCCAACTTTTGTCCGATGAAAACAAGAAAAAAGCAAAAAAAGTTTGTCCGATGGAGCATACACACGGTCGGATTGTTGGTCCAACTTGCTCAAAATGAAGTTTGTTGGCCAAAAGTCAGACCATGTGTACGGGGCTAAAGTCTTAGAAAGTAAGATGGTAATGAGATAGGAAGTACCCTAAATAAATCTAAAAATTTGGGTAATATTGACATTTTTATTGTGTTGATCCTTCCGATCCATGACAATGGAAGGGAAGTCCATAACTTCATTAAGCCAGTTGTTTGCTTCAGTAGAGGTAGATAATTAGCAGCAAATACATCTTAAAGGGAGACTGTGAGTTGAATTCCTAAATAAGGCGGTTGTTTTGGAACCCAATTAAAGGGTAAGGAATTTTGAGCAAGATGGAGATCAGATTGGGACAAAGAGATATTTAGCGCATTTGATTTAGAGGGGTTAACATGAAGTCCTGAAATCTGAGCAAAATTATCTAAGATCTTGAGTAGGGATGAGCTCGGTGTTCGAGTCGAACATACGTTCGACTCGAACATCGGCTGTTCGATCGTTCGACGAAGATCGAACGATTTGGGCCGTTTGCGCCTAATTCGAGTGACGCGAACGGCCCACAATGCACTACGCCATCGCAGTGTCATCCAGGCGCTGTGATTGGCCAAGCATGCACTGTGACCCCGCGTGCTTGGCCAATCACAGCGCCGGCAGCGAGGAGAGCAATGATTGGCCACAGGCAGGATGCCTGTGGCCAATTATTGCTGAGGGTGTTTAGTACACGCCCCACACTATAAAAGGCCGCCAGCACGGCGGCCTAGTGTAGTGTGTTCCGGAGCAGGGAAAGAGAAGCATAGGCAGGGACAGTGACATTTATTTTTTCTTGCTTAACCTGGATTCCTTTAGTTTAGGGAAAGAGAAGGATAGGTAGGGAGAGTGTCAGTGTGTTTTACTGTGCGAATCCTTGTTTCTAGGGACAGGGAAGGACAGTGAGGGAAATTCTCCTTGTGCTATAGTGTGCTAAAGCATTGATCATCAATCAGCTTTAAAAAAACATTTTTTCTAGGGACAGAAAACTATAGGTAGGAAGAGTGTCAGTTTCTTTCACTGTGATAATCCTTGTTTCTAGGGACAGGGAAGGACAGTGAGGGAAATTCTCCTTGTGCTATAGTGTGCTAAAGCATTGATCATCAATCAGCTTTAAAAAAACATTTTTTCTAGGGACAGAAAACTATAGGTAGGAAGAGTGTCAGTTTCTTTCACTATGATAATCCTTGTTTCTAGGGACAGGGAAGGACAGTGAGGGAAATTCTACTTGTGCTATAGTGTGCTAAAGCATTGATCATCAATCAGCTTTAAAAAAACATTTTTTCTAGGGACAGAAAACTATAGGTAGGAAGAGTGTCAGTTTCTTTCACTGTGATAATCCTTGTTTCTAGGGACAGGGAAGGACAGTGAGGGAAATTCTCCTTGTGCTATAGTGTGCTAAAGCATTGATCATCAATCAGCTTTAAAAAAACATTTTTTCTAGGGACAGAAAACTATAGGTAGGAAGAGTGTCAGTTTCTTTCACTGTGATAATCCTTGTTTCTAGGGACAGGGAAGGACAGTGAGGGAAATTCTCCTTGTGCTATAGTGTGCTAAAGCATTGATCATCAATCAGCTTTAAAAAAACATTTTGTCTAGGGACAGAAAACTATAGGTAGGAAGAGTGTCAGTTTCTTTCACTGTGATAATCCTTGTTTCTAGGGACAGGGAAGGACAGTGAGGGAAATTCTCCTTGTGCTATAGTGTGCTAAAGCATTGATCATCAATCAGCTTTAAAAAAACATTTTTTCTAGGGACAGAAAACTATAGGTAGGAAGAGTGTCAGTTTCTTTCACTGTGATAATCCTTGTTTCTAGGGACAGGGAAGGACAGTGAGGGAAATTCTACTTGTGCTATAGTGTGCTAAAGCATTGATCATCAATCAGCTTTAAAAAAACATTTTTTCTAGGGACAGAAAACTATAGGTAGGAAGAGTGTCAGTTTCTTTCACTGTGATAATCCTTGTTTCTAGGGACAGGGAAGGACAGTGAGGGAAATTCTCCTTGTGCTATAGTGTGCTAAAGCATTGATCATCAATCAGCTTTAAAAAAACATTTTGTCTAGGGACAGAAAACTATAGGTAGGAAGAGTGTCAGTTTCTTTCACTGTGATAATCCTTGTTTCTAGGGACAGGGAAGGACAGTGAGGGAAATTCTCCTTGTGCTATAGTGTGCTAAAGCATTGATCATCAATCAGCTTTAAAAAAACATTTTTTCTAGGGACAGAAAACTATAGGTAGGAAGAGTGTCAGTTTCTTTCACTGTGATAATCCTTGTTTCTAGGGACAGGGAAGGACAGTGAGGGAAATTCTACTTGTGCTATAGTGTGCTAAAGCATTGATCATCAATCAGCTTTAAAAAAACATTTTTTCTAGGGACAGAAAACTATAGGTAGGAAGAGTGTCAGTTTCTTTCACTGTGATAATCCTTGTTTCTAGGGACAGGGAAGGACAGTGAGGGAAATTCTCCTTGTGCTATAGTGTGCTAAAGCATTGATCATCAATCAGCTTTAAAAAAACATTTTGTCTAGGGACAGAAAACTATAGGTAGAAAGAGTGTCAGTTTCTTTCACTGTGATAATCCTTGTTTCTAGGGACAGGGAAGGACAGTGAGGGAAATTCTCCTTGTGCTATAGTGTGCTAAAGCATTGATCATCAATCAGCTTTAAAAAAACATTTTTTCTAGGGACAGAAAACTATAGGTAGGAAGAGTGTCAGTTTCTTTCACTGTGATAATCCTTGTTTCTAGGGACAGGGAAGGACAGTGAGGGAAATTCTACTTGTGCTATAGTGTGCTAAAGCATTGATCATCAATCAGCTTTAAAAAAACATTTTTTCTAGGGACAGAAAACTATAGGTAGGAAGAGTGTCAGTTTCTTTCACTGTGATAATCCTTGTTTCTAGGGACAGGGAAGGACAGTGAGGGAAATTCTCCTTGTGCTATAGTGTGCTAAAGCATTGATCATCAATCAGCTTTAAAAAAACATTTTTTCTAGGGACAGAAAACTATAGGTAGGAAGAGTGTCAGTTTCTTTCACTGTGATAATCCTTATTTCTAGGGACAGGGAAGGACAGTGAGGGAAATTCTCCTTGTGCTATAGTGTGCTAAAGCATTGATCATCAATCAGCTTTAAAAAAACATTTTTTCTAGGGACAAAAAACTATAGGTAGGAAGAGTGTCAGTTTCTTTCACTGTGATAATCCTTGTTTCTAGGGACAGGGAAGGACAGTGAGGGAAATTCTACTTGTGCTATAGTGTGCTAAAGCATTGATCATCAATCAGCTTTAAAAAAACATTTTTTCTAGGGGCAGAAAACTATAGGTAGGAAGAGTGTCAGTTTCTTTCACTGTGATAATCCTTGTTTCTAGGGACAGGGAAGGACAGTGAGGGAAATTCTCCTTGTGCTATAGTGTGCTAAAGCATTGATCATCAATCAGCTTTAAAAAAACATTTTTTCTAGGGACAGAAAACTATAGGTAGGAAGAGTGTCAGTTTCTTTCACTGTGATAATCCTTGTTTCTAGGGACAGGGAAGGACAGTGAGGGAAATTCTACTTGTGCTATAGTGTGCTAAAGCATTGATCATCAATCAGCTTTAAAAAAACATTTTTTTCTAGGGACAGAAAACTATAGGTAGGAAGAGTGTCAGTTTCTTTCACTGTGATAATCCTTGTTTCTAGGGACAGGGAAGGACAGTGAGGGAAATTCTACTTGTGCTATAGTGTGCTAAAGCATTGATCATCAATCAGCTTTAAAAAAACATTTTTTCTAGGGACAGAAAACTATAGGTAGGAAGAGTGTCAGTTTCTTTCACTGTGATAATCCTTGTTTCTAGGGACAGGGAAGGACAGTGAGGGAAATTCTCCTTGTGCTATAGTGTGCTAAAGCATTGATCATCAATCAGCTTTAAAAAAACATTTTTTCTAGGGACAGAAAACTATAGGTAGGAAGAGTGTCAGTTTCTTTCACTGTGATAATCCTTGTTTCTAGGGACAGGGAAGGACAGTGAGGGAAATTCTCCTTGTGCTATAGTGTGCTAAAGCATTGATCATCAATCAGCTTTAAAAAAACATTTTTTCTAGGGACAGAAAAATATAGGTAGGAAGAGTGTCAGTTTCTTTCACTGTGATAATCCTTGTTTCTAGGGACAGGGAAGGACAGTGAGGGAAATTCTACTTGTGCTAAAGTGTGCTAAAGCATTGATCATCAATCAGCTTTAAAAAAACATTTTTTCTAGGGACAGAAAACTATAGGTAGGAAGAGTGTCAGTTTCTTTCACTGTGATAATCCTTGTTTCTAGGGACAGGGAAGGACAGTGAGGGAAATTCTCCTTGTGCTATAGTGTGCTAAAGCATTGATCATCAATCAGCTTTAAAAAAACATTTTTTCTAGGGACAGAAAACTATAGGTAGGAAGAGTGTCAGTTTCTTTCACTGTGATAATCCTTGTTTCTAGGGACAGGGAAGGACAGTGAGGGAAATTCTACTTGTGCTATAGTGTGCTAAAGCATTGATCATCAATCAGCTTTAAAAAAACATTTTTTCTAGGGACAGAAAACTATAGGTAGGAAGAGTGTCAGTTTCTTTCACTGTGATAATCCTTGTTTCTAGGGACAGGGAAGGACAGTGAGGGAAATTCTCCTTGTGCTATAGTGTGCTAAAGCATTGATCATCAATCAGCTTTAAAAAAACATTTTTTCTAGGGACAGAAAACTATAGGTAGGAAGAGTGCCAGTTTCTTTCACTGTGATAATCCTTGTTTCTAGGGACAGGGAAGGACAGTGAGGGAAATTCTACTTGTGCTATAGTGTGCTAAAGCATTGATCATCAATCAGCTTTAAAAAAACATTTTTTCTAGGGACAGAAAACTATAGGTAGGAAGAGTGTCAGTTTCTTTCACTGTGATAATCCTTGTTTCTAGGGACAGGGAAGGACAGTGAGGGAAATTCTACTTGTGCTATTGATCATCAATCAGCTTTAAAAAAACATTTTTTCTAGGGACAGAAAACTATAGGTAGGAAGAGTGTCAGTTTCTTTCACTGTGATAATCCTTGTTTCTAGGGACAGGGAAGGACAGTGAGGGAAATTCTCCTTGTGCTATAGTGTGCTAAAGCATTGATCATCAATCAGCTTTAAAAAAACATTTTTTCTAGGGACAGAAAACTATAGGTAGGAAGAGTGTCAGTTTCTTTCACTGTGATAATCCTTGTTTCTAGGGACAGGGAAGGACAGTGAGGGAAATTCTCCTTGTGCTATAGTGTGCTAAAGCATTGATCATCAATCAGCTTTAAAAAAACATTTTTTCTAGGGACAGAAAACTATAGGTAGGAAGAGTGTCAGTTTCTTTCACTGTGATAATCCTTGTTTCTAGGGACAGGGAAGGACAGTGAGGGAAATTCTACTTGTGCTATAGTGTGCTAAAGCATTGATCATCAATCAGCTTTAAAAAAACATTTTTTCTAGGGACAGAAAACTATAGGTAGGAAGAGTGTCAGTTTCTTTCACTGTGATAATCCTTGTTTCTAGGGACAGGGAAGGACAGTGAGGGAAATTCTCCTTGTGCTATAGTGTGCTAAAGCATTGATCATCAATCAGCTTTAAAAAAACATTTTTTCTAGGGACAGAAAACAATAGGTAGGAAGAGTGTCAGTTTCTTTCACTGTGATAATCCTTGTTTCTAGGGACAGGGAAGGACAGTGAGGGAAATTCTACTTGTGCTATAGTGTGCTAAAGCATTGATCATCAATCAGCTTTAAAAAAACATTTTTTCTAGGGACAGAAAACTATAGGTAGGAAGAGTGTCAGTTTCTTTCACTGTGATAATCCTTGTTTCTAGGGACAGGGAAGGACAGTGAGGGAAATTCTCCTTGTGCTATAGTGTGCTAAAGCATTGATCATCAATCAGCTTTAAAAAAACATTTTTTCTAGGGACAGAAAACTATAGGTAGGAAGAGTGTCAGTTTCTTTCACTGTGATAATCCTTGTTTCTAGGGACAGGGAAGGACAGTGAGGGAAATTCTACTTGTGCTATAGTGTGCTAAAGCATTGATCATCAATCAGCTTTAAAAAAACATTTTTTCTAGGGACAGAAAACTATAGGTAGGAAGAGTGTCAGTTTCTTTCACTGTGATAATCCTTGTTTCTAGGGACAGGGAAGGACAGTGAGGGAAATTCTCCTTGTGCTATAGTGTGCTAAAGCATTGATCATCAATCAGCTTTAACCTCCCTGGCGGTATGATTCTTTCTGGAATTATGTACCAAAAGCGGTACAATTATTTTGCATGAAAATTTGGTGTTATGTATTATAGGCCTGCGATTCTTAGTAATTACTTACTTAAACCTAAGCAAACCAGAGTCTAGTAAACATCCCGGGTATGATAAATATAAAACACAAAATTATAAATTATAATATAATAAATAACTATAAATAATTATAAAAAATAGTAATCTAATTATAATAAAAATTATTCAATAATGTAATCAAATCAAAAACACTGACATTTGCTCAGTTGCAGAATTGTCGCTGTCATTAGATTTAGTGTTTGATGACGAATTTCCCCACAAATCGCTATCGCTCAATTCTGCGAGTGATTCTAATTTATTATCGCTGCTTTCTAGTTGGTCTAAAACCACTTTTGACATAAAGGGACACTTTTTGGTTGCTATGGACAATCCCCAGTTTACAGGCAGAAAGAACGATTTTTATTATATAAAAGTGCATGCAGGACACTGGGCAGACCACTAGGGACCAAGGGGGTGTGTAATTATTACATACAGTACTGTAATCAGTAAGATTACAGTATACTGTATGTATACTATGTGTTTACCTTTTTGAATTTGCCGCCCAGTTCCGCTCCCATGCGCCGCTGCGGCTCGCAGGGAACGGAACTAGGAAGTCAGATGGGGTCGAAAGTGCCGACACTCGCCGGAGATCTCGCTGGCGATCACAGCAGAGGACATCATCGCTGGATCGCCAGGAGAAGGTAGGGAAACTCCGCTGCGAGCTCTGCAATGTCTACCCCGAGCGTGACTCGGGGTTACCGATCCTAGCATAAAAAAACAACCCCGAGTCACGCTCGGGATTACCGCTAGGGAGGTTAAAAAAACATTTTTTCTAGGGACAGAAAACTATAGGTAGGAAGAGTGTCAGTTTCTTTCACTGTGATAATCCTTGTTTCTAGGGACAGGGAAGGACAGTGAGGGAAATTCTACTTGTGCTATAGTGTGCTAAAGCATTGATCATCAATCAGCTTTAAAAAAACATTTTTTCTAGGGACAGAAAACTATAGGTAGGAAGAGTGTCAGTTTCTTTCACTGTGATAATCCTTGTTTCTAGGGACAGGGAAGGACAGTGAGGGAAATTCTCCTTGTGCTATAGTGTGCTAAAGCATTGATCATCAATCAGCTTTAAAAAAACATTTTTTCTAGGGACAGAAAACTATAGGTAGGAAGAGTGTCAGTTTCTTTCACTGTGATAATCCTTGTTTCTAGGGACAGGGAAGGACAGTGAGGGAAATTCTCCTTGTGCTATAGTGTGCTTTAAAAAAACATTTTTTCTAGGGACAGAAAACTATAGGTAGGAAGAGTGTCAGTTTCTTTCACTGTGATAATCCTTGTTTCTAGGGACAGGGAAGGAAAGTGAGGGAAATTCTCCTTGTGCTATAGTGTGCTTTAAAAAAACATTTTTTCTAGGGACAGAAAACTATAGGTAGGAAGAGTGTCAGTTTCTTTCACTGTGATAATCCTTGTTTCTAGGGACAGGGAAGGAAAGTGAGGGAAATTCTCCTTGTGCTATAGTGTGCTTTAAAAAAACATTTTTTCTAGGGACAGAAAACTATAGGTAGGAAGAGTGTCAGTTTCTTTCACTGTGATAATCCTTGTTTCTAGGGACAGGGAAGGAAAGTGAGGGAAATTCTCCTTGTGCTATAGTGTGCTTTAAAAAAACATTTTTTCTAGGGACAGAAAACTATAGGTAGGAAGAGTGTCAGTTTCTTTCACTGTGATAATCCTTGTTTCTAGGGACAGGGAAGGAAAGTGAGGGAAATTCTCCTTGTGCTATAGTGTGCTTTAAAAAAACATTTTTTCTAGGGACAGAAAACTATAGGTAGGAAGAGTGTCAGTTTCTTTCACTGTGATAATCCTTGTTTCTAGGGACAGGGAAGGACAGTGAGGGAAATTCTACTTGTGCTATAGTGTGCTAAAGCATTGATCATCAATCAGCTTTAACCTCCCTGGCGGTATGATTCTTTCTGGAATTATGTACCAAAAGCGGTACAATTATTTTGCATGAAAATTTGGTGTTATGTATTATAGGCCTGCGATTCTTAGTAATTACTTACTTAAACCTAAGCAAACCAGAGTCTAGTAAACATCCCGGGTATGATAAATATAAAACACAAAATTATAAATTATAATATAATAAATAACTATAAATAATTATAAAAAATAGTAATCTAATTATAATAAAAATTATTCAATAATGTAATCAAATCAAAAACACTGACATTTGCTCAGTTGCAGAATTGTCGCTGTCATTAGATTTAGTGTTTGATGACGAATTTCCCCACAAATCGCTATCGCTCAATTCTGCGAGTGATTCTAATTTATTATCGCTGCTTTCTAGTTGGTCTAAAACCACTTTTGACATAAAGGGACACTTTTTGGTTGCTATGGACAATCTCCAGTTTACAGGCAGAAAGAACGATTTTTATTATATAAAAGTGCATGCAGGACACTGGGCAGACCACTAGGGACCAAGGGGGTGTGTAATTATTACATACAGTACTGTAATCAGTAAGATTACAGTATACTGTATGTATACTATGTGTTTACCTTTTTGAATTTGCCGCCCAGTTCCGCTCCCATGCGCCGCTGCGGCTCGCAGGGAACGGAACTAGGAAGTCAGATGGGGTCGAAAGTGCCGACACTCGCCGGAGATCTCGCTGGCGATCACAGCAGAGGACATCATCGCTGGATCGCCAGGAGAAGGTAGGGAAACTCCGCTGCGAGCTCTGCAATGTCTACCCCGAGCGTGACTCGGGGTTACCGATCCTAGCATAAAAAAACAACCCCGAGTCACGCTCGGGATTACCGCTAGGGAGGTTAAAAAAACATTTTTTCTAGGGACAGAAAACTATAGGTAGGAAGAGTGTCAGTTTCTTTCACTGTGATAATCCTTGTTTCTAGGGACAGGGAAGGACAGTGAGGGAAATTCTACTTGTGCTATAGTGTGCTAAAGCATTGATCATCAATCAGCTTTAAAAAAACATTTTTTCTAGGGACAGAAAACTATAGGTAGGAAGAGTGTCAGTTTCTTTCACTGTGATAATCCTTGTTTCTAGGGACAGGGAAGGACAGTGAGGGAAATTCTACTTGTGCTATAGTGTGCTAAAGCATTGATCATCAATCAGCTTTAAAAAAACATTTTTTCTAGGGACAGAAAACTATAGGTAGGAAGAGTGTCAGTTTCTTTCACTGTGATAATCCTTGTTTCTAGGGACAGGGAATAGTGATGAGCCGAACACCCCCGGGTTCGGTTCGCACCAGAACCCGCGAACGGACCGAAAGTTCGAACGAACATTAGAACCCTATTAAATACAATGGATGCGAACGTTCGAATTCTAAAGTGCTAATTATAAAAACTATTATGCATGTTATTGTCCTAAAAAGGGTTTGGGAACCCGGGTTCTGCACCAGGGGACATGTATCAATGCAAAAATAAGTTTTAAAAACGGTCGTTTTCCGGGAGCAGTCATTTTAATGATGCATAAAGTGAAAAAAAAAAAGTCAAATATTCCTTTAAATATCGTACCTGGGGGGTGTCTAAAGTATGCCTGTGAAGTGCCACGTGTTTCCCGTGTTTAGAACTGTCCCTGCACAAAATGACACTTCTAAAGGAAAAAAAAGCCATTTAAAACTGCTTGCGGCTTTAATGTAATGTCTGGTCCCGGTAATATGGATGAAAATCTTTAAGAAAAATGGCATAGCTACCCCATGACCCCCCCCCTACCCCAGCCCATTACCAGCCCCTTTGGGTCTTGTATGGATATTAAGGGGAACCCCGCACATAAAATAAAAAAGGCCCTATATACTCTGAACAGCCGTATACAGGCGGTGCATACAAGACAGGGACTGTAGGTTTGTTCTTATGTAGAATCTGTTTGTAATTTTGAACAGGTACATTGTTGAAGTGTAGCTCCAGACCAAAAATCTATTTTTAAACTTTTTGGAAAACATAGGTAAGGGTTATCACCCCTGTAACATTTGTTTTGCTGTCTGTGCCCCTGTTCAGAACATTTCACCTCACTTTCCGTCCTAATGACAACTGTTTTTGAAATGTGGTGTTTTTCTTGAAACAAGGATTGCTGATAAAGCATCAGTACAGAGGAGACACCTTTCTCCCATATTTATTCTTACAGGAGAGAATTTTCCTTCCTAGTGGTAGATTTCCTCTCACTTCCTGTTGTCTTCTTGCGTTTGCAAGTAGGAGTCGTTTGTAAGTTGGATGTTTGAAAGTAGGGACCTGCCGTATATACTCTGCAGAAATAGGCCCCTTAGTTGTTGGTGTTGGCACAACACTGTAAGCACTCACAGTTACTCTTGGTTGGTGCTGGAACGCCCTGCTGTCAACTATTATATCAGGAATTTTAATTACATATAATTGTTGAACAGTGGTAGTAAAAATTGGGCCTTTGATGGTGGTGCTGGTGCCACAACACTGTAAGCCCTGACAGTTACTCTTGGTGGGTGCAGCAATGGGCCCTGCTGTGAATTATTAGATCAAGAATTGTAATTACATGCCCCTGTTGAACAGGGGCTGAAAAATTGGGCCTTAGGCACTGGTGGCACAACACTGCAACCCTTCACAGATACTGTACTTGGAGCACAGCAATGAGCCCTGTTGCAAAGTATTGCTTCAAAAATTGTAATGACACGCCCCTGTTAAACAGGGGCTGAAAAATTGGGCCTTAGGCACTGGTGGCACAACACTGCAACTCCTCACAGATACTGTACTTGGAGCACAGCAATGAGCCCTGTTGCAAAGTATTGCTTCAAAAATTGTAATTACACGCCCCTGTTAAACAGGGGCTGAAAAATTGGGCGTTAGGCACTGGTGGCGGCACCCATAAACAAAAATGATCTTCCAAGCTATCATCATCAATCGTATCATTGAGGACTCGGAGGAGGAGGATAGCCAGTCAACATAACAGCACAGGCACTCAGCATCAGCATCAGTCTTGAAGGGATGTGACATTTTAAAATCAATTAGTCTGTTATATCAGCATCAGTGTGTGGTAGCTGGTGGTGATCCAAGACTGGTTCATCTTGATGAAAGTCAGTCGATCAACCGAGTCGGTGGACAGGCGCACCCTGTGATCCGTGACAAATCCTCCAGCAGCACTGAATGTGCGTTCCGAAAGAACGCTGGATGCAGGACAGGCCAGTAGCTCAATTGCATACTGTGCAAGCTCTGGCCAGTGATCCATCCTCAAGACCCAGTAAGCCAGAGGATTTTCGGTGGGGAAGGTGTCCAAGTCTGACCTTGCCCCTAGATATTCCTGCACCATGTTTATCAGACGCTGGCGATGGTTGCTGGAACCGATCATACTTTGGGGCTGCGGACTAAAGAATTGTCTGAACGCATCGGTCAGACGGCCACCTTCCCCACCGCTCCTTCTTTGACTGGCCGAAGCCTCAGCAACTCGTTGTCCAGGACCAGGAGTTTGCAACCTCCCAGTCTCTGGGAACGCGTTGCACAGACCTTTCTGCAAGGCCTCCCGGAGTTGTCTCATCCTCTGCTCCCTCTGCGACGGTAACATAAGGTCCGCAACCTTACCCTTGTACCGTGGATCAAGGAGAGTGGCCAGCCAGTAATGGTCCCTCTCCTTGATCCGAAGAATACGAGGATCCTTCCGCAGACTTTGCAGGATCAGGGAGGCCATGCAGCGTAGGTTTGCTGAGGCATTCGCTCCGGAGTCCTCTGGGTCACTAAGGACGACATGATCCGCAGCCACCTCCTCCCAGCCACGTACAAGTCCACTGGTTTCTTGGGACTGTAAATCATCCCTAAAAGACTGCTGCTGATGATGCTGAGTGCCAGCCTCCACCTCCATGCTGACACAATCCTCCTCCTCCTCCTCCTCCTCCTCCTCCTCCTCCTCCTCTTCCTGTGCGATGGGTGGGACAGAAGGAACACTGTCTGGGTAAAGGGGGCCTTGAGAGGCAAGGAAGTCCTCCTCTTCCTGCCTCTGTTCTGCCTCAAGTGCCCTGTCCATTATTCCACGCAGCGTGTGCTCCAACAGGTGGACAAGAGGTACAGTGTCACTGATGCATGCACTGTCACTGCTCACCATCCTCGTGGCCTCCTCAAATGGTGCCAGGACAGTGCATGCATCCCTGATCATGCCCCACTGGCGTGGAGAAAAAAAACCAAGCTCCCCTGACCCTGTCCTGGTGCCGTAGTCGCACAGGTACTCATTGATGGCCCTCTGCTGCGTGTGCAGCCGCTGCAGCATGGCCAACGTTGAGTTCCACCTGGTGGGCATGTCACATATAAGGCGGTTCTTGGGCAGGTTCAACTCCTTTTGCAGCTCAGCCAGGCGAGCACTGGCATTATAAGATCTGCGGAAATGCACACAGACTTTCCTGGCCTGCCTCAGGACATCCTGTAAGCCCGGGTACCTGCCCAAGAAGCGCTGCACCACCAGGTTAAGGACGTGAGCCACACAGGGCACATGGGTCAGTTGTCCCTGTCGGAGGGCGGAGAGGAGGTTGGTGCCATTGTCGCAAACCACCATTCCTGGCTTAAGCTGGCGTGGCGTCAACCACCTCTCGGCCTGGCCCTGCAGAGCAGACAGGACCTCTGCCCCAGTGTGGCTTCTGTCCCCCAAACACACCAGCGCAAGCACGGCATGGCATCTTTTTGCCTGCGTACTTGCGTAGCCCCGTGAACGGCTACGGAGCACCGCTGGTTCATAGGACAAACCACAGGAAGAGGCCATGGAGGAAGAAGAAGAGGAGGGGGTGGAGGAGAGAGGTGTGTCACAACCAGTAGTAGCATTTTGGAGGCGTGGCGGTGGGACAACCTCCAACACTACTGCACCTTGTCCTGAATCCTTCCCAGCTGCCAAAAGAGTGACCCAATGGGCCGTGAAAGAAAGGTAACGTCCCTGTCCATGCCTGCTGGACCATGAGTCAGCGGTAATATGCACCTTACCGCTGACCGCCCTGTCCAGCGAGGCCAAGACATTGCCTTCCACATGCCGGTAGAGAGCCGGAATAGCCTTCCGTGAGAAAAAGTGGCGTTTGGGAACCTGCCACTGAGGAACCGCACATTGCACAAACTCACGGAAGGGGGCCGAGTCTACCAACTGAAAAGGCAGCAGTTGAAGCGCTAGCAATTTAGCCAAGCTAGCATTCAACCGCTGGGCATGTGGATGGCTGGGAGTGAACTTCTTTCGACGGTCCAGCAGCTGGGGCAGGGAAATTTGCCTGCTAGAATCGGACGTCGGTGTACTGCTAGCAGAGTGGGCGCAAGTACTTGGCTGTGACACACCTAATTCTACACCTTCATTCCTCTCAGTGCATGTTTCAGAGAGGACTGAAGTTATAGTGGGGTTGGAGATCCCAGCTGATGCGGTGCAAGGAGAGGTCCGCTTTGTTCTTTGGTGTGGGTCTTTGAGGTAGGCTTGCCAACGAGCTGCATGGCAGGTCAACATATGTCTGGTCAGGCATGTGGTACCCAAGCGGCTGATGTTTTGGCCACGCGATATACGCTTGAGACATATGTTGCAAACAGCAGCTGTGCGATCTGATGCACTAGCCTCAAAAAAGGCCCACACCAAAGAACTTTTTGAATGACGGGCAGAGGCAGCGCCCTGCACAGGCGGAGCTCTGCGGTGTGATTCCGTCGGTGTACTGCCCTTACGCTGGCCACCAAAGGGCATCCTGCCTCGTTGGAGATGTGCCTCCTCCTCATCCTCCTCCTCCTCCTCTCTCCTATTAGGCACCCACGTGGAGTCATTGACCTCATCATCCCCTCCCTCCTCATCACTGGAGCCAATCTGGCAGTATGCTGCAGCTGCTGGAACATGACTGCCAGATTGGTGTCCTTCTTGAGCATCCCCTCTGTCTGCTCTCACGCTACTGCCTTCCTCTAGCTGGGTTTCATCATCAGACCCTTCGAAACGCTGGGCATCCTCCTGGAGCATGTACCCAACACTGTGCTGAAACAGTTCGGGGGACTCCTCAGGAGGAGGACATGGTGGGTCTAGGGAAGGAGTGACTGATGATTTGTCTGACATTGATACCAGGGAAGAGGACGCTTTGGCAGCTGCTTTTCCAGTACCCTGAGCCTGGGTGAGAGAGGATGAGGAGGAGGAGGAGGGCTTGGTCATCCACTCTACCAAGTCTTCGGCATGATGTGGCTCAACATGTCCAGCTGCCGAAAAGAAGGACAAGCGTGTCCCATGGCCATGTGCTGATGACAATGCACCGCGTCCACGACCAGCACTGTTGCCCCCAGACACAGAGCCTGCTTGCCCTCTTTTATTGCCTCCTGACTGTCTGCCTCTCCTTGTTTGCCTTCCAGACATTCTAATAGATGGCCTGCAGGGAGATGGGAAAAAAGCAATAAGGGCTACCTTCAGGTGTCCTTCTCTGTCCCTTGAAACAAGGACTTTCACAGTGAAAGAAACTGACACTGTCCCTACCTAGAGTTTTCTGTCCCTAGAATAAATGTTTTTTTTAATCACAATATAGCACAAGGACAATTCACTCAATGTCTCTCCAGGTCCCTGGAAACAAGGACTTGCAGAGTGAAAGAAACTGACACTGTCCCTACCTAGAGTTTTCTGTCCCTAGAATAAATGTTTTTTTTAAGCACAATATAGCACAAGGACAATTAACTCACTGTCCTTACAGGTCCCTGGAAACAAGGACTTGCAGAGTGAAAAAAAAAAAACACTCTCCCTACCTACAGTTTTCTGTCCCTAGAAAAAATGTTTTTTTTAAGCACAATATAGCACAAGGACAATTAACTCACTGTCCTTACAGGTCCCTGGAAACAAGGACTTGCAGAGTGAAAGAAAAAAAACACTCTCCCTACCTACAGTTTTCTGTCCCTAGAAAAAATGTTTTTTTTAATCACAATATAGCACAAGGAAAATTAACTCACTGTCCTTACAGGTCCCTGGAAACAAGGACTTGCAGAGTGAAAGAAAAAAAACACTCTCCCTACCTACAGTTTTCTGTCCCTAGAAAAAATGTTTTTTTTAATCACAATATAGCACAAGGAAAATTAACTCACTGTCCTTACAGGTCCCTGGAAACAAGGACTTGCAGAGTGAAAGAAAAAAAACACTCTCCCTACCTACAGTTTTCTGTCCCTAGAAAAAATGTTTTTTTTAATCACAATATAGCACAAGGAAAATTAACTCACTGTCCTTACAGGTCCCTGGAAACAAGGACTTGCAGAGTGAAAGAAACTGACACTGTCCCTACCTAGAGTTTTCTGTCCCTAGAATAAATGTTTTTTTTAAGCACAATATAGCACAAGGACAATTAACTCACTGTCCTTACAGGTCCCTGGAAACAAGGACTTGCAGAGTGAAAGAAAAAAAACACTCTCCCTACCTACAGTTTTCTGTCCCTAGAAAAAATGTTTTTTTTAAGCACAATATAGCACAAGTAAAATTAACTCACTGTCCTTACAGGTCCCTGGAAACAAGGACTTGCAGAGTGAAAGAAAAAAAACACTCTCCCTACCTACAGTTTTCTGTCCCTAGAAAAAATGTTTTTTTTAATCACAATATAGCACAAGGAAAATTAACTCACTGTCCTTACAGGTCCCTGGAAACAAGGACTTGCAGAGTGAAAGAAACTGACACTGTCCCTACCTAGAGTTTTCTGTCCCTAGAATAAATGTTTTTTTTAATCACAATATAGCACAAGGAAAATTAACTCACTGTCCTTACAGGTCCCTGGAAACAAGGACTTGCAGAGTGAAAGAAACTGACACTGTCCCTACCTAGAGTTTTCTGTCCCTAGAATAAATGTTTTTTTTAAGCACAATATAGCACAAGGACAATTAACTCACTGTCCTTACAGGTCCCTGGAAACAAGGACTTGCAGAGTGAAAAAAAAAAAACACTCTCCCTACCTAGAGTTTTCTGTCCCTAGAAAAAATGTTTTTTTTTAAGCACAATATAGCACAAGGACAATTAACTCACTGTCCTTACAGGTCCCTGGAAACAAGGACTTGCAGAGTGAAAGAAAAAAAACACTCTCCCTACCTAGAGTTTTCTGTCCCTAGAAAAAATGTTTTTTTTAATCACAATATAGCACAAGGAAAATTAACTCACTGTCCTTACAGGTCCCTGGAAACAAGGACTTGCAGAGTGAAAGAAAAAAAACACTCTCCCTACCTACAGTTTTCTGTCCCTAGAAAAAATGTTTTTTTTAATCACAATATAGCACAAGGAAAATTAACTCACTGTCCTTACAGGTCCCTGGAAACAAGGACTTGCAGAGTGAAAGAAACTGACACTGTCCCTACCTAGAGTTTTCTGTCCCTAGAATAAATGTTTTTTTTTAATCACAATATAGCACAAGGAAAATTAACTCACTGTCCTTACAGGTCCCTGGAAACAAGGACTTGCAGAGTGAAAGAAACTGACACTGTCCCTACCTAGAGTTTTCTGTCCCTAGAATAAATGTTTTTTTTAATCACAATATAGCACAAGGAAAATTAACTCACTGTCCTTACAGGTCCCTGGAAACAAGGACTTGCAGAGTGAAAGAAACTGACACTGTCCCTACCTAGAGTTTTCTGTCCCTAGAATAAATGTTTTTTTTAATCACAATATAGCACAAGGAAAATTAACTCACTGTCCTTACAGGTCCCTGGAAACAAGGACTTGCAGAGTGAAAGAAACTGACACTGTCCCTACCTAGAGTTTTCTGTCCCTAGAATAAATGTTTTTTTTAAGCACAATATAGCACAAGGACAATTAACTCACTGTCCTTACAGGTCCCTGGAAACAAGGACTAGCAGAGTGAAAGAAACTGACACTGTCCCTACCTAGAGTTTTCTGTCCCTAGAATAAATGTTTTTTTTTAATCACAATATAGCACAAGGAAAATTAACTCACTGTCCTTACAGGTCCCTGGAAACAAGGACTTGCAGAGTGAAAGAAACTGACACTGTCCCTACCTAGAGTTTTCTGTCCCTAGAATAAATGTTTTTTTTAATCACAATATAGCACAAGGAAAATTAACTCACTGTCCTTACAGGTCCCTGGAAACAAGGACTTGCAGAGTGAAAGAAACTGACACTGTCCCTACCTAGAGTTTTCTGTCCCTAGAATAAATGTTTTTTTTAATCACAATATAGCACAAGGAAAATTAACTCACTGTCCTTACAGGTCCCTGGAAACAAGGACTTGCAGAGTGAAAGAAACTGACACTGTCCCTACCTAGAGTTTTCTGTCCCTAGAATAAATGTTTTTTTTAAGCACAATATAGCACAAGGACAATTAACTCACTGTCCTTACAGGTCCCTGGAAATAAGGACTTGCAGAGTGAAAGAAAAAAAACACTCTCCCTACCTACAGTTTTCTGTCCCTAGAAAAAATGTTTTTTTTAATCACAATATAGCACAAGGAAAATTAACTCACTGTCCTTACAGGTCCCTGGAAACAAGGACTTGCAGAGTGAAAGAAACTGACACTGTCCCTACCTAGAGTTTTCTGTCCCTAGAATAAATGTTTTTTTTAATCACAATATAGCACAAGGACAATTAACTCACTGTCCTTACAGGTCCCTGGAAACAAGGACTTGCAGAGTGAAAGAAACTGACACTGTCCCTACCTAGAGTTTTCTGTCCCTAGAATAAATGTTTTTTTTAAGCACAATATAGCACAAGGACAATTAACTCACTGTCCTTACAGGTCCCTGGAAACAAGGACTTGCAGAGTGAAAGAAAAAAAACACTCTCCCTACCTACAGTTTTCTGTCCCTAGAAAAAATGTTTTTTTTAATCACAATATAGCACAAGGAAAATTAACTCACTGTCCTTACAGGTCCCTGGAAACAAGGACTTGCAGAGTGAAAGAAACTGACACTGTCCCTACCTAGAGTTTTCTGTCCCTAGAATAAATGTTTTTTTTAATCACAATATAGCACAAGGACAATTAACTCACTGTCCTTACAGGTCCCTGGAAACAAGGACTTGCAGAGTGAAAGAAACTGACACTGTCCCTACCTAGAGTTTTCTGTCCCTAGAATAAATGTTTTTTTAAGCACAATATAGCACAAGGACAATTAACTCACTGTCCTTACAGGTCCCTGGAAACAAGGACTTGCAGAGTGAAAGAAACTGACACTGTCCCTACCTAGAGTTTTCTGTCCCTAGAATAAATGTTTTTTTTAAGCACACTATAGCAGAAGCACAAAACACACTGACACTCTCCCTACCTATCCTTCTCTTTCCCTAAACTAAAGGAATCCAGGTTAAGCAAGAAAGAAATAACAGTCACTGTCCCTGCCTATGCTACTCTATCCCTGCTCCGGAACACACTACACTAGGCCGCCGTGCTGGCGGCCTTTTATAGTGTGGGGCGTGTACTAAACACCCTCAGCAATAATTGGCCACAGGCATCCTGCCTGTGGCCAATCATTGCTCTCCTCGCTGCCGGCGCTGTGATTGGCCAAGCATGCGGGGTCACAGTGCATGCTTGGCCAATCACAGCGCCTGGATGACACTGCGATGGCGTAGTGCATTGTGGGCCGTTCGCGTCACTCGAATTTGGCGCGAACGGCCCAAATCGTTCGATCTTCGTCGAACGATCGAACAGCCAATGTTCGAGTCGAACGTATGTTCGACTCGAACACGAAGCTCATCCCTAACAGGGAAGGACAGTGAGGGAAATTCTACTTGTGCTATAGTGTGCTAAAGCATTGATCATCAATCAGCTTTAAAAAAACATTTTTTCTAGGGACAGAAAACTATAGGTAGGAAGAGTGTCAGTTTCTTTCACTGTGATAATCCTTGTTTCTAGGGACAGGGAAGGACAGTGAGGGAAATTCTCCTTGTGCTATAGTGTGCTAAAGCATTCCTCATCAACCATCTTTGAAATCCTTGTTTTTTGGACAGTCAGGGAAATTGTCGTTGTGCTATTCTGTGCAAAAGCAATCATCCTCAACCATATTTAGAAATCCTTAAGTAAAGGGACAGAGAAGGACACCTGAAGGTAGCCCTTATTGCTTTTTTCCCATCTCCCTGCAGGCCATCTATTAGAATGTCTGGAAGGCAAACAAGGAGAGGCAGACAGTCAGGAGGCAATAAAAGAGGGCAAGCAGGCTCTGTGTCTGGGGGCAACAGTGCTGGTCGTGGACGCGGTGCATTGTCATCAGCACATGGCCATGGGACATGCTTGTCCTTCTTTTCGGCAGCTGGACATGTTGAGCCACATCATGCCGAAGACTTGGTAGAGTGGATGACCAAGCCCTCCTCCTCCTCCTCATCCTCTCTCACCCAGGCTCAGGGTACTGGCAAAGCAGCTGCCAAAGCGTCCTCTTCCCTGGTATCAATGTCAGACTCATCATCAGTCACTCCTTCCCTAGACCCACCATGTCCTCCTCCTGAGGAGTCCCCCGAACTGTTTGAGCACAGTGTTGGGTACATGCTCCAGGAGGATGCCCAGCGTTTCGAAGGGTCTGATGATGAAACCCAGCTACAGGAAGGCAGTAGCGTGAGAGCAGACAGAGGGGATGCTCAAGAAGGACACCAATCTGGCAGTCATGTTCCAGCAGCTGCAGCATACTGCCAGATTGGCTCCAGTGATGAGGAGGGAGGGGATGATGAGGTCACTGACTCCACGTGGGTGCCTAATAGGAGAGAGGAGGAGGAGGAGGATGAGGAGGAGGCACATCTCCAACGAGGCAGGATGCCCTTTGGTGGCCAGCGTAAGGGCAGTACACCGACGGAATCACACCGCAGAGCTCCGCCTGTGCAGGGCGCTGCCTCTGCCCGTCATTCAAAAAGTTCTTTGGTGTGGGCCTTTTTTGAGGCTAGTGCATCAGATCGCACAGCTGCTGTTTGCAACATATGTCTCAAGCGTATATCGCGTGGCCAAAACATCAGCCGCTTGGGTACCACATGCCTGACCAGACATATGTTGACCTGCCATGCAGCTCGTTGGCAAGCCTACCTCAAAGACCCACACCAAAGAACAAAGCGGACCTCTCCTTGCACCGCATCAGCTGGGATCTCCAACCCCACTATAACTTCAGTCCTCTCTGAAACATGCACTGAGAGGAATGAAGGTGTAGAATTAGGTGTGTCACAGCCAAGTACTTGCGGCCACTCTGCTAGCAGTACACCGACGTCCGATTCTAGCAGGCAAATTTCCCTGCCCCAGCTGCTGGACCGTCAAAAGAAGTTCACTCCCAGCCATCCACATGCCCAGCGGTTGAATGCTAGCTTGGCTAAATTGCTAGCGCTTCAACTGCTGCCTTTTCAGTTGGTAGACTCGGCCCCCTTCCGTGAGTTTGTGCAATGTGCGGTTCCTCAGTGGCAGGTTCCCAAACGCCACTTTTTCTCACGGAAGGCTATTCCGGCTCTCTACCGGCATGTGGAAGGCAATGTCTTGGCCTCGCTGGACAGGGCGGTCAGTGGTAAGGTGCATATTACCACTGACTCATGGTCCAGCAGGCATGGACAGGGACGTTACCTTTCTTTCACGGCCCATTGGGTCACTCTTTTGGCAGCTGGGAAGGATGCAGGACAAGGTGCAGTAGTGTTGGAGGTTGTTCCACCGCCACGCCTCCAAAATGCTACTACTGGTTGTGACACACCTCTCTCCTCCACCCCCTCCTCTTCTTCTTCCTCCATGGCCTCTTCCTGTGCTTTGTCCTCTGAACCAGCGGTGCTCCGTAGCCGTTCAAGGGGCTACGCAAGTACGCAGGCAAAAAGATGCCATGCCGTGCTTGCGCTGGTGTGTTTGGGGGACAGAAGCCACACTGGGGCAGAGGTCCTGTCTGCTCTGCAGGGCCAGGCCGAGAGGTGGTTGACGCCACGCCAGCTTAAGCCAGGAATGGTGGTTTGCGACAATGGCACCAACCTCCTCTCCGCCCTCCGACAGGGACAACTGACCCATGTGCCCTGTGTGGCTCACGTCCTTAACCTGGTGGTGCAGCGGTTCTTGGGCAGGTACCCGGGCTTACAGGATGTCCTGAGGCAGGCCAGGAAAGTCTGTGTGCATTTCCGCAGATCTTATAATGCCAGTGCTCGCCTGGCTGAGCTGCAAAAGGAGTTGAACCTGCCCAAGAACCGCCTTATATGTGACATGCCCACCAGGTGGAACTCAGCGTTGGCCATGCTGCAGCGGCTGCACACGCAGCAGAGGGCCATCAATGAGTACCTGTCTGACTACGGCACCAGGACAGGGTCAGGGGAGCTTGTTTTTTTTTCTCCACGCCAGTGGGGCATGATCAGGGATGCATGCACTGTCCTGGCACCATTTGAGGAGGCCACGAGGATGGTGAGCAGTGACAGTGCATGCATCAGTGACACTGTACCTCTTGTCCACCTGTTGGAGCACACGCTGCGTGGAATAATGGACAGGGCACTTGAGGCAGAACAGAGGCAGGAAGAGGAGGACTTCCTTGCCTCTCAAGGCCCCCTTTACCCAGACAGTGTTCCTTCTGTCCCACCCATCGCACAGGAAGAGGAGGAGGAGGAGGAGGAGGATTGTGTCAGCATGGAGGTGGAGGCTGGCACTCAGCATCATCAGCAGCAGTCTTTTAGGGATGATTTACAGTCCCAAGAAACCAGTGGACTTGTACGTGGCTGGGAGGAGGTGGCTGCGGATCATGTCGTCCTTAGTGACCCAGAGGACTCCGGAGCGAATGCCTCAGCAAACCTACGCTGCATGGCCTCCCTGATCCTGCAAAGTCTGCGGAAGGATCCTCGTATTCTTCGGATCAAGGAGAGGGACCATTACTGGCTGGCCACTCTCCTTGATCCACGGTACAAGGGTAAGGTTGCAGACCTTATGTTACCGTCGCAGAGGGAGCAGAGGATGAGACAACTCTGGGAGGCCTTGCAGAATGGTCTGTGCAACGCGTTCCCAGAGACTGGGAGGTTACAAACTCCTGGTCCTGGACAACGAGTTGCTGAGGCTTCGGCCAGTCAAAGAAGGAGCGGTGGGGAAGGTGGCCGTCTGACCGATGCGTTCAGACAATTCTTTAGTCCGCAGCCCCAAAGTATGATCGGTTCCAGCAACCATCGCCAGCGTCTGATAAACATGGTGCAGGAATATCTAGGGGCAAGGTCAGACTTGGACACCTTCCCCACCGAAAATCCTCTGGCTTACTGGGTCTTGAGGATGGATCACTGGCCAGAGCTTGCACAGTATGCAATTGAGCTACTGGCCTGTCCTGCATCCAGCATTCTTTCGGAACGCACATTCAGTGCTGCTGGAGGATTTGTCACGGATCACAGGGTGCGCCTGTCCACCGACTCGGTTGATCGACTGACTTTCATCAAGATGAACCAGTCTTGGATCACCACCAGCTACCACACACCTGATGCTGATATAACAGACTAATTGATTTTAACATGTCACATCCCTTCAAGACTGATGCTGATGCTGAGTGCCTGTGCTGTTATGTTGACTGGCTATCCTCCTCCTCCGAGTCCTCAATGATACGATTGATGATGATAGCTTGGAAGATCATTTTTGTTCATGGGTGCCGCCACCAGTGGCTAAGGCCCAATTTTTCAGCCCCTGTTTTACAGGGGCGTGTAATTACAATTTTTTTAGCAATAATTTGCCATAGGGCTCATTGCTGTGCTCCAAGTACAGTATCTGTGAGGGATTGGAGTGTTGTGGCACCAGTGCCTAAGGCCCAATTTTTCAGCCCCTGTTTAACATGGGCGTGTCATTACAATTTTTGAAGCAATACTTTGCAACAGGCCTCATTGCTGTGCTCCAAGTACAGTATCTGTGAGGGATTGGAGTGTTGTGGCACCAGTGCCTAAGGCCCAATTTTTCAGCCCCTGTTTAACAGGGGCGTGTCATTACAATTTTTAAAGCAATACTTTGCAACAGGCCTCATTGCTGTGCTCCAAGTACAGTATCTGTGAGGGGTTGTAGTGTTGTGCCACCAGTGCCTAAGGCCCAATTTTTCAGCCCCTGTTCAACAGGGGCATGTAATTACAATTCTTGATCTAATAATTCACAGCAGGGCCCATTGCTGCACCCACCAAGAGTAACTCTGAGGGCTTACAGTGTTGTGGCAACGCCACCACCACCACCACCACGAAAGGCCCAATTTTTCAGCCCCTGTTCAAAAGGGGCATGTAATTACAATTCTTGATCTAATAATTCACAGCAGGGCCCATTCCTGCACCCACCAAGAGTAACTCTGAGGGCTTACAGTGTTGTGGCAACACCACCACCACCACCACCACCACGAAAGGCCCAATTTTTCAGCCCCTGTTCAACAGGGGCATGCAATTACAATTCTTGATCTAATAATTCACAGCAGGGCCCATTCCTGCACCCACCAAGAGTAACTCTGAGGGCTTACAGTGTTGTGGCAACACCACCACCACCACCACCACCACGAAAGGCCCAATTTTTCAGCCCCTGTTCAACAGGGGCATGCAATTACAATTCTTGATCTAATAATTCACAGCAGGGCCCATTGCTGCACCCACCAAGAGTAACTCTGAGGGCTTACAGTGTTGTGGCAACGCCACCACCACCACCACCACGAAAGGCCCAATTTTTCAGCCCCTGTTCAAAAGGGGCATGTAATTACAATTCTTGATCTAATAATTCACAGCAGGGCCCATTCCTGCACCCATCAAGAGTAACTCTGAGGGCTTAAAGTGTTGTGGCAACACCACCACCACCACCACCACCACGAAAGGCCCAATTTTTCAGCCCCTGTTCAAAAGGGGCATGTAATTACAATTCTTGATCTAATAATTCACAGCAGGGCCCATTCCTGCACCCACCAAGAGTAACTCTGAGGGCTTACAGTGTTGTGGCAACACCACCACCACCACCACCACCACGAAAGGCCCAATTTTTCAGCCCCTGTTCAACAGGGGCATGCAATTACAATTCTTGATCTAATAATTCACAGCAGGGCCCATTCCTGCACCCACCAAGAGTAACTCTGAGGGCTTACAGTGTTGTGGCAACACCACCACCACCACCACCACCACGAAAGGCCCAATTTTTCAGCCCCTGTTCAACAGGGGCATGCAATTACAATTCTTGATCTAATAATTCACAGCAGGGCCCATTGCTGCACCCACCAAGAGTAACTGTCAGGGCTTACAGTGTTGTGGCACCAGCACCACCATCAAAGGCCCAATTTTTACTACCACTGTTCAACAATTATATGTAATTAAAATTCCTGATATAATAGTTGACAGCAGGGCGTTCCAGCACCAACCAAGAGTAACTGTGAGTGCTTACAGTGTTGTGCCAACACCAACAACTAAGGGGCCTATTTCTGCAGAGTATATACGGCAGGTCCCTACTTTCAAACATCCAACTTACAAACGACTCCTACTTGCAAACGCAAGAAGACAACAGGAAGTGAGAAGAAATCTACCCCTTGGAAGGAAAATTCTCTCCTGTAAGAATTAATATGGGAGAAAGGTGTCTCCTCTGTACTGATGCTTTATCAGCAATCCTTGTTTCAAGAAAAACACCACATTTCAAAAACAGTTGTCATTGGGACGGAACGTGAGGTGAAATGTTCTGAACAGGGGCACAGACAGCAAAACAAATGTTACAGGGGTGATAACCCTTACCTATGTTTTCCAAAAAGTTTAAAAATAGATTTTTGGGCTGGAGCTACACTTAAACAATGTACCTGTTCAAAATTACAAACAGATTCTACATAAGAACAAACCTACAGTCCCTGTCTTGTATGCACCGCCTGTATACGGCTGTTCAGAGTATATAGGGCCTTTTTTATTTTATGTGCGGGGTTCCCCTTAATATCCATACAAGACCCAAAGGGGCTGGTAATGGGCTGGGGTAGGGGGGGGGGTCATGGGGTAGCTATGCCATTTTTCTTAAAGATTTTCATCCATATTACCGGGACCAGACATTATATTAAAGCCGCAAGCAGTTTTAAATGGCTTTTTTTTCCTTTAGAAGTGACATTTTGTGCAGGGACAGTTCTAAACACGGGAAACACGTGGCACTTCACAGGCATACTTTAGACACCCCCCAGGTACGATATTTAAAGGAATATTTGACTTTTTTTTTTCACTTTATGCATCATTAAAATGACTGCTCCCGAAAAACGACCGTTTTTAAAACTTCTTTTTGCATTGATACATGTCCCCTGGTGCAGAACCTGGGTTCCCAAACCCTTTTTAGGACAATAACATGCATAATAGTTGTTATAATTAGCACTTTAGAATTCGAACGTTCGCATCCATTGTATTTAATAGGGTTCTAATGTTCGTACGAACTTTCGGTCCGTTCGCGGGTTCTGGTGCGAACCGAACCCGGGGGTGTTCGGCTCATCACTAATCTTGAGCAAGTTTGGGGCTAATATATGAGGATGTGACAGAAAAATAAGGATATCATCCGCGAAAAGACATCTTGTGCTGGTGTCCACCTAATTCTATACCTTTAATATCGGCATTAGATCTAATTAATTGCGCTAGTGGTTCCACAAATAGGGCAAAAAGTAATGGGGAAAGGGGACAACCTTGTCTAGTTCCTCTTCTTATGTCGAACATTGGTGACTTGTAGCCAGCGTATTTTATGTATGCTTTTGGACTATTGTAGACCCAGGTCAGAAAATGATTGAGAATTTTTTGATTGAGGAATGACAACAATTATGAACTTTAATTATAAATTTATATACATTGTCTATGATTGAATTTATCATTGTGCACGATTTTTTATTTCTTTATTTATTGCAATTCACAGCTATTATTCATCGGATTGTTACTCATTAGTTTCACTTGCTAGACCAGTTAGCACCCTTTTTGATCTTTTTTTCAATTTTTTTTATTAGTTTTCCACAAATTTTAGGAGCAGCACTGGCACATAATAACTCATTATATAATTAGGTGGCACCGTCCCTTTCTTTTTTGTTTCAAGGAATAGTGCCCTGCTGTTGGTGTCAGTGGGAGGAATAGTGCCCCATCGCTGGTGTCAGTTGGAGCAGTGGCGGTGCCGCCCCCTCTCTTCAGTCACCCCCTCTATGACCAATGGATAGATTCATGCATAGCATGAATCTATCCATGGCCACCGCTGCCACCCCCTATTCAGGCGCCGGGCACCTGAATTACATTGGCGGGGGAGTTTTTGAAGCACCTGAATAGAGCCATAGGCTCTAATAGGCGTCAAAAACAGTGACCTGAGTTCACCCAGCTGTGTTAGTACAGCGAATGAATATTCGCTTTTCTAACACTGAACCGCCTATCTGCCAAGCAGGTGCTCGGGTCTGTTATCCGTCACCTGATTGGCTGAAACTACAGACGCTGTGATTGGATGCCTACCAGGCGTCCAATCGCCTATAGGAGAGAACGGGAGCGAGCGAGCGGGCGGGGGGGGGGAAACAGTGGCAGCATTTGATGGACACAGTGGGAGCATTTGATGGCACAGTGGCAGCGTTTGATGGCACAGTGGCAGCATTTGATGGCACAGTGGCAGCGTTTGATTGGCACAGTGGCAGCCTTTGATGGGCACAGTGGCTGCCTTTGATGGGCACAGTGGCTGACTTTGATGGGCACAAGGGCTGCCTTTGATGGGCACAGTGGCTGCGTTTGATGGGCACAGTGACTGCATTTTATGGCACAGTGGCTGCGTTTGATTGACACAGTGGCAGCTTTTGATGGGCACAGTGGCTGCCTTTGATGGGCACAATGGCTGCCTTTGATGGGCACAGTGGCTGCCTTTGATGGGCACAGTGACTGCAATTTATGGCACAGTGGCTGCGTTTGATTGACACAGTGGCAGCGTTTGATGGGCACAGTGGCTGCGTTTGATGGGCACAGTGGGTGCGTTTGATGGGCACAGTGGCGGAATTTAAATGGGAACAGTGGCTGAGTTTGATGGGCACAGTGGCAGTGCTTCATGGGCACAGTGGCTGCGTTTCATGGGCACAGTGGCAGCGTTTGATGGGCACAATGGCTGTGTTTGATGGGCACAGTAAGGGCATTCAATTGGGCACAGTGGCTGTGTTTGATGGGCACAGTGGCTGCAATTGATGGGCACAGTGGCTGCGTTTGATGGCACAGTGGCTGCGTTTGATGGGCACAGTGAGGCTGCAATTGATGTGTTTTTTTTCAGAATTCTTCAGTTTGTTTGCTCCCCCCCAAAAAATTTCAGCACCAGCCGCCACTGAGTTGGAGGATTGGTGCCCGATCATTGGTGTCAGGAAAAGCGCCCCCTTGTTGGTGTCAGTGGTGGGAATAGTGTCCCATCTTTGGTGTCAGTGGCAGGGATTATGGGATGCCCCACTGTTGTTGTCAGTGGGGGGAACAATAGTACCTCTTATCAGCGGGAGGAATAGTGTCTCAAGGGCCGGACAAAGGCTAGCAAAAGGGCCTGCAGGCCACAGTTTGGAGACCACTGCCTTCAATGTGACCTAATGGGTGGATATGTTCAGAAATAGTAGCAAAGCCATGAATAATAATATTCATGAAGCAATTTGCTTGTAATTATTCGAAACAGCAACTTATATCAGGTCATGACTAATCTATCTGCGAAATGCCCATTTTATGATATGCAGAAATTCTCTTTCAATGTATATCAACATGGCAGACAAACTTGGAATTTCTTTTCCACACTGCTAATAGCACCTATTATTCATCTTGTGAACTTGGCAGGTCTGGTGACATTATAGTAAAATTTCTCCCTACAGAACCCTGCCAATTTCAGCCCTAATTCCGTCAGTAAACAACCTCAACTGTGTTGGGAAAATTCCATTAATCATTCATGTTCCGCAAAGAATGATACTCAGAGGATCTGTCAGTATCCAGTATTCAGTATTTGTTTTGTAATTAAGAATTCCAAATAAAGAAGGAGGAATGCAGCAGACTTCTAACTCCAGAAGGAGTTTGTGGGCAAAGTGATTATAGAACTACTTATTATCCTTCAATTTGTACAACAATAAACAACCAAAAAACTGATGTGCGGATCCGGTCACCGTCAGCTTTTTCAAATTAGAATGCTGTAATAGTCGGTTGTGTTTTTCTATTTCAACATTTCCGACCGTGCAATAAATGTACTTATTATGTTTAGTAATTGGGAGATAAAGTAACCGTGTCTAAGGCTGGCCATATCTGAGTAATTTTTTTTCATTCAACTAGCAGGTTGAACGAAAGAAAATGACTCGATTCGAAAATGAATTGATTCTCCCATTCACACACTTGAAGTGGATGGGGAAGTCCTCCTGCTGCACTATTGTATGCTGACAGCGGAGAGACTTCCCCGCTGTCAGAATACAGTGATCAGCACTGACTGCTATAGCTGGCGGCACTGATCAAGAGAACGTTTTCCAACAGGCTGGTTGTACACAAGTCCATCAACCATGATAATGATAATATGGCCGGACCCTGGCTGAACTTTGATCCATGCATGGCCGGCTTAAAGTGATACTAAAGACTAAAGTATTTTACCTTAACTGCTTGTCGCCCGTCCACTGTCAAATGACAGAGGGGCGGTGCGGCTCTCGTTCTGTGACGACGTCACATGATGTTGTCTCAGAACAGCCGCTCTCATGCGGTGATCCATGTGATTGGCTGTGTCCAATCACAGCCGGTCACATGTAAAAATGAAAATTCCGGTAATCGGCTCTCATCGCCTCACACTGACAGAGTATGTGGTAAGGAGAGACGATCAGTGGCATCTCCTCGCATCAAGACATCAGTGTCCTGATTACAATAAAGCGCCACCAGTGCCAGCAATCAGTGCCCACCAGTGCCAACAATCAGTGCACGCAAGTGCCACCCATTAGGCCCCATTAGTGATGCCAGTAAGTGCTGGCTATCAGTGCCACCTATCAGGGCTGCCTATCAAGGCCCATCATTGCTGCCCATCAATGCCCATCAGTGCCCATCAGTGCTGCCTATCCGTGCCACCTATCAGTTCCGCCTATCAGTGCCCACCCGTGCCATCTATCAGTGCCCACCAGTGCCACCCATCAATGCCGCCTATCAATGCTCATCAATGCCACCTATCAGTGCCCATAAGTGTGTTATAATAGCGCTTCCTCATCAGCGCCGCCTCATCAGTGCCCATAAGTGCCACCTCATCAGTGCCCATCAGTGCAGCCTATCAGGGCCCTTCAGTGCAGCCTATCAGTGCCCATCATAAGCACACATCAGTGAAGGAGGCAAAATACTTATTTACAAAATTTACTAACAGAAACTAAGAAAAACTTTTTTTTTTTCAGAATGTTTTTTTTTTCTAAAAATTGTAAAAACCTAGCAGTGAATAAATGCCACCAAAAGAAAGCTCTATTAGTGTGAAGAAAATGATAAAAAATGTCACATGGTTACAGTGTAGCATGACCACGCAATTGTCATTAAAAATGTGACAGCGCTGAAAGTTGAAAATTGGCCTGGGCAAGAAGGGGGTGAAAGTTCCGGATAGGCAAGTGGTTAAAGGAGAATGATGGGAATGTTTTTTTTTTCTTTGGAATCATACTTACCTAGGTGGATGCAGCATCAGTTTAATGCTGCATCTGTCCCCTGCTGACTCTAAAGCCTAGTACACACGGCCGGGATTCTCATCAGGAAAAAACCCGTTGGTTTTCCTGACGAGATTCCTGGCAAGTTTTCTTGCCAGCCAAGTGTACACACGTACGATTCAAAAGGACCGCCGTTCTTTTGAATGGCACGAACGCGGTGACGTCATCGACTACGACGAGCATGCCGTCGCCGCCATCTTGCTTCACCCTACCTATGCCTTGGAAGCTACAGCGCATGCGTCAAAGTCATTTCGAGCATGCGCGGGTTTCCATGGAGGCAGGTAAGTATACACACGCTTGGGTTTCTCGTCGGGAAACAGGCCGACAAGAATCCAGACGAGAAAATAGAGAGCAGGATCTCTATTTTTCTCATCGAGATTCTGGGCAGATTTCCCGACGAGAAACCTCAAAGCCTCGTACACACACACACGCGGTTTTCTCAGCAAGAAAGCTTTCCCAGCAGTTTTCTTGTCGTTTATTGCTGAGAAAACCGGCCAATAGCTCAGTTTGCAGAGCTCCCTGAGGAGAGAGCTGGTGACTGTCAGTCACTGGCTCTCTGCTCTGCCCCCCACACTCACTGGAGCCCTGAGCTGTGGAGGGGGTGGGAGCGGCCAGCTTAGGCTCTCAGCGGCTCGCTGAGAGGCTGAGCCGGGTGTCAGTCCAGGCGTGTGGGTGGATCCCGACCATATGGTCGTGATCTTTCCCGAGCCTGGACTGGCTCTGTGACATCAGCCGACAGCGGGCTTCAGCTCGCTGTCTGTTGAAAATGGGTCACAGGAGGGCAGAACGAACTGCACTCCTGTGATCCACAGAAGAAGTACAGCCAAAGGTCCATAAGGGGCGCAGGGGTGCCGCCCCCTAATCTCCATGTGCTGCCCTATAATCTCCATGCAGGGCACCAGACGCAGCATGGTCGGTATACGGTAAATACCACCAAAAGAAAGCTTCATTTGTGTTAACAAAATTATAAAAATGTAATTTGGGTACAATGTTGCATGACTGCGCAATTCTTATTGAAAATGCGAGAGCGCTGAAAGCTGAAAATAGGCCTGTGAAAGGAAAGGGGCGAAAGTGCCCAGTATTGAAGTGGTTAAAGAAAACTGGAATACACACTGAGTTATCCCTGAACTCTTTCCTGATTATATATATATATACTAGAACCAAGGCTATATGGCAGACCCATGACTGATGGCAACCTTAATCAAGGAGGACCTCGTCCCCTCTCCACCATGGGTCACACACCTTTGGCAAATTAACATTCTAACATCAGTCAGAAAATGTGCTACATCCCAGGGTAAAAAAGCATTAGTGCTCTGAGATATGCATATCAAAGCAGAAAAGAAATGAGGGAATTCAATGAATGCAAAATTATGGACCTACAGAGGACAGCTTTTGTTAAAATCTACATGGCCCTATCTGTAAGCTCCAGAGTATTCTACCAAAGGCACAGGCCAAGTGTACCTGGCCATACTCGCTGTTTTTGATTCTTTATGACACGGAGAAAAGGGGCCTTATAAAATATGAGATAAAAGATTTTTTTTTTCTTCTTTTCAAAGCTTTGCACTTTACAGTAAATTTCTCCCTGGCTGTTCTGCATGCTTTAAAAGTCAGAGCCACCTTGACTAGCCTATATAAAGCGGCATCCTTTTCAATGCAGTAATCTGAAATGTCTCATTGTTCCCGGGATTTCTGTTAAAAAAAAAAATATAAAAAAATAATAGAGAAACCTTTTCAAAGAGAGTTGGTTTTGTTGACATCATAGACAGTCAAGGCTGGTTATGCGTCGGGATTGTGAAAGGAAAAGCATTTTCAGATTTAAAAACAGATTTGTTATTACACCCCCATCTCCACACAGCTTTTTTTATTTATTTCATTTTTTATTTATTTTTTCTTACATGACATTAGAGAGTCCGAAGTGACATACATTTTTTATGGTTTCATAAAGTCGTCTCCTGACCGGGTCACCCTTCTCATAACTAGGGAACAGAACGTTTGAAAAAACCATTCATCAACCTGAAAGGAGATGCTGTCTTGTGCCTTGCAATATGCGCTAAGTCTGGAAAGCGGCGACTCAGAGCAAATGCTAAGTTATTCCTGTGCTAATGCCGCATGACCCCTTGCTTCCTTTAGTACAAAAAGTGCTCCTTTTAAATGGTAAGAGGCCTGGAGCAACCAGACCCGTGACACCACTATCACTGATCCTTCATTACCGTCACAGCTAGAGGTTGCTGGAAATCAGGAATAGATTATAAATGTTATGTAAGTGCACGTTAATAAAGCTCCCAACATGTGCATCATAAATAATAAAGAAATAAGACCGTAGGTGAGTGTTTAAGCATTTCATTTAGTGTATGGTTATCCATATATTATTGTTCCCAATAAAATCCGGGCCGGGAACGAGCAGCAGAATGCACAATTTGATTATTAGATTATATTATATTAGAGGTGTAGCGATACCTCCAACTAAGGAGGCCGCAGAATTAGATTTGGGCCCTGAGTGCAGCTCCGCCAACCCCCGGCAATAGGCTCTACCCCCTTCTGGCACAGCTAGTACTAATAATCAATGATATATCCTATGCAATATGATAACTAAGCCAGGACACAGTAATGAATTGTAATAGATAAAGTGTTTTACTTATTTTCTCAATATGGATAAAAGGGGTAACAGTAATCACAGTTCAAGATAATCACTCCTAAGGGCAGCGTCCTGCCACTCTAACACACTATGTAGTAACACACGCTACAGGTGCGCCACACGGGCGACCGTTAACTAAGTGCCCTATGGCGCAGTAATTAAACACGCTAGAATCCCCACCAGGCCTGGTTCTAATATTTAACTTAGTCCTTCTTTCTTCACCGGCAGGTCTGTAATGGTGGTGCACTTTAAACAGAGTATAACTTTGTAATCCAAGGGGTATAGAACTTGGTTAAATAAAGCCGCAAGCTCAGTTCTGACAAGGCTCTTCAATAGGGGTATCAAAATAACTTGTAGGCCACGGCAGTCTATAGGCCTATATACAGTAACAGTATCTTAGCTGGGCGTATGCCCTCTCACCCGCCGGACTACGGATCCAGTCCGGGAAACCTCCACCGGCCGTGTCACACACACACGATCTCTCCAACGATCGGGCCCCCGATCCGACAAGGCTGTAGCGCACAAAGTCAGATGCCACCCAGGCTCGCAGAGGGGGGTGGAAGGCTCTTTGATGCAGAGCAAGGCCTCAGGCTTCAGGCCTTGCACTCCGACACCTCCACACAGGAGGATCCGTCTGTGAAGTCTCGTGTCCCAAAGAGGCCGAGCCCGGCCTCGCCTCCTCCTTTTATAACCCCTCCCATGAGTCTCTGCGGTGGAACATCTGAAGAATGGGGTTATGGGTGATGTAGTTTCTTCCCAATATAGGGGAATACCCCGCTACACACTCCCCCCACTTAAACTCTTTGGTCCCCAAAGATAAATTTTAACAACAACTATATATAACACTGGACAATTCTGAAAACGATGTTGGGATAGAGGATTCCCACCATAACTGAGGGGTTGAATTCCCTTGCCCACAGGTCACATTATCATGAGTGGCCTGCCTAACTGTGCCAGAGAGTGAGCTGGGGTTGCCCTCCACCAAATGGACAGTGGAGGGATCCGGAATCTCAGCATTTCTCCTAGCAGTGACTACAGAGTCTTCCGAACTGTTCCCCATCTGAGGGTAGGTCAGCTTCTTAGGAGGTCGAATGACTCTTCGAGCCCTTTGCTCTCCTGGAATCCCTGGCTCTGGCGCCACAGGCTCCTCTTCCTCGGAGCAACTATCATAGGCATCTTCCCAGTAATCTGCTGAAGGACTAAAGGGGATGAACTCTGTAGCCTCTGGGTTCAGTGTTTCATCTGTGGTATCTTGGGTGACTGGAAGATCTATGATAGAAGTTCCTGGAGTTGGGGAAGACCACAGCCAATCAAGTTCTCCCTCTTCATCTCCACTAAGTTGGGAGGCTTCTCCATTTTCAGCTCGGGAGGTCTGTGACCGAGTGTTCGGCCTAGGAGTATCCAAGATAGAGGCCGGTTCAGGGGAGTCTCCCACGGGAGGTATTCTAACTGCCTCCGCAAGTGGGAGCAGGTGGTTTCGATGCCATGTCTTCAGTGGGCCTACCTTTCCCTCTGGCTTCACCTTGTAGACAGGTAGGCCCGGCAACTTCCTGCAGATGACATAGGGTTCAGATCTCCATCTGTCTGCAAGTTTGTGCTTTCCGGGGACTCCCAGATTGCGCAACAGTACTCGATCCCCGGGCTGTAGGTCTTGTATCCGGACCTTCAAGTCGAAATTTCTTTTATTCCGAGCTCCCCTTTGATCTGAGGCCGCTTGAGCTTGTTCATAGGCTATTTTCAGGCTGTGTCTGAGCCTGTCCACATATCCTTTGTGGGATGTGGCTGAGGAATGGTCCAGTGAGGTACCAAACGCCAGGTCCACCGGTAGTCTCGCTTCTCTCCCAAACATGAGTCGATATGGAGAGTAGCCTGTAGCATCACTGATGGTGCAGTTGTAAGCATGTACTATGGCTGCTATGTGTTGGCTCCAATGTTGCTTTTTCTCGCTTTCCAGAGTCCCCAACATGTTAAGCAAGGTTCGGTTGAACCTTTCCGGCTGAGCATCTCCCTGAGGATGGTAAGGTGTAGTTCGAGTCTTCTTAATTCCCAACGAATCCAAAAGCTTCCGGATCAGCTTACTCTCGAAGTCCCTCCCTTGGTCTGAATGGAGTCTTTGTGGCAGCCCATAATGGACAAAATACTTCTCCATAAGTACGTTGGCAACGGTAGAGGCCTTCTGGTCTTTGGTGGGGAAAGCCTGGGCATACCGGGTAAAATGGTCGGTTATCACCAGAACATTTCCTAGTCCACTCAGGTCGGGTTCGAGGCAGAGAAAGTCAATGCACACCAGGTCCATGGGCCCTTGGCTCTGTAGATGGCCCATTGGGGCAGCTTGATGGGGCAAAGTCTTCCTCTGGATGCATCGCGCACATGAGTGGCAGTACTCCTCTACCTCTGCCCTCATGCAGGGCCAATAGAACCGACTTCTGACAAGTTGAAAGGTCCTTTCAGCCCCTAAGTGGCCATGATTGTCATGCAGGGCAATCAGAACAGTCTCCCGATGTTTCTCTGGGAGGAACAGCTGCCACTTATCTTCTGAGTCATCAGAGGGGCCCCTTCGGTAGACCACTCCCTGATGTAACTGCAACCTGTCCCACTCTTTCCTCAGCAGGCGAGCTTCTTTTGAAGGTTGACGCATGAGTCTGTTTGGATCCTGATTCTCCAAGGCCTCCAGGACCAATCTCCCCATGGGGTCTTCCAATTGGTCGCACCTCAGTTCCTTCTTGGACAGTCTTGGTAGGTTGTCCTCTTCCAATTGAGCTACTCCACAGTAGTGTTTGGGGACTCCCACCGTGGTAACTCCTATTTCCTCTGCTCTGGAGCCTCCTCGGGCTTGGAATTCAGCTCCTTGACAAAGGGCCCGCACCCGTCCGGTGCCACTTGGGTCCAATCTTCTAGTTCAATGGTGGGGGAATGAGATCTTCTGGACAGAGCGTCTGCGTCTCGATTCCCCACTCCTGGTCTATACTTAAGGCTGAAGTTGAATCCAGACAGTGCGGCCAGCCACCTGTGTCCAGTGGCGTCCAGCTTGACCGTGGTGAACAGGTAGGTAAGGGGGTTGTTGTCGGTCTTCACAGTGAACTCCGCTCCATACAGGTAGTCTTTGAGCTTGTCTACTACCGCCCACTTGAGGGCCAGGAACTCCAGCTTGTGAGTGGGGTAGTTCTTCTCAGAGGGGGTCAGGCTCCTACTCACATAGGCAACAGGTCGCAATTGCCCCTCATGTTCTTGGTAAAGTACTCCTCCCAGACCGTCATGACTAGCATCCACGTGCAGTTCATAGGGTTTGGTTGGGTCTGCGTAGGCCAAGACTGGTGCAGTGGTCAGGCTCCTCTTCAATTCCTGGAAAGCCTCTTCACACTTCTGATTCCACTGATCTCTGAGGGACTCTCCTGGCCTCCTGGGCCCCGAGCCATCCTCTTCTCCTTCAGTCTTGAGCAACTCATTCAATGGTCTAGCAATTCGGGCAAATCCCTCCACAAACCTCCTGTAGTAGGAGCAGAAGCCCAAGAAGGATCTGAGTTCTGTTACTGTGGTGGGCCGTGGCCAGGAGGTAACTGCCTCCAATTTCTCAGGGTCTGTGGCCACCCCTTCTTCAGACACTATGTGCCCCAGATAGTTCACAGAAGACTGGTAGAACCGACACTTCTCAGGCGAAAGCTTGAGTCCCTCCTCACTGAGTCTTCTCAACACTTTTTCCAGCCTCTCTTCATGTTCCTCCAAGGTTCTCCCAAAGACAATGACATCGTCCAGGTATACAAGGACTTCGATCAAGTTCATGTCTCCTACTGTCTTCTTCATGAGACATTGGAAAGTAGCTGGGGCTCCAGACAGACCTTGGGGCATCCGGTCGAATTCAAAGAACCCCACTGGAGTTATGAAAGCTGTCTTCTCCTTGTCTGCTGGGTGCATCGGAATCTGATAGTACCCACTCTTGAGATCCATAACGCTGAACCATTTGGCTCCAGACAAGCTCTGTAGGGCATCCTCTATCCTCGGAGTGGTGTATTGGTCAGGTATGGTTCTCCTGTTGAGAGTCCTGTAGTCGATACAGAGCCTCAATGATCCATTCTTCTTTCGGACCACCACTATGGGAGAGGCATAGGGGCTTCTGGACTCCCGTATCACACCAGTCCTCTTGAGTTCTGCAAGTTGTTCCCTCAGATCCTCCAGATCTGCTAGCGGGACCCGCCTGACCCTTTCTCGGAAGGGCTTATCTTCCTGGAGGCGGATCCGATGGGTGGCACTCCTTGCACACCCCACATCAAACTCATCCTTAGAGAAGATCTTCTCCCATCTATTCAACTGGGCCTTGGCTCTCTCTTTCCAAGCCCTGGACAGATTCGGGTTTTCCATGGACAGCTTCTCCCAAACATCCCCTCCTCCACCTGTCCTCTTCACTTCTGACAGGGTAACAGGGGCCGCCGGGCTCACCTGGCCTAGCAACATTCTGGCTGGGATTTCCATGTGGTCTTTGGTAGTATTCCTAACACTCACTGGAACTCTATAATGGGCCTTCTTCAGGACCTTCAGCGGAATCACTTCCGGTATCACCTCCAGGCCTGAGGACTCACCCCTTGGGTCTGACTCCAGCATGACAAAGGGACCAGGCTGCTCCCAAGTAAGCTTCACAGTGGCCCTGAGACAGGTTACTTCACCGGGCTGCAACACTACCCCTTCTCTTCCAAGTCTCCACACCTTCCCTATCTCCTCTCCAGGGGTCTCCCTCTCTTGGACCAGCCGTTGGTAGGCTGTCTTCAGCATGGGATGGATCTTGGTAGCTGCTTGTCTTTCTTCTGTCATGAGAGGGGTCAGGAGTCTTCGGACCAGGTCCGTGTTCGTCCCTATTATAAGGGAATTCTTGTTGGCTCCAGGCGGCCTAGGGCACACAACTGCCAGGGTGTCAAACACTTCGGCCTTCCCAGCCACGGATGGGTCAAAGGTCATTTTGATGGGAAGGTAGCCGTCGTAAGGGAAACTCTGGGTTCCAATTCCCCATATTTCCAGCTCTTCTATCTTCTGGATAGGCAGATGACTCAGGTGCCTGTCGTAGAAGTCCCGGTATAGTAGGGTCACTTGTGCCCCGGTATCCAGGAGGCCCCTGGTGTAGACTCCCTCCACTTGAATGGGCACTATAGGGGATGGGCCTACCAGCTTCTCTGGATATGGTCCGGGAGGAGCCGCCTTCTTTTGACCTTTTCCCTTTGGACTCTCTCTTGTCCTATTCCCTTTGGACTTGAATCTTTCTTGAGCCTGGTATGCACTGACTTCCCTCCTTTTAATGGGTGTAGGAACCCGCTGAGGGGTACTATTATTTTTCTTGGGTGGGCACCCCCTTTGGGGAGTGTTGTGCCTCTCCTGAGGGGTCTCCCCCCTTCCTCCTGGAGTATAGCTTTGTTGAGGGGTATTGCGTTTCCCCTTTGGTGTTCTATCTCTCTTTTTGTTTTTCTTCGCATTCAGCTTGGAGTTTACTGAAGATGATGGGCACCCGGTTGACTCCTTCACCGGGGCCCTCTGGAGTTTCCCGCCGGCTTGCGGTTGTCTGGTCTCTTCTTCTTCGGACTAGAACATGTGGCTGCAATGTGGCCAACTCCCCCACAGTTGAAGCAGACTATATCTCTCCATTCTTGTAAAGGTTCGGGTGCTGAGGCAATCGGGAACAATTCCTTCCTTGGACTTTCCTTCTTCTTGGGACACTCTGTGTCTTTTGCTATCAGAGAGGTCAATATCTCTAACACCTTGGACATCTGAGTTTTTAGGGTGTCTATCTCCGCCTCTCTTTCAGGGGTCATTACTGGATTGACCAGCACCTGTGCGGGTACAACACTTGTCTTATCCTTCTGCTGGTCCTGTTGCAGCGCCTCCTCATCTCTGATGATTTTTATTAAATCAGCATAAGTCAGCAACATTCCTCCTCCCAAGGTTTTCAGGTACAGCCAGACTGGATCGGAGCGTAGCGCTCCCTTTAAGACTTGCTTCATTCTTGCCGCATCGGCATCTTGGGGCTTCATCCCTTTCTTTAACACAATCTTGCACAGCAGCCTGTTTAGCCTTCTGACATACTCGGAAAGTTTCTCCTCCGGTTTTTGGAAAGTGTGTTCAAACTGGTAGACCATCTCTGTCACCTTGTCTAATTGACCAAACTCTTCCTGCAGCATAGCTAGACAGTCCTGCGCCGTGCACCCTGCATTCCCAAACCGGAAACTTTTCACTGCTTCTGCTGCTGCACCTTTAAGGCTTTCTAACACTCGCTGCCTCTTCTGTGCTTCAGGCACCTCCCATGCCTCCACCGCCTGTAATGCCTGCTCCACCCAGGTATCAAAATCTTCTTCCCCTGCCGGGACAGGGAGCTTCCCTGAGAATATTTTTAGTCTCCGGTAGCTAGTTTCCACATGCACCGTACTTGTCTTCTGACATTTGGCTAGCAAATCCCCTATTGCATTTATCAGTTCTGGTGATATAGTAGTGGCCGGTGCAGGTGCTACCGGGGGTGTCACCCTGTCTTTTCTTTCAGGTGGAGATCGGGCCGCAGCCTGTGGCGATCCCGTAGGGGATGGTTCCTTTACTTCAGCTATTGCGTGCGCCAGCCTAAATGTTCTGTTGTCTGGCGTCCGCAGACACTTGTGCTTACAGGCCTCTGGCATCCCGTCCCAATATTCCACTAATGCGTATTGGTATGAGATTTCTGGGTCTGACTTTATGTCCATCACCCACGGTGTGTGATCTGGGGACACTGATTTCATTAGTTCCTCTACTGTCTCACTCGACCAGTTCTCCCCCGGGAGGCTAATGGCTATCGACTGTTTTGGCTCTGTATTAGCGGCTTTGCACCATTCTTCTACCGCTCTTGGATCCATGGGGTCCATGCCGGCACTTCTGGCGTTCGCTTGCTGCATCAGGATCCCGGACGAGAACCCCCACGTGTAGCGATACCTCCAACTAAGGAGGCCGCAGAATTAGATTTGGGCCCTGAGTGCAGCTCCGCCAACCCCCGGCAATAGGCTCTACCCCCTTCTGGCACAGCTAGTACTAATAATCAATGATATATCCTATGCAATATGATAACTAAGCCAGGACACAGTAATGAATTGTAATAGATAAAGTGTTTTACTTATTTTCTCAATATGGATAAAAGGGGTAACAGTAATCACAGTTCAAGATAATCACTCCTAAGGGCAGCGTCCTGCCACTCTAACACACTATGTAGTAACACACGCTACAGGTGCGCCATACGGGCGACCGTTAACTAAGTGCCCTATGGCGCAGTAATTAAACACGCTAGAATCCCCACCAGGCCTGGTTCTAATATTTAACTTAGTCCTTCTTTCTTCACCGGCAGGTCTGTAATGGTGGTGCACTTTAAACAGAGTATAACTTTGTAATCCAAGGGGTATAGAACTTGGTTAAATAAAGCCGCAAGCTCAGTTCTGACAAGGCTCTTCAATAGGGGTATCAAAATAACTTGTAGGCCACGGCAGTCTATAGGCCTATATACAGTAACAGTATCTTAGCTGGGCGTATGCCTTCTCACCCGCCGGACTACGGATCCAGTCCGGGAAACCTCCACCGGCCGTGTCACACACACACGATCTCTCCAACGATCGGGCCCCCGATCCGACAAGGCTGTAGCGCACAAAGTCAGATGCCACCCAGGCTCGCAGAGGGGGGTGGAAGGCTCTTTGATGCAGAGCAAGGCCTCAGGCTTCAGGCCTTGCACTCCGACACCTCCACACAGGAGGATCCGTCTGTGAAGTCTCGTGTCCCAAAGAGGCCGAGCCCGGCCTCGCCTCCTCCTTTTATAACCCCTCCCATGAGTCTCTGCGGTGGAACATCTGAAGAATGGGGTTATGGGTGATGTAGTTTCTTCCCAATATAGGGGAATACCCCGCTACAGAGGAATTACGGTTAAGGCCATTTTTACAGTTACACTTGTAGGCAGGTATAGTCTACTTTCTCCATTGCAGGTATCTCTTAACCGTAGCGGCATTGCAGGGGGTGAGGAAGTCAAGAGGGACGTGGTTCCTCTATGGCAGTGATGGCGAACCTTGACATCCCCCTGGTGTTTTGGAACATTTCCCATGATGCTCATGCATTCTGTAGCAGGGGCGGCCTGTCCATTAGGGGCGGCCAGGCACTGCCCCCTCTCTTTAGGCCACCCGCTATATGCAATGGATAGATTCATGCATAGCATGAATCTATCCATGGCTAACGCGGCCACCCCCTATTCATGCGTCCGAACCCTTTCAGGGCACCGGGCGCATGAATTACAGTGGCCAGGTTTTTTTTTTAACCCCTACTGATTAGAGCCAGAGGCTCTAATATGCTTCAAAATAGGGTGGGCAGAGAATGCAAATGGAGCCCACCCAGGTGTGTTACAACAGCAAATGAACATTCGCTGTTGAAACACTAATCCTCAATCCGGCCAAACAGAAGCGGGTGTGAGACCCGTTTCCCGATTGGCCGAAAAGAGAAGGCTCTCGATTGACCGCTGAGGAGGAGGGAGGAAACAGAAGCCGTAGGCGCCATTGTCGGGATGACCCATGGAGAGCAGGAGAACGGGAGGCCGCTGAGCAGGGGAAGCCACCGGTGATGGGGTAAGTGCTACCGACTGACCAGGGGGGGGTGTGGCATACTGTTTGACACCCCCCCTCTGCAGTGTAGTTGAGCATCATGGGAGATGTAGTTCAAAAAATCTGGGGTGCCAAGGTTCACCATCACTGTTCTATGGTTTCCTTCGTCTCTGGGGAAGCTATTCTTATTGGATGCTGCCATCCCATGTGACTTTTAACCAGTGGTGGAAGCTCAATTAGGGGCGCAGAGGCACCACCCTTCTAATTCACGTGCCCGGCTCCTAATCTACATGCAGTGCGCCGGACGCATGGATTTCAATGGGGTTTTTCTTTTTTAAGCACATGATTAGAGCCGGAGGCTCTAATTGGCTTAAAAAAAAGGTGGACTCGGGGCGCAGAGCACTGCACCCTGAGCCCACCCAGTTGTGTGACAATAGCGGAGGAGAAAAAACTGTATTGGCCGCCGAGGTGGAGACGCAGGGGGAAGCCGCCAAGGCTCGGACAAGATCGCAACAATGGAGTTGGGATCCGCCCACATGCCTAGACCGGCACCGGGTCAGCATAGCAGTGAACCGCTGACAGCCTGAGCCGGCTGCTCCCTCTACCTCCACAGCCCAGCGTTCCAGTTAGCGCAGGGGGGGGGGTGCAGCAGAGAGCTGTGAGAGTCAAGCAATCAGCAGGGTATTTGATTGATCGATTCTCAGTGTTTGAGGCGCTGGGGACAGATGCAGCATCGGACCAATGCTGCATTCACCTACAGTAGGTAAGTATAAATCAAAAAAATAAAAATAAATAAACACACTTCTTTTTTAAGGCCCTGGCTTCCAGGCTTGGCACAGATTTCGCATTTGGGTAGTGTTGGGACTAGTCATCCGTCTAACAGGGACAGTAATTAGCATCAGGGAAAGGTTTCAGAGGAGTAGGGAACAGATAGGGACACGTCATCCTTCTGGAGTCCTCCACAATTGGGTTCGGACGGGCCAGGCCACATTCAACCTCTCAGGACAGACGCTGTGGGCACAACAGAGTTGCTTTGCTACACACTGCTGTTACATGCCGTGAGTGTTCCCAGTCAGGTGTCTTCCCTCCGGGTTTGTTGTGAATTACTGGATTCTGCATTAATACATGTTCTGTTCTCTGCAAACCAGAGTCTGTGTTTACTGCTGCTGCACCACTCTGCACCTCCACACACACACTAGTCCAGCTTGAAACAATGTGGGTTTGTATGTGCTATACCTGTGGGATCCATCCATAGCAGGGTTTCTCAATCAGGGTTCCATGGCACAGGTGCATCTAAGCTACTACCTCCTGTGTAATGCCTGGTCAGCCTCAAGAACACAGAACTCAGCCTGGGACGTCTCTGAAAACCTCCATGTGAAATCCGTGCAAAAAAGTCATGATTAAGGCCTGGTGGCCGAAACGTGTTAGATTTTTTGACTGTTATTCATCTGTATTAATAAAACAATGTTTTAATTGACTTCCATGGCACCAGCCTTTATCCCTTTTTGCAGGGGTTCCATGGAACCCTAGGGTTTCTACAGAGGTTGTTAGGGGTTTTTTGAGCAATGAGCAATTTCTGCCTCTCAGATACAGTAAGTTCCCACTGACACCACTGATCTTCTTAGCTATCTGCAAGGGGGTAATTCTTCCTAAAGACCACCAATGTAGGGAACATTTTTCCAATTGACCATCACACTAATATATCATGAGCTGTAAATATGGTAATTGCTAGCAGGGGTTCCCTGAGACCAGAAAGGGTTCCTCTTTGTTTAAAAGGTTGATAAAGGCTGTTCTAAAAGCTACTACTACACTGATCTCTGCTAGCTTCCAGGTTCTCTGCCCAGCGGCTGTCCTGCTGCATTGGAAACACAGCGGTTGGCTCACTTGGTAAGGATGCCATTCAGAGAGCACTTTGCATTTTCCCAATACATGCAGAGCATTCAAAGTGGAGGGGCAGGACGGTGGCATCACAAAATCCACCTTGTCCAATTAGACAACACTTTGCTTTCAATGAGAAAATGCAAAGGGTTTTTTGAATGGCGCCTGAGCTGAGCAAGCAACCTTCTGTGATCAGTAAGCAGAAGTGCACCAACTTGGCAAAAGACTCAGAAACTAGTGGCTACCATACCCACATATGGCACATACAGTGAAGCAAAAAAGTATTTAGTCAGCCACCAATTGTGCAAGTTCTCCCACTTAAAAAAGATGAGAGAGGCCTGTAATTGTCATCATAGGTATACCTCAACTATGAGAGACAAAATGTAGACACAAACCCAGACAATCACATTGTCTGATTTTTGAAAGAATTTATTTGCAAATTATGGTAGAAAATAAGTATTTGGTCACCTACAAACAAGCAAGATTTGTGGCTCTCACAGACCTGCATTTTCTTCTTTAAAAGGCTCCTCTGTCCTCCACTCATTACCTGTATTAATGGCACCTGTTTGAACTTGTTATCAGTATAAAAGACACCTGTCCACAACCTCAAACAGTCACACTCCAAACTCCACTATGGTGAAAACCAAAGAGCTGTTGAAGGACACCAGAAATAAAATTGTAGACCTGCACCAGGCTGGTAAGACTGAATCTGCAATAGGCAAACAGCTTGGTGTGAAGAAATCAACTGTGGGAGCAATAATTATAAAATTGAAGACATACAAGACCACTTATAATCTCCCTCGATCTGGGGCTCCACGCAAGATCTCACCCCGTGGGTTCAAAATGATCACAAGAATGGTGAGCAAAAATCCCAGAATCACATGGGGGGACCTACTGAATGACCTGCAGAGAGCTGGACCAACGTAACAAAGGCTACCATCAGTAACACACTACGCCGCCAGGGACTCAGATCCTGCAGTGCCAGACGTGTCCCCCTGCTTAAGCCAGTACATGTCCAGGCCCGTCTGAGGTTTGCTAGAGAGCATTTGGATGATCCAGAAGAGGATTGGGAGAATGTCATATGGTCAGATGAAACCAAAGTAGAACTGTTTGGTAGAAACAAAACTCGTCGTGTTTGGAGGAGAGAGAATGCTGAGTTTCAACCAAATAACACCTTCATACCTACTGTGAAGCATGGGGGTGGCAACATCATGCTTTGGGGCTGTTTCTCTGCAAAGGGAACAGGACGACTGATCCATGTACATGAAAGAATGAATGGGGCCATGTATCGTGAGATTATGAGTGCAAACCTCCTCCCATCAGCAAGGGCATTGAAGATGAAACGTGGCTGGGTCTTTTAGCATGACAATGATCCCAAACACACTGCCTGGGCAACGAAGGAGTGGCTTCGTAAGAAGCATTTCAAGGTCCTGGAGTGGCCTAGTCAGTCTCCAGATCTCAATCCCATAGAAAACCTTTGGAGGGAGTTGAAAGTCTGTGTTGCCCAGCGACAGCCCCAAAACAACACTGCTCTAGAGGAGATCTGCATGGAGGAATGGGCCAACATACCAGCAACAGTGTGTGACAACCTTGTGAAGACTTACAGAAAACGTTTGACCTCTGTCATTGCTAACAAAGGATATATAACAAAGTATTGAGATGAACTTTTGATATTGACCAAATACTTATTTTCCACCATAATTTTCAAATAAATTCTTTCCAAATCAGACATTGTGATTGTCTGGATTTGTTTCCACATTTTGTCTCTCATAGTTGAGGTATACCTATGATGACAATTACAGGCCTCTCTCATCTTTTTTAAGTGGGAGAACTTGCCCAATTGGTGGCTGACTAAATACTTTTTTGCCCCACTGTACATATGTGCATTGGTCCAATCTGAACCAATGTAACTATGTAAAAATTGCCATACCTGTAATTCGGTTTTAAAGTAAACCAGTCACATTCAAACCCTTAATAGTAGCCTGGGACATTGCCAGACCCTGGCACCCAGGTCATGTGCCCCAGATTTTCCACTTACAGCCCCAGGACTCATTTGATATATGGAGATAATACATTCTATGCATGATACAGTTCTAAAACATTGTATAATTGATCTGATATTCAATTCACCTGTTAATGATTTGTCATCATAATGTGACATTACAGTTTTTAGACCAATTTTATGTTCAGTTAAAAAGCTTATATTAGTCCTAGATTTGATTAAAAAAATGGCCACCATGATAGCCTACCAGCCCCTCAACATTTAAATGTGTTTGCCCAGAGGTGCTCCTGGTCTATTAGGCCCTAGAAACCCCCTGATAGCAGCCTACAAATTGAGGCATCACAATTTACCTGCAATGTACAGTACTAAAATGTGTTGAAAGCTTCATGTGGGTGCCTGGGAAAACCCATACATATACTGTAGATATATGTTTCATGAAAAACTTCAACCTGAAAATCAGAGCTCTGAGCCACCCAGCGGGATCCCAGAATTTAATGCCTTTTTGGCAGCTGAAGTTTCTACATTGTATTGCACTGCGCCAGGATGGTGGGCCAGAGATGGGTTAAGCCTCGTACACATGATCGGATATCCTATGGATTCTAATCCGATGGTTTTGTCCATCGGAAATCCGATGAAGCTGACTTCCATCAGTCTTGCCTACACACCATCAGTCAAAAAACCGACCGCTCCAAACACGGTGACGTAAAACACTCTGATGAGCCGAGAAAAATGAAGTTTAATGCTTCTGAGCATGCGTCGACTTGATTCTGAGCATGCGTGGGTTTTTTATTTGATGAACTTGCCCATAGACGATCGGAATTTGCTATCGGTTCTTGATCCATCGGAAAAATTTAAAACATGTTCTATTTTTTAAAACATGTTCTATTTTTTAAAACCGATGGAAAAAAGACCGATGGGTCCCATACACGATCGGTTTGTCCGATGAAAAAAGTCCATCGGACTGTTTTCATCGGTAAAACCGATCGTGTGTACAGGGCTTAAGAGTAAAGTTTAAGATACACTATGGGGTCTGTGTGTGCACTGCATGTGCAGTTGCTCTAGATCTGAGGGAATCATGCAAGGAAAATACAAAAGTGCATTTTTGCTTGCACATGATTGAATGATAGAAATCAGCAGAGATTCCCCTCATTTCAGAGCTTCCCCTCATATCTAGAGAAAATGCACTTGCAGTGAACAGTATATTTGCCTTTAGTAAATCGACCCCTTTGTTACCAAAAGTATTGGGACGCCTGCCTTTACACGCACATAAACTTTAGTGGCATCCCAGTCTTATGCCCCGTACACACGACCGGATTTCCCGTCGGAAAAAGTCCGATGAGAGCTTTTGGACGGGAATCCCGGCCGTGTATATGCTCCATCTGACTTTTTCCAACAGAAAAACTGCCGTAAAAAAAAAAAGAGATCTCTTTTTTCCCGTCAGGAACAAATCCTAGCGGGAAAACCGTTCGTCTGTATGCTTTTCCGACGGGGAAAAAAAAACACGCATGCTCGGAAACAATTTGACGCATGCTCGGAAGCATAGAACTTAATTTTGTCGGCTCGTCGTAGTCTTTTACGTCACCGCGTTCTTGGCAGTCAAAAGTTCACCGGACTTTTGTGTGACCGTGGGGGTTATTTACGAAAGGCAAATCCACTTTGCACTACAAGTGCAAACTACAAGGGCAAAATGCACTTGAAATTGCACTGAAAGTGCACTTGGAAGTGCAGTCACTGTAGATCTGAGGGGGACATGCAAGGGAAATAAAAAACAGCATTTTAGCTTGTACATGATTGGATTATCAAATCAGCAGAGCTTTCCCTCATTTCAGATCTACCCCTCAGATTTACAGCGACTGCACTTCCAAGTGCACTTTTAGTGCAATTTCAAGTGCAATTTGCACTTGTAGTTTGCACTTGTAGTGCAAAGTGGATTTGCCTTTCGTAAATAACCCCCCGTGTGTATGCAAAGCAGGCTTGAGAAGAATCCCGTCGGGAAAACCATTGTTTTTTTTTCCGATGGGAAAACCGGTCGTGTGTACGGGGCATGAGTCTGTAGGGTTAAATATTGAGTTGGCTCACCCTTTGCAGCTATAACAGCTTCAGCTCTTCTGGGAAGGCTGTCCACAAGGTTTAGGAGTGTGTCTTTGGGAATGTTTGACCATTCTTCCAGAAGCGTATTTGTGAGGTCAGGCACTGATGTTTGACGAGAAGGCCTAACTCGCAGTCTCCGTTCTAATTCATCCCAAAGGTGTTCTATTGGGTTGAGGTCAGAACTCTGTGCAGGCCAGTCAAGTTCCCCCACTCTAAACCTTCTCATCCATGTCTTTATGGACCTTGTTTGTGCACTGGCATGCAGTCATGTTGGAACAGGAAGGAGCCGTCCCCAAACTGTTCCCACAAAGTTGGGAGCATGAAATTGTCCAAACTGTCTTGGTATGCTGATGCCTTAAAAATTTCCTTCACTGGAACTAAAGGGCCAAGCCAACCCCTGAAAAACAACCCTTCAGCATAATCCCCCCAACACCAAATGATTTGGACCAGTGCACAAAGCACCTCATAAAGACATGGATGAGCGAGTTTGGGGTGGAGGAACTTGACTGACCTGCGCAGAGTCCTGACCTAAACCCGATTGAACACCTTTGGGATGAATTAGAGCAGAGACTGCGAGCCAGGCCTTCTCGTCCACATCAGTGCCTGACCTCACAAATGCGCTTCTGGAAGAACGGTCAAACATTCCCATAGACACACTTCTAAACCCTGTGGACAGCCTTCCCTGAAGAGTTGAAGCTGTTATAGCTGTAAAGTGTGGGCCAACACAATACTGAACCCTTTGGGTGGAACTCCGCTTTAAGATGAGAATTCTGTCCTCTTGGGAGAGATTATCTCTCATTTCCTGGTGCGTCTCCAGGACAGGAGGTGAAGGAAACTCTCTCTAGCAGGACACAGGCTTCAAAAAACCCTGATAGAGGTTTTGTTCTGGCAACATCCCCTGGCAAGTGACGTAGGCTCATGTGAGGCACAGAATCTAAGCATCAGCTGGTTTTTACTACAGCTCCTGATGGTGGAGTTGGGTTTTGCTATGTGTTGGTACCAGGTCGTGACCTCCAGAATACCCCCATAAAAGGGTGAGCAAAGAGAGGAAGGCAACAGTCTGGAGACTGTACACTCACTAAACATTGGAAGAAGGGTAGTAAGATCAAGACGAAAGGGAAGTCAGATCCAGGCAGAGGTCATGGGCAGGCAACAAGCAAGACAGTTTTCAGGTTCAAATGGAGGTCATGGGCAAATGACTGGCAAGAGAGTAATCAGGTTAACCCGGGTTAGCAACAAAACAAGCAAACCGATGTACAGTATATTACAGCTCCTTTGCACATAGCAGGGTAGCTGGAATGAAGACACAGCACCAAAAACGTTTAAAGCTGGAGCGTAAACACCCTTTTGGTCAGAGGACATGCCCAGCATCAATTTAGAGATCTCTGAAAGTCCTGGCAGGGATTATAAAAGTAACATTTTAAGTACTTGCAGGGATTCTGTATATGCCATTAGAAGTACTGGCAGAGATTCAGCGAGTTCCATTGGAAGTACTGGCTGGGATTCTGTGAGTAACATTAGAAGTACTGGCAAGGATAATAAAAGTAAAATTGAAAGTACTTGCAGGGATTATGTGAATACCATTGGAAGTACTGGCAGGGACTCGGCAAGTAATATTGGAAGTACTGGCAGGGACTCGGCAAGTACTATTGGAAGTACTGACAAGGACTCAGCAAGTACTATTGGAAGTACTGGCAGGGACTCAGCAAGTACTATTGGAAGTACTGGCAGGCACTCAGCAAGTACTATTGGAAGTACTGGCAGGGACTCAGCAAGTACTATTGGAAGTACTGGCAGGCACTCAGCAAGTACTATTGGAAGTACTGGCAGGCACTCAGCAAGTACTATTGGAAGTACTGGCAGGGACTCAGCAAGTACTATTAGAAGTACTGGCTGGGATTCTGTGAGTAACATTGGCAGTACTGGCAAGGATTCTGTAAGTTCTGTTAGGGATTCTGCAAGTTCCATTGAAAGAACTGGTAGGGAGTTTAGAAGTGATTCTGTGGGTGCCATTGGGAGTACTGGCTGGGATTCTGAAAGTGTCCTAACAGGTTTTAAGCCTTCCCTAGTTTATCCAAAACAAAAAAGTTTGGGCTTTATATACACTATAATGTGTTATTCAAAAATAGAAAAATTAGAACAAAATGTGTTACCACCAAACTGCAGGGCTCTAGCATCCAGATTCTCATTTACACCAACATAATTATGTAAAGTTGAACAGCAACTGCCTCCTCTGCCACAAAACATTAATTAAAAGTATGCCATTGATTGCCAAGCAGATACATGGCACAGCCAGCTGAGCTTTCGCCTGGGTGCTCTTTTCTGTACTAAAATGCACAGGAAAAAAATGAATTTCATATTTATTCTAATTAAATATTCAATTAAACAAAGATAAAATTATGGAAGAAATTTTGTTCTTGCCTAATGGACTGTGTCCCTTTCATTGCGTTTTAGCAGATACCATTAAATCTGGAGGAAATGCTGCAGGATGTTGTTGTGTTTGATACTTCTTCGATTACATTTTATACTTTGTGGGGTTAGTGCATTCATTGGTGACCTCAAAATAATATGGGCCCTTAACCTCCCTGGCGGTATGATTCTGTCAGATTTTAGGTGCTGAAAGCGGTAACATTATTTTGCATGAAAATTTGGCATTTTATATTGTAGGCCTGTAATTCTTAGGAATAACTCACTTAAATCTGTCCAAACAAGACTCTAGTAGACATCCCGGGTATGATAAAGTTTGAAACACAAAATCATAAATTATAATATAATAAATAACTATAAATAATTATAACAAATAATAATATAATAATAATAAATCAAAATCAAAAACACAGAAATTTGCTCAGTTGCAGAATTGTCGCTGTCATTAGATTTAGTGTTTGATGACGAATTTCCCCTCAAATCGCTATCGCTCAATTCTGCAAGTGATTCTAATTTATTATCGCTGTTTTCTAGCTGGTCTAAAACCACGTTTGATGTAAAGAGACACTTTTTGGTTGCTATGGACAATCTCCAGTTTCCAGGCAGAAAGAACAGTTTTTATTATATAAAACTGCATGCAGGGCACTGGACAGACCACTAGGGACAAAGGGGATGTGTTATTATTTGATACAGTACTGTAATCAGTAAGATTACAGTATACTGTATCTATACTGTGTGTTTCAGTTTTTGAATTTGGCGCCGAACTCCGTCCCCGTGCGTCGCAACGCTCAGGAATGGAGCTCGGCACTCGGCAATGTGAATCAAGCGGGAGACACGGCTCGCTCACACAGGGGACATTGCAGGATCCAGGGAACAAGGTAAGTAACTTCCCTGTATCCTGCGATGCGATCCCGAGTCTGGCTCGGGGTTACCGCTTTAGGTACTGAAATCTTACCCCGAGCCACACCTCGGGAATACCGCTAGGTGGGTTAAAGATACTTAGATCGTGATCCCACATTATATATGTAACATGTACCTGATCACCTGCTTAAACAAGAGAGTAATCCTTAATTTACTTATAAAAATGTAAGAAGAAGGTTGAAATGGCACAGGGGCACATTTTTGTTTTCTGAATTTTGCCTGCAATTTAGACTCTCGATTTTCTAACAGGTATACAACATGGACACCAATTAATAATGGTCATATTAAAATAAGTTGCTAATTGGTAATTTTCAGCATCCTGGAAAACACTCACTGTAATGCCAAAATCAGCTACTCACTGCTGTGCTGGATCACGTATATATACATGTAGCGATGGCCCCGCGGGGTTGCTACATGTTACAGCATCCACACATTTCACCCTGCTGCCATACATCTATTAGACACACTTCTCACTCAATGAACAGTCTCTTGCTTGTTTTAGTTGTTTTTATTAGGGGATTGAACTTGGTTGAGGGAAAGGGACATGGGATGCTTCTTCCAGCACATTACTTCACTGTCCAATTTTTGTCTCCTGTCACACCATCAGCATGACTAGGCCTCACTCTGAATAAGTCCCAGTGTCTTTAATTGATAGACTTTTGCAGGCCAGGGCCTGCAGTACCCCTTTGTGGTAGCAGCCGATTCACTTGAGAAGAATAAATGTAGATGACTACTGATCCCAGCAAGTCTGACTTACAAATCCTGCCCGCCCTCCTGGCTGCAGCGACTTGACACAAACTCCCACAGTCTCTCCCTCTGGCTCTACATCCAGCTCCCCTGGCATGTCTCTTCCAGAGCTTTCCACTGTGCTTTCCACTCACCGACACCTGCCCTGGATCCTTCCTAAATGACTTTACTCCAGACGTGTGGACCAACTGTCTTCCCCAGCTCCTGTTCAAGGACACCTCTCCATGACCGTGTAAGGAGAGGCTCCCTCCCAGTTCCCAAGCTCCCCACCCGAGGTACACCCCCCCCCAGAAAGGGGGTTCCATCAGACACGATAGTCTAACACTCTATCTTCCAGTTCACCCTGCCGACAACTCCTTCTCCAGCAGGCTAACCATGGATATATGTAGGAGGCCTTCCCCCTGTCAATCCTATTTGGGGATTGGTCAGAGCTCCTCACATGTACCCCATATCACTCCAGCTCCCTGCCCCTTTTCCAGAACCTTCTCCCTGGAAACAGAGGAGGCGCCCAAGAGCTGAAGTACATGTCAGTCACCTACTGCTACACTAAACCACTCCCCTGCCCCCAGATCAAAACAAATAGGCCTAGCTCACAGCATAAGCCTGCTTACATTTACCTGCACTGGCAGCTTACACAAAAAAACTTACACTTAGCACCTACCTACCTACCTACCTAAGGTAGAGGGTGCTACATACGTGATCTGGCTCTTCCGGGTAGCGGGCACGCATGTGCGTCGCGGGCAATTCGCTCCCGCTGTGATCACACACACAGCGGGAGCCCAGCGGCAAATACTGCAGACTCGATGTCCAACGGCATCTGACGTATATCGAGCAGAGAGGCAGAACGCCAATCTACCTATGTAAACAAGGCAGAGGGAAGACATGGATCCTGTGTCTCTTCAAAGCAATGATCCATGTCTTCCTCTAGTAAAAGCACCTCCCACAGTTTATTAAAACACTTGTTAGGCACACAGTTAACCCTTTGATCGCTCCAATGTTTACTCCTTCCAAGCCAGTGTCATTTGTACAGTGACAGTGCATATTATTCAGCACTGATCACTGCATTAGTGTGTGGGTTGTATAAAAATAAGAGGGCGCTAAGACAAATAATAAACACTATGGTTTAGATAGGGTAAGCATAAAGTGAAGAACGTGCTTTACAATTTATAATCAACAATAATAAGGTGCATAAAGAACACTATAGTGAACAAGTTGCATAGTTTGTGAACAGCAATCTGGATAATAGTAACACAATGAATGTCCATAAAAGATGTGAAGTGATTGAGGTCTTTACTCTGTCACCATGGGAACGATTTTATGGAAAACACACCCGGTGGATAAGGGTAAGTAGCTTACTTACCAACTGACCGTGACCCCTTTAACTAAAAAGGCAGGTCATGTAAAGCTTGGTTGGTGGAATCAATGGGATAAGCCTGGGGGACACTCTGCCTCGTATTTAGTCATTGAAAAAATGAACAAAACAGGGCCATAGCACAATTCTGTTTATTAAAAAATGTCAAACTAAAAACAGACAAGCCAAATGGCCTCTTACTTTAGGAGATGCCTTGCCTCGGCACTGAAAGAAAACCACATGTAAAAAAAAAACAGGTGGGTTGTAGAACAGCCGTCTCGCTCGCACTGTGATGGCGTGCGTTCACCGCCTGGAAGCCGGAAGTGGCCGGAGGTAAACACGTGACCGGGATGTGCCTTGACGTACGTTTCGTCGTATGACGTTGTCAGGAAAGGTTTTTTTCTCCAAAAAGTGTCAGTGTCAGAATGTCCACTGCAATATCGCAGCCCCGCTATAAGATGCTGATCGCTGCCATTACTAGTAATAAATAATTTTAAATATTCCATAGTTTGTATGACGCTATAAATTTTGCGTAATCAATCAATATACACTTATTGGTATTTTTTTTTTAACAAAAATATGTAGCAGAATACATATTGGCCTAAATTCATGAATTTATTTATTTTTTTTTTATGTTTTTTTATTGAATACGTTTTATAGTAGAAAGTGAAAAATATATATTTTTTTTCAAAATTGTCAGTCTTTTTTTGTTTATAGCGTAAAAAATAAAAACTGCAGAGGTGATCAATTACCACCAAAAGAAAGCTCACTTTGTGGGGAAAAAACATACATTTAAAAAAAAAAATGGCCTGGTCATGAAATGGGTAAATCATCTGGAGGTTGAGTGATCATTAAATAATTTCTAGCCTTTAGGCAATAGTCTGCCTGTCTGTCACTTGAATTACTGGACTGTGCTAATCCACTGTTTGCTGGCACTTGGTTAGAGTACCACCACCAGCAGCTTGATCCACCACTGACCACTGGGGACCTGTAGCTTGTGAAAATTATATTACTCAAAAGCACTTTTCATATACTGTATATTGGGAAGAATCTTCAAATAGGTAATGACTTTAGCACAAACCATTATACAAGGTCTGTACCAAAAGTAATGCAAAAGTGTGCATATTTTTTTTATTAAAAGAGAAGGTTTATTTTATTTTATTTTTTTTGGGCTAATCATACTTACCTCGGTGGATGCAGCATCAGACTGATGCTGCAGCTGTCCCCCGGCGTCTCTGCACTGAGAACCGAGCCACCCAACACCGCTGATGGCTCGGTTCTCACTCCTCCCCGAGCAGAGCGATGTTGATTGTCAGTCAGCATCGCTTCCGCGCTCATTGAAGCACTGAGCAGTGGAGGGGCGGGAAGCGGCCGTCTCAGCATCTCAGTGGCTCACTGAGATGCTGAGATGCTGAGAATGCCATCAATCAAGGCAGCTGGCGGATCCAGACTTGGTAGTCGGGATGACGCGCTGCATTGACTGATGGCAGTGATGTCAGCGGAGAGCGTACTTCAGACCGCTCTCTGCTGAAAATGGGTCACAGGAGTGCAAAACGAATTGTACTCCTGTGATCCAGAGGAGAAGTCCAGCCTAAAAAGCTCTGGCTGGACTTCTCCTTTAACTTACATAGGTCATTTAAATGTCACATGTTGGTAGAGTAAAGCCTCATACACAAGGCCGGTTTTCTCATCAAGAAACGACAAGAAAACTGCCGGGAGAGCTTTCTTGCCGAGAAAACCGACCGTGTGTACGCGGCTTTCAGGTTTCTCGTCAGGAAAACTGGCCAGAATCTCAACGAGAAAAATAGAGAACCTGCTCTCTATTTTCTCGTCGGGATTCTCGTCGGCCTGTTTCCCGATGAGAAACCCGAGAGTGTGTACACTTACCTGTCGCCGTGGAAACCCGCGCATGCTCAAAATGACTTTGACGCATGCGCGGTAGCTTCCTAGGCATAGGTAGGGTGTAGCAAGATGGCGGCGACGGCATCGAATGTGACGAGCGCACGCTTGTCGTAGTCGATGATGTCACCGCGTTCGTGCCATTCAAAAGAACGGCGGTTCTTTTGAATCGTACGTGTGTACACTCGGCCGGGACAAGATTCTTGTTCAAGAATCTCGTTAGGAAAAACGAGATTCTCGGCCGTGTGTACGAGGCTTTACTCTTCCTCCATAGTAAGTATTCTTCCTATTATTTTTCATTGCAGGTAAATGATGGATACCAAGCAGAAGCAACGGGCCTTCACTGAGTTCTTAACAAAGAAGGAGTGAAGGCTGTCCAACTTCCACAGAAGGCTACAGAATGATTACGGAGATGACACCATTGACAAGAGTCACCAATGGCAATCCCATTGCTCTTGTAAATGGTGTCAACTCCATAAACATTCTAAGACTTTTGTGGATGTCAGACAGCCTGCATCCCTCCTTCATCAAGAGCAGGGATGAGCTTCGTATTCGAGTCAAAACCATGTTGTGCTGTCTCTGTGCGTTATTCCAAAAGTTCTTTGGTGTGGGCCTTTTTTTAGACGTGTGCAGCAGATCGCACCATTGCCATTTGCAACATATGTCTAAAGCAGTGTTTCTCAACTCCGGTCCTCAAGGCGCCCCAACAGGTCATGTTTTTAGGATTTCCCTCAGATGAAACGGCTGTGGTAATTACTAAGGCAGTGAAACTGATCAAATCACCTGTGCAAAATAATGGAGAGCCTGAAAACATGACCTGTTGGGGCGCCTTGAGGACTGGAGTTGAGAAACACTGGTCTAAAGCGTATCTCGCGTGGCCAAAACATCAGCCACTTGGGTACAACGTGCTTGACCAGACATATGTCGACCTGCCATGCAGTCCGTTGGCAAGCGTACCTAAAAGACCCACACCAAAGAACAAAGCGGACCTCTCCTTGCTCCTCATCAGCTGGGATCTCCAATCCCACTATACATTCAGTCCTCTCTGAAACCTGCACTGAGAGGAATGAAGGTGTAGAATTGGGTGTGTCACAGCCAAGTACTTGCGGACAATCTGCTATCGGTACAACAACGTCCGATTGTACCAGGCAAATTTCCCTACCCCAGCTGCTGCACCGCCGAAAAAAGTTCGCTCCCAGCCATCCACATGCCCAGCGGTTGAATGCTAGCTTGGCTAAATTGCTAGCACTTCAACTGCTGCCTTTTCAGTTGGTAGACTCTTCCCCCTTCCGTGAGTTTGTTGAATGTGCGGTTCCTCAGTGGCAGGTTCCCAAACGCCACTTTTTCTCATGGAAGGCGATTTCGGCTCTCTACCGGCATGTGGAAGGCAATGTCTTGGCCAGGGCGGTCAGCGGTAAGGTGCCTATTACTGCTGACTAGTGATGAGCCGAACACCCCCGGGTTCGGTTCGCACCAGAACCCGCGAATGGACCGAAAGTTCGCACGAACATTAGAACCCTATTAAATACAATGGATGCGAACGTTCGGATTCTAAAGTGCTAATTATAACGACTATTATCCATGTTATTGTCCGAAACAGAGTTTGGGAACCCGGGTTCTGCACCAGGGGACATGTATCAATGCAAAAAAAAGTTTTAAAAACAGACGTTTTCCGGGAGCAGTCATTTTAATGATGCATAAAGTGAAAAAAAAGTCAAATATTCCTTTAAATATTGTACCTGGGGGGTGTCTAAAGTATGCCTGTGAAGTGCCACGTGTTTCCCGTGTTTAGAACTGTCCCTGCACAAAATAACATTTCTAAAGGAAAAAAAGCCATTTAAAACTGCTTGCGGCTTTAATGCAATGTCTGGTCCCGGTAATATGGATGAAAATCTTTAGGAAAAATGGCATAGCTACCCCATCAACCCCCCCCCCCCTACCCCAGCCCATTACCAGCCCCTTTGGGTCTTGTATGGATATTAAGGGGAACCCCGCACACAAAATAAAAAAGGACCTATATACTCTGAACAGCCGTATACAGGCGGTGCATACAAGACAGGGACTGTAGGTTTGTTCTTATGTAGAATCTGTTTGTAATTTTGAACAGCTGCATTGTTTAAGTGGAGCTCCATGCCAAATTCCTTTTTTTTAGCTTTTTGTAAAACATAGGGAACGGTTATCACCCCTGTCACATTTTTTTTGCTGTCTGTGCCCCTGTTCAGAACATTTCACCTCACTTTGCGTCCCAATGAGAGGAGACACCTTTCTCCCATATTAATTCTTACAGGAGAGAATTTTCCTTCCAAGGGGTAGATTTCCTCTCACTTCCTGTTGTCTTCTTCCGTTTGCAAGTAGTAGTAGTTTGTAAGTTGGATGTTTGAAAGTAGGGACCTGCCGGTGTTGGTACAACACTGAAAGCACTCACAGTTATTCTTGGTGGGTGCTGGAACGCCCTGCTGTCAACTATTATATCAGGAATTGTAATAACATATAATTGTTGATCAGTGGTAGTAAAAATTGGGCCTTTGATGGTGGTGCTGGTGCCACAACACTGTAAGGCCTGACAGTTACTCTTGGTGGGCGCAGCAATGGGCCCTGCTGTGAATTATTCGAACAATAATTATAATTGCATGCCCCTGTTGAACAGGGGCTGAAAAATTGGGCCTTTGGTGGTGGTGGTGGTGGTGATGGTGGTGCTGGTGCCACAACACTGTAAGGCCTGACAGTTACTCTTGGTGGGCGCAGCAATGGGCCCTGCTGTGAATTATTAGATCAATAATTATAATTGCATGCCCCTGTTGAACAGGGGCTGAAAAATTGGGCCTTTGGTGGTGGTGGTGGTGGTGATGGTGGTGCTGGTGCCACAACACTGTAAGGCCTGACAGTTACTCTTGGTGGGCGCAGCAATGGGCCCTGCTGTGAATTATTAGATCAATAATTATAATTGCATGCCCCTGTTGAACAGGGGCTGAAAAATTGGGCCTTAGGCACTGGTGGCACAACACTGCAACCCCTCACAGATACTGTACTTGGAGCACAGCAATGAGGCCTGTTGCAAAGTATTGCATCAAAAATTTTAATTACACGCCCCTGTTAAACGGGGGCTGAAAAATTGGGCCTTAGCCACTGGTGGCGTCACCCATAAACCAAAATGATCTTCCAAGCTATCATCATTAATCGTATCATTGAGGAGGAGGAGGAGGATAGCCAGTCAACATAACAGCACAGGCACTCAGCATCAGCATCAGTCTTGAAGGGATGTGACATTTTAAAATCAATTAGTCTGTTATATCAGCATCTGGTGTGTGGTAGCTGGTTCATCTTGATGAAAGTCAGTCGATCAACCGAGTCGGTGGACAGGCGCACCCTGTGATCCGTGACAAATCCTCCCGCAGCACTGAATGTGCGTTCTGAAAGAACGCTGGATGCAGGACAGGCCAGTAGCTCAATTGCATACTGTGCAAGCTCTGGCCAGTGATCCATCCTCAAGACCCAGTAAGCCAGAGGATTTTCGGTGGGGAAGGTGTCCAAGTCTGACCTTGCCCCTAGGTATTCCTGGACCATGTATATCAGACGCTGGCGATGGTTGCTGGAACCGATCATACTTTGGGGCTGCGGACTAAAGAATTGTCTGAACGCATCGGTCAGACGGCCACCTTCCCCACCGCTCCTTCTTTGACTGCCCGAAGCCTCAGCAACTCGTTGTCCAGGACCAGGAGTTTGTAACCTCCCAGTCTCTGGGAACGCGTTGCACAGACCTTTCTGCACGGCCTCCTGGAGTTGTCTCATCCTCTGCTCCCTCTGCGACGGTACGATAAGGTCCGCAACCTTACCCTTGTACTGTGGATCAAGGAGAGTGGCCAGCCAGTAATGGTCCCTCTCCTTGATCCGAAGAATACGAGGATCCTTCCGCAGACTTTGCAGGATCAGGGAGGCCATGCAGCGTAGGTTAGCTGAGGCATTCAGTCCGGAGTCCTCTGGGTCACTAAGGACGACATGATCCGCAGCCACCTCCTCCCAGCCACGTACAAGTCCACTGGTTTCTTGGGACTGTAAATCATCCCTAAAAGACTGCTGCTGATGATGCTGAGTGCCAGCCTCCACCTCCATGCTGACACAATCCTCCTCCTCCTCCTCCTCTTCCTGTGCGATGGGTGGGACAGAAGGAACACTGTCTGGGTAAAGGGGGCCTTGAGAGGCAAGGAAGTCCTCCTCTTCCTGCCTCTGTTCTGCCTCAAGTGCCCTGTCCATTATTCCACGCAGCGTGTGCTCCAACAGGTGAACAAGAGGTACAGTGTCGCTGATGCATGCACTGTCACTGCTCACCATCCTCGTGGCCTCCTCAAATGGTGCCAGGACAGTGCATGCATCCCTGATCATGCCCCACTGGCGTGGTGAAAAAAACCCGAGCTCCCCTGACCCTGTCCTGGTGCCGTAGTCGCACAGGTACTCATTGATGGCCCTCTGCTGCGTGTGCAGCCGCTGCAGCATGGCCAACGTTGAGTTCCACCTGGTGGGCATGTCACATATAAGGCGGTTCTTGGGCAGGTTCAACTCCTTTTGCAGCTCAGCCAGGCGAGCACTGGCATTATAAGATCTGCGGAAATGCACACAGACTTTCCTGGCCTGCCTCAGGACATCCTGTAAGCCCGGGTACCTGCCCAAGAACCGCTGCACCACCAGGTTAAGGACGTGAGCCAAACAGGGCACATGGGTCAGTTGTCCCTGTCGGAGGGCGGAGAGGAGGTTGGTGCCATTGTCGCAAACCACCATTCCTGGCTTAAGCTGGCTTGGCGTCAACCACCTCTCGGCCTGCCCCTGCAGAGCAGACAGGACCTCTGCCCCAGTGTGGCTCCTGTCCCCCAAACACACCAGCGCAAGCACGGCATGGCATCTTTTTGCCTGTGTACTTGCGTAGCCCCTTGAACGCCTACGGAGCACCACTGGTTCCGAGGACAAACCACAGGAAGAGGCCATGGAGGAAGAAGAAGAGGAGGGGGTGGAGGAGAGAGGTGTGTCACAACCAGTAGTAGCATTTTGGAGGCGTGGTGGTGGAACAACCTCCAACACTACTGCACCTTGTCCTGCATCTTTCCCAGCTGCCAAAAGAGTGACCCAATGGGCCGTGAAAGAAAGGTAATGTCCCTGTCCATGCCTGCTGGACCATGAGTCAGCGGTAATATGCACCTTACCGCTGACCGCCCTGTCCAGCGAGGCCAAGACATTGCCTTCCACATGCCTGTAGAGAGCCGGAATCGCCTTCCGTGCGAAAATGTGGCGTTTGGGAACCTGCCACTGAGGAACCGCACATTGCACAAACTCACGGAAGGGGGCCGAGTCTACCAACTGAAAAGGCAGCAGTTGAAGCGCTAGCAATTTAGCCAAGCTAGCATTCAACCGCTGGGCATGTGGATGGCTGGGAGTGAACTTCTTTCGACGGTCCAGCAGCTGGGGAAGGGAAATTTGCCTGCTAGAATCGGACGTTGGTGTACTGCTAGCAGAGTGCCCGCAAGTACTTGCCTGTGACACACCTAATTCTACACCTTCATTCCTCTCAGAGCAGGTTTCAGAGAGGAGTGAAGGTATAGTGGGGTTGAAGATCCCAGCTGATGCAGTGCAAGAAGAGGTCAGCTTTGTTCTTTGGTGTGGGTCTTTAAGGTAGGCTTGCCAACGAGCTGCATGGCGGGTCAACATATGTCTGATCAAGCATGTGGTGCCCAAGCGGCTGATGTTTTGGCCACGCGATATACGCTTGAGACATATGTTGCAAACAGCAGCTGTGCGATCTGATGCACTCGCCTCAAAAAAGGCCCACACCAAAGAACTTTTTGAATGACGGGCAGAGGCAGCGCCCTGCACAGGCGGAGCTCTGCGGTGTGATTCCGTCGGTGTGCTGCCCATACGCTGGCCACTCAAGGGCATCCTGCCTCGTTGGAGATGTGCCTCCTCCTCATCCTCCTCCTCCTCCTCCTCTCTCCTATTAGGCACCCACGTGGAGTCAGTGACCTCATCATCCCCTCCCTCCTCATCACTGGAGCCAATCTGGCAGTATGCTGCAGCTGCTGGAACATGACTGCCAGATTGGTGTCCTTCTTGAGCATCCCCTCTCTCTGCTCTCACGCTGCTGCCTTCCTCTAGCTGGGTATCATCATCAGATCCTTCCAAACGCTGGGCATCCTCCTGGAGCATGTACCCAACACTGTGCTCAAACAGTTCGGGGGACTCCTCAGGAGGAGGACATGGTGGGTCTAGGGAAGGATTGACTAATGAAGATAATGATACCAGAGAAGAGGACGCTTTGGCAGCTGCTTTGCCAGTACCCTGAGCCTGGGTGAGAGAGGATGAGGAGGATGAGGTGGGCTTGGTCATCCACTCTACCAAGTCTTCGGCATGATGTGGCTCAACATGTCCAGCTGCCGAAAAGAAGGACAAGCGTGTCCCATGGCCATGTGCTGATGACAATGCACCGCGTCCACGACCAGCACTGTTGCCCCCAGACACAGAGCCTGCTTGCCCTCTTTTTTTGCCTCCTGACTGTCTGCCTCTCCTTGTTTGCCTTCCAGACATTTTAATGGATGGCCTGCAGGGAGATGGGAAAAAGAGCAATAAGGGCTACCTTCAGGTGTATACTGTGCAGGAGGCTTAGCAACAATGACACTGACACTGTCCCCTGCCTATCCTTCTCTGTCCCTAAACACAAGGATTGAAAATATGGAACAGCAAAATTGGTTTAGAACAGAATAGCACACTGACACTTTCCCTCACTGTCCTACTCTGTCCCTCCCTACAAACAAGATTTAGCACAGAATAGCACACTGATAATTTCCACGAGTGTCCTTCTCTGTCCCTAAACTCAAGGATTTGAAATATGGAACAGCAAAATTGGTTTAGAACAGAATAGCACACTGTCAGTTTCACTCACTGTACCTCTCTGTCCCTAAACTCAAGGATTGAAAATATGGTTCAGCAAAATTGGTTTAGAACAGAATAGCACACTGACACTTTCCCTCACTGTCCTACTCTGTCCCTCCCTACAAACAAGATTTAGCACAGAATAGCACACTGATAATTTCCACGAGTGTCCTTCTCTGTCCCTAAACTCAAGGATTTGAAATATGGAACAGCAAAATTGGTTTAGAACAGAATAGCACACTGTCAGTTTCACTCACTGTACCTCTCTGTCCCTAAACTCAAGGATTGAAAATAAGGTTCAGCAAAATTGGTTTAGAACAGAATAGCACACTGACACTTTCCCTCACTGTCCTACTCTGTCCCTCCCTACAAACAAGATTTAGCACAGAATAGCACACTGATAATTTCCACGAGTGTCCTTCTCTGTCCCTAAACTCAAGGATTGAAAATATGGAACAGCAAAATTGGTTTAGAACAGAATAGCACACTGAAACTTTCCCTCACTGTCCTACTCTGTCCCTCCCTACAAACAAGCTTTAGCACAGAATAGCACACTGATAATTTCCACGAGTGTCCTTCTCTGTCCCTAAACTCAAGGATTTGAAATATGGAACAGCAAAATTGGTTTAGAACAGAATAGCACACTGTTAGTTTCACTCACTGTACCTCTCTGTCCCTAAACTCAAGGATTGAAAATATGGTTCAGCAAAATTGGTTTAGAACAGAATAGCACACTGACACTTTCCCTCACTGTACCTCTCTGTCCCTACAAACAAGGATTAGCACAGAATAGCACACTGACACTTTCCCTCACTGTACCTCTCTGTCCCTACAAACAAGGTTTAGCACGGAATAACACACTGTCACTGACACTCTCCCTACCTATCCTTATTTGTCCCTAAACACAAGGAATCCAGGATTAGTAAATGAAAAAAAATTACTGTCCCTGCCTATGCTTCTCTTTCCCTGCTCCGGAACACACTACACAAGGCCGCCGCGCTGGCGGCCTTTTATAGTGTGGGGCGTGTACTAAACCCCCTCAGCAATAATTGGCCACAGGCATCCTGCCTGTGGCCAATCATTGCTCTCCTCGCTGCCAGCGCTGTGATTGGCCAAGCATGCGGGGTCACAGTGCATGCTTGACCAATCACAGCGCCTGGATGACACTGCGATGGTGTAGTGCATTGTGGGCCGTTCGCGTCACTCGAATTTGGCGCGAACGGCCCAAATCGTTCGATCTTCGTCGAACGATCGAACAGCCGATGTTCGAGTCGAACGTATGTTCGACTCGAACACGAAGCTCATCCCTACTGCTGACTAATGGTCCAGCAGGCATGGACAGGGACATTACCTATCTTTCACAGCGCATTGGGTGACTCTGCTGGCAGCTGGGAAGGATGCAGGACAAGGTAGTGTTTGAGGTTGTTCTGCCGCCGCGCCTCCAAAATGTTACTGCTGGTTATTCTTTTAGCTGATGATTGCCCAAGCATGCACTATGACCGGCATACTTTGGTCAATCAATGTGCCATCAGCACAGAGAGCCATAATTGGGCAAATCATGGCTCAGGGGATTAAGTACACGCCCCACACTATATAAGCCAGCCTGAGAGAGAAAGAGAGTGTCATTTAATTTCATTTAGATAGATTGAGCAGGATTGAGCAGGCAGGCGATTCAGTTAGCTAGATTGAGCAGGCAAGGCAGGTGATTCAGTTAGCTCCAGTATATTTAGTATATATATGCATTCCAGGCTTTGTATATATATATATATATATATATATATATATATATATATATATATATATACTGTATACAGTTTAGCTAGATCTCACTGCAGAGCGTTCCTGGTGTACTGTTCCTAATATATTACAGGCAGGCAGTTGATTCAGTTAGCTGCAGTATATTCAGTACTGTATCCTGTGCACAGTGTGCAGCTAGATCTCACAGCAGACCATTCCTTTTGTTCTCTTCCTAATATACTACAGGCAGGCAGTTGATTTAGTTAGCTGCAGTATATAAAGTACTGTATCCTGTGCAGAGTGTGCAGCTATATCTCACTGCAGACCATTCCTGTTTTTCTCTTCCTAATATACTACAGGCAGGCAGTTGATTCAGTTAGCTGCAGTATATAAAGTACTGTATCCTGTGCACAGTGTGCAGCTAGATCTCACTGCAGACCATTCCTGTTTTTCTCTTCCTAATATACTACAGGCAGGCAGTTGATTCAGTTAGCTGCAGTATATTCAGTACTGTATTCTGTGCACAGTGTGCAGCTAGATCTCACTGCAGACCATTCCTGTTCTCTTGCTAATATACTACAGGCAGGCAGTTGATTCAGTTAGCTGCAGTATATTCAGTACTGTATCCTGTGCACAGTGTGCAACTAGATCTCACTGCAGACCGTTCCTGTTGTTCTCTTCCTAATATACTACAGGCAGGCAGTTGATTCAGTTAGCTGCAGTATATTCAGTATATATATATATACATCCCAGCTATGTGCAGCTACATCTCACTGCAGGCCATTCCTGGTGTACCTATTCAAATACATCAAATACAGTATGTCTGGAAGGCCAACAAGGAGAGGCAGACACTCACAGGCCACTAAAAGAGGGCAAGCAGGCTCTGTGTCTAGAGCCAACAGTGCTGGTCGTGGACACAGTGCATCCTCAGTAAGGTGCCGTGGGGCATGCTTGTCCTTTTTTCCGGCAGCTGGCCGTGTTGAGCCACAACATGCAGAAAAGTTGGTAGAGTGGATGACCAAGCCGACCTCATCCTCTGTCACCCAGGCTCAGAGTACCTTGGCTGCCAATGCAGGTGCCAAAGCGGCCTATTCCATCGGCTCGAGGTCATCAGTTACTCCTTCCCTAGCCCCACCATCATGCACGGAGGAGTCCCCCGAACTGATCGACCACAGTGTTGGGTACATGCTGCAGGAGGATGCGCAGCGTTTTGAAGGCTCTGATGATGGTACCCAGCTTGAGGAAGGCAGTAACGTGAGCCCAGAGAGAGGGGGTGCCCAAGAAGGACAACAAACTGGCAGTCATGTTCCCCCAGCTGCAGCATACTGCCAGGTTTGCTCCAGAGATGAGGAGGGAGGGGATGATGAGGTCGCTGACTCTACGTGGGTGCCTGATAGGAGAGAGGAGGAGGAGGCACACCTCCAACGAGGCAGTATGCCCTCCAGGGGCCAGCTTAAGGGCAGCCAACCGACTGCATCACACCGCAGAGCTCCGCATGTGCAGGGCGCTGCTGACTCTGCGCAGTTTTCCAAAAGTTCTTTGGTTTGGGCCTTTTTTTGACATGTGTACAGCAGATCGCACCGTTGCTGTTTGCAACATATGTCTAAAGCGTATCAAGCGTGGCCAAAACAGCAGCCGCTTGGGCACCACATGCTTGACCAGACATATGTCGAACTCCCATGCAGTCCGTTGGCAAGCGTACTTAAAAGACCCACAGCAAAGAACAAAGCGGACCTCTCCTTGCTCCTCATCAGCTGGGATCTCCAACCCCACTATACCTTCAGTCCTCTAAGAAACCTGCACTGAGAAGAATGAAGGTGTAGAATTAGGTTTGCCACTGCCAATTACTTGCGGGCAATCTGCTATCACTACACCAACGTCTGATTGTAGCAGGCATATTTCCCTACCCCAGTTGCTAAACTGGCGAAAGAAATTCACTCCCAGCCATCCACATGCCCAGCGGTTGAATGCTAACTTGGCTAAATTGCTAGCACTCCAACTGCTGCCTTTTCAGCTGGTAGACTCTGCCCCCTTTCGCGAATTTGTGGAATGTGCGGTACCTCAGTGGCAGGTTCCCAAACGGCACTTTTTTTCACGGAAGGCGATTCTGGCTCTCTACCGGCATGTGGAAGGCAATGTCTTGGCCACACTGGACAAGGCGGTCAGCGGTAAGGTGCATATTACCGCTGACTCATGGTCCAGCAGGCATGGACAGGGACGTTACCTATCTTTCACGGCGCACTGGGTGACTCTGCTGGCAGCTGGCGAAGTTTGCAGGACAAGGTGCAGTATTGTTGGAGCTTGTTCCGCCACCATGCCACGCCTCCAAAATTCTACTAGTGGTGATTCTGACACACCTCTCTCCTCCACCCCCTCCTCTTCTTCTTCCTCCATGGCCTCTTCCTCTATAGATTTGTCCTCGGAAACAGCGGTGCTCCGTAGGCGTTCAAAGGGCTACGCAAGCAGTCAGGCAAAAAGATGCCATGCGGTGCTTGAGCTGGTGTGCTTAGGGGACAGGAGCCACACTGGGGCAGAGATTCTGTCAGCTCTGCAGGGTCAGGCTCAGAGGTGGTTGATGCCACGCCAGCTTCAGCCAGGAATGGTGGTTTGCGACAATAGCACCAACCTCCTCTCCGCCCTCCGCCAGAACACCTGACCCATGTGCCCTGTTTGGCTCACGTCCTTAATTTGGTGGTGCAGCGGTTCTTGTGCAGGTACCCGGGCTTACAGGATCTCCTGAGGCAGGCCAGGAAAGTCTGTGTACATTTCCACTGGTCATATAATGCCAGTGCTCGGCTGGCTGACCTCCAAAAGGAATACAACCTGCCCAAGAACCACCTAATCTGTGACATGCCCACCAGATGGAATTTAATGTTGGCCATGCTGCAGCGGCTGCACATGCAACAGAGGGCCATCAATGAGTACCTGTGCGACTATGGCACCAGGACAGGGTCAGGGGAGCTTGGCTTTTTTTCGCCATGCCAGTGGCTCATGATCAAGAAAAGAATGCATGCACTGTCATGTCACCATTTGAGGAGGCCACGAGAATGGTGAACAGTGACAGTGCATGCATCAGTGATACTGTCCCCCTTGTGTACCTGTTGGAGCACACGCTGCGTGGAATAATGGACAGGGCACTTGAGGCAGAACAGAGGGAGGAAGAGGAGGACTTCCTTACCTCTCAAGGCCCCCTTTATCCAGACAGTGTTCCTGTGGGCCCGCCGATCACACAGGAAGAGGAGGAGGAGGAGGATTGTGTCAGCATGGAGGTGGAGCCTAGCACTCAGCATCAGCAGCAGTCTTCAAGGGATCGTTTACAGTCCCTAGAAATCCATGGACTTGTACATGGCTGGGATGAGGTGGCTGCAGATCATGTCGTCCTTAGTGACCCAGAGGACTCCGCACCGAATGCCTCAGCAAACCTACGCTGCATGGCCTCCCTGGTCCTGCAAAGCCTGCGAAAGGACCCTCGGATTCGTGTGATCAAGGAGAGGAATCATTACTGGCTGGCAACCCTTCTTGATACATGTTACAAGGGTAAGGTTGCGGAACTTATCCTGCCGTTGCAGAGGGAGCAGAGGATGAAACATCTTCGGGAGGCCTTGCAGAAAGGTTTGTGCAACGCGTTTCCAGAGCCTGGGAGGTTACAAATTCCTGGTCCTGGACAACGTGTTGCTGAGGCTTCGGTCAGTCACAGAAGGAGCGGTGGAGAAGGTGGCTGTCTGACGGATGCTTTCAGACACTTTTTGAGTCCGCAGCCCCAAGGTCTGATCAGTTCCAGCAACCATCACCAGCGTCTGATTTACATGGTGCAGGAATACCTAGGGGCAAGATCAGACTTGGACACGTTTCCAATTGAAAATACACTGGGTTACTGGGTCTTGAGGAGGGATCACTGGCCAGAGCTTGCACAGTATGCAATTGAGCTACTGGCCTATCCTGCATCCAGTCCTGTCCTGCATCGGAACGCACATTCAGTACTGCTGGTGGCTTTGTAACCGATCACAGAGTGCGCCTGTCCACCGACTCGGTTAAACGTCTCACCATCATAAAAATGAATCAGTCTTGGATCACCAGCTACCAAGCACCTGATGCTGATGTAACCGATTTGTTTTTTTTTATGAATGAGATCCCTTCAAGACTGCCTATGCTGATGTTGATTGCTGAGTGACTATCCTGTTATGCTCCTCAATGTTCATGTTGATATTTTTGGTTCTGGACACCAGCACCAGTGCCTAAAGCCCAATTTTTCTGCCCCAGTTTAACAGGGGCATGTATAATTTAAATTTTTGCTGTAATATTTTGCAGCAGGGCTAGTTCCTGCGCTCAACTAAAGTATCTGTGAGGGGTTGCAGTGTTGTGGCACCAGCACCAGTGCCTAAAGCCCAATTTTTCTGCCCCTGTTTAACAGGGGCGTGTATAATTAAAATGTTTGCTGTAATATTTTGCAGCAGGGGTCATTCCTGCGCTCAACTAGAGTATCTGTGAGGCGTTGCAGTGTTGTTGCACCAGCACCAGTGCCTAAGGCCCAATTTTTCTGCCCCTGTTTAACAGGGGCGTGTAATTACAATTCTTGATAAAATATTTCACAGCAGGGCCCGTTCCAGTGTATAATTTAAATGTTTGCTGTAATATTTTGCAGCAGGGCTCGTTCCTGCGCTCAACTAAAGTATCTGTGAGGGGTTGCAGTGTTGTGGCACCAGCACCAGTGCCTAAAGCCCAATTTTTCTGCCCCAGTTTAACAGGGGCATGTATAATTTACATTTTTGCTGTAATATTTTGCAGCAGGGCTTGTTCCTGCGCTCAACTAAAGTATCTGTGAGGGGTTGCAGTGTTCTGGCACCAGCACCAGTGCCTAAAGCCCAGTTTTTCTGCCCCTGTTTAACAGGGGCGTGTATAATTAAAATGTTTGCTGTAATATTTTGCAGCAGGGCTCGTTCCTGCGCTCAACTAGAGTATCTGTGAGGCGTTGCAGTGTTGTGGCACCAGCACCAGTGCCTAAGGCCCAATTTTTCTGCCCCTGTTTAACAGGGGCGTGTAATTACAATTCTTGATATAATATTTCACAGCAGGGCCCGTTCCAGTGTATAATTTACATTTTTGCTGTAATATTTTGCAGCAGGGCTCGTTCCTGCGCTCAACTAAAGTATCTGTGAGAGGTTGCAGTGTTGTGGCACCAGCACCAGTGCCTAAAGCCCAATTTTTCTGCCCCAGTTTAACAGGGGCATGTATAATTAAAATGTTTGCTGTAATATTTTGCAGCAGGGCTCGTTCCTGCGCTCATCTAGAGTATCTGTGAGGCGTTGCAGTGTTGTGGCACCATCACCACCACCAAAGGCCCAATTTTTCTGCCACTGTTCAACACGGGCATGTAATTACACTATATATACAGGCGGTCCCCTACTTTCAAACATCCGACTTACAAACGACTCCTACTTACAAAGAGAGGGAGACAACAGGAAGTAAGAGGAAATCTACCCCTGGGAAGGGAAATTCTCTCCTGTAAGAGTTAATATGGGAAAAAGGTGTCTCCACTGATGGTTTATCACCAATCCTTGTTTCCCTAAAAAAAACAAATTTTCTAAATCCAATTGTCATTGGGCCAGAAAGTGAGGGGAAATCTTCTCAATAGGGGCACAGACAGCAAAACAAATGTTACAGGGGTGATGATAACCCTTTCCTAGGATATCCAAAAGGCTTAAAAATAGATTTTTTGGCTGGAGCTACACTTACAAAATGTACCTGTTCTAAATAAAAAACAGATTCAACTTATGAACAAACCTACAGTCCCTGTCTTGTTTGGACCGCCTGTATACTGCTATTCAGAGTATATAGGGCCTGGTGGCTCCATGCCTTTTCTTTTTTTAACTTGGGTGCGGGGTTCCCCTTAATGTCCATACGAGACCCAAAGGGCCTGATAATGGGCTGAGGGGGTACCCATGCCGTTTTTCTGAATGATTTTCATCCATATTGCCGGGACCTGACATTACATTACAGCCGCAAGTTTTAAATTACTTTCATTCCTTTAGAATGTCATTTTGTGCAGGGACTATTCTAAACACAGGAAACACGCACCACTTCACAGGCATACTATAGACACCCCCCAGGGTATTTAACTTTTTTTTTTCACTTTTAGCATCATTAAAATCACTGCTCCCGAAAAAACGTCTGTTTTTAAAACTTTTTTTTGCATTGATACATGTCCCCTGGGGCAGGACCCGGGTCCCCAAACCCTTTTTAGGACAATAACTTGCATATTAGCCTTTAAAATTCACACTTTTGATTTCTCACGTTCGAGTCCCATAGACTTCAACGGTGTTCGAAAGTTCGCGCAAACTTTCGGTCCGTTTTTGCATGTTCTGGATGCGAACCGAACTGGGGGGTGTTCGGCTCATCCCTAATCAAGAGGAGGCATGAAAGCATTTGGCTTCTAGTTGAAATTGATTATTTACCTGTAATGAAGAAGGGTTACTATAGAGGAAGAGTTACTCTACCAGCATGTGGAGATTTACCAACCTATGTAAGTTTAAAAAAAAGTTATGCTTACTTTTGCATTATGCTTGGAACAGTACTCATAGATTGTATTTGATGGCTTTTGGTTAAAGTAGAAATTGTTACAAAAGGGTTGGCAGTAGCAATGACATTGCTGGTGAGGCAGGAATTGGGAACCTAACTTGGATTTAGATAAAATGGCGGAAAATAAATAAAAAGGGGCAGATGTGATGGATCACTTGGTCTTTTTCTGCCTTCAATCTTCTATGTTTCTATGGGGTTGATTTACTAAAGTCAACTAGGCTGTTCACATTGCAACAGGAACGTGCAGTCAGGGGAGGTAACATTTGGGGCTCCTATGACCTCTGGTTCCAGAGATATGGGGCTCCTTGCGCAGCCTGTCAGAAGCTAAATGCAGAGCGGCCACTTTAAATACAAGCTGGCACACTCTGTTTGCAGCAGTCTGAGAAGATGGGCTCACAGTGCCTCTCCTCACTTCTTGTCAGAGGCACTAAGCTCAATCAACAGCTTGGAGTCTTGGACCAATAGTAAAGTACCATTGGTCCCAACTGTCCAATAAAAATGCTGCAGTGGAGGCACGCCTTTGACTGACGTGTTATAGAAGGGGCATGTGTCTAAAAGACAAATGCTCCCTTCCAGCCCAGCCCTCTTAACTGCAAGGAAAAAACATGTGTTTATGGGTATAAGATTTACCCACAATCCCATGTTTTTTCTCACACAGTTAAGAGGGAGAAACTGATTCTGTTAAAAAGGTACTGTTATATTCAAGCTAAATCATATATTTATATTCTATATGTTATAACATAATAATTTATTATTTATATATTTACTGTGAAATTACTAAATGAAAGTCATAACTTCAAACTTCAGTAATTTGTCCATTAAAGTGGATGTAAACCTGAAAATATATATTTTTTTTCGGCTGGCAAAATGTATAGTATGGAATTTCAGATCACCTGCGCCCAGTCTTGCCACGGAGAGTTAATCTAGCTCTGAGCAATCCTCTTATCTTTTTTTCAGTGAGATAAAACATAGAAAACCTTGGCTGTTCTTCCCCCCTGCTGTGAGTGACAGGTGATTTACATTTCTCATGCAGGAGCCTGAGACAAGCATTATTTTTTAATTCCCACCCCCACTCCTTTTCTGAAGTCATGTGGTTACTTTTCTGGGTTTTGACTGGATGTTAGTGATCATAGCAAAATTTAGTGTAAGAAATACACAGGAGAAAATGCATGTTGACAAGGGGAGTGTAGAGGTGGGCGGGGAGTCTACTGACATCACGACTCCACCCACCGAGCTCCAGAGAACAGACCCACCCACAGAATCTGCAGTTTTTCAGTTCTCATAACAGACAGAGGGGAGGTATTTGACAGGTAAGGATACATGCAGGAGGCATGTATATCCTTATAGATAACCACTATGGCAGTAGTGTAGAAAGGGTGAGAGTGGGTTTACATCCACTTCAAGCCACCTGCTTAAATACAGATTTTGAAAATATAGTAAATTACCTTAAAAACAATACATAATAATTGTTTGTATATTACTTACTTATGGTAATTTACTGTTCTCTCCCAGGATGTGGAGTATTGTCAAGAGGAAGATGAGAGACCCCGGACCCTACAATGCAGAGATGAGCTGAAAGCCGCTATCAAAGCAACCTGGGCTTCAATAACACCTCAGCAGTGCCGCAGGCTAATCGCCTCCATGCCACGCCGAGCTGCATTGATGCACTAATTCATGCAAAAGGAGCCCCGACCAAGTATTGAGTGCATACTATACTGTACATGGACATACTTTTCAGTAAGCCAACATTTCTGTATTAAAAATTCTTTTTTCTATTGGTCTTTTGTAATATTCTAATTTTCTGAGATACTGAATTTTGTGTTTTCACGAGCTGTAAGCCATAATCATCAACATTAAAAGAAAGAAATGCTTGAAATATATCACTCTGTGTGTAATGAATCTACTGTATATACTCGAGTATAAGCCCACCTGAGTATAAGCCATACTTCAATGTGCCCATTGCAACCTCACTGTGCCATTCCTCACTCTGTACCATACCTCACTGTGCCCATTGCAGTCTCACTGTGCCATACCTCACTGTGCCCATTACAACCTCACTGTGCCCATTGCAGTCTCACTGTGCCCGAGTACCCGAATTCTTGACAGGCGTCAATTTTTTTCAAAGTCGCGGCTTTCTCCTGGCTGTCCGTTCCGTGATAGGCATTTGACACTGTGTTCTGCCTATAACGGAGGTCCTCTCATCCTCGGACTCAGTTTCCCAGCAGACACTGTGTTCAGTGTTCCGCCAATCACGGACATTCTTTCATCCTCGGACAAGAGAAGGTCCATGATTGGCGGAACACTGAACACAGTGTATCACTCTGTGTGTAATGAATCTACCGTATATACTCTAGTATAAGCCCACCCGAGTATAAGCCGAGGACCTAATTTTACCACAAAAAACTGGAAAAACTAATTTAGTCGAGTATAAGCCTAGGGTGAGAATGCAGCAGCTTCTGTAAGCGGAAAAGAGGGTCAACTATGCCCATTTGCATGCCTCACTGTGCCCATTGCAACCTCACTGTGCCCATTGCAGTTTCACTGTGCCATACTTAACTGTGCCCATTGCAGTCTCACTGTGCCATACTTCAATGTGCCCATTGCAACCTCACTGTGCCATTCCTCACTCTGTACCATACCTCACTGTGCCCATTGCAGTCTCACTGTGCCATACCTCACTGTGCCCATTACAACCTCACTGTGCCATACCTCACTCTGTGCCATACCACACTCTGTGCCCATTGCAGTCTCACTGTGCCCGAGTACCTGAATTCTTGACAGGCGTCAATTTTTTTCAAAGTCGCGGCTTTCTCCTGGCTGTCCATTCCGTGATAGGCATTTGACACTGTGTTCTGCCTATCACGGAGGTCCTCTCATCCTCGGACTCAGTTTCCCAGCAGACACTGTGTTCAGTGTTCCGCCAATCACGGACATTCTTTCATCCTCGGACAAGAGAAGGTCCATGATTGGCAGAACACTGAACACAGTGTCTGCTGGGAAACTGTCCGAGGATGAGAGGACCTCCGTGATAGGCGGAACACAGTGTCAAATGCCTATCACGAAATGGAACGCCAGGAGAAAGCCGCGACTTTAAAAAAATGGACGCCTGTGAAGAATTTAGGTACAAAAAAACAGTGACTTGAGTATAAGCCGAGGGGGGCATTTTCAGCCCTAAAAAAGGGCTGAAAAACTTGGCTTATACTCGAGTATATACAGTATATCAAATATATGAGTTTCACTTTTTGAATTGAATTACTGAAATAAATGAACTTTTTGATGATATTCTAATTTTATGAGATGCACCTGTATATAAAAATTATAAAATAGCTTTCTCCATAATAGCTCAACTACACAACTCCTCTGCAGTTTTCTCCATGAAGAATCTTTTCAAGTGTGCTTGACAATTTCACACCTACATGTTTACACAATGCAACTGTATTGTCCAGGCACTTGTACTTTCATTATTGATTCCTCTATCCTCCGAAGTGAACTAGTTCTCGATTTCAAGGATTAAAGAAGATTGTTTGAGAGCAACGATAATTTGTATTACATCTCAACTCCTCCTTGATAACCAGTTAGAAGTTATACTGCTCAGTGAGTGGGTTTCAAGGTCTCGGAGAAAGCAGACTCTCTAGTTATGATCACTGCCATAATAAACACCTCCTTTATTCCAACACAGACCAAAGTCCTTCATCTGCTCTTTACCTTTCATATTGAAAAATGCACTGTGCTATGTTTCCTCTTCCATTTCAACATTCAGAATACAAAAAAAAATTGTGGTAGGTAATATTTATAGCAGCCCACCCAACACGGATACTTCAGTTATAAGTAGAATTCTGCAGATTGATCCATCCATTGGTTTCACATACACTATGGCAACAGCTTGTCTGTTCTCCAAGCTCCGGAGAACAGACCCACCCACAGAATCTGCAGTTTTTCAGTTCTCATAAAAGACAGAGGGGAGATATGTGACAGATAAGGATACATGCAGGAGGCATGTATATCCTTATAGATAACCACTATGGCAGTAGTGTATGTAGCGGCCTAACCCCTCTCTCTTGCTTTATCGGTTATATGGCTGTTGTCTAGGGGTACCTGAGAGAGAGAGATAAAACACACCACGGCCCATGTCCTCCATCACTGAGAGGTTAAGGCCAGAAGATTGGGCTTTTGTGTAGGTGTCCTAGAGTCAAGTCCAGTCCGTCGTCCCTGACTCCTTTGCTTTAGTAACCCAAGTTCCACACAGTGAATAGGTACAACTCAGTTTTATTCTTATTATTCAGTTTTATTCTTCTTGCCAAGCAATAAAACAATCTTTCTCCTTTGGAAAATGGGGACAGATCGAGGCACAATCCTTTCCCCTTTTGCTGCTGCCCACTGTGCTGTCACCAGTGGTGAATAGTCACTGCCACTGACTAGGTATAATAGAACGTGAATTACCTTCGCTCACTTTGCCCCTGTCAGAGAAAGAAATCCGTCCAAGAGAGAAATGGAGGCCTGTCCGTCACCAGTGATGCTGCGCCGGGCTCTTCAGAAAAGTTACTGCGCACCAGTCCTCACGAACTCAGACACGGGCACCCAAGGAGTTAGGGCCCCCTCGGATTCCTCCACCCTCGCGGAACTCAGTCGAAGGTACTGAGCCCCAGGCATCCGCCATAGTACCTCACCCCAGGCTAAAGGTGCCTGAGATGGACTCCATCCCCGCTCCAGCTAGGCCAAGGGCGCTTAGGCCTGAAACACCGGAACGCCAGCACCCAAGCCGAAGGTGCCTGGGTGCGGCCACATCCTCCAACTCTCTGCCCCAAAATCAGGGCATCTGCCCCTTTTATGACCTCTCTCTTTGCATCACAGCGGGTTCCCCGCCCCGCTGTACCAGCTCCAGGGGAGGACAAAAATGCACAGTTTGCGGTGTGTGTTCAGCTCCGGCCCAAGGCAACAACGCCACCTGTAGGCCCCAAGGAACCCCACACTACCAGAGTCCTCACATAAATTCAAACACCCGCTACATGCTTCAACAGTAATTTACTGTTCTCTCCCAGGATGTGGAGTATTGTCAAGAGGAAGATGAGAGACCCCGGACCCTACAATGCAGAGATGAGCTGAAAGCCGCTATTAAAGCAACCTGGGCTTCAATAACACCTCAGCAGTGCCGCAGGCTAATCGCCTCCATGCCACGCCGAGCTGCATTGATGCACTAATTCATGCAAAAGAAGCCCCGACCAAGTATTGAGTGCATACTATACTGTACATGGACATACTTTTCAGTAAGCCAACATTTCTGTATTAAAAATCTTTTTTTTTTTTATCGGTCTTTTGTAATATTCAAATTTTCTGAGATACTGAATTTTGGGTTTTCACGAGCTGTAAGCCATAATCATCAACATTAAAAGAAAGAAATGCTTGAAATATATCACTCTGTGTGTAATAAATCTACCGTATATCAAATATATGAGTTTCACTTTTTGAATTGAATTACTGAAATAAATGAACTTTTTGATGATATTCTAATTTTATGAGATGCACCTGTATATACAAATTATAAAATAGCTTTCTCCATAATAGCTCAACTACACAACTCCTCCTCTGTTTTCTCCGTGAAGAATCTTTTCAAGTGTGCTTGACAATTTCACACCTACATGTTTACACAATGCAACTTTATTGTCCAGGCACTTGTACTTTCATTATTGATTCCTCTATCCTCCGAAGTGAACTAGTTCTCGATTTCAAGGATTATGGAGATTGTTTGAGAGCAATGATAATTTGTATTACGACTCAACTCCTCCTTGATAACCAGTTAGAAGTTATACTGCTCAGTGAGTGGGCTTCAAGGTCTCGGAGAAAGCAGACTCTCTAGTTATGATCACTAGGCTTGTGCACAACGGAAAAATTCGGTTAGTTTCGGTTCGTTTCTTTTCGGTCCTGTTGATTCGTAATCATTCGTAATTTTGCTAGACGGGATTTTTCGTGTTCGGACTAATTCGTATTTTCGCAAGCGACATTTTTCGTTGAATTTTTAGTTGATTTATAATTCGTACTTTCGGTAGAGTACATTGTTTTTCGTTGATTCTGGACACAACTCCTACTTTCGTAACTTTTTTTGGGTTCGTTGATTCGTAATTTTCTGTGTCTCTCTCACGACGACGCTGCCTATTATGCCTAATGTGCTTCGAATGGATTTGTACTTTTCTAAATACATAGCGGTTATTTGTAACGATTCGAAATCTCGTATTTTACTTTCGTTTTTTACATGCGGCTATAGCCTCCGCCCCTGTACACCATTTTGAGAGGGTTCAGCACGGTGAGGGAGAAGCAGAGAGCAGAGCAGAGTGTTATTGTGCTTCGAATGGATTAGAAATCTCGTATTTTACTTTTGTTTTTTACATGCGGCTATAGCCTCCGCCCCTGTACACCATTTTGAGAGGGTTCAGCACGGTGAGGGAGAAGCAGAGAGCAGAGCAGAGTGTTATTGTGCTTTGAATGGATTCGAAATCTCGTATTTTACTTTCGTTTTTTACATGCGGCTATAGCCTCCGCCCCTGTACACCATTTTGAGAGGGAGTTCAGCACGGTGTGGGAGAAGCAGAGAGCAGAGCAGAGTGAGTGTTATTGTGCTTTGTATGGATTCGTACATTCGTAACTTTTTCATAACGAATTATGCCGAAGACATTCGGGCATTCGCTATTTGCGGTATAATTTATTTCGGATTCGGTCTTATTCGTAATTGCTTTGTTCGGAAATTCGAATGCTTCCGAATGTCCGAAAGTTGCTAAATTCGGACGAATTTCGATTCGTTACGAAACGAATTGCACAAGCCTAATGATCACTGCCATAATAAACACCTCCTTTATTCCAACACAGACCAAAGTCCTTCATCTGCTCTTTACCTTTCATATTGAAAAATGCACTGTGCTATGTTTCCCCTTCTATTTCAACATTCAGAATACAAAAAAAAATTGTGTTAGGTAATATTTATAGCAGCCCACCCAACACGGATACTTCAGTTATAAGTAGAATTCTGCAGATTGATCCATCCATTGGTTTCACATACACTATGGCAACAGCTTGTCAATAGGGATGAGCCGAACACCCCCCCCCCCCCGGTTCGCATCCAGAAGATAGGTGCTTATACTTGCGTAATCTCAGGGTGCTGTGGTCACGTGATCAGTTCCCAGCGGCAACTTCAAATGAAAGGAGGGACGGCAGAGAATGAATGGCCCATAATAAGCCTATGGGTGACCTCCCCGCCCAGGCATTTCATCTGTTGTCAGCGCTTTCATCTCTCCCCTGAAGGCCGCCGCTGGAGGGATCACGTGACGGGACCAGAGTGCTCTGAGAATAGATAAGTATATGCATCTTCCTTTTACTGGGTAGTTAGATTTTAGAGTTAGAAGGGGTTGGGAGCAGGTTTAGAGCCTGGAATTCCACTTTATTTGTATCTGAGCACAACAAACTGAAAATGCTATTTATTAACTTTTAATAAATATGGAAAGATGGCCCCCACCTGGCTCCATAGCATTGACTGTTGGAAGTGACGTCAAACGTCCCTTCCGCCTAATGCTCTTTTATGAGATTTTTATTTTTTCTTCAAATGACATTATTTTTATTTATTTTATGTTTTTGCATTTAAGTGAAAATATGAGGTCTTTTTGACACCAGATCACATATTTAAGAGGTCCTGTCATGCTTTTATTCTATTATAAGGGATGTTTACTTGTAATAGGAATAAAACGGACCCAATTTTTTTTTTAAAAGGACAGTAAAATTTTAAAAAAAGTAAAATAAATAAGAAAAAAACTAAAGTAAAGTGCCCCGTCCCTCCGAGCTCGCGCATAGAAGCGAACACATATGTGAGTAGCGCCCGCATGTGAAAACGATGTTCAAACCACACATGTGTGGTATCACCGCGATCATTAGAGCGAGAGCAATAATTCTAGCCCTAGGCCTCCTCTGTAACCCAAAACTGGTAACCTATAGAGATTTTTAAACCTTTGGAGACTTTTAAGGGTAAAAGTTTGTCGCCATTCCACGAGTGGGCGCAATTTTGAAGCGTGACATGTTGGGTATCAATTTACTCGGCGTAACATTATCTTTCACAATATAAATTAAAAAAATCTGGCTAACTTTACTGTTTAACTTGCGCTAGAGCACGAAATGCATCGAAATTGAGGCTTGCACTCGCCTGATATAGGAGCTCTCTCTTTTTCATATCTCAGCTGAGATGTATGCCATGCTTTCTGCAGCACCTTAGAGTGTAATAGTTGGAGGATTCTATCACTCACATTCATGACTACACTGGAGTCCGATTGATTTGGAAACTATCGATTGGAGTCGTATGTGGTCTAGAAGGATTGAGCTATAATGCCGCGTACACGCGACCGTTTTTCATGACGAGAAAAATGGCATTTTATAAATTGGTCATTAAACGCGATTGTGTGTAGGCTCCAGAGCATTTTTCTCTACTAGAAAATGGCTATTAAAAATTTAGAACATGCTCTATTTTTTCTCGTCGTTTTTCACGTCATCGTTTTTCTCGTCGTGAAAAACGGCCGTGTGTACGCTTTAATGACGGGAAAAAAACGCGCATTCTCAAAAGCTAGTTATGAGACGGGAGAGCTGGTTCTGGTAAAACTAGCGTTTGTAATGGAGATAGCACATTCGTCACGCTGTAACGGACTGAAAAGCACGAGGCAGAAAAGCGCGAATCGTCTCTCACCAAACTTTACTAACACGAGATCAGCAAAAGCAGTCCAAAGGGTGGGGCCATCCGAATGGAACTTCCCATTTATAGTGCTGTCGTACGTGTTGTCATATGTTTTGTATGTCACCGCGCTTTGCTCGAGCATTTTTTTTTTAACGATAGTGTGTAGGCAAGGCAGTCTTGAGAAGAATCACGTCGAGAAAAGCTTAGTTTTTTTCAATGACATTAAAAACGACCGTGTGTACTATCTCCATTACGAACGCTAGTTTTACCAGAACCAGAGGAAGGAGTCCCTTCATTATATGCCTGGCGGTCACTCTGTGGCTAGTGACATCTGGTGAGCACATTCACTTACCACTTCGGGTGAAGCACTTTCTGTTTGTTCAAATTAAGAGCACATTGCACTTTATGAGGCACGGTGTTGGAGAAAGACTTCACAGAAGAATTTGTTTGTTCAAATTAAGAGCACACTTTCTGTTTGTTCAAATTAAGAGCACATTGCACTTCATGAGGCACGGTGTTGGAGAAAGACTTCACAGAAGATTTTTTTTATCATTGATGTTTATTGTTTATGCATGTACACCAATGTGCTGGACTGTCCTGATATTTGAATATATGGTGTATTAATTTTCACACTCACGCTTGTTGGGTGATACATATGTTTTTTGCGCCCATCTGTTCACTTTTATTTACTAACTTTACTGTTGTCCTATTTTTTTATTTTAAAAAGTGCGCTTGTAAGACTGCTGCACAAATACGGTGTGACATAAAGTTTTGCAACGACCGCCATTTTATTCTCTAGGGTGTTAGAAATATATATAATGTTTGGGGGTTCTATGTAATTTTCTAGCAAAAAAAAATGATTTTAAGTTGTAAACCACAATTCTGTAAAATAGGCCCGGTCCGTAAGTGCTTAAAAAAAATGAAATAATAATATACCGTATATACTCGAGTATAAGCCGACCCGAATATAAGCAGAGGCACCTAATTTTACCACAAAAAACTGGGAAAACGTATTGACTCGAGTATAAGCCTAGGGTGTCCATCTGCATGCCTCACTGTGCCTCACTTTGCCTCACTGTGTCCATGTGCATGCCTCACTGTGCCCATGCCTCACTGTGCCTCACTGTGTCCATGCCTCACTGTGTCCAATCTCCCTACCTGATCTCCGGCGCTGTGTGACTAGACTGAGGTTTAACATGGAAGTCTATGGAAGGGGTGCCCGGGTTTGAAAAATCAGTGCTCCCCGGCCGTAGGTCCCCTGGACAACAAATTTTTGCACACTTGTAGATGAAGAGTGGGGCTACATGTGTGCCAAGTTTGGGGTCCCGTAGACTTACGGCTGGCCGGGATCAGGCGCACAATTTTTAAGATGGACGCAGACTCGAGTATAAGCCGAGGGGGGCATTTTCAGCACAAAAAAATGTGCTGAAAAACTCGGCTTATACTCGAGTATATACAGTACCTTCCTATCAGTTTGCCAATGCTAGCAGCATAAGGATTAAAAATAGTTCATGTTGATTGAGAGAGTTTAGCTTCGCTTTAACATATTGTAACTGCAGGATTTCCAACCCCAGGCCTAAGTGCCTTAGGCCGCGTACACACCATCGTTTTTCCTGTCATGCAAAAAAACAACGTTTTTCTTGACATGATTCCTCGTGATTCCTCTCAAGCCTGCCTTGCATACACACGTTCATGAAAAAAAAAAACGCTTGAGCAAAGCGCGGTGACGTACAATACGTACGCCAACACGTACGACGGCACTATAAAGGGAAGTTCCATTCGAATGGCGCCCCCCTTTGGGCTGCTTTTGCTGATCCTCATGTTAGTAAAGTTTGGTGAGAGACGATTCACGCTTTTCAGCCTCGTGCTTTTCAGTCCGTTACAGCGTGACGAATGTGCTATCTCCATTACAAACGCTAGTTTTACCAGAACGAGCGCTCCCGTCTCATACTTGATTCTGAGCATGCGTGTTTTTTTTCTCCTCGGAAAAGCATACACGCGCCTGTTTTTCGCGACAAGAAAAAGAATGATGGGAAAAACGACGAGAAAAAATAGAGCAGGTTCTAATTTTTTTGCGGGCAGTTTTCCTGTCGAGAAAACTGCCATGGAGCCTACACACGACCAGTTTTCACAACCAATCTAAAAATGGCAGTTTTCTCATCATGAAAAACGGTCGTGTGTACACGGCATCACACATGGGGCTGATGGTGCTATTAGAAGGGAGAAGACCTAGGAATATGCTGACCCTCAGAAGACTGAGACTATAAGGGAAGTGTGCACTGCAAATATATATACAGCTTTTATCGCTATGACATTCGAACAATTTATTATTTTACCATCCATTTGACAAGTCTCAGTGTTGTAACACACCGTGTAGCAATATGGGGTTTTACCATCTTCTTTAACCTAAAAAAGATAGCGTTGCATCCCTACAGATATATGATACATGAACCTAATCTCCCACTCATTGTGAGTCATTGGAAGAAGATTCCTTCACTACAAGCTTACATTGTAACAACAGGTGTATAAAGCACTCAATTAATATGCGCGTGTGCATATAGTAACTCCCGTGGTTTTCTTGGGCAAAGTATTGCTTTATTTCTGAGAAGATAAAGGTCATATGAGTCTATGAAGAAGAAGTGGGAGGTGGAAGAATGGAGGAAGGACTGGAAGAGCTGACAATCTAGACACACAATGGAAGACTTACAGTAGGAGTGTTTTTTTTGAGTATGAGTAAGTTAAGTGTGAGTAAGTTAAGTATGAGTAAGCTGGGTCAAGTACATCTGGATAGAGGAGCGTGGGTGTTCATCATTAAAACATATGCTCCTATCTTCAGATAGTGTGATATTAACCGGAACACACTTATTCTTCCTCCTCTGATTCTCATATGATTGCCATTTGTTCGGCCACTACTTCCTTCTGGTAACAGCAATAATCACATTTATATCTCACATCCAGTTTAAAAAAAAAATTGAATTTGCGTGGTAATTGCAAGGATTACTTTGGTTTATCATTTAAAGCAAATTATAATAAGCTCAGGTTTTCATGGTAACACACATTTCAAACACTTGGGGTCAATTCAAAGGGTTTTATTAATTTACAGTGCAGGATAATACTCAGGGCTGTCTTTAAGGCAGGGCAAAAGGGGCTGCTGCCCCGGGCCCATTCATTGTTGTGGGGCCCAAAGCAGCTGCCCCTTTGAGCCTACGATGCCTGAAAATAATTGACAAGTGGATTTGGGAGGGCCCAAGAAAATGTTGGCCCAGGGACCAATCAATATTAAAGATGGCCCTGATAATACTGCTCAATTCATTTAAGGCAGTGGTCTCCAAACTGCAGCCCAGGGGCCGGATGTTGCCCTTTGCTTGCCTTTATCTGGCCTTTGGGGCACTATGCCACCAACTGCCACCAATGATAGGGCACCATTACCCTTACTGACATCATCAATGGGGCACTATTCCTTCCATTAACCTCTTCACGGCCACGCAATAGCCAAATGACGGCTACAGCGCGGTCACACATTTCCGGGAGGGCATCTATTGACCTCCTCCCGTGATTGTGCTTCCCTGGCCCCCCTTTCGGACACAGCTGATCACAGATTGGTGGTAAAGAGCCAATCACAGCCACTCTTTACCACGTGGACAGTGTAAAAAGGATTTGCTGGTTATCGGAAATCCCTTCCTCTTGCTGACAGCATGTGAGGAGAGGAGAGCCTTTAAGTGGAAATCCACACAGGTAACTTTGACCCTGCTAATCAGGGCATTGATCATCAGTGTCCTGATTATCAGTGCAGCCCCAACAGTGCCCATCAGTGCTGCCAATCGGTGCCCATCAGTGCTGCTTGTCAGTGCCCATCAGTGCTACCTGTCAGTGCCTATCAATGTCGCCTAGCAGTACCCATCAGTGCTGCCCATCAGTGCTGCCCATCAGTGCCCATCAGTGCCGCCTCATCAGTGCCCATCAGTGCCTCCTCATCAGTGCTGCCCCACCAGTGTAGCCTATCTGTGCCCATCATTGCAGCCTCATCAGTGCCCATCAGTGCAGCGTCATCAGTGCCCATCAGTGCAGCCTCATCAGTGCCCATCAGTGCAGCCTCATCAGCGCTTATGGGTGAAGGAGAAAAATTACCTATTTGCAAAAATATTATAACAAAAACTAAGAAAAAACATGAAAAAAAAGAGGGGGACAGTTAAAAAAAAGGTTAAAGGATATGTAAAGGTTTGGTTTAAAAAAAAAAAAAAAACTAACATGTCATACTTACTTCCTCTGTGCAGTTGGTTTTGCACAGAGGGGCCCGAATCCTCCTCTTCCGGGGTCCCTCAGCAGTGCTCCTTGCTCCTCCTCTTCTCAAATGCCCTGTGGGGCACTCGTGCGGGCGTGCTCCCATGTCCTGCTGCTGCGTCTATTGACACAGACAGCAGGACTTGGCCCCACCCCCCAGCTCCCAATGGCTGCGCTGCTATCAATCTATCCAATCAGGACCCAAGACATCGTCTGGAGCTGCTGTGCTCCTCCCCATAACTGGAAAGACAGGGTTCAGGTAAGTAAAAGGGGGGCTCTGGGGGGCAGCTGCATCACAGGAGATTTTTCACCTTAATGCATAGAATATATTAAGATGAAAAACCTTGAGGGTTTACAACCCCTTAAAGTAGAAAAAATTTTTTATTTTTTTTGTTGCAAAAAAATAAAGTTACACCCAAACACATAACCCCCCACCCCCACATATACACACGCACAAACGTAAATGCATGCGTCAGGTCGCCTCCGCGTGAAAACGTACATATCACTGCGCACACTGGAGTGGGAGCAATAATTCTTACACAAGACCTCCATCGTAACACTAAACGGATACCTATAGGGGGCTTTTGAAGCGCCGCCTATAGAAAATATAGGGTACTGAGTTGAGTTGAGTTGAGTTGAGAGGTATCTTAATATAGCGCGGTCTTACCCCGAAGGGTCCCGACGCGCATAGTAGAGTTCCTGGGAAAAGAGGACCCAGGAACCAGAAGCAGCACAGAATGGCAGAAAGGGTGGAAGAGAGAGGCTACGCAGGGAAGGCTTGCGTGAAAAGCCAAGTCTTCAGTAACCCACGGATAGTGATGAGCCGAACACCCCCGGGTTCGGTTCGCACCAGAACCCGCGAACGGACCGAAAGTTTGCACGAACTTTAGAACCCTATTAAATACAATGGATGCGAACGTTCGAAATCTAAAGTGCTAATTATAACGACTATTATGCATGTTATTGTCCTAAAAAGGGTTTGGGAACCCGGGTTCTGCACCAGGGGACATGTATCAATGCAAAAAGAAGTTTTAAAAACGGCCGTTTTTCTGGAGCAGTCATTTTAATGATGCATAAAGTGAAAAAAAAAAAAAGTCAAATATTCCTTTAAATATCGTACCTGGGGGGTGTCTAAAGTATGCCTGTGAAGTGCCACATGTTTCCCGTGTTTAGAACTGTCCCTGCACAAAATTACATTTCTAAAGGAAAAAAAGCCATTTAAAACTGCTTGCGGCTTTAATGTAATGTCTGGTCCCGGTAATATGGATGAAAATCTTTAAGAAAAATTACATATCTACCCCATCACACCCCCCCCCCTTACCCCAGCCCATTACCAGCCCCTTTGGGTCTTGTATGGATATTAAGGGGAACCCCGCACACAAAATAAAAAAGGCCCTATATACTCTGAACAGCCGTATACAGGCGGTGCATACAAGACAGGGACTGTAGGTTTGTTCTTATGTAGAATCTGTTTGTAATTTTGAACAGGTACATTGTTTAAGTGTAGCTCCAGCCAAAAAATATATTTTTAAGCTTTTTGGAAAACATAGGGAAGGGTTATCACCCCTGTAACATTTGTTTTGCTGTCTGTGCAGTGTGCACCTGTTCAGAACAGTTCACCTCACTTTCCATCCTAATGACAAATGTTTTTTGAAAATTTGGTTTTTTTATTGAAACAAGAATTGGTGATAAAGAATCAGTGGAGAGGAGACACTTTTTTTCCCATATTAACTCTTACAGGAGAGAATTTTCCTTCCTAGGGGTAGATTTCCTCTCACTTCCTGTTGTATCCTTCCGTTTGCAAGGAGGAGTCGTTTGTAAGTTGGATGTTTGAAAGTAGGGGCCTGCCGTATATACTCAGCTGAAATTTGCCCCTTACATGTTGGTGTTGCCACAACACTGTGAGCCCTCACAGTTACTCTTGGTGGGCGCATGAATGGGCCCTGCTGTGAATTATTAGATCAAGAATTGTAATTGCATGCCCCTGTTGAACAGGGGCTGAAAAATTGGGCCTTTGGTGGTGGTGGTGGTGTTGACACAACACTGTAAGGCCTCACAGTTAGTCTTGGTGGGCGCAGTAATGGGCCCTGCTGTGAATTATTAGATCAATAATTGTAATTACATGCCCCTGTTAAACAGGGGCAGAAAAATTGAGCCTTAGGCACTGGTGCCACAACACTGCAACCCCTCACAGATACTGTACTTGGAGCACAGCAATGAGCCCTGTTGCAAAGTATTGCATCAAAAATTGTAATTACACGCCCCTGTTAAACAGGGGCTGAAAAATTGGGCCTTAGCCACTGGTGCTGGTGCCACGACACTGCAACCACTCCCAGATACTCTACTTGGAGTGCAGGAATGAGCCCTGCTGCAAAGCATTGCATAAAAAATTGTAATAACACACCCCTGTTAAACAGGGGCTGAAAAATTGGGCCTTAGCCACTGGTGGCGGCACCCAGAAACAAAAATGTTCTTCCAAGCTATCATCGTCAATCGGATCATTGAGGAGGAGGAGGATAGTCAGTCAACATAACAGGACAAACTCTCAGCATCAGCATCAGTCTTGAAGGGATGTGACATTTGAAAATAAATTAGTCTGTTATATCAGCTTCAGGTGTTTGGTAGCTGGTGGTGATCCAAGACTGGTTCATCTTTATGAAGGTCAGTCGATCAACAGAGTCGGTGGACAGACGCACCCTGTGATCCGTGACAAATCCTCCAGCAGCACTGAATGTGCGTTTTGAAAGAACGCTGGATGCAGGACAGGCCAGTAGCTCAATTGCATACTGTGCAAGCTCTGGCCAGTGATCCATCCTCAAGACCCAGTAAGCCAGAGGATTTTCGGTGGGGAAGGTGTCCAAGTCTGACCTTGCCCCTAGGTATTCCTGCACCATGTATATCAGACGCTGGCGATGGTTACTGGAACCGATCATACCTTGGGGCTACGGACTAAAGAATTGTCTGAACGCTTCGGTCAGACGGCCACCTTCCCCACCGCTCCTTCTTTGACTGACCGAAGCCTCAGCAACTCGTTGTCCAAAGACCAGGAGTTTGTAACCTCCCAGTCTCTGGGAACGCGTTGCACAGACCTTTCTGCAAGGCCTCCCGGAGTTGTCTCATCCTCTGCTCCCTCTGCAATGGTAAGATAAGGTCTGCAACCTTACCCTTGTACCGTGGATCAAGGAGAGTGGCCAGACAGTAATGGTCCCTCTCCTTGATCCGAAGAATACGAGGATCCTTCCGCAGACTTTGCAGGATCAGGGAGGCCATGCAGCGTAGGTTAGCTGAGGCATTCAGTCCGGAGTCCTCTGGGTCACTAAGGACGACATGATCTGCAGCCACCTCCTCCCAGCCACGTACAAGTCCACTGGTTTCTTGGGACTGTAAATCATCCCTAAAAGACTGCTGCTGATGATGCTGAGTGCCAGGCTCCACCTCCATGCTGACACAATCCTCCTCCTCCTCCTCCTTCTCCTCCTCTTCTTCCTGTGCGATGGGTGGGACAGAAGGAACACTGTCTGGGTAAAGGGGGCCTTGAGAGGCAAGGAAGTCCTCCTCTTCCTGCCTCTGTTCTGCCTCAAGTGCCCTGTCCATTATTCCACGCAGCGTATGTTCCAACAGGTGGACAAGAGGTACAATGTCACTGATGCATGCACTGTCACTGCTCACCATCCTCGTGGCCTCCTCAAATGGTGCCAGGACAGTGCATGCATCCCTGATCATGCCCCACTGGCGTGGTGAAAAAAAACCAAGCTCCCCTGACCCTGTCCTGGTGCCGTAGTCGCACAGGTACTCATTGATGGCCCTCTGCTGCATGTGCAGCCGCTGCAGCATGGCCAACGTTGAGTTCCACCTGGTGGGCATGTCACATATAAGGCGGTTCTTGGGCAGGTTCAACTCCTTTTGCAGCTCAGCCAGGCGAGCACTGGCATTATAAGATCTGCGGAAATGCACACAGACTTTCCTGGCCTGCCTCAGGACATCCTGTAAGCCCGGGTACCTGCCCAAGAACCGCTGCACCACCAGGTTAAGGACGTGAGCCACACAGGGCACATGGGTCAGTTGTCCCTGTCGGAGAGCGGAGAGGAGGTTGGTGCCATTGTCGCAAACTACCATTCCTGGCTTAAGCTGGCGTGGCGTCAACCACCTCTCGGCCTGCCCCTGCAGAGCAGACAGAACCTCTGCCCCAGTGTGGCTCCAGTCCCCCAAACACACCAGCGCAAGCACGGCATGGCATCTTTTTGCCTGCGTACTTGCGTAGCCCCTTGAACGCCTACGGAGCACCGCTGGTTCCGAGGACAAAGCACAGGAAGAGGCCACGGAGGAAGAAGAAGAGGAGGGGGTGGAGGACAGAGGTGTGTCACAACCAGTAGTAGCATTTTGGAGGCGTGGCGGTGGAACAACCTCCAACACTACTGCACCTTGTCCTGCATCCTTCCCAGCTGCCAAAAGAGTGACCCAATGGGCTGTGAAAGAAAGGTAACGTCCCTGTCCATGCCTGCTGGACCATGAGTCAGCGGTAATATGCACCTTACCGCTGACTGCCCTGTCCAGCGAGGCCAAGACATTGCCTTTCACATGCCGGTAGAGAGCCGGAATCGCCTTCCGTGAGAAAAAGTGGCGTTTGGGAACCTGCCACTGAGGAACCGCACATTGCACAAACTCACGGAAGGGGGCCGAGTCTACCAACTGAAAAGGCAGCAGTTGAAGCGCTAGCAATTTAGCCAAGCTAGCATTCAACCACTGGGCATGTGGATGGCTGGGAGTGAACTTCTTTCGATGGTCCAGCAGCTGGGGCAGGGAAATTTGCCTGCTAGAATCGGACGTCGGTGTACTGCTAGCAGAGTGGCCGCAAGTACTTGGCTGTGACACACCTAATTCTACACCTTCATTCCTCTCAGTGCAGGTTTCAGAGAGGACTGAAGGTATAGTGGGGTTGGAGATCCCAGCTGATGCGGTGCAAGGAGAGGTCCGTTTTGTTCTTTGGTGTGGGTCTTTAAGGTAGGCTTGCCAACGAGCTGCATGGCAGGTCAACATATGTCTGGTCAAGCATGTGGTGCCCGAGCGGCTGATGTTTTGGCCACGCGATATACGCTTGAGACATATGTTGCAAACAGCAGCTGTGCGATCTGATGCACTCGCCTCAAAAAAGGCCCACACCAAAGAACTTTTTGAATAACGGGCAGAGGCAGCGCCCTGCACAGGCGGAGCTCTGCGGTGTGATTCCGTCGGTGTGCTGCCCTTACGCTGGCCACCCAAGGGCATCCTGCCTCGTTGGAAATGTGCCTCCTCCTCATCCTCCTCCTCCTCCTCTCTCCTATTAGGCACCCACGTGGAGTCAGTGACCTCATCATCCCCTCCCTCCTCATCACTGGAGCCAATCTGGCAGTATGCTGCAGCTGCTGGAACATGACTGCCAGATTGGTGTCCTTCTTGAGCATCCCCTCTCTCTGCTCTCACGCTACTGCCTTCCTCCAGCTGGGTATCATCATCAGACCCTTCGAAACGCTGGGCATCCTCCTGGAGCATGTACCCAACACTGTGCTCAAACAGTTCGGGGGACTCCCCAGGAGGAGGACATGGTGGGTCTAGGGAAGGAGTGACTGATGATGACATTGATACCAGGGAAGAGGACACTTTGGCAGCTGCTTTGCCAGTACCCTGAGCCTGGGTGAGAGAGGATGAGGAGGATGAGGAGGGCTTGGTCATCCACTCTACCAAGTCTTCGGCATGATGTGGCTCAACATGTCCAGCTGCCGAAAAGAAGGACAAGCGTGTCCCATGGCCATGTGCTGATGACAATGCACCGCGTCCACGACCAGCACTGTTGCCCCCAGACACAGAGCCTGCTTGCCCTCTTTTATTGGCTCCTGACTGTCTGCCTCTCCTTGTTTGCCTTCCAGACATTCTAATGGCCTGCAGGGAGATGGGAACACCAGCAATAAGGGGTAGCTTCAGGTGTTTATTTTGCAGGAAGCACACTCCGCCCGCTGTAAGTGCTGCAAATGCCTGTCAGTGTAACACACCAGGAAAAAACAGCAATAAGGGCTAGCTTCAGGTGTATACTGTGCAGGAGGCTTAGCAACAATGACACTGACACTGTCCCCTGCCTATCCTTCTCTCTCCCTGCACACAAGGTTTAGCAAAGAATAGGACACTGACACTCTCGACTGCCTATCCTTGTCTGTCCCTACACACAAGGTTTAGCAATATGGTTCAGCACACTAGGTTTAGCAAAGATTATGACACTGACACTCTCGACTGCCTATCCTTGTCTGTCCCTACACACAAGGTTTAGCAATATGGTTCAGCACACTAGGTTTAGCAAAGATTATGACACTGACACTCTCGACTGCCTATCCTTGTCTGTCCCTAAACACAAGGTTTAGCAATATGGTTCAGCGCACTAGGTTTAGCAAAGATTATGACACTGACACTCTTGACTGCCTATCCTTGTCTGTCCCTACACACAAGGTTTAGCAATATGGTTCAGCACACTAGGTTTAGCAAAGATTATGACACTGACACTCTCGACTGCCAATCCTTGTCTGTCCCTACACACAAGGTTTAGCAATATGGTTCAGCACACTAGGTTTAGCAAAGATTATGACACTGACACTCTCGACTGCCTATCCTTGTCTGTCCCTACACACAAGGTTTAGCAATATGGTTCAGCACACTAGGTTTAGCAAAGATTATGACACTGACACTCTCGACTGCCTATCCTTGTCTGTCCCTACACACAAGGTTTAGCAATATGGTTCAGCACACTAGGTTTAGCAAAGATTATGACACTGACACTCTCGACTGCCTATCCTTGTCTGTCCCTACACACAAGGTTTAGCAATATGGTTCAGCACACTAGGTTTAGCAAAGATTATGACACTGACACTCTCGACTGCCTATCCTTGTCTGTCCCTAAACACAAGGTTTAGCAATATGGTTCAGCGCACTAGGTTTAGCAAAGATTATGACACTGACACTCTTGACTGCCTATCCTTGTCTGTCCCTACACACAAGGTTTAGCAATATGGTTCAGCACACTAGGTTTAGCAAAGATTATGACACTGACACTCTCGACTGCCTATCCTTGTCTGTCCCTACACACAAGGTTTAGCAATATGGTTCAGCACACTAGGTTTAGCAAAGATTATGACACTGACACTCTCGACTGCCTATCCTTGTCTGTCCCTACACACAAGGTTTAGCAATATGGTTCAGCACACTAGGTTTAGCAAAGATTATGACACTGACACTCTCGACTGCCTATCCTTGTCTGTCCCTACACACAAGGTTTAGCAATATGGTTCAGCACACTAGGTTTAGCAAAGATTATGACACTGACACTCTCGACTGCCTATCCTTGTCTGTCCCTACACACAAGGTTTAGCAATATGGTTCACGGCACTAGGTTTAGCAAAGATTATGACACTGACACTCTCGACTGCCTATCCTTGTCTGTCCCGAACGGAAGAGAAAAACACATATGTGAGAGTACCTGGGGCTGCACAACCCAAGAAGTGTACATAACGAAGGAAAGGTTTCCCCAGGGGTTTTTTCTGGGCAGCAAGACATTGGAAAGATTGTATACATATGTTGGATAAATAAAGAAATTGGGAATAAAATAAGTACATTTATTGAAATACAAGCTCTGGTTCATGATACAATCAACAGCACAAAACATCACTCAATGACAGAGAAGCCTCCAGGAGAACATGACTGGTCAGTTATATGCGACATTAATATCCAAATGAACACCCCAATGCATTTCGACCCTTGGGGTCTTCTTCAGGGGGTTTAGGGTTCTAGGAAGATATATTAGAAGATAAAATTAATAAAATTAAATTCAGACCATTTAACAGTATACCAAAATATCATTGTATCATTTAAAGTTGTACAAAGACATGTATCTCCATGTGCATGGAGGTGTGTTTACCATTAAATAAATGCAAAGGTGGGGATGCATCACACAGACCAGATGGCTTGAACCGTTCGCGCCCGACAACCCACCGGCTCTGCACGTCCCCTCCGCACCCACCAGGCAGATCCACAGTCCATCGGGCTTACAGGGAGCCAAGCATTTGGAGCCACAGGGGAGAGTGTGGGGGGGGGGGTTGGGCAAGGCACCTGCAACTGGACATGGGGAAAACTTAGTCGAGTATATATGTAAATAAATATTTTGTATAGTTTTTATAATTGTTAACTGGCACATATTAAGTTAGATAATTATTCATGTTGGTTAAACCTATAGGTTTAATTGCATGGTTTCACCATTAGTTTAGATGGTTTGTAGTTAAATTAATCTGTATTGGACCTGAATTAGATGAATTAATATAATCTAAATAGAATGGTGTTGATGTTCAATAGTAGAAGTGGGTGTACTTACTGTGCTAAAGTGTGCTTAGTAATGGGGGAAATTCTAAAAGTATGCTAAACAAGTGATACAAAAAAAAGGAGTGAGGTGAAACAGCAAATTGTGAATAGGCTAGATTGGATTGTGATGGAGGTTGTAAAGGTATTGGGACTAGTGCGTGGAATGCCTGTGTGAGTGTATCAATTATAATGAGTAAACAAATGCTAACTACCAGTATTGGAATAAGATGAATAAACCTGCTCTTTACAGCAATGGAAGAGACGTAGTTGAGTTATATATTAACGAGATTGGACAATATTAAAGTAGTTAGCCCCTATTGGAGACAAAACTCAAAAAAGTATTAATAGGGTACCAGTATCAGCCGAACTAACATGTTTAAGGTTATATGCTTATCTAATGCTTACTTGTTCTTATGATGTGCAGTGGCAGTATTGCCAGGATCGACTAAAGATCATCTGGGAGCCACCACTTAAATTAGATCCCCGTTGATTGCCCATGAGCTGCAGGTGCCAGCCTCCTCCCTACCAGACCTCCCCTGCTCGCTCCTGCCACTGATTGAGCGGCGTCTACGTGGCCCCCTCGGTGTTCCGGAAGGCGTGAGCCCCGGCAACTGCCGTCACCTCCGACGCAAAAGCGTGACGTCATGACGGCGCGCGCGCCCGCGGAAAACCTGCGCATGCGCGCGCGTCATCATTGACAGTCCGGTGGTGATCAGGGGACGCCGCCGGCACAGAGGAGGCTCCCCACGATGGCCCCTGGGGAGGGCTCCACCGTGGGAAACACAAGGGGAGACCTGTAAAGGGAAATGCGTCCCCCCACCGTGCCGGAAAGTCGGATGGAGAAGGGGATCAATTGCCCGGTGCCACCGAGCCAGGCGCAGTGAACCGATGGAGGACGGGCGCAGAATGGCAAACTAAAATGTTCAAATGATTGTGTACAAAGTTATATACAAAATTGGTGGTCATCTAACCATAGTATTTCATGTTCATATATTTATATATTTAATTTGTGTTTAATTGTTGACAGAGCTGAAGGCATATTGGCATATTGGTATTTATCCAACATATGTATACAATCTTTCCAATGTCTTGCTGCCCAGAAAAAACCCCTGGGGAAACCTTTCCTTTGTTATGTACACTTCTTGGGTTGTGCAGCCCCAGGTACTCTCACATATGTGTTTTTCTCTTCCGTTCTGGCCTTTTGGGTGGTTAAACACCCGTTCCCCTTCCAAACACATGAGAGACCCAATAAGAGCTGAGGCATACTCCCATTGCTTGAGGATGTAGCTGAAATAGATTGTCATATCTAGGCTTAGGAGGATACACTCCTGGGATGAAGGAAGACATTCATTCTTCCCTCCCCATTCCTCATTCATTTGGTTGAACCAATATGCCTTCAGCTCTGTCAACAATTAAACAAAAATTAAATATATAAATATATGAACATGAAATACTATGGTTAGATGACCACCAATTTTGTATATAACTTTGTACACAATCATTTGAACATTTTAGTTTGCCATTCTGCGCCCGTCCTCCATCGGTTCACTGCGCCTGGCTCGGTGGCACCGGGCAATTGATCCCCTTCTCCATCCGACTTCCCGGCACGGTGGGGGGACGCATTTCCCTTTGCAGTTCTCCCCTTGTGTTTCCCACGGTGGAGCCCTCCCCAGGGGCCATCGTGGGGAGCCTCCTCCGTGCCGGTGGCGTCCCCTGATCACCACCGGACTGTCAACGATGACGCGCGCGCATGCGCGGGTTTTCCGCGGGCGCGCGTGCCGTCATGACGTCACGCTTTTGCGTCGGAGGTGACGGCAGTTGCCGGGGCTTACGCCTTCCGGAACGCCGAGGGGGCCACGTAGACGCCGCTCAATCAGTGGCAGGAGCGAGCAGGGGAGGTCTGGTAGGGAGGAGGCTGGCACCTGCAGCTCATGGGCAATCAACGGGGATCTAATTTAAGAGGTGGCTCCCAGATGATCTTTAGTCGATCCTGGCAATGCTGCCACTGCACATCATAAGAACAAGTAAGCATTAGATAAGCATATAACCTTAAATATGTTAGTTCGGCTGATACTGGTACCCTATTAATACTTTTTTGAGTTTTGTCTCCAATTGGGGCTAACTACTTTAATATTGTCCAATCTCATTAATATATAACTCTACTACGTCTCTTCCATTGCTGTAAAGAGCAGGTTTATTCATCTTATTCCAATACTGGTAGTTAGCATTTGTTTACTCATTATAATTGATACACTCACACAGGCATTCCACGCACTAGTCCCAATACCTTTACAACCTCCATCACAATCCAATCTAGCCTATTCACAATTTGCTGTTTCACCTCACTCCTTTTTTTTGTATCACTTGTTTAGCATACTTTTAGAATTTCCCCCATTACTAAGCACACTTTAGCACAGTAAGTACACCCACTTCTACTATTGAACATCAACACCATTCTATTTAGATTATATTAATTCATCTAATTCAGGTCCAATACAGATTAATTTAACTACAAACCATCTAAACTAATGGTGAAACCATGCAATTAAACCTATAGGTTTAACCAACATGAATAATTATCTAACTTAATATGTGCCAGTTCACAATTATAAAAACTATACAAAATATTTATTTACATATATACTCGACTAAGTTTTCCCCATGTCCAGTTGCAGGTGCCTTGCCCAACCCCCCCCCCCCCCCCCACACTCTCCCCTGTGGCTCCAAATGCTTGGCTCCCTGTAAGCCCGATGGACTGTGGATCTGCCTGGTGGGTGCGGAGGGGACGTGCAGAGCCGGTGGGTTGTCGGGCACGAACGGTTCAAGCCATCTGGTCTGTGTGATGCATCCCCACCTTTGCATTTATTTAATGGTAAACACACCTCCATGCACATGGAGATACATGTCTTTGTACAACTTTAAATGATACAATGATATTTTGGTATACTGTTAAATGGTCTGAATTAAATTTTATTAATTGTATCTTCTAATATATCTTCCTAGAACCCTAAACCCCCTGAAGAAGACCCCAAGGGTCGAAATGCATTGGGGTGTTCATTTGGATATTAATGTCGCATATAACTGACCAGTCATGTTCTCCTGGAGGCTTCTCTGTCATTGAGTGATGTTTTGTGCTGTTGATTGTATCATGAACCAGAGCTTGTATTTCAATAAATGTACTTATTTTATTCCCAATTTCTTTATTTATCCAACATATGTATACAATCTTTCCAATGTCTTGCTGCCCAGAAAAAACCCCTGGGGAAACCTTTCCTTCGTTATGTATCCTTGTCTGTCCCTACACACAAGGTTTAGCAATATGGTTCAGCACACTAGGTTTAGCAAAGATTATGACACTGACACTCTCGACTGCCTATCCTTGTCTGTCCCTACACACAAGGTTTAGCAATATGGTTCAGCGCACTAGGTTTAGCAAAGATTATGACACTGACACTCTCGACTGCCTATCCTTGTCTGTCCCTACACACAAGGTTTAGCAATATGGTTCAGCACACAAGGTTTAGCAAAGAATATGACACTGACACTCTCCCTGCCTATCCTTCTCTGTCCCTACAAACAAGGTTTAGCAAAGAATATGACACTGACACTCTCTCTACCTATCCTTGTCTGTCCCTACACACAAGGATTAGCAATATGGTTCAGCACACAAGGTTTAGCAAAGAATATGACACTGACACTCTCCCTGCCTATCCTTGTCTGTCCCTACACACAAGGTTTAGCAATATGGTTCAGCACACAAGGTTTAGCAAAGAATATGACACTGACACTCTCCCTGCCTATCCTTCTCTGTCCCTACAAACAAGGTTTAGCAAAGAATATGACACTGACACTCTCCCTACCTATCCTTGTGTGTCCCTACACACAAGGATTAGCAATATGGTTCCGCACACAAGGTTTAGCAAAGAATATGACACTGACACTCTCCCTGCCTATCCTTGTCTGTCCCTACACACAAGGTTTAGCAATATGGTTCAGCACACAAGGTTTAGCAAAGAATATGACACTGACACTCTCCCTGCCTATCCTTCTCTGTCCCTACAAACAAGGTTTAGCAAAGAATATGACACTGACACTCTCCCTACCTATCCTTGTGTGTCCCTACACACAAGGATTAGCAATATGGTTCAGCACACAAGGTTTAGCAAAGAATATGACACTGACACTCTCCCTACCTATCCTTCTCTGTCCCTACACACAAGGTTTAGCAAAGAAAAAATATGACACTGTCCCTGCCTATCCTTCTCTTTCCCTGCGCCGGAACACACTACATGAGGCCGCCGCGCTGGCGGCCTTTTATAGTGTGGGGCGTGTACTAAACCCCCTCAGCAATAATTGGCCACAGGCATCCTGCCTGTGGCCAATCATTGCTCTCCTCGCTGCCGGCGCTGTGATTGGCCAAGCATGCGGGGTCACAGTGCATGCTTGGCCAATCACAGCACCAGGATTGCACTGCGATGGTGCAGTGTATTGTGGGCCGTTCGCGTCACTCGAATTTGGCGCGAACGGCCCAAATCGTTCGTTGTTCGCCGAACGCGCGAACAGCTGATGTTCGAGTCGAACCTATGTTCGACTCGAACACCGAGCTCATCCCTACCCGCGGAAGACCGGAATAGTAGGGGCCTCCTGGAGCTCGACAGGGAGGCTATTCCACAAAACGGCACCCTGGTGGGAGAAGGCCCGATCATTGAAGTCTAACGCCATTTTACGGGCACACACAAATGTAAAGTTTGGCATGTTGGGTATCTATTTACTCGTGCAACCTCGTCTTTTATATTTTACCAAAAATGTGGGTAATTTATTGTGTTTTTGTGCCCTAAAATTCACGTTAGTGTGTTTTTTACAGAAGTTTTGCATTTCCTAGACCTTTGCTATAATATCGTGTGATATAAAAAATTGGAACTATCACTATTTTGTTCTCTAGTCCAGGGTATCTGCTTTCAGAAAATATATAATATTTGTGGGTTTTGTTGTAATCTTCAGGACTAAAATGATTTTTTAAACACGTGTGCAAAAAAACCTGCAAAAACGGCTCTGGGAGCGAAAGGGTTAAAGGCGCCAGAGTCTCTTCGGGGCCCATTTACATTATTACAGTTTAATAGTATTGTAGTGGTTTTTATTGCAGATGCTTTTACATTTTAGTACCATTTTTCTGATCTTTGCATATAAAAAGCACTGATAACTGGTCTGTCTGGTTGATATGCATTGTTTGTAATACATTTATTTCTTACACATATAGCATTTCTTTTGATTGTTATTCCCAGATATTAGCAAGTAATTTCTCCTTCTGGTTTAGTAGCAGTCATTGTAACACACAAATCTCCACCCTTATTATCTGCTCCCAGATCCAGCTTCTGTAAAGTAAAGGCATAGCACATCAATTCTTATAGATCCATCAATAGTCCAATAAGAGCCATGAAAAGAGACACTGACAGCAGCAGGCTTATATGGGGGTAGTTATGACTTGTGGATGCGGACTGACTGCTACTATTGAATTTATAATAAACTAATAATGACCAAAGTATAGGACAATTTCCAGCCGGGTATTACATTTGTCCTGAGTTTATTACTATTATAAACCATAAAGTTCCAGCTCGTATATAACAAAGTGTGTATGTTCTCCAATGTCTACATTAAAAGCATTCTTTATTAACTGTATATATCTGCTGCTTGGCAAGCACAGTTTCCGCTCTGATGCTGAATACTTCATGGAAAATAAGGAGATTACATTTAAGAACGCCGGAAAGATTTTTGTAGATTATTTTTTCCCCTCTGTCTTGCTCTTAAAGTTATATTAAAGTCATATTTAAAAAAAAATAACAAACATGTTATACTTACCTGCTCTATGCAATGGTTTTGCACAGAGCAGCCCCGATCCTCTTTTTTTGGGGGGTCCCCCGCCGGCACTTCTGGCTCCACCCCCCACTGAGTGCCCCATAGCAAATAGTTAGCTATGGGAGCACTAGTGAGTGCTTGCTCCCAAGCTGGTTCCATGTGTCTATCAGCCCTACCCCCAGATCCCTCCTCACTCACTCCCCTCACCTCGCCGATCCTTCTTTTCTCGGGTCCCCCGCCGGTGCTCCTGGCTCCTCCCTCCAATGAGTGCCCCCAGAGCAAGTAGTTTACTATAGGGGCACTAGTGAGTGCTCGCTTCCAATCTGGCTCCATGTTTCCATCAGCCCCGCCCCAAGATCCCTCCTCACTCACTCCTCCCTCCTCGCCGATCCTCCTTTCCTCGGGTCCCCCACCGGCGCTCCTGGCTCATCTCCCCACTGAGTACCCCCATAGCAAGTAGTTAGCTATGGGGGCACTAGTAAGTGCTAGCTCCCAAACAGGCTCCATTTGTCCATCAGCCCTACCCCTAGATCCCTCCTCACTCACTCCCCCCTCCTCGCTGATCCTCCTTTTCCCGGGTTCCCAAGCAGCACTCCTGGCTCCTTCCCCCACTGAGTGCCCCCATAGCAAGCAGTTTACTATGGGAGCACTAATGAGTGCTTGCTCCCAAGCTGGTTCCTTGTGTTCATCAGCCCTGCCCCCAGCTCCCTCCTTACTCACTCCCCCCTCCTCGCCAAACCTCCTTTTTCCGGGTCCCCCACCGGTGCTCCTGGCTCCTCCCCCCACTGAGTGCCCCCATAGTAAGCAGTTTCCTATGGGGGCACAAGTGAGTGTCTGCTCCCAAGCTGGCTCCATGTGCCCATCAGCCCTACCCCCAGATCCCTCCTCACTTGCCCCTCCTCGCTGATCCTCCTTTTCTTGGACCCCCCGTCAACGCTCCTGGCTCCCCCCCACTGAGTGCCCCCATAGCAAGCAGTTTTCTATGGTGGCACTAGTGAGTGCTTGCTTCCAAGCTGGTTTCAAGTGTCTATCAGCCCCGCCCCCAGTTCCCTCCTCACTCACCCTCCCTCCTCACCAATCCTCCTCTTCTAAGGTCCCCCGCCAGCTCTCCATGCCCTCCCTCCTGCCTAGTACCCCCAGAGCAAGCAGCTTGCAATGGGGGCACCTGAACAGGCTCGCTCCCATGCTGCGGCTCTGTGTGTCAATTCAGACATGGAGCCATGGCTCAGCCCACCCTCTCTCTCTCTCTTCATTGGCTCACTGGCTGTGACTGGCCAATGGCTCCCGCTGCTGTCTCTGCCAATGAGGAGGGAGAGTCCCCAGAGAGCCGAGGCTGCTGAACCGGCCAAAATTCTAATTGTCTATGGTCGGCTTAAAGTGATATTAAAGGATCCTTTTTTTTACAATAAAATAACAAACATGTTACACTTACCTGCTCAGTGTAGTGGTTTTGCACAGAGCAGCCCAGATCCTCTTCTTCTTGGGTCCTTCACCAGTGCTCCTGGCCCCTCCCTCCTGCCTAGTGACCCCAGTTTGCAATGGGGGCACCCAAGAAGGCGCGTTTCCAAGCCACGGCTCTGCTAGTCCATTCAGATATGGAGCCATAGCTCAGCCCCGCCCTCTCTTTTTCCTCATTGGCTTACTGGCTGTGATTGACAGCAGCGAGAGCCAATGGCTTCTGCTGCTGTTTCAGCCAATGAGGAGGGAGAGTCCACGAAGAGCTCAGGTTCTCGTGCAACATCGCTGGATTCAGATGGGGCTCAGGTAAGTATTGGGGGGGGGGCTGCTGCACAGAGAAGTTTTTTTTACCTTTATTCATAGAATGCATGGAATAAGAAAAAAAAAACCTTCAGCCTTTAAAATCACTTTAAAGTAGAACTAAAGGCAAAAAAATCAATTTTTTTGCCATCGGTGTCCCATTAATTTCCCTTCACTTCCTGTCATATAGCCACAACAGGAAATTATTTCAATATGAGGGAAGCCCAATCTTCCTCCAGCGATGTTGCACAAAAGCCTCGGCTCTCCGGGGACTCTCCCTCCTCAGTGGCTGAGACAGCAGTGGGAGCCAATGGCTGTCAATCACAGCCAGTGAGCCAATGAGGAGACAGAGGGGCGAGGCTGAGCTATGGCTCTGTGTGTGAATAGACACACAGAGCAGGGCTCGGAAGTGAGTCTGCCTGGGTGCCCCCAAAGTAAGCTGCTTGGTCTGGAGACACTCAGCAGGAGGGAGGGGCCAGGAGCTCTGGCGGGGGACCCGAGAAGAAGAGGATTAGAGCTGCTCTGTGCAAAACCACTGCAAAGAGCAGGTAAGTATAACATGTTTATTATTTTATTGTAAAAAAATCAGAACCTTTGATATCAATTTAAGTCGGCCATAGACGGTTAGAATCTCAGCCAGTTCAGCAGCCTCGGCTCTCTGGGACTCTCCCTCCTCATTGCCTGTGACAGCAGCGGGAGCCATTGGCTCCCATTGCTGTTAATCACAGCCGGGGAGCCAATGAAGAGAGAGAGAGGCAGGTCTAAGCCGTGGCTCTGTGTGTGAATGGACACACAGAGCAGCGGCTCAGGAGCGAGCCTGCCTGGGTGCCCCCAGAGCAAGCTGCTTGGTCTGAAGAAACTTAGCAGGAGGGAGGGGTCAAGAGCGCTGGCAGGGGACCCAAGAAGAAGAGGATTAGAGCTGCTCTGTGCAAAACCATTGCACAGAACAGGTAAGTATGACATGTTTATTATTTTTATGTAAAAAATCCGAACCTTTAATATCACTTTAAGTTGGCCAAAGACAGTTCGAAGGGCCCACTGTAGATTCAAACCATGTATGGGCAGGCTGAATGTACCCAATTTAATTGATCAATCAACTTGGGTACAACCAGCCTGTTGGATGTGTTGTGTTTTTCCAGTGGGAATGGCTTCACCTAACCCACCACCGGGAGAACACAATGGCTCCGCGGGAGGGATTCCCCCATCAACACAGTCAGTGGTCAACCCGTGGTTGCAGGGAAGAAAATTGCTCAATCTATGCAATCAAGACAATCTAGCTGTTTTTCTAGTTGACCCCAGTCTGCAGTTATAGCAATTGGCACATTCTTGGTAAAATCCCAATTAGTCCAATCCAATTTTCTCATCTCTATATGTAAACAATTGCAGTTCTATTTCCATGGCAGAGGAGTTCAAACATTACATTGCACTAACTAATCTTATACAAATCCATAGGCTAGCTTGCATCTGCTTTATTTGCTATAGATTGCTTATTCAAGAATTAAGAATTCACATTACGCATCCCCACTGGTTAGTAATTAACTTCATCAGCAGAATGATATTAATATGGATGGGGTTTGGCATGATGCAGAAGAGCATATAGCAGAATAAAGCAACCATGTTATAGAAGCCAATGCAAAAGAGTATACCCGCTTTAAAAAAAAAAAAAAGAAAGAAAATCACAGCGACATTGGACTTTAAAAGGCCCAAGAGAAAAAGAAATAAGATGCTAAATAATTTATTTGGAGAAACAGTCAGCGAAGAGGAACAAATAATGTTTCACTATAAGAATCGGGACCTTTGCCTCTCCCCTTTTTCGCTCTGGTACCTGATGCCCTGGCCGATCGCATTAGTGAAATTTTCATTTGATGGCATTTTAATATTCTGGCTTGATGACTTTTTAGCAACATTTACTTTCAGAGGTCTCCAGTGCTCCCTCAGAGGAAATGAAACATGTCAAAACCCATTACAAAAATCAAAATTTAAATACCTCGGCCACGTTAGGGCTTACACACAATCCCATCAGCGCTTAAGCTGCAGCACACAGCTACTCATTCGCTTGCTCGGATGGTAATGAGTACATTTTATAAAGCATTCCGGGGTCATGAAACATACGCTACTGATCTATCTTAACCCATTGATTGCTTTGATGCACAGGGCTTGGAAAGGTTTATTGAAATGGAGTGGAACAAGAATTTCCACGGAAGACAATTTAATTGAAATATATATTGCTATTTCTTTTATTTATTGATTTGTTACAAATTGTAAAACCTAACAAACCAAGTTGGGGTTAAATTTAGAATTTTAAAACGAATGGGGCTTGCAACCCTAAATTGCCATTTTTAGCTTTAGGTAGACGCTGAGGAGTTAAACCACTTTACAGTTTGTTGTATCTCTCAGGGGTGCTAGAGCTGATAGGTCCATATACCTGCTGCAGCTATTCCAAGGTTGTAACAATCTCCCTACTGGGTATTTATTTTGTATTTTGCAATGGAGCATGCATAATGGGATATTGGAACATTGAAAGGTGGCTGGGACAGTATTTAGGAGCTACAGCAGAAAGAGCTTGCCAGTGGTGACCCCAAGAGATATAAGAAGCCAGCTGATGATCCAGACCCTCAGACTACCCACATATATGTTATTTACCACTTGAGGAAGTAAACCCTCCTCGACATTTTGAGATAAGCATACGCCTTGCAAGAGAAAGGCATAATGAGCTAGTATGCATAGCATACTAGCTCATTATGTGGCACTTACCTCAGATCGACGCCTCCGAAGCGTTCCTCATCCCCCTCCGCCACCGCCATGTTAGCTCCGACCGCCTTCCTGTTATCGCTGCTCCGGCGCTGTGATTGGCCAGAGCAGCGATGACAACACATGCGCGCGGGGCCGGCTTTCTCCATTGAGACAACCAGCAGTCTCCATTGAGAAAACCGGCAACGTGCAGTGCGCCTGCGCGTGACGTCATCGGCGCATTTTTTAAAAGCAAATATCTCCTTAACCGTGTAGGTTAAGGAGATATTTTTTGCACCTACAAGTAAGCCTTAATCTAGGCTTACCTGTAGGTGCAAGTAGTAAGGAGGGGTTTACAACCACTTTAAGCCCCGGACCATTTTGTAGCTAAAGGACCAGGCCCCTTTTTGCAATTCGGCACTGCATCGCTTTAACTAACAATTGCGCAGTCGTGTGACGTGGCTCCCAAACAAAATTGGCGTCCTTTTTTTCCCACAAATAGAGCTTTCTTTTGGTGGTATTTTATCACATCTGCAGTTTTTATATTTTGCGCTCTAAACAAAAAGAAAGCGACAATTTTGAAAAAAAATCTATATTTTTTACTTTTTGCTATAATAAATAACCCAAAAAAATATAAAAAAAACCTTTTTTTTTTCGACAGTTTAGTCCGATACGTATTCTTCTACATATTTTTGTTAAAAAAAAAATCGAAATAAGCGTTTATTGATTGGTTTGCGCAAAAGTTATCGCTTCTTCAAAATAGGGGACTGTTTTATGTAATTTTTGTTAATAATTTTTTTTTTTACTAGTTATGGCGGCGGTCAGTGATTTTTATCGTGACTGCGACATTATGGCGGACACGTCGGACACTTTTGACACCATTTTGGGACCATTGTAATTTTTACAGCAATCAGTGCTATAAGAATCCACTGATTACTGTAAAAATGACACTGGCAGTGAAGGGGTTAACCACTAGTTGGCACTGCAGGGGTTAAGTGTTTCCTAGGGAGTGATTGTTACTGTGAGGGGGCGTGGCTACATGTGACACGTCACTGATGACCGTTCCCGATCACGGGGAACGGTCATCAGTGACAGTGTCACTAGGCAGAATAGGGGAATGCCTTGTTTACAAAGGCATTCCCCTGCTCTGCTCTTGCCGACCGCAATCGCGGGACACCCGGGAACATCGTGTTCCCGGGACCCGCGGCGGGCGTGCGCGCACACACCCGCAGGGTGGCAGATTTTTTTTTTTTAAATAACAAACATGTCATACTTACCTCCTCTGTGCAGTTTGTTTTGCACAGAGTTGCCCCGATCCACCTGTTCTGGGGTCCCAAGGCGGCTCTCGCGGCTCCTCCCCACATTAGATAACCCCCTCTGGGAAGCGCTCTCCTGAGGGGGTTACCTTGCGGGCACGCTCCTGAGTCATACACTCGGCGTCCATAGATGGCAAGTGTATGACTTGGCCCCACCCTCCGGCGCCAGCGTCGTTGGATTTGATTGACAGCAGCAGGAGCCAATTAATATGCTATTAATCTATCCAATCAAAGCCAGGACTCCGTGGAAAGAAAGATGGCGGGGACGCGCCCACGGAAATTCGGGGCTCAGGTAAGTAAAAATGGGGGGGTTTTCACCTTAATGCACAGGATGCATTAGGGTGAAAAAACATGTAGGTTTACAACCTATTTTACTAACCTTTTTGCTTACATGTTTTAAAAAAATTATTTTAGGCCTGGAAATTACATAAAACCCCCAAATATTATATATTTTCTGAAAGTAGACACAGTAGAGAATTAAATAGTGGTAGTAAAAAAAAAAATGATGTCACTTGATATTACTGCAAAGGTCTAGGAAATGCAAAATTTCAGTAATAAACACACTAAAGTGAATTTTAGGGAAAACAAATGCAATAAACTACCCAAGTTTTTTGGTAAAATATAAAAGACAAGGTTGCACCGAGTAAATAGATACCCAACATGTCAAACCTTAAATTTGTTTGCGCCCGTGAAATGGCGACAAACTTCAGTACCCTATATTTTCTATAGGTGATGCTTCAAAAGCTAAAGTGCACTTTATGACCATATAACATGGAACAGTGTATACCAAATTCAACAAAAATAATAAAAATATAGAAATCTTAAGAGTCCATTAATCTTCAGTTAGAAATCTTGATAAATTTACAAAGAAAAGTCCTTCACCACGTGAAGAAAATCCAAATGACACCCAAAGTGCTCAAATGAAGAACCTGCTCACCAGATAGCCATGACCTCTTTAATTATAAAGAAGGTCTGGAAGCGTTATATGGAGAAATCCTGCACTGGGTAGACTGGAGAAACATTCAATCTTTTACGATATGGTTTCCTCTCCACCACGATGCCCGGGATGAAGGACAAAGGAAGAACAAATAGCATAATACTGTTTTTATTAAAATGATGAGTAATACAAAAATCCTGCTTACATTTGTTTGTGCCTTGTCCTGGCACTGAGATTGACCTACGAGAATGCTGGTAGGGAGCCGAACACCGCCCGCTCACGCTAGAAGGTCGGTGTGCGTTCCACTCCCCTGGAGAGACAAACCAGAAGCTCGGACCCAGAAGTGACCGGAAGGTGCCTCGACGGACGTTTTGGAATTGTTACGTCATCAGGAAGCTTCCTCTTGAACTTCAAAGAAGTTCGGATGCCGAACCCGAACTTCTTTGAAATCAATGAGAGACAGATATTGTCAAATCAAAAACACCCATTTTCTGGGCTAATAGGTAAAAGGGCTGTCGAAAAATGCATGTTTACTGCCCTGTGAGCAGTGCTGTATCCTGGCCTAGGCCAACAAGGCCCAGGCCTAGGGCAGCACTTTGCAGGGGGGGGCAACACGAAAAGAGTCCCCGCCGGCTTGCGCTACACTTTATGGGGCGGACTGGGCTGAGAGGCAAATTAGTCTACCGCCCCTATAAAGCAACCGCACTGCTTCCGGTATGCGGGCGGTCGGCATTCCGCAACTGTAGAGGGGGGGGAGGGAGGGTGCCGCTTCTAATTTTTTTTCTCATTTTGGATAGAGTAAGGGAGAGTTATGGCCCCTGTCAGTTTATTTTTTACCATCCCTGTTCCATTGCAGAGATTTCCCTTCACTTCCTGTCCCATAGCCAAACAGGAAGTGAGAGAAAATCTATGCAAATTAAGGAAATCCATTGCCCCCCCCCCCAAGCCCTCAGAGCTAGTGTCCCCACTCGAAAATTTCAGGGCGGTTCTTAAACAGCAAGGGGTGTGGCCTTGACAGGAAGGGGTGGGTAATATTTAAATTAGGAGGTGCGCGAGTTTAGTCAGGCCTAGGGCAGCACAAAACCCAAATACACTACTGCCTGTGAGTGTTAAACAGAAATGTCAGTGTTTTAAAAAAATCACTACTCCCAGCCAAAATGCACTGGTACATATTCCCCAGGGCAGAACTCAGCCCCCCCCCCCCGACAAAGCAATTGTCATCATGTTGATGAGGACAAGGGCCTCTTCCCCACAACCCTGGCCAATGATTGCGGGTGTCTGTGGGAAAGGAGCTTAACAGAATCTGGAAGCCACCTTTAACAAAAAGGGGGCCCCTAGTCCTTTTTTTTTTTTAAATCCCCTGAGAATGTCTTTCATTGTAAAATTAATTCAAGCTTGATGCCGGCTTTAAGAGTCAGCAAAGAGCTTTCAGATTAAAGTGACTTGGTGACTCTGGAGTTGCTTAACCACTTGAGATCCAAGGTATGTCCATGGACGTCCTTGAGTTTGAGCCGGGATATCTGAATGATGCTTGCAGCTACAGGCATCATTCAGATATCGTTTTTTAGAGCCAACGATTCTGTGCACCGTAAGAATGATCACAGCGGCTGTTCCACCGCTTGATCGTTCTTACAGGCAGCGAGAGGGGACCACCCCTCCCGCCGCCCTCCGGTGCTTCTACCGACTCACCTGTGCGATCGGTGAGTCGTGACAGGATCCGCCGGCCCCAGCTTCTTACCATAGAGATTTCCGGCGTACCAGATGGTCGCCGGAGTCTCTATGATCGTTCGGAGTCCGGGCGCGATGTTATGACGTCACGCCCGGCCTCTGCATTCAAAAAAACGGCGCGGCCTCGGCTAGGAAGCGTGATCGTTTTTTTTTTTTTTTATTTCAGGCTTCCCCGCCTAGAGGTGAGATGTGGGGTCTTATTGACCCCATATCTCACTGTAAAGGGGACCTGTCATGCTTATTCCTATTACAACGGATGTTTACATTCCTTGTTATAGGAATAAAAGTGATCAAAATTTGTATTTTGTTTTAAAGTGTCAAAGTAAAAAGTAAAGTAAAATTAACAATATTTTTTTTTTTTTTTTAAATGCCCCTGTCCCCGGTAGCTCGTACGCAGAAGCGAACGCATACCTAAATCCCACCCACATATGAAAACGGTGTTCAGAACACACATGTGAGGTATCGCAGCGAACATTAGAGCGAGAGCAATAATTCTAGCCCTAGACCTCCTCTGTAACTCAAAACATGTAACCAGTAAAAAAAATTAAAGCGTCGCCCATGAGGATTTTTAAGTACCGTAGTTTGGCGCCAGCCAGAGTCTGACAGCATGCAGCTTTTCCAGAAAATGAATCTACTGTGGGAGCCCCTCCCTGACAGCTACCAGAGTTCTCCTGTTTCAGTGAGGTGACCCTTTATCATTATTTGCTACACTGGAGAGAGTTCAGAGAAGGGTGACAAAGCTAATCAGGGGACTGGAGGACCTCAGTTACGAGGAACGACTACAAACATTAAACTTATTCTCCCTGGAGAAGAGGCACTTGAGAGGAGATATGATAGTGATATACAAATATCTCAAAGGTGATTCTAGTAAAGGGAAAAAAACTATTCAGTTTCAGGAAACTTAAAAAGACACTCATTGAAATTAGACGAGAAGTGGTTTAATCTTAAACTGCATAGAGGGTTCTTTAAAATGTCCATGAAACATTCTTCTGTGAGTTTGGGCTGCATGACACCCCCCAGGAGAGTCTGCCTATGATGGCCCGGGTTCATAAGAAGTGGGTAGAATGACATTGTGTGCCATTTAACTTCGAAGGTGACCAGTGGTGGAAGAGAATAGGGAGGACAGTACTGATGAATAGTGCTTTCAGGGTGTTTTTTTTATTTCATATTGGGCTAGGGATTGCCATTGTAAAGCAAAACAAATTGCATGCTAGAGTTTGACTTTAGGAGTTAAGTTTAAGTCTATATTTTAGGTGAAAGTATTTATGAAGCCAACTTGTGTTCTTTTTTCTTTGAATAGAGAAAGATTACAACTGCCAGTTTTTTTTTTTTTGCCATATATTTCTCATTTAGGAGTTTTCCTTTTACCTCCTGTTCCACCGACTCAACAGGAAGTAAATGTCTTTCCAATGTGAGGAAAATCTCCTCTTAGACAGTTGTCACTGGAACAAGTGTCCCGATTTCACCTCTACTCTTATTCTGGTGGCAACTCAAAATGTTGGCTTTACCCTTATTTTCATTCTCAGTTAGGTTGAGCTTTGTTAGGTTGAGGTTAAGGGGTTGAGCCGTGTTATTTATTATTTCATTTTCATTTCTTATTTTATTTATTTATTTTTGCTGTCTGTGTCCTGTTGGGGAGATTTTGTGTTACTTCCTGTCCTGAAGACAAAAGTGGAAGTGAGAGAAAATACCTGCAATGTAAGGCAAAATCCCTTCCTTAAGAGAGTTTTCAATAGAACAAGTGTGCCCAACTGGAATATCCCTCTCACCTCTTGTTTCAGTGACAACTGTAAAATGTTCAGTTTGCCAAAACTTTTTGTCTCAGATACAATGGGCAACAGGATACATAGAGAGGGTAAATCTCCTAAGTGGAGACACAGACAGCAAAAACATCTGACAGGGGTTGGGGGAAAGGGATATGGGATGCCCATAGAACAATTGGTATTTGCAATGCTGGAGCTGATCCAGCTTTACATTGGCAAATGGTTACTCATTATCTTCACAGAACAAAAAAATGGTGGACTTCTAATCTTGACAGACTTTTTCACCTTTAGATCTTCTCCCGCCTCTGCACTCTCCCTGCATACTTCTACCTCCAGGACTCTTCACCTCCTGCGCAACACTTCCCTGTCACAGCATTAGACATCCTGTCCCACCATCTTGAATAGGCTAGGCCTGACTCTGAATAATTGCTAGCTGAAACTTCTCTTGATGAATAATAGGCCAGGGGCCTGCAGTACCCCTTCTTGATGGCCCTGAACATTTGATTAATAAAGCATACTTGATGATGGACTACTGATCCCAGCAAGCCTGACTTGCAAATCCTCAGTCCTCAGACTGCAGCGACTTGACACAAAACCCCACAGTCTCTCCTCTGGCTCTGCACCCAGCTCCCCTGGCATGCCTCTTCCAGATCTCCACTGTGCATCACTCACCGACTCCTGTTCTGAGTCCTTATTGAAAGATTTTCCTGGACCGTGCAGACCAACTGCTCCTCCAGCTCCTGTTCCAGGACACCTCTCCATGACTGTGTAAGGAGAGGCTCCCCCCCCAGCTCCCCAGCTCCTTCGCTGAATCCACCCCCCCCCCAGATGGGGGTGTATCTCCAGCATGCAGTCTAGCACTCCATCTTTCAATTCACCCAGCCGACAACTCCTCCCCAGCAGGCTGACTGTGAGTATATGTAGGAGGCCTGCCCCCTGCCAATCCTAGTTGGGGATTGGTCAGGGCTCCTCACATGTACTCCATGCCACTCCAGCTCTCAGCCCTGCCCCTCTTCCAGAACATTCTCACTAAAAAGCAGGGGAGGCGCCCAAGAGCTGAAACACATGTGAGTCACACCCACCGCTACACTAACCACTCCCTGCCCCCAGATCAAAAACAAACAGGCCTAGCTCGCAGCATTAGGCCTGTTTAAATTTACCTGCACTGACAGAACCTCAAACACTACACATCTAGCACCTACCTATGGTAGAGGGTGCTACTGTAGTGAAAGAAGGAAAATGCGCTGGATATTAGTCTGGTATAAGTACTGGACAAACAATATCATCAAACAGATGTATAAATCATTGGAAATAGATTATAACAGTCCCATATGGTGCTTGTGCTCAATAGATGTCTCCTATGGAATAGTGCTCAGACTGGGTGCTCCACATAGATGTACACTCACCCTTGGTTGTTGACCACCTATCGCTAGTATGGTCTTGTAAGCATGTGGGGATACCCCGATATCAGATCCTTAGGATGGCATCTTTGAGTTGAGATATGCCTCATAGGGATGCATTGGGATGATAGGAACAGGAAGAGAGCCTCATTGCGCAATGTCATTTAAAATATTTAATCCACAAATATAAAAAAGTTTACACTTACATTGCTGAGTGCCTGATAGTCCTGGCACCCGACGTGTATAGAAGGCGATTAAAATAAAGGGTAATCGGCCCTAGAACGAAATAGCCCCTGTGTTCGGCGTCCAGGTGCTCGATTCCTGGGTAAGGTTGAATTGGGCGGATGTAACGCGATGAAGCGGTAATACCTCAAAGTTTTGGCTAATCACAAAGCCATCATTAGGAAGTAGTGGTAGTGCTACTGTAGTGCAGAGGTGTCCAACCGGCAGCTCAAGACGACTATGAATGACACCCAACACAAAATCATAAACTTACTTAAATTGTTTTTTTTTTTTAGCATTTTTTGTAAAAAATTCTTTACACTTACTGAAGAACAATATGACAGTGTCTTTTTACTGGACTTTTATATGTTTTATCTTCCCAAAGAAAAATATCAAACTCTTCACAATCACATCTTATTCATGTCAGTTTTTGGCAGCACTTATATTTGTGAGCGACTATTTTCAAGGATGAAGCACATGAAGGGTAAAATTGGAACCAAAATTTCTGATGAGTACCTTGAGAATTCATTGAGAATTTCTACTACATCCATCCAACCAGATACTGATGTGTTAGTTTATCAAAAACAGTGCCAAATATCGCAATAGTTTTATGTTGCCCTTTTCACTATCAGTGATCGTTAACTTGTGATCTGACCAACTTTTTCTGCTCATCAGCTATCCTTATTATAAATATTGTGATGGTGACTGCGCTGTGGTGACTAAATAATGTAAATAAATTAGAATTATCAAAGGAATGGGAGTGTGATGGGGAAGGGAAGGGAAAAATTAGGGGATGGGTGAATCATAGGCTACAATGTAGCTAAATAGCAATGTTGTGCAATGTGCACAGTGACACAAATGAACTTACAAGTGTAAGGTGTAAAAAACTAATAAACAAATGAAGACATATAAACAAATTCTCAACACTCCAATATTGCAAACATGATGAAGATTGGGAAAAAATTCCTGGGGTATGCTGATAATAAACAACCAATAAAAATAAAACACACAAAGTGCATCTGCAAACTTAAACCAATGAGAAACAAAAATGTCAAAGAAACCTCAAAAAAACTCCCGAATAGGTATGATGAATATGCATAAAGTCATATATAGAAAAATAGAAAAAATATAGTCCCATCACCAAGGGTGTGCTTGGAAGTTTTCCTGTAATGTCCACCCAGTGATCAGTAAGTCACAAAACGCTTACCTCCCTCCTAAGAGGGGGAGCAGTATATGATGGATCTTAATGATGAGGGATGATGGAGCGTCCTTGTAGTGCAGTCTTTATTTCACAGTTTCTTTATAGCTCATTGGAATGCATATGAAAAGATATAAAGCAGAGGGACATCAATAGCGAAACTTTGTGGGTGCGGCAAAGTGAATCGCTGAAGAATAAATATTCACACACTCACTTGAATGATAGTGAGAGCGTGGACCTCAATCCAAACGAGCACCGCGCTCGTACCAATGGAACAATGGATTGGCGTCTTAATGCAAACAATGCAGTGCGATCCTCAGATGTCCGCAGCAGCAATCACAAAGTTGTAGCAATAAAAAAGAAGGGAAATATAGGGAAATATAGTGTGGGTCTGTAAACCCCTAGGGGTATTTATTCATACACAAATAAAAAAACTCACATTTAAAAGTTGGATAACGGGTCTGGTATCCTTACGAGCGGCGAGCTCGTCTCCTCTCGGTTCTGCTGGCGGTGTGTCTGTGCTACGTCCTGACGCGTGTCGTCATGTCACATGACTTCATCAGAGGCTAGCACTAGACACAAAGTGTGGAAAATTTATAGTCCTCATCACAGGGCGGGCAGGCTACTTAGGATCCGTGTTAAAGAACACGTACAGAACATACAGCGCGGATTCGTTAAACATAGTGTTTCTAGGCACTTTGCAGAAATACATAATCGAGATCCCTCTCACCTAAAATTTTGGGGTATAGTACCGTACTCAAGCCCATGGAGAGGAGGACATAAGGTGCGAACACTAAGCCAAATTGAATCTCATTGGATCTTTTCGATGGATACGTTTGTGCCCAAAGGCCTTAATATAGAATTTGATTTAAACTGCTTTTTAAGTGATTATTAGGCCACTGAGTTATTATCTTTCTCCTACTGACACCTAATGTCACATTGCTGTTAGGTTTCTTTCTTCCACTAACAGGTTCTTAAATACATGTTAGTCCTTGTCACCACAGAATAGACAGGAACAAAATAGTCTTGATGTTTTTGTCAGTACATACTGGACTCCATTATCCAACTTTTAAATGTGAGTTTTTTTATTTGTGTATGAATAAATACCCCTAGGGGTTTACAGACCCACACTATATTTCCCTTCTTTTTTATTGCTACAACTTTGTGATTGCTGCTGCGGACATCTGAGGATCGCACTGCATTGTTTGCATTAAGACGCCAATCCATTGTTCCATTGGTACGAGCGCGGTGCTCGTTTGGATTGAGGTCCACGCTCACTATCATTCAAGTGAGTGTGTGAATATTTATTCTTCAGCGATTCACTTTGCCGCACCCACAAAGTTTCGCTATTGATGTCCCTCTGCTTTATATCTTTTCATATGCATTCCAATGAGCTATAAAGAAACTGTGAAATAAAGACTGCACTACAAGGACGCTCCATCATCCCTCATCATTAAGATCCATCATATACTGCTCCCCCTCTTAGGAGGGAGGTAAGCGTTTTGTGACTTACTGATCACTGGGTGGACATTACAGGAAAACTTCCAAGCACACCCTTGGTGATGGGACTATATTTTTTCTATTTTTCTATATATGACTTTATGCATATTCATCATACCTATTCGGGAGTTTTTTTGAGGTTTCTTTGACATTTTTGTTTCTCATTGGTTTAAGTTTGCAGATGCACTTTGTGTGTTTTATTTTTATTGGTTGTTTATTATCAGCATACCCCAGGAATTTTTTCCCAATCTTCATCATGTTTGCAATATTGGAGTGTTGAGAATTTGTTTATATGTCTTCATTTGTTTATTAGTTTTTTACACCTTACACTTGTAAGTTCATTTGTGTCACTGTGCACATTGCACAACATTGCTATTTAGCTACATTGTAGCCTATGATTCACCCATCCCCTAATTTTTCCCTTCCCTTCCCCATCACACTCCCATTCCTTTGATAATTCTAATTTATTTACATTATTTAGTCACCACAGCGCAGTCACCATCACAATATTTATTGTTTCACTGTTGACCTGGACCAGACTTCCCGGTGATTGCTGCAGTGCTCTATTCCCTTCCCATTTCCTTGTACCACCCTACACTTATTTTCACTACTCAGCTAGCGCGAGGATTCCCTTGTTTTTACATTCTACAGCTATCCTTATTGTTTGTGTATTTTATGTGTGGCCCAAGACAATTTCTCTTTTTCCAATGTAGCCCAGGAAAGTTAAAAGGTTGGACACCCCTGCTATAGAGCAAGAGCTAAGCCATGTACACACGATCGGTTTTCCTATGGATTCTAATCCGATGGATTTTTCCATCGGAAATCCGATGAAGCTGACTTCCATCAGTCTTGCCTACACACCATCAGCCAAAAATCCGACTGTCCCAAACGCTGTGACGTAAAACACTCCGGCAAGCCGAGAAAAGTTCAATGCTGCTGAGCATGCGTCGACTTGATTCTGAGCATGCGTGGGTTTTTTGTCCGATGGTGTTTCACACAGACGATCGGAATTTGCTATCGTTTTTTTTCCCATCGGATAAATTTAAAACATATTCTATTTTTTCTCACCGATGGAAAAAAGACCAATGGGGCCCATACACGATCGGTTTGTCCGATGAGAAAAGTCCATCGGACTGTTTTTATCAGTAAAACCGATCGTGTGTACACGGCTTTTCTCTACCAACATGTGAAATTCGAAAAACCAATGTAAGTTAATAAAAAAGGTATGCCCACTTTTGCATTGCTTTCGGTACAGGTATAAATTTCAGGAACGTGGACTGCATAGTAGTAAACTCACATTACAATTCATAGCAGCTTTGAAAAAGTTGGTTGTTACCTGTGAGTTTGATGAATTGATAAGAGGCCAGCTAGTAGAAAACTCAGACTGCATTAGAAAAAGATTGCTCTCAGAACGTGATTTAACTTTATCAAAAGTTATTAAAATTTCAACCTAAAGTGAAACTGCTGTGGCTAAAGTAAAAACCCTCAGTCAGGGAACTACTGACACTATACAGGTTGTGAATTCAGAATGAGCCTCTCATAAGGCACATATTCAGGTCCAATACAAAGGTACAGCAAGAAATCAGTGGCGGCTGGTGCTCCATTTTTTGGGGGGGTGAACAAACCACCCCCCCAGTCTATCGGATGGTCCGATAGTTAAACCCCCACCCCCCATTCGGTCGGTCAGGCCATCAGTCAAAATCCTGCCCCCTCACTCGGTCAATCGGCAAACCCCGCACTTACCCCATCTAGGTCCCAGGCCTGCGTCTCCTCCTCTGTGTCTCCTGCTGGGCATCTCCTCCTCGGCGGCTTCCCCCTGCGTCTCCTCCTCGGCGGCCAATATGGTCCCTTCTCCTCTCGGCCAATGGGGTCTCAGGACCTGCTTCCTGATTGGCCGGGATGAGAATCAGGAAGACAATAGTGAATATTAATTGTTCTGCGCCCCGAGCCCACCCATTTTTGAAGCCAATTAGAGTCTCCAACTCTAATCACGTGCTTAAAAAAAATCCTCATTGAAATCCATGCGTCCGATGCCCTGCATGTAGATTAGGGGTCGGGTGCATGGATTAGGGGGGCAGTGCCCCTGCATCCCTAATGGAGCACCCGCCACTGCAAGAAAGCTATCTAAACTGAAATGCAGAGCTACACATTACACATGACAAGTGTTGCTTAAGGTGTGGGTCAGCAGTGGTCAGTGTAGTGGACAGTGCAGTGGTCAGTGTGGTGTAGTGGACAGAGCAATGGTCAGTGTAGTGTAGTGGACAGATCAGTGGTCAGTGTAGTGGACAGAGCAGTGGTCAGTGTAGTGTAGTGGACGCAGCAGTGGTCAGTGTAGTGTAGTGGACAGATCAGTGGTCAGTGTAGTGGACATGGCAATAGACAGTGTAGTGTAGTGGTCAGTGTAGTGTAGTGGACACAGCAGTGGTCAATGTAGTGGACAGAGCAGTGGACAGTGTAGTTCAGTGGACAGAGCAGTGGTCAGTGTAGTGTAGTGGACAGAGCAGTGGTCAGTGTAGTGTAGTGGACAGAGCAGTGGACAGTGTAGTGTAGTGGACAGAGTAGTGGTCAGTGTAGTGGACAGAGCAGTGTACAGTGTAGTGTAGTGGACAGAGTAGTGGTCAGTGTAGTGGACAGAGCAGTGGACAGTGTAGTGTAGTGGACAGAGCAGTGGACAGTGTAGTGTAGTGGACAGAGCAGTGGTCAGTGTAGTGGACAGAGCAGTGGACAGAGCAGTGGACAGAGCAGTGTAGTGGACAGAGCAGTGGACAGAGCAGTGGACAGAGCAGTGTAGTGGACAGAGCAGTGGTCAGTGTAGTGTAGTGGACAGTGTAGTGTAGTGGACAGAGCAGTGGACAGAGCAGTGGACAGTGTAGTGTAGTGGACAGAGCAGTGGTCAGTGTAGTGGACAGAGCAGTGAACAGAGCAGTGGACAGAGCAGTGTAGTGGACAGAGCAGTGGACAGAGCAGTGGACAGAGCAGTGTAGTGGACAGAGCAATGGTCAGTGTAGTGTAGTGGACAGTGTAGTGTAGTAGACAGAGCAGTGGTCAGTAGACATGTGCACACTGAAATATTTCGTTTCGGAATTTCGTTTTCGTTAGAAAAATAAATTTATTTAGTTACTCCCGAAGTTCGTTTTTATTTATTTTGTTTTTCGTTAGAAATTGCATTCGTCCGAAAATCTGAATTAATTAAGGTCGAATCTGTCATTGAAGGCTCATGGTGTCCGTCGAATGTTCAAAGAAGATTCGACGGAGCAGCGAAACTGTACGACGCTGCAATCATACATTTCCGGTCGAATGTTCCGCCTACAAGCTAGCTATAGTAGAATTATAATGTTGTATGACTAGTAATAATTATATTTATTAATTATTATTACTAGTCAATCAACATTAGAATTTTTCTATAGCCTATGGGTGGATGCATTTGACCGGAAATGTACGATCGCGGCGTCGTACAGTTTAGCTGCACCGTCGAATCTTCTTAGTACTTTCAACAGACACCATAAGCCTTCAATGACAGATTCGACGTTTGTATGTTTTTCGATGCTTTGTCGAATCTTCGTCGTTCACGTTGAATTGCCAAGTTAGTTCTAGCTATTTTACTGCTCCTCCTCTTTGGTTACAATCAGCCAATAACATTCATCATCATCATTTTTTTTATTTTATTTCCCCCACCCAATTCCAGCAGCGATCTTTTCTCTCTATAATGTCAAATCTATTCTCTCTATAATGTCAAATCTATTCTCTCTATAATGTCGAATCTTTTCTCTCCTATGTAGAATAATCTTGGACTAATAGAGATAAGGTTAGGCACATTCGACCACAGGTTCCATAGACACAGATTGTTATTGTCAGCGTCACGTCGAATCTCCTATCTATATAGAACTGTTGTTGCAACGAAAACGAAAATTAAGCATTTGTTTATGTCGGATCTTTCGGTTTTCGGATTCTGCATTTTCGTTTTCATTTGTTAAAACAATAACGAAAATACCTGAAATTCGGACGAAAATGTTATTCGGACGAAAACGAATGCACATGTCTAGTGGTCAGTGTAGTGTAGTGGACAGAGCAGTGGTCAGTGTAGTGTAGTGGACAGTGCAGTGGTCAGTGTAGTGGAAAGCGTGGGAATCAGGTAGTGTAATGGACAGGTAGGTCAGTGTAGTGGCCAGTATAGGAAGCAGGTAGGTTAGTGTAGTGGACAGGTAGGTCAGTGTAGTGGCCAGTGTAGGAATCAGGTAGGTTAGTGTTGTGGTCAGTGTAGGAATCAGGCTGGTAGGTGTGCCACTTGTAGACATGCCAGAAACAACGTCAAAAGGCGTAAAGAGTTTAGCTCATCGGTCACACAGAAATGTTATCAGATCAAAGATCTGATTACCTGCACAACTGAACGTGTGGTATATATGCTTGAGTGCGATTGCGGATTGCAATATATTGGCAGGACCTTGCAATATATTGGCAGGACATGTTCGTGTTGGTGAGCACATAAGCAATATCAAAAGAGGAGTTAAGACTCATAGTGTCTCTAGACATTTTAGGGCCTGCCATCAACGTGATCCTTGACATCTCAAATTCTGGGGTATTGAAAAAGTCCACAGACATTGGCGAGGAGGAAACTACATTCGTCAGTTAAGACGTAGAGAATCCTTCTGGATTTTTGAGACTAAAGTATTGACGCCAGCTGGCTTGAATGTAGATTTCGACCTTGACTGTTTCATTTCTAATAGATAATTAATTTTTTCCTGTGTTCAATTTTCTCTTGCTTTTAATTTTTGGTGTTGAGGTACTGTGGGTATATATTTAATAATGTAATCATTTTATATTTAGTATCTATCATACTTTATTGAGATATTTTTTATCGATGTATTTTTATTGTATGTATGGAAGATGGTCGCGGACTGACGTTAGTCAGTTTTTTGTCATCTTTTTTAAAAATTCCATTTGCGAATTTTCGTATCAGTACCTTTAATAGAGACTGTTTTTTAGCTCCATGCGGAGTACTACTTTAACCACTTCAATACCATGCACTTATACACTTTCCTGCCCAAGCCAATTTTGAGCTTTCAGCGCTGTCGCAATTTGAATGACAATGCAACACTGTACCCAAACAATTTTTTTATCATTTTGTTCCCACAAATAGAGCTTTCTTTCGGTGGTATTTGATCGCCTCTGCGATTTTTATTTTTTGCACAACAAATAAAAAAAGAGCGAACATTTTGAAAAAAACTATGTTTTTCTTTGTTTCTGTAAATTTTTTTGTAAATAAGTACCTTTTCTACTTCAATGACGGGCACTGATAAGGCGGCACTGACGGGCACTGATAAGGCAACACTGATGGGCACCGATGAGGTGGCACCAATGAGGTGGCACTGATGAGGTGGCACTGATGGGCACTGATGATGGGCACTGATAGGCGGCACTAATGGGCACTGATATGTGGCACTGGTATGCAGCACTGATGGGCACTCATGGGCGGCACTGATGGGCACTCATAGGCGGCACTGATGGGCACTCATAGGCGGCACTGATGGGCACTTATGGGTGCTACTGATATGTGGCACAGACGGGCACTGATAGGTGGGCACAGATGGGCACGGATGGGCACTGATAGGTGGCACTGATGGACACTGGTAGGTGGCACTGTTGACACTTGTAGGTGGCACTGTTGACACTGGTAGGTGGCATTACTGGGCATTGCACATTGTGGTGTGCCAGTCAGTGCCCATTTGTGGGCACTGATTGGCATATGTTTTTTGAGAAATTTTACATGTGTATGGCCATGGGGTACTTACCTGGCCATCCACATGCTTTGGGGTTCCCTGGTGGTCCTGGGGGGCTTCCCTGGTGGTCTAGTGTGGGTATCCGAGGGGGGGGCTGCGCTGATAAACAATCAGCGCGAACCCCCCCCTGTCAGGAGAGCCACCGATCGGCTCTCCTCTACTCGCGTCTGTCAGACGCGAGTGAGGAAGAGCCGATCAACGGCTCTTCCTGTTTACATCCTGATCAGCCGTGATTGGACACGGCTGATCATGTGATAAAAAGCCTCCGCCGGAGGCTTTTTACCGAGATCAGTGTAGCGGTGTGTCAGACTGACACACCGCTCCACCGATCGCCGCGATGCGCGCCCCCCCGGGTGCGCGGCGGCTGTTATCCTGCAGGACGTCATATGACGTCCAGTGTGGATAACACAACCACTTCCCGGACGTCAATATGCTATTGACTGGGCGGGAAGTGGTTAATATTCTTAATTTTGGACATCTATGCCTTTCACAGATCCTAGTGAGAAGTGTGGAATTTTTGCTCACAATCTTGCGGATGGCAATACTAGTCCATTTCTTTTTGTATTGTTATCTTGCATTTTGTAATCAATTAGCACTTTTTACCCAGTGAATCCATCTATAAATGGACGGCTCTCCCAGGATTAGGTGGATGTTAGGTCCGCCCAGCCAGAGAGCGTGATTTGTTGATTGCTGGTTGCTAGGCTACATAATAAGGGCTATCCCAGGCTGTCGACGTGCTTCCGTCCCCACGCTGAAGAAGTCCCTGCCCATAGGACGTAACGCGCACGGGGGGAGGAGCCACGTCTGACATCACCCGCGGCCATCATTCTGGTTAAAAACAACCTCATATGCTTATACATCAGCACTCGTGCACGAGTGCTTCGTTTGTGAGTATTATTTTTATTCATGTATGGATCAATAAATCTCGTTTTTACAGAGAGCACTAGATTGTTTCCCTTTTGTTTTTAAACATATGCTGTGGAATCACAACAGTCCGCTGATCTGATACCATTATCCTAGGAGTGGGTGTATTTGCTTGGTGACCTGTTTCAGGTCGAATCAAGGAGGTGAGAGGCTGCATTGTCTGTGGTGGAGGGAGCTTGTTCACCGTTTTATTGTTTTGCCTGCCGTGTCACCCGAGGGATACTGCTGTGTTTTACCACATCATTTTGGTCCATGAAGTGACATCCGTGGATGCGTTTGGATTATTTACCAATTTAGTGGCATCTTTGGATGTTACACATGGACTGTAATATTATATTGCATTTTTAGTTAAGAGTTTAATGTGCTGCACTGTTTCTGATATTTATACACTTGCAAGGTTTTTATTTGAATTACCTAAGTGCTAGCTTGCACTTAAGCCCTGTACACACGATCAGATTTCCTATGGATTTTAAACCAATGGATTTTTCCATCGGAAATCCAATGAAGCTGACTTCCATCAGTCTTGCCTGCACACCATCAGTCAAAAAACCGATCGTCCCAAACGCTGTGACTTAAAACACTCCGACGAGCCAAGAAAAATGAAGTTCTATGCTTCTGAGCATGTGTCGACTTGATTCTGAGTATGCGTGGGTTTTTTATCCCCACAGACGATAGTAATTTGCTATCGTTTTTTTTTTCCATCGGATAAATTTAAAACATGTTCTATTTTTTAACACCGATGGAAAAAAGACAGATGGGGCCCATACACGATCGGTTTGTTCGATGAAAAAAGTCCATCGGACTGTTTTCATCGGTAAAACTGATCGTGTGTACAGGGCTTTATTGTTAGGATTGTGTGTATTTTTCTGCGCTGAATACTTTATATTTTTATAGGAATCAGGCTGGTCAGTACTATTATAGGAAGGGACTCGGGGAGTGCTAAAAGCCTACAGGTTAGGGGGTGCAAATTACTTGCCTTGCCCCAGGTGCTGACAACCGACGCTACGCCACTGGTTCCAGTTCCAAGGCTTTGGTAATATAGCACTTTTATAGCTACTCTGTCTTCCAGACTACAGGACACAACATGAACAATTCCAAAGTGTACCTGTAACTTTAAATCGGGAAATCATAACAGAAAAAAATGTGTATCTTCTGCTGGCAGCTGGGCTCCCCTCTCATAAGCCAATACTGTTCTCTTTGTGCCCAAAAGGAAAAATGAATAGGCAGAAAAAGAAACAAATACCTGCTGCCCGTAGGGAGATGAAAGGAAAAAGAATCTATTCCAGCAGCTCTCATTCTCTATGCCAAATTGATTTGGAATTAAATAATAATACAAATATGTAGCGATACTTTCATGCTGGAGTATGTTCTGATGGAATAACTCTCCAGTCCTGGAATCCACAATCATACACTGAGTTAACATGGATTCAACAGCTTTGTTTTGGTTTGCTTTTTATGTGTTTCTTATGATTTCAAAGCTATAGAAGAAATGTAACTAAGCTCATCTAGGCCTGATATGAACAGTGTAACCCCAAGTCCCATAACATCTGTATTAATAACTCCTATCACATGCACACATATTCTGTAGTATAAAATTAATTCTCAACTGAGATGGATGAACTGATCCTTCAATATCAGCATCCATGGTAGACTGGGCTAATTTTTGGCCATCCACAAACTATTACTAATCTGCAGTTTTGTACATGTTTTCGTTTATTTTTTCATTTTCAATTAAATAAATAAAAAAAAAAAACAACATTAAAAATGTATTTTATTTTTCTAAGGTAAATATTATATATGAATTTTAGGAATTCTTGTTTTTTTTATCCATTTAAATTTTATTAGAAGTTTAGCAAAAAATATATAAATACAAAAGCAATGTGCTTTAGAATGCAAAAAATCACAATAATGATGCTGCTACTTAAATCACATAAACATAACAAAAGATTAAAAATATAAATATGTAACAGTGTATATATATAATATAATCCACAGTAGCGCTCTTAAATGTGTCCAAAAAAGACAAAAAATGTCCTTATTAATAGTGAATTATATATATATATATATATATATATATATATATATATATATACAGTATTTATATAAATATACAGTGAATTTTTTTCCATATATACATATAAAAATAAATAGTGAACTAGTCCTATGAATCCACACCAAAATAGACAGTCCTTATTGAAGAGTGCAAAAGCAATATGTGTATATGATGACACCAATTCCTCCACCAAAGTAATGAATGAAAAATCAACTCCCGTTAAGAAACAAGCTCACCAGATGATGTTGCCATTCACTCTTGTGTTTGGCAAACAAGCTCAAAGATTATATCGAACAGCTGCTGTAAAACGCCACACTCCGGTAACATGCCCGGATTCGACTCCACATGTAGAAAATAGAAGGACAAATGGAGCCTCCAATAGTGTAAAATCATTTGAGATATTGATCTATATAAAATATATATTGCACATACCTCAAATATAGTTAAAACCAGCCTTTTTGTAACATGGTACAAGACATGCCGAGCGGCTCTGTGTTGTGATCTCACCACTGCTTCATTCGCTAGACATCAGAACACCATCCCAGATTCAACATACAGTTGCCGTGTAACCATACCCCAACGCGTTTCGTCACTTCCGACTTCGTCACAGGGGGAATTTAATTTTTATTAGAAGTTCAGCAAAAAATATATACAATTTATTCTTTATTTCTCTCCAAATCACATGCAGTTCCATATTTAAAAAAAAAAAACAACAAAAAAAAACTATTAAACATCACACAGGGAATGTAGTACTATAGTAAACAATATAGTTGGGAGGGGGAGCATTGATTCCCCTGAGACCAGAAATATCTATAACATATAGAAAACATCTCTGTGATGTACAAATAACTGATAAGACTGAACACCTAGTCCAAAGGTCATTAAGACATTACATTTTTAATTCAAACCTGTAGATAATCTTTAGACGTCTTAAATTCTCTCCAAGCATCCCCCATATCAGAATTCTGAGATTTCTGTATTAATTACTCCATGAGCATTGTATAATCTATCTGATTAAATCATGACCTAAAAGGTGGGGCTAATGATGACTTCCAATGCAACACATTATTCTTTTCAGAGTTTAAAAGGTAAGGGGTTAAGCTCGCCCAATATGGCACTTTAGACCCAAGAAACAAATAGACCCAAGGGTCTAAGGGATCTTAGATATTATCTTCACTGATTTGAATAACTATACAGTACCACCACATACAGTATGTGCAATGTTTTTTTTCTGTGTCACATCTTCTCTAACATTTTGACGAATAAGCTTTGGAAATGGATGTCATAGGCAACAAGGATTGGTACCAATGTGCAGCCACTTTAACGCTAAACTCCTCAAATTTTGCACTCATGGAAGAAGCATGACATAACCTTAACAGCTTATATATTCTTTTCATTAGTTAAAGTAGTGTTTAGGTATTATTCTATCCAGGAAGCATATGGAGGTTTGCACTAGAGATGAGCAAATTTCTGAAAAGTTTGACCAGTTGTGGTTAGGGCAAACTTTTTAAAAAAGTGCCATTGAAATTATACGTTCTATAGCATATGGGCCACCTGGCTTCACTATAGGTATACCACTGATGTTGGTTCACATGAGCTTAACTGTCCTGCACCCACATGATGAATTTCAACTACTTGGGTGGTGTTGGCAGCCAAATTAATTGGCATGAATCACTGGTCAACACCATGGAGGAAAGTACCTGACACCAGATCAGTTGTGGTTTGACCAAATTTGTTTTTAAACTATTCTATGAAATTTGAAATTTCCAAACAGGAAGTCCCATTAAAGTCAATGAAAGTCTGAACCAGGCTCAAAAAAAGTGTGTATTGCAGAGAAGAATTAATGCAAAATTGTGTTAATTGTGTTTGGGAATCTCAAAACATACCTACCTAACAAAATGATGGGGCAAAAAGAAAAAAAAACTGGGACACAGTCTGGGAAAATCAGAAAAGCCAACAGATCCTAGTAGCCCTGAAAGCCCTAAAAAAGTATGATGCATATTAAGATAGAAGGGTGGAATCTAGTGGTATTGGCATTCAGGCTAAGGGAACGTAGGCAACATCAGAAGCTGATATAAGGCAGAAAAGAGTCTGAAGCACTTCATCAAAAATTGTTGCAAGGATGCCAAGATAGAAGAATGAGAGCTGGTGACAGTCATGTTAAAGTGATTGTAAAGTCTCTTTTTTTTCCTATAAAAATAACAAACATGTTATACTTACCTCCTCTGTTGCAGTGGATTTGTACAGAGGAGCCCAGATCTTCCTCTTCTTGGGCCCTTCTTCTGTGGTCCTGGCCCCTCCCTCCTTTTGCATACCCCCACAGCAAGAAGCTTGCTATGGGGGCACCCGAGCCGAGTCACAGCTCCCTGTGTCCATTCAGACACCGACCCCCGGCCCGGCCTTACCCCCTCTCTCCTGATTGGCGGGTGCTTTAGGGCTGGGGGGCTCTGCCCCCACCCCAAAGGGGCTTATCAGAATCTGGAAGCCCCCTTTAACAAGGGGGCCTGGTATGGATTGAGGAGAAGACCCCATTCAGTTTTTTTGCCTCCCATCGGAAAAATGCCTCTGATGGGTCTGTGCGTGCAAAGTACGCAACGTCACTCAAGCTGATATGTTGATCAGCTGGGGTGACCTCGACACAGCACATGCGCAGATCGCCTGAGGAATTATCTGACAATATGCAAACAGCGGAGGGAGAACGTGCTTGTCAGATTATGCCTCGCTGTTGCGGGGCGTGTTTTATGTGTGTTGCAGGGTGGGTTCAGTGTGTTAAAGGCCGGGTTTTGTCTGTGTTGCAAACTGCCCTTAAGCCTCGTACACACGATCGGATTTTCCGCAGACAAAGCCTCTGACTTTTGTCCGAATTGCATTGGCCAGGAACTTGTCTTGTATACAAAGGGCACACAATTGTCGGGCAACAAACACGAACGTAGTTACGTACTACGTGGTTTTTCATCTCTCTAGCGCCACCCTTTGGGCATCATCTGCTAATGTTACTGTATGTTTGGTGAGCATCAGCTGGAGTGACGTTGTGTACTGCACATGCGCAGACCCATCGGAGGCATTTTTCGATGGGAGGCATTTTTCCAGAGAACACCGGCATTCTTTTGTTTACAGTTCAACTGTCAGTGGGTAAGCCCGCTGACAGCTGATGAGTCATCGTTTGTTAAGGACGCAGCAGCCGGCTTCCATTACCATTCATTACTATTTCATTCATAGATTCTAGTTTGTCTGAATTTATATTCATACTGAAATAAATTGCATGTGTCTACTTTGTATTTCCATTTTAAACTGAATAAGTTGTTTTACAAAGTAAGGGTTCACAAATACTTTAAGGTCAGCAGAAGTTGGCACGCAACGTTTTCTCTGCATGGATATGACATTTGGCAGGCAATATTGCCTGCCAACTATATTTGTTATGAAAAAGGAAGATATATTTTGGAAAAGGCAACTCGTATAAGATTATTCAGAGTTTTAATAAACCTTGGCGTGGCAAACCAGTGATAGGATGTATGGTGTTGGGGTGAATGGCGCTGCCCTCCAATTGGATAGTGGTGAGGGTAGAGATCCACAATGCCTCCAACATGTGTTGGATTGTTGGTTGTCAAATTTTGATAAAACAGTGGGTGTGCAGTACCACCTGAGTGTTATTTTGACTGAGATTTCCCATTGGGTGGAGCAGTTGGATGCTTTCTGGGAAATTTTGCAGGCTTTATGCCACTGGAGTGGTGTAAATGACTGTTGTAAATCCTTCTCCCATTGAATGTGGGAAGAGGATTTAACAAATGATTGTTTTTGTAGGTTAGCTTGTGGTAAGGTCCATCTGCAGTTAAGTAGTTATATCCAAGCTAATATTGAACCTTCCAAAGTGAAAATGTTATATTTAATAATTATGTCAAATGGGGCCCATTACTGCAAGCCACCTATGAAGAGCGAATCAATGTTCTGGTCGCTCTTCCTGGGGGCCAGTCAACAGAGGATGTATATAAACTATGTGGTTACTACTCAGTCAAACCTCCCTTCACTGCTCTTAGGAAGAGGTTGATCCTCAAAGTATGCAAAATTGTAATAAATAACCTAAAAGGTGATCCAAACTAATGTCACCCTTCAATGGGTGAGTTTACAGAGTTGTTATAAATAACCTGAAAAAAGTGATCCACATTAGTGTCACCCTTCAAGGGTGATGTTGACCTATGTGGGTTAAATATAAATCCTCAAGTGCACTTATTGCTAAAGTGTATCCAATTTCGTGACCCAGTATTTAAACAACATGTGCTACATATCAAAGCAAATAAACATCAGAACCTAAAAATCATATAGTGTAATTGCCCTATAATCAAACACCTGTGGGCAAAAATAAGTGAAAAATGACTGAATGTGTCCTGTGTATCAGTCAATAATATATATCCCAGAGAAGTATATACAAGAAATGTCCACAGAAGGGAAAAAACACAAATAAAGTTGCAACTGGGTAGAAATGAGTCCAGCTGCAGTATCCAATTCATATGGTAAGTGGAAATGGAGAAAAAAATTCCACTAGATCTTCCAAGAATGTGACATTTGTGATTGTCCTCGGTGTCCTATGAAGACTTTATCCCCAAGTGTACACATCAAGGTGACTTTTGTGCTCCCCCTTGATGCCCCACTCACCAGATCCAGGTACCCCTGCATGGGTAGTAGGCGGAAGTGAGTGTTTGGGTTCCCTCTCAGTGTGGCTGCTGCTCCTTCGCTTAGACTGCTGGGCTCCTGGTCAGATGTCCAGATCTTGTGACAGTACTTTGTTACTGTAGTATATATATATATATATATATATATATATATATATATATATATATATTACTTATAAATTGAAGACATCCTGTAAGGATGTTATTCCACTGCATAGCTTGGTGTTATCTGCAGAGACTGAAATGGTACTTTTATTTCCAGACCCTATATAATTTATAGTAAGGGTCCCAACACCTAACTTTGGGGTACACCACTAACAACCCTAGACTAATCTGAGTAAGAATCATTATCCACTACACTCTGAATTTTTTTTTTTGTTTTGTTTCAATATTTTTTATTGAGTTTTATTGAGCTTTCAAATTATTTCAACATAGAACAAACAGTACAGTATTCAATGCAGGATTGTGAACACAGTGAAATAACCGTACATTATGTATTTGGAATCACACTCAGCATCTGGTGGGTAGATATTACCAGGTAACAAAGCTCTTCTAAGCTTAATACTATAATAACATGAAATCATGAATACAGTAACCATTGCATCTTATATGCAGAGTAGTAACATCGTCCTTGAATATGCGGTCGGCCACCATCCATAGATGGTGATGTTGGTGGAGGGTAGCTCAGAGACCAGACCTCCCACAGGCGCCCCCTGAAGGGAACACACTGCGCCCAATGGGGGTTCCAGTTCCCTTTCATAGATTCTGTAACAAATACACATACCCAAGGAAGTCAGAACTGTTCAGGATTTAGAGAACCAGGATAACCACGGTGACCATAGGTCAAGTGAGATGTCGAGTCATCCTAGTGAGGATGCTAATAGCCTTTCGTAAGTATAATGTAAGTTAGTTAGGTCATTCACTTAGAGGGGGTGCAGTCTTTCCATTTTCTGGTAATTGTTAGCCTAGCAGCCAATAGGAAATTTGCGATTGTATGTTGCAGGTTGTTTGGGATTTGGTCAATTCCTAGAGACAGGAGTGCCAGCGCTGGATTTGGCAAAATCTGTGCTTGTACCAATTCTGTTATTACCTTAAACACATTGTCCCAGTAGTTGCAGAGCTTTGGGCAGCTCCACAGTGTGTGAAGGAGATCACTCTGAGATCCACAATGCCTCCAACATGTGTTGGATTGTTGGTTGTCAAATTTTGATAAAACAGTGGGTGTGCAGTACCACCTGAGTGTTATTTTGACTGAGATTTCCCATTGGGTGGAGCAGTTGGATGCTTTCTGGGAAATTTTGCAGGCTTTATGCCACTGGAGTGGTGTAAATGACTGTTGTAAATCCTTCTCCCATTGAATGTGGGAAGAGGATTTAACAAATGATTGTTTTTGTTGGAATAGGTTGTAGAACATTGTGATTCCCTTTTTCTGCGGGTTACTGGCGGACAGGAATAGCCAAGCTGGTGTTTGGATGGTATGTATTTGTGCTGAGATCTTCTGTAGACTATATTTAATTTGTACGTACTGATAGAAGCTCGTTTGAGGTATGTTGAATTCTGTCTGAAGGTGTGCAAAGGGTTTCAAAAAGCTCTTGGTGTATAAGTTCCTTATGTGCTTGATACACTTTTCCCGCCATAGTGTTATAGATAATTGGTCGATCGTGTGTTTTAGAACCTCTATTGGAATATCCATTGTGACTGTTGGTTCCGATGGGTTCTTGTGTGCTAGCAGGGTGAGCCATGTTTGGATGGAGATTAACATCGACGAAGGTAGGTGTGTCGGGGTTCTTTGTCCTAATTGGGCGCCGAACAGCCACAGATTCGTAGGGCCAAATGTGCTGTAAGTTGCTTCTATCTCTCCCCATGTGGTTGATGGTTCCGGAAGGAACCATTCTCGCAATTGGGTTAAGACTGAGGCGTAAAAATAATCTCGGAAATCTACATAGCCTACTCCACCGACTAACCTATGTTTTATCAATTTAGCATGTGAGCATCTGGATCTTTTCCCGTTCCAAAGGAATCTAGCCAATATTGTTTGTAGAGATCTAAAGTAGCTGATAGGGATAGAAGTTGTGAGGTTTTGGAATAGATATAGAATTTGGGGGAGTTGGATCATCTTAAACACAGCTAGTCTGCCCCACCAGGAGAATTCTAGGTTTTCTATTTTGTGGAGGTCAGTTTGAATTTTGGTTTTCAAAGGGATGTAATTGTGAGCAAATAGGGATTTTGTAGATTTTGTGTGGTTGATACCGATAAGGTATACTTGATTCTGCCCAAGCAAATGGGAACTGTTGTAGTAGATTGCGGGTCACTGGATCTACACTCAGGTCAAGGATATGGGATTTTGTGGCATTAGATTTGTAGTATGAAACTTTACCGAACCATGTGAGGGTTTTTTGGATTTCAGGCAGGGAACGCGACGGGTCAGTCAACATTAATATCACGTCAACCGCGAATAGACTAATTTTGTGGGTTTGGTTTCCTATAGTGACTCCTGATATATTGGCATTGGTTCGCACGTGTTCCACTAGTGGCTCCATCATAAGATTAAAGATTAGAGGAGAGAGAGGGGCAACCCTGTCTCGTGCCATTTGTTATGTGGAAAGGGGTGGATAGGAGGTTCGAAGTGTATACTTTTGCGGACGGGTTGGAATATAGAGCTAGTATGTCTTGAAAGATATGTCCTCCAAATCCAAATTTTTGCAGAACCAAGGAAAGATACATCCAGTTCACTCTGTCGAATGCCTTCTCTGCGTCCAACGATAGAAGCGGAGAAGGCGTTCCATTCGAGGTTGTGTGGTGTATAATATTTATCAGACGTCTAGTAGCATCCGACGTTTGGCTACCTTTAGTAAATCCTGTTTGGTCTTTGTTAACCAGGGAGGGTAGGATTTCAATGAGTCTATTTGCTATTAACTTGGCGTATACTTTAAGATCGATGTTTAGTAGCAAAATGGGTCGAAAATTTTGGGGAGTAGTGTTTTTTTTTGCCTGGTTTGGGTAGAGTGATAATAAGAGCTGATAGCATTTCAGTTGGAAACGAGGAGGAGGATGCAGCGTGGTTGAATAGCTTGCAAAGATAAGGAGGTAAAGTTTTATTAAATTCTTTGAAGTAATCCCCCGTGAATCCTTCCGGACCAGGGGATTTTGAGTTTGGTAATTTGACTATTGCTGATTGAATTTCAGAAACAGTGAAGGGCAAATTGAGTTGTGATAGTTGTTTAGACGTTAATGATGGTAATTTTATATGGTTGAGGAAGGACTGAATTTCGGCCTGATTGGGTTGATGGGTGTCATTGTCAATAGTACACACAAGAATTATGTAACGACCCTCTGGGTCCAAGGTACAGTTTTGAAGTTGAAAGGATAGGGTTTCCTTTTCAAATTTAGACACCACATTGGCCTTACGCCAATTCAGTGGTACTATGCCAGTAATTAAAGAGTCCCTAAAAATTAGAAACAGTGGCAAACATATTAGACTCCTTTTTTCATGGGCAATGCGGCTGATTTGCAATGGATTGCTTTGTCAGGAGTGGAAATGAGCTTGGGCATCCTCCGAACTTATCTTTAACCCAAACTCTAAACTCCCTATTTTTTATTCCAATGACCCGACAATTAGCTCAATAGAGTACAAAAAAGAGGGAGCTAAGAGTTGGGGTTAGACATGAGTTTGGAAGATGCCTGCTTAACCTCAGTGACAAACTATGTTATATTCTATGTTTTTATATATATATATATATATATATATATATACATAGCTCCAGAAGAAGTGTGTCCAGAGCGCAAAACTAGTCAAGCAATCTGAGCACTTTTTTTAGTACATTTTCTGAGCATTGGTGTTGAAGTAACCCACTTCGGTTTGGCCTTACCTAACACTCTATATGTTACTTATTGATATATGATGAAATGATCGTGTATGTACATACATTGGTATTTCCCCTTTAAGGGTTTATTAGTCAAGTCATAGGAACTAGTCACAACTCATCAACCTGATCCGGTAGGTTCAGTTGAACCCCTGATTATATGGTTGGTCACTGAGACATGTTTTAAACCACCTTCACTTTGTATATGTTTTAAATCACCTTCACTTTGTATATGTTTTTTATCTTTGTCTTAGTCTTTTTTTATTGATGTTTTGTCAACCAATACAATATTGATATCTTTTTATACAATGAAAAATATGCCTGCATAGTTCATTTTTTTTTTACGATCTATTTCTGAGTTTGGAAGATACCCAAGCTCATCTCTAGTTGGCAGTGGTTGATCCACGGTTAGCAGGCAATCAGGAGGTGATATGCCACCTCTCGCACACCAGTTTGAGGAGGGGTCTTCACCTTGCCACAACCATGTCCATTTGAAAGCTTGGTTGTAGCTTGGTCATGGCACAGCTCCATTTATATCTACGGTGTATGTTGGCAGGTTGTATCACTTGTCAAACACAACATGTCCTATTTTTTTGCAGGTGGAAAGCCAAAATTGTGTAAGAGGCCATCAGACAGTCAATGCCAGGTCTTGACAGGCAGTTGTGGCACTTTAGGCATCAGCCTCCTGGTTTGTCATACCGACAATGCCCATGTGAAAGAGGTCCTTCAGTGACACATTTCACACACTATCTAGGTAATAATCCTTCTAGAGCAATGTTCTTGAGGGCAAGCAATGAACTAAATACAAATATATTCATCATGAAAATCACTGGGTATGTGACTTTGTGACTGGTGATTTGGCGGTGTCACCCTACTCTATAAATCCATTTGGCTGTATGCTACAATGCTCTCCTTTAGCCTGAATTCATGCTAATGACTGCCTGCATATGCTTATATCACATATTTATATTAAAGTTAATAATCTGTTACATTGCTTCTTAACCCTCAGTCTACACATGATTAACTTTTCTGATTTCCTTCAAAACCGTTATTAAAATAGTGTTGCATTTCACTCAATGTGTCAGAAAGATTTCTTACAGGTCTGGAAGACAGCAGCAATTACTGTGTCAGCGAGTCTCAAATATTCAAAACGGAAACCCTCTGCATCGCTGATATTGCCCGATGGCCAACAGTTTACCACAATAATTATTCTCCCAAATAATATTTTCGTATTAAAGCAGCTCATTATAAATAAGCAGGTCTGTACTTTAAATGCTAAATGCCACAGGACTTAATTAAAAGCATAAATACCGCTTTCTAATGAATTCAATATCTAAAGGCAGGATGGTGAAATCATCAACTTTGTATACTGCATTTATTGTCTGGTTTATGAAAGATGTTCAGAGAGACAGGTACTCACTCTGCTGCACTTAACATGTCTGGAAGCCTTAAAAATATACTTTTTATTATTTGTTCCCTTTTGTTAAAGTATAACTTAATGTACTGTAAACTTTTTTTTTGGTATTGAATAGAGTGAAAAGGATTTGGAACAGATGTCTGGATTGTATTGCTGTCTGTGTCCCTATTAGACAAATTCACCTTCTCTACTTGTCCTGGTGACAACAAGGGTGAGCAAAGGAAACTGTCACATGATAGCAGGCCACAGGCCTAATCAGTTGCAGCTATGGAATTTCCTACCTGCAACCACATGTAAAGAAGTGGAGGGGGTGATGGTGACATCATTGACCTAATATGGCCACTAGACATGTGCAATTTGTTTTGTTCCGTATTATTATTTTTTACCAAATTTCTAATTTTTTTTGCAAATATTCATAAATTTGAATATTCGTAAATTCTAAAATTCGTAAATTCTAAATTAGAAAATCCGAAAACCAGAAAATTAGAAAATCTTAAATTATAACTAACTATTAAATTATAGGTATTGGAATTTCCTTTCAAATTTGTCTGTTAGTGAATTTAACGAATATGAATTTATCCAAAGTTACAAATTATCTGAAATAACGAATGCTGTATCTAAATGAATGCAACGTAATGATTTAATAATAATAAATTACACTAATATTAATAAAAACATTATATTATTTATTATTAATTAGTTCCATTCCATTTGCTTAGATGCAGCATTCATTATTTCCGACAATTCGTAACTTTGGATAAATTCGTATTCGTTATGTTCACTAACAGCCAAATTTGAAAGGAAATTCCAATACCTATAATTCAATAGTTAGTTATTATTAGTTAGTTCGTTATTGTTTAGAATTTTCGGATTTTCTTTCTTATTTTCGGATTTTCGAATTTACGAAATTACAAATTTTCGAATGTACGCATTTACAAATTGCGATCATAACAAATGACCCGAATAGCGAAAAAAAAAAAGAAGAAAAAAACGAAAACGAACAAATGTTTTGGCAGTGTCTAATGGCCACATATTTACTAAAGGCAAATAAACTGTTCACTTTGCAACGGAATGTTGCCTTACCTTAGTAAATAAAGTGAAGCTCTGTTGACTTCCATCGTTCAATCACGTGCAAGCAAAAACACTGCTTTTTTTTATTTCCTTACATGTGAGCACCCACTCATCCTACCTGTGAGGAGCTCTCTAAACTCTGCTTGTGGTGAGTAACAAAGAATTTAGTTTTAACCCCTTTGTGCCAGCACCTCCGGGCCCTCTAATGGATTTCATATCCGGGATGCAGGGCAGGGTTTATGATCCTGTGACCTCCGTGATTGGTGTTTTCTGTTAGCCGCCTGTAACTGGGTTGGGAGCACGCAGGGCGTGTGCTCTCGGCGCAGCTGTCTGCTAATTGGTACTAAAATATGCGTCCTCTCAGCGCCAAGGCCCACCTGCCGAGAGCCCAAATATTTGCGTACCATTGGTGCCTAGGGGTTAATTGTAGTACAGTAGCATGTTTTCAGGAGAGTATTAGCAGTTCAGTCACTGGGATAAATTTTTGCCTTGAATTGCTAATTTTGCTCTCAAAGCAAAACAGATAAGTTCTCAAGATTGTTCCTGTCCAAAAGAAGGAGGGTGCCACATCCTAATTCCATTGATTGCATACCTGGGCCAAACAGATAAGTGTGGTATCAAGCTAAATTTGTAAAAATAACTTTGATCTCAGTTGAGTTCCTCCGTATGCTGTATTGAATCAAGATGAAGGGTTCACAAGGCTCCCAAACCATCCTGCTCCATTCTGGTTTAATTGGTCTGTCAGACATGAACAACCCAAATTCCAAAGAAGCTTAGACGCTGTGTAAAATCTACATAAAAACAGAATGCAATGATTTTCAAATCTCATAAACCCATATTTTATTGACAATAGAATATAGAAAATGTATCAAATGTTTAAACTGAGAAAATGTACCATTTTAAGAAAAAAAAAATGGTAAGTTTGAAATTGATGGCAGCAGCATGTCCCAAAACATTGGGGCAGGACAACAAAAAGTTGACAAAGTAAGTGGTACTAACAAGGAGAGCTGGAAGAACATTTTGCACTCAGAATGTCTCAGAAGTAAAGATGGTTCACTATTCTGCGTCTAAAAACAGTTTTAGGATAACGTTCCTCAACATAAAATTGCAAAGACTTTAAATACATCATCATCTAGAATACATAATATTATCAAAAGATTCAGAGAATCTGGAGAAATCTCTGTGCACAAAGGACAATGCAATATTGGTCGCCCGTGCTCTTTAGGCCTTCAGAAGGCACTGCATTAAAAACAAGCATGATTCTGTGATGGACATTAACACAATACTTCCAAAAATCACTGTCTGTGAACACAGTTCACTGTGCCATCCAAAAATGCAAGGTAAGCTCTGTCATGCAAAGAAGAACCCCTATCTGAACATGATCCAGAAACACTGCTGTCTTCTCTGGGCCAAAGCTCATTTAAAATGGTCTGTTGCAAAGTGGGAACTGTACTGTGGTCAAACAAACTGAAATGTTAAATTCTTTTTGGCAACCATGGGCGCGGCATCCTCCAAACTAAAGAGGCTTCCGGCTTGTTATCAGTGCTCAGTTCAGAAGTCTGCATCTCTGATGGTATTGGGGTGCATTAGTGCATTTGAATAGGATGCGGTTCAAAACACATCGGATTTGCATATATGTAAGAGCAGTATATGCTCCCATCCAGATAATGTCTTTTTCAGGGCCTTGCATATTGCAGCAGGACAATACACAATAATAATCTGCATACTGCATCTATGACAACAGTATGGCTTTGTAGTAGAAGAGTGCCTAGCTGGCCTGCCTGCAGTCCAGACTTTTCACCAATTGAAAATATTTGATGTATCTTCATACAAAAATCTGACAAGAGACCCAGGACTGTTGAGCAGTTAGAATCATATATCAGGCAAAAATGGTACAACATTCCTCTCCCAAAACTCCAGCAACTGGTCACCTCAGTTCCCAGATAAAATATCTATTTTGAGATATGTTGCTGCCAATAAATTCATGATTATCTTATTTTTTTTATAACATGGTAATTTTTTTTCAGTTTAAAATTGTGATATATTTTCTATTTTCTATTGTGAATAAAATATGGGTTTATGATATTTGCAAATCATTGCATTCTGTTTTTATGTAGATTTTACACAGCGTACCAACATTTTTGCATTTTTGTAGATGTAACTTGATGAACCCAAGTGGGAGTACAGACATTGGTCAAAATGAACCCAGTGAATTTTAAGATGAATGTAAATCGTAAATCCTTAATGTATCCCTTTCACCACAGCAGGTCCAGGCCCTTAAGGATAATTTCCCCTTCAAATTCTGTTCCTTCGCACTCAAATATCTAGGTGTCAGAATCCCTTCTGACCTCTCCCAGCTATATGCAACAAATTATCTCCCTTTTTGCAGCATACGTTACCAGACCTCAAAACATACGATCGGTCCCAGTATTCATGGTTTGGACGGATCAATATCCTGAAAATGGACATTGTGCCGTACTTGTTTCAAACTGTACCTATTGTGGTTCCCCATTCCTTCTTTGTTACTTTGCAATCTGCATTCACTAGGTTCATATGGGGATGTAAAAAACCTAGATTACACAGGACGATTCTCTCCTTTCTTAAAGCTAGAGGAGAAGTGGGAGCTCCTGAACTCTAGCATTACCATATAGCAGCGATTCTTACCAGGTTGGTAAACTGGTTCCATAAATATCTCTCCAAGCTATGGGTTTCTCTAGAGCAATCACTTACCCCCTATAATCTCCAGGTGCTTCCCTGGGTTGACCCAGCTTTCCGAGGCCCGTCTTCCTCTATGCCCTTCCTTATGTCCCACCTCCTGTGCATATGGGACAAATCCATGTCCCGCTTGGGGATTTCATCTCAAGTGGGCCCTATGACTCCCCTCTTTGGGAATCCACAATTCCTCCCTGCGGTGACTAAAACACGCTTTTTACTATGGAAAAATTAGTCCCATTGCCAGTTAGTGCAAATTCTCTACCATGGGTGCCTACCCTTGTGGTCTACTTTGACTTCTGTCCAACGGTTTTCTTTCATGGCTCATGGCTGCAATATCAGCAACTTACGTCTTTCTTCTCTTCTTTCGCCTCCATCAAACTACTTTCCAGGGATATTGACTCCTTTGAGTCCCTTCTCCTGAAAGACTCCCCGCCTGATCATGTGCTTTACACAGTCTACAAGGTTCTCTTGGCAAAATTTCATCCCAGCCCCCAGAATATACCATGAAATGGGCTGCTGACCTCAACGTCTTGTTCACTTCGGAGGAATAGGACAAGTTTTTTGCCCTCACCCACCACCTATCTCTGGAAACTAGAGCTCAGGAGACAAATTTTATTTTTTCTTTCAAGTTGGTACCTCTGCTCGACTTTATTACACCGGATTTACCCATCTGTATCTGGCATGTGCTGGTGTTGCCATGTTGCGAGGGGATCCTTACTTCACGTCTGGTGGGAATGTGCTCCTATACACGATTTTTGGGAGTTGCTCTTGCGGTTTTTTACCACTGTAGCTGGGGTGACTATCCCCAACTCTCCCCAAATACCCTTGCTCTTCATGCTTCCAGGTACTTTCAAACGTATCAGAAAAAGCTTCCTTTGGCACTACCTGACAGCGGCTAGAACGATGATACCCCGCCATTGGCAGACGACTCGGATTCTCTACTTGGATGAATGGGTTACAGAATGGACCATATCCAGAGGATGGAATCCCTTCTACCACACAAACTGGATACCTATGAACTATGCCACCAAATTTGGCTCCCCTGGGAGATGTTTTGTGAATCCTCTGGTGGCACCATCTTGGCCACCTGTTAGTGTTCTACAACATAGGGAAGAAAAGTGGTTGTAAAGGCAGAAGGTTTTTTACCATACTGCATTAAGATTTAAAACCTTCTGCATGCACCCCCCCCCCCCCACATACCTGAATACCTGAGCACGATTTTGATCCAGAAATGTGTACAAGAGCAGAGGCTCTCTCTGCTTTCTCCATTCTCTCCCTCCTCAGTGGCTCAAATACAGCAGCAAGAGCCATTGGCTCCCACTGCTGTCAATCACAGCCTGTGACAAGGGCGTGGGGGGCGGGGCCAAGCTTGTTTTGTGTCTCTTATAGACATACAGAGCGAGGCTTGAGAGTGACCATGCAACAGCACCAGCAGGAGACCCGAGAAGAGGAGGATCAGGCCTGTTCTGTGCAAAATCATTACAAAGAGCAGGTAAGTATAACATGCGTGTTATTTATATGAATTAAAAAACAAAAAACAAAGCTTTATTATCACTTTAAAGTATCTGTTTGTATGCACCAGGAACTTTTGTCAGACTGTCTATGGTACAGGTGTCAAACACAAGTCCCGCGGGCCGAATCCGGCCCCCCAGGCCATTTCATGTGGCACTTGCACCTCTCCAGCTGCAGGAGAGCTCCAGACCTCCTCTGGTCCCCCTCCAGACTCTTACTTTCTGCTTTCAATCAATGCATCCATCTTCTTTCCAGAAGCAGCATAAGGAAAGGGGGGTGCACTGTGATGTAAGGGAGAGTGGGGGACTCAACTTCTGATAGTGGGGTGGCTCTTGACATCTAATATATGGGGTGGGGATGTGCTGGACATCTAATCTTACAGATACAACCGGCCCTTTTGAGGGCAATTCTAATGCTGATGCGGCCCACTATGAAATTGAGTTTGACACCCCTGGTCTACGGATATCTGTTTTCTATAGCGTAGTCAAGATCCTGTGACACCCCATGCAATGCCCTTACCCACCATTAGTATTACATTTGGCAACAAATGCCTTATTAAATTTGGTGGAATTCATTACAAACAAAGCAAATTTAAAATGTATTTTTTTCATACATTAGGGTCGGTCTTCATGTCAAACACTGTTTATTTAAGCAATTTTAGCATAAATCTCCCCCACTGATATTTCTCTTTTTCTAAATGCTAACTAATCCCGGGTTTGTGGTATGTAATTCATAGAAGCAATAGAATCTGTAGGAGCAACATTTCAATTAAAAGAATAATCAAATTCTGAATGTTATTTGAATAATCTTAGTTCTTAAATTAAGCATGCATTTTTGCAAGCAAGCTAGAGTATAAATTACATTTTCCGCTACATTGACAGTGAACGCGTAATTAATATCTCAACTTTTTCTTTCTGATCTTCACTGCTGCACTCAAACAACTTTTGCTCAGATATTACAGCTTTGCGTTTTTTTAAATGCAATTTACTTTTGCAGTACATGAATAATATATTTAATAATCAGGACTGCACTCTCTCCCTCTCTACCAAAGCCAGATGGCGAGCTAGCATGATGGCATTATCAGACTGTGCTGTTATTGGTAGTACACATCACAGACCCCCAAACACGTTTTGCAATATGGTAATTTCAGGGGTTTATTAAGGGCCGTACCAGGCCACATGCCCTCAACATGGGGAGGATGTTCCCATGTTGATGGGGACAAGGGCCTCATCCCCACAACCCTTGCCCGGTGGTTGTGGGGGTCTGCGGGCGGGGGGCCTATTGGAATCTGGAAGACCCCTTTAACAAAGGGGACCCCCAGATCCCGGCCCCCCCTATGTGAATTGGTAAGGGGTACATTGTACCCCTACCATTTCACGAAGAAAGCGTAAAAAAATGTCAAAAAACCACACAAACACCTTGAAAAAGTCCTTTATTAAAAAAAAAAAAAACATTCCAGCGGTGAATTTCAGTGTCCCACGGCGATCCGATGTCCAGCGCTGTCCGTCACTGGTTTTGCCTGAGCGGACCTGATGGGGAACTTCCTCCTCAGTGTTTTAAATGTATAGACCCGCCCCTTCTAAAGTTCCCCATCAGGTCCGCTCAGTGGACTCTACAGACTCTATACATGTATTACGCAGTGAAGGAAGTTCCCCATCAGGTCCGCCCCCTCGGTATGTCGGACCCCGCCTACGTCATTAGCCTGAGCGGGGAACTTCCTTCACTGTGTAATTTAAATTTACACAGGAAAGGAAGTTCCCCGCTCAGGCCAATGACGTAGGCGGGTCCGACATACCGAGGGGGCGGACCTGATGGGGAACTTCTCTCACTGTGGTAATACATGTATAGACCCGCCCCTTCTCATGTTCCGCATCTGGTCCGCTGAGCGGACCTGATGGGGAACTTTAGAAGGGGCGGGTCTATACATTTAAAACACTGAGGAGGAAGTTCCCTATCAGGTCCGCTCAGGCAAAACCAGTGACGGACAGCGCTGGACATTGGATCGCCGCGGGACACTGGATTTCACCGCTGGAATGTTTTTTTTTTTTTTTTTTTTTTTTAATAAAGGACTTTTTCAAGGTGTTTGTGTGTTTTTTTTTTACATTTTTTCACGCTTTCTTCGTGAAATGGTAGGGGTACAATGTACCCCTTACCAATTCACATGGGGGGGGCCGGGATCTGGGGGTCCCCTTTGTTAAAGGGGTCTTCCAGATTCCGATAAGCCCCCCGCCCGCAGACCCCCACAACCACCGGGCAAGGGTTGTGGGGATGAGGCCCTTGTCCCCATCAACATGGGGACATCCTCCCCATGTTGAGGGCATGTGGCCTGGTACGGTTCAGGAGGGAGGGGGGCTGCTCTCGTCCCCCCCTTTTCCCCTGCGGCCGGCCAGGTTGTGTGCTCGGATAAGGGTCTGGTATGGATTTTTGGGGGACTCCACGCCATTTTTTTTTTAATTTGGGGTGGAGTTCCCCTTAAAATCCATGCCAGATCTGAAGGGCCTGGTATGGATATTTGGGGGAACCCCACGCCATTTTTTTTTAAATTTGCGGTGGGGTTCCCCTTAATATCCATTTCAGACCTAAAGGGCCTGGTAATTGAATTCTGGGGGACCCCCACGCTTTTTTTTTTTATCAATGACTTTTGTATGTATTGATAAAAGCCGACAATTCATTATTAGCCGTGAGTGAGTTTTAAATGACTTTTTTTCCTTCAAAAATGACACTTTGTGCAGGGACAGTTCTAAGCACGGGAAACATGCACGACTTTACATGCATATCATACACACCCCCCAGGTATGAAATTTAAAGGAATATTTCACTTTTATTGTTTCACTTTAAGCATTATTAAAATCACTGCTCCCGAAAAAACTTCCGTTTTAAAAAAAAAAAATTGCATTGATACATGTCCCCTGGGGCAGGACCCGGGTCCCCAAACACTTTTTAGGACAATAACTTGCATATAAGCCTTTATAATTAGCACTTTAGATTTCTCCCATAGACTTTTCGAATTTGCCGCGAACACCCCAATTTTTTTGCTGTTCGGTGAACGGGCGAACAGCAGTGTTGCCAACCGTCCGTAGATTTACGGGCAGTTCGTAAAAACAGGGCAATTTCCCGGCGTCCGTAAATGTCCGTGGGAAGGGCAAGCCATTCGTAAAAATGGCTGCGATTGTCGCGGGTGTGAACTGCGCATGCGCAGCTCCGGAATTCTCAGAGAATATCCGATCCTGAGACTCGAGTCGAGTCTGTGCCGCCCGGCCCGCCCCCGCCTGCGCTGATGATGTCATGCGCAAGCCGCATTTCCCGCCGGGCAGAAAATTTCAAATGCCAGGAGCCGAGCGGAGCGGGCTAATTGTAGAGCAGCCTATTGAGTACAGTGAGTGAGTGGAGCCAGGGGACTGGCGGCACCAATGCACTGTCACGGTCTGTGGCACCGTGACCACGAGAGAGATGGATGCAGAGCTGACCCTCCCCCTGCCCCAGACGGACACACAAGGCCTCCTGACCAGTGCCCTGGCTGCCGCCCCCTGCCTGGTGAGTGAGTGCATTAACACACACACACACTAACTTGACCCCTGGCCTGGCTGTAACATCCATCCATCCATCACTTGGGATGGATGCTATTTATGTGATGTCTACAGGCAGCAGTTATCAGACAAGAATGGTAGTGGTGTGACTGTACAGAATTACAGATGTTCACAATCTCTGTCTTGCCATCCTCTGACTGCCTCCTGTACCCTGTCCGCCATCCTCTGACTGCCTCCTGTACCCTGTCCGCCATCCTCTGACTGCCTCCTGTACCCTGTCCGCCATCCTCTGACCGCCTCCTGTATCCTGTCCGCCATCCTCTGCTCTGACCGCCTCCTATCCTCTGACCACCTGTGCCCTGTCCATATCCTCTGACTACCTGTGCCCTGTCCATATCCTCTGACCACCTGTGCCCTGCCCATATCCTCTGACCACCTGTGCCCTGTCCCTATCCTCTGACCACCTGTGCCCTGTCCCTATCCTCTGACCACCTGTGCCCTGTCCCTATCCTCTGACCATCTGTGCCCTGTCCCTATCCTCTGACCACCTGTGCCCTGTCCCTATCCTCTGACCACCTGTGCCCTGTCCCTATCCTCTGACCACCTGTGCCCTGTCCCTATCCTCTGACCACCTGTGCCCTGTCCCTATCCTCTGACCACCTGTGCCCTGTCCATATCCTCTGACCACCTGTGCCCTGTCCCTATCCTCTGACCACCTGTGCCCAGTCCCTATCCTCTGATCACCTGTGCCCCGTCCCTATCCTCTGACCACCTGTGCCCCGTCCCTATCCTCTGACCACCTGTGCCCCGTCCCTATCCTCTGACCATCTGTGCCCCGTCCATATCCTCTGACCACCTGTGCCCCGTCCATATCCTCTGACCACCTGTGCCCCGTCCATATCCTCTGACCACCTGTGCCCTGTCCCTATCCTCTGACCACCTGTGCCCTGTCCCTATCCTCTGACCACCTGTGCCCTGTCCCTATCCTCTGACCACCTGTGCCCCGTCCCTATCCTCTGACCACCTGTGCCCTGTCCCTATCCTCTGACCATCTGTGCCCTGTCCCTATCCTCTGACCACCTGTGCCCCGTCCATATCCTCTGACCACCTGTGCCCCGTCCATATCCTCTGACCACCTGTGCCCCATCCCTATCCTCTGACCACCTGTGCCCCGTCCCTATCCTCTGACCATCTGTGCCCCGTCCATATCCTCTGACCACCTGTGCCCCGTCCATATCCTCTGACCACCTGTGCCCCGTCCCTATCCTCTGACCATCTGTGCCCTGTCCCTATCCTCTGACCACCTGTGCCCTGTCCCTATCCTCTGACCACCTGTGCCCTGTCCCTATCCTCTGACCACCTGTGCCCTGTCCATATCCTCTGACCACCTGTGCCCTGTCCCTATCCTCTGACCACCTGTGCCCAGTCCCTATCCTCTGATCACCTGTGCCCCGTCCCTATCCTCTGACCACCTGTGCCCCGTCCCTATCCTCTGACCACCTGTGCCCCGTCCCTATCCTCTGACCATCTGTGCCCCGTCCATATCCTCTGACCACCTGTGCCCCGTCCATATCCTCTGACCACCTGTGCCCCGTCCATATCCTCTGACCACCTGTGCCCTGTCCCTATCCTCTGACCACCTGTGCCCTGTCCCTATCCTCTGACCACCTGTGCCCTGTCCCTATCCTCTGACCACCTGTGCCCCGTCCCTATCCTCTGACCACCTGTGCCCTGTCCCTATCCTCTGACCATCTGTGCCCTGTCCCTATCCTCTGACCACCTGTGCCCCGTCCATATCCTCTGACCACCTGTGCCCCGTCCATATCCTCTGACCACCTGTGCCCCATCCCTATCCTCTGACCACCTGTGCCCCGTCCCTATCCTCTGACCATCTGTGCCCCGTCCATATCCTCTGACCACCTGTGCCCCGTCCATATCCTCTGACCACCTGTGCCCCGTCCATATCCTCTGACCAACCTTTGCCATGTCTGCAGTCTCTGACCATCTCCTGTACCATGTCTAAAATCTCTGACCATCTCCTGTACCAAGTCTGCAATCTCTGACCATCTCATCTTTTTTCATGTCTGCAGTCTCTGAGGGGGAGCCTTGGAGAGGAGTCAAGAGTGGGAGCGCCGCCAGATTGGGGATCACGAGAGAAGTCAGATGTGTGTGGACTGTGTAGTAGAGACTATAGAATAAAACCAGAGCGGCCAAGCTGGAGTTGCCTGACTGAGCCCTGCATGGTGCACCTGAGAGGAGGTCAGTCTGAGGGGGGGTCACTGATGTAAGGGGGGTGTGAACACAATAATGTAAGGGGGCACTGAAATAAAGGTTAACCTTATATCAGTAACCCCCTCCCCCCTTACCGTAGTGTATTCACTCTGCGGAAGGTAATCCGTGTTCACCAGAGTCCTCCCTACTCATTAGAGCTCCCAATGTTCCCCTTTACATCAGAGTCTGCAGGATTTCCTCTTATAGTGCAAGGGAGAACTCTGTGGACCCTGATGTAAGTGGGAACTCTGATGTAAATCGGAGCGCAGAGCCCCCCTTACATCAGAGTTCCTCCTTAGATCATGATCTGTGGCATTGTCCTTTACATCAAGGTTTGCAGAGTTCTACCTTGCACTGTAAGGGGGGACTCTGTGCTAGCTGTGTTATAGTAACCTGACGTTCATGTAAATAGAGAAATTAGTTTTTTGACTTTTGTTTAACTTAAACACATTGCTAATATCACTAACTACATGTTTATAGTATAATAGTAATAGTTGCACAGTTTAGCACAGAAAACAGCAATTGAAGGTACTTTTTAGAATAGTCAGTAAAAATTTGGTGTCGTTCGTAATTTTTTGCCGTCTTGCCAGTAAATTTCACTTGGGGGGGTTGGCAACACTGGCGAACAGGCAATGTTCGAGTCGAACATGAGTTCGACTCGAACTCGAAGCTCATCCCTATTGGACATGCGGGATTTTGGCAGGTAAAGGTAGACAAGGGCATGTCTACTAGCACAGCACAAGAAAGGCACCACTATACCTGCTTCCCATTTGGCATTAAATCTGCCCAAAAATTGTTTCAAAGTAAAGTAGGTAATACCTATGCAGGGCTTCAAGGGGCAGACTGTTAAAAGGAATGATCTCTTGGTGTTTGAGCACTGTTAAAAAATATGATTCCGATTTGAAGTCATACATGAATGTTTCAGAGAAAATTGAGGTTAGAAAAATTCATATTACAAGCAAGTCAAATCGAGCTTCAGAAACCAGTAGGCTTTTATACCAAGCATCAGCAAAACACAGCAATCCTCTACCAAAAAAAGTCAAAGTTGAAACCATTCTAGCTAATAACAGTTGCCTGGCAATTTTTTTTCCATATTTCCCTATTTTTAACCTCTGCTAGAAGGTGCAGTGTTGAGGTAAGCTGATTATTTATGCCTTACTAACAGAGATCAGCTATGTCCAAATTGAAAAGGTAATGTATTATGATCCCATTTGTTAATACCCTGAGTTGTTTGCCATTCAAAGACAAGGTCATGAAGCATTTGAGTCTCAAGTCCACTTTGTTTTGTCCAGTTTTTCCATTACAGATATGGAAATGAAACAACTAAAAGAACATACAACCAAACACCCCAAAAATGTGGCAGCTGTTAACATAGTGTCATAAATAATAACAATGTCATCACATGCATGATGAAAGGGTCCTTCATGACTCCGAAACGTTGCACTACCTTCTCTGTGATGTGACCATGCTTCAATAAAAAAAATTATTTGGACACTACCTGTTGATCCATGGTGTGCTGGCAAATATCCTCATTGTGAATTTCTGATCCAGTTTCCAGCTGGTGGTTGCTACTAGGAATGAGCTTTGTGTTCGAGTCAAACTCATGTTTGACTCGAACATCGTCTGTTCGCCGAATTTCGAACAATATGGGCCGTTCTCGCCAAATTCGAGTGGCGCGTCACGACCCATAATTCACTGCGTCATCGCAGTGCATTGCTGGCTGATGATTGGCCAAGCATGCACTATGACCCGCATGCTTGGCCAATCACAGCGCCGTCAGTACAGAGAGCCGTAATTGGCCAAAGGCAGGGTGCCTTTGGCCAATTATGGCTCAGGGGGACTAAGTACACGCCCGCACGTTGGCCCCATGTAGTGTGTTCCGGAGTTGAAAGAGACAGAGAGAGTGTCATTTCATTTCAGTTACTTAGAGCAGGCGGGAGATTGAGTTAGCTGCAGTCAGTGTATTTAGTATATATATGCACCCCAGGTATATATATATATATATATATACACTGTGTTCAGTTTAGCTAGATCCGTTCCTGTTCTACTGTTGCTAAGATACTACAGGCAGGCAGTTGATTCAGTAAGCTGCTGTATATCACTCCGTATACTGTATTCAGTATAGCTACACTGCAGACTGTTCCTGTTCTACTGTTGCTAAGATACTACAGGCGGGCAGTTGATTCAGTAAGCTGCAGTATATCACTCAGTACACTGTATTCAGTTTAGCTACACTGCAGACTGTTCCAATCCTGTTCTACTGTTGCTAAGATACTACAGGCAGGCAGTTGATTCAGTAAGCTGCTGTATATCACTCAGTATACTGTATTCAGCTTAGCTACACTGCAGACTGTTTCTGTTCTACTGTTGCTAAGATACTACAGGCAGGCTGTTCAGAGTATATAGGGCCTGGGGGCCCCACGCCTTTCCTTTTTTTAATTTGGGTGCGGGGTTCCCCTTAATATCCATACAAGACCCAACTGGGCTGGTAATGGGCTGGGGGGGGGTACCCATGCCGTTTTTCTCAATGATTTTCATCCATATTGCCGGGACCACACATTACATTAAAGCCGCAAGCAGTTTTAAATGACTTTTATTCCTTTAGAAGTGTAATTTTGTGTAGGGACAGTTCTAAACACGGGAAACACGCGCCACTTTACAGGCATACTATAGACACTCCCCAAGCACGATATTTAAAGGAAAATTTCACTTTTATTTTTTCACTTTAAGCATCATTAAAATCACTGCTCCTGAAAAAACAGCTGTTTTTAAAACTTATTTTGCATTGATACCTGTACCCTGGGGCAGGACCCGGGTCCCCAAACCCTTTTTAGGACAATAACTTGCATATTAGCCTTTAAAATTCTCACTTTTGATTTCTCGCGTTCGAGTCCCATAGACTTTAACGGGGTTCGAAAGTTTGCGCGAACTATCAGTCCATTCGCATGTTCTGGTGTGAACTGAACCGGGGGGGGGGGGTGTTTGGCTCATTCCTAGTTGCTACATCACCCAAATCTTCTAGAGTTTATCCAGGAACGTGTGCGATGGGAATATGGAGTAATACGTAATAACTGGCCACAAGCAAAACTGCACAGCCCACCAACAGCAGAGTCTTGGAACCTTTGTAGTGAGTTCCTTATCTCACATGACCTGATCTCCAAAGGTTAAAGGTTGGTAGACACTAGCTGCATCCATCGATCATTCCACTTACCTCTCCTCAAACAAAAACAGAGGATTGAAAAACAATTGCAAGCTAAATGTTGACTGCAGGACTGCAAGGCTTTTAACTATTTTACAGCACTGAAACCAAATGTAATGCAAAGACCTAGAGGAACATGGGTGCTATAAACTACTTACCTATTGCAAACTAAGAATGTTGATGTGTATAGAAGGAACAGAAAACAGTGGGGTTGATTTACTAAAACTGGAAAGTGCAAAACCTGGAGCAACTCTGCACAGAAACCAATCAGCTTCCAAGTTTTTTTTTTTGTCTAAGCTTAATTGAACTAGTTGAAGTTAGATACTGATTGGCTACCAATGCATAGCTGAACCAGAGTCTGCACTCTGCAGTTTTAGTAAATCAACTTCCGTGTGTAGAGGAAACAAAAGGCACCTGATCAAGACTAATACATTTCAACTTGTTTATACAGTAAATATAGACTACAGCCTAAGTAAAGACAACCTGTTGGAAGTGGACCCTCAGGCACCAAACCACAAACTAATTATATGAATTCTAAATTATTGCAGTGGTAACGGAAACCATCACCTACCAATTGTTAACTTGGTTAAGTAGTGAAGTCAACTGAATAACTGTTGTGGATTTCAGCCATATCAGAAGTCTTAAGGCAGAAAATAAGGATGCTTGTTAACATACATGTGTTAACATTCTTTTTTATCGGATGAGTGCTATTTTACTAGGAACCTTTTCCCCACTGGGACAGTGCAGCAAAACATTCCTTACCAGACATTTTAGCACGTCAGAACATTTTGTTACAGAAGTAGTCTCACTGTGCACATTTTGCTTTATCATGTCCCCCATGGCACAACATGCGTGTAACACTTTGTTCTGTTTCAAGAGGTGCAGTAGTGCGTTAGCGTGGTAGACCATGAACCCCCTCCCCCCATCTCTGTCTTACCATGCAGCTCTGAATGATATGTATACATGCTTGCTTGAGACCAGCACAATAAAAGTGCAAGTAAATGGTGATGTGTCAGTTAGAGAGGGGGGGTGTCAGAGCAACTGCCTGGTAAAGATTCAAGATTCACAACTGTCATACCCAGTAAAGAGGTATGCAGGGGGAGGGGCAGATCAGACTCCCCCTCACTTTCTTCATTGATACACAGAGGACTTTCATCACTACTACACTGATAAGTGCATTTGATCTCAGTACTCAACAACTGTAGCACAGACAAATTGGGCTTCTGTAAGGGGAGAAGCAGACATGCTTCAATGGAAGAGTTAAAGTAGATATAATCTCTATAATTAAGGAAATGGTCTCCAAGATTAATAGAAAAAGTGAATCTTCCAGGGACACAGACAGCAATAAAGAACCCTATAAGGGTGCTAAAACTTTCCTTCTCTATCCCTCTCGCTCACTGAAATTTGGTGGCTTTATTTTTATTTTTTTCTTGTATTAGGAAACTTATATATCAAAATTTATTTTTGCAGAGAGATTGCATTTAGAATTTACCTCCAAGACCTAACACTTCAGCAGAACATCTTTAATATCCATCAGACTAAAAGCTTAATTTAAAAAAAGACCACCATTGAAATTTGCAATCATTAGAAGCCACAGCCTTAGTAAGCCTAGACAAATCACAAAAACATTTGCCAGGAGCCACAAAGCTGACTGTCAAGCAACAGTTTTAATCAAAGTAAAGGTTGCAATATCTTGAAGTCTCATGCCCTTTCTTATGCCGCGTACACACGGTCGGAATTTCCGACAGAAAAAGTCAGATGGGAGCTTTTGGTCGGATATTCAGACCGTGTGTATTCTCCATAGGACTCTTTCTGTCGGAATTTCCGACGGACTTAGATCGAGAGCAGTTTCTCTATTTTTCCATCGGAAGTCGGACCGTGTGTACACGGCATGAGTGTACAGTAGGTGAAGACCATGTTTAAGAAATTGTTGCCCAACTGACAATTCCTATTTTTTAGTCAGAAATCTATACATGCCATCCCTTCATTTATTTCAAAATCAGGTTAATCAGCTTGGTTTATTAGGGTGCAAGTATCTATTTTAGGTTGAAAATTTCTGTTTAAGAATTGAAACACATCGGGGGCTTATTCACAATGTTGAGGCCTCTATAATTGCCCTTATATAATTGTTCATGGTGGTTTGACTACATTTACACATCATCATCTGACTGACTGCTTTTAAACTGATAAATGCATTCTTTTAAATGAGATTTAATAATCAGTGTTCAGTTTTATATGCTGTAACTATATTTAATCTTATATTTCCAATGCCTAAAAAATCCCATCCATCGGCCAAAAACGTTTTCAGGTAAACAATACCATACAAGGCCTCTCATTATTTATATATGGTTGGCCAATGGTGAGTTCATGCTTTTTAACCACTTCAATACAGAGCACTTTCAGCCCCTTCCTGCCCATGCCAATTTTCAGATTTTAGCGCTGTTACACTTTGAATGACGCGGTCATGCAACACTGTACCCAAAAAAAAAATATATAATTTTTTTCCCACAAATACAGCTTTCTTTTGGTGGTATTTGATCACCTCTGGGTTTTTTATTATTTTTTTGCTAAACAAATAAAAAAGACTGAAAATTTAAAAAAAAAGATTTTTCTTTGTTTTTGTTATAACATTTTTGTAAATAGGTAAATTTTCTCCTTCACTGACAGACACTGATGGGCACTGATGATAAGGCACTAATATGCAGCACTGATGGGCACTGATATGCAGCAATGATGGGCACTGATAGGTGGCACTGATGGTCACTGATAGGCGGCACTGATGAGCACTGATAGGTGGCACTGATGGGTGACACTAATGGGCAATGATGGGCACTGATAGATGGCACTGATATGCAGCACTGATGAGGAGGCACTGACAGATATTACTAATGGGTACTGGTTGGCATCCTTAATGAGCACTGATTGGCATCCTTGATGGGCACTGATTGGCATTCCTGGTGGGCACAGGTTGGCATTCCTGGCCGGCACGGGTTGGCATCCCTGGTGGGCTCTAGTGGGAATCCTTGATGGGTCTGCACTGATAATCAATGCACTGATAAGCGGACCTCCCCCATGTCAGGAGAGCCGCCGATTGGCTCTCCTCTACTCAAGCCTTGTCAGTGTGTATAGAGCAAAAGCAGATAAATGGCACTTCCTGGTTACAATATGACCAGCTGTGATTGGACACAGCTGATCACATGGTAAAGAGTCTATGTCATAGGCTCTTTACCTAGATCAGAGATGCGGTTTGTCAGAGCGACACACCACACTACCGATCGCCGCGCTGCGCCCCCTCGCAGCTTATCCTGCTGGACGTCGTATGATGCCCAGTCAGGATAATAGAGCCACCCTGTGGCCATCATTTTGCATACAGTGGGCTGGAAGTGGTTAAAAGGCTTGAGTTCAAGGACATGACTCTTTTTTTAGAGGCCATATCAAGCCATACAATGAGGTATACCATTCACAACACTGTTTTCAAATATACGGTTCCTTTTACCGGAACTGTGTCCAACAAAAAAGTAAAAGCTGTTAACATTTGATTTTTGTATAAATGGACTTTACCAAACGAAAACCACATACACTGATAGAAATTAATTTGTTCAACAAAAATTTTACATCCTGCTCCTTCCAATTTTCTTGTCACTGGGGTCGAAAACTAAAGTTGATTTGACCCACTGATGATAAGAAAAACAAACAGTGAAAGGAGGTCCAGGTGAGGAAAAAATCCCCAGTTGGACCCCTAAATACGGACTTTAAAGGCATATCACAAGACCATCATTTGTATAAAAAATTCATACCTTATATTTTGAATAGAATATCCACAATACAAAAAATATGGGGTAAGAAACCCACTCATTAAATCAAATACCCTCTACTGAATCGGTACCCAAACCCCTGAACATTAATGTATAGACATAGCAGTATTTTATACAACCAAGATATGCTGAATCCAGAAGTATGTCAGATGATGGGTACCGATTCAGTACAGGGGAATTGATTTTATGAGTGGGACTGTATTTAGGGGTCTAAATGTCTAAATTTTTGTCACCTGGACCTTCTTTTCACTTTTTTTTATAGATTTGAATTCATTCGAAAAACAGACAAACTTTCTTAAAACGTATTTTTCCTAAGAATTTTTGTTTGAAATCCTACCCATATATGGCCAGATTAAGAGAGAAAGAGACTGGAGCAGAGAGAAAGGAAGAGATGGCGAGAAGGATAAAAACGATGAAAAGAATGAATGGATGAAAGAAAGAAAAAGAGAGACTGGAGAAGAGAAAGAGATGGAGAGGAGGATAAAAAGGATGGAACAAGGAAGGAAGAAAATAAATAAGGAAGGAAGTAAGGACGGAAGGAAGGAAAGAAGGATGGATGAAAAGGGAGTAAGGAAGGACAAAATGAAGGAAGGACAGATGAAAAGGAGGGATGAAAGGAAAGAATGAAGGAAGGAAGGATGAGACAAGGAAGAAACAAAAGAAGGAAGGAATGAATGAAGGAAGGAAGAAAGGAATGAAAGAATGACAAAAGGAAGGAAGGACACAAGGAAGGATGAGAGGAAAGAAAGACAAAAGGCTCTTCTCTAGCCTTCCTCCATTCCTCAAAGTTAGCAGCGAGTGAACCTAAATATGAAGTTGTTAGCTAGACTGTTCCATTTTGTCTCTTGGCTTTATATTGTACAAGATGTGCCATATGCATGTGTATTTCGAGATTTTCTTTTGTCTCAACTTTGAGATCATTTCAATAAAAAAAATTGAAAGAAGGACAAAAGGAAGGAAGGTAGGAAGGATAGATGAAAGGGAAAAAGGAAGGAATGAAGGAAAAAAGAAAGAAAGGAAGGAGAAAAGATAGAAAGGAAGGAAGGACGGAAGGAAAGACGAAAGAAAGGAAGGACAAAAGGAAGGAAGGAAGGATAAAAGGAAAGATGAGAGGAAGGAAGGATCGATGAAAGGAAAGAAGAAAGGAAAGAAGGAAAAATAAAAGAAGGAAGGACCAAAGATAGAAAGGAAGGAAGGACGAAAGAAAGGAAGGATGAGAGGAAGAAAGGACAAAAGGAAGGAAGGAAGGATGGATGAAAGAAAGCAAGGACAAAAGGAAGGAAGTAAGGATAAAATGAAGGATGAGAGGAAGGAAGGAAGGAAGGAAGGAAGGAAGGAGGGATGAAAGGAAGGAAGGAAAGAACATTTTAACACAGAATGTAGCCTCACTTGTCTCAAAGTTTCTTTGTCCCCTGTTTAGGGGTCTGCTTTTAAAGCTAGTCACCTTTGACGGTTATCTTTCATACACTATCACAAGTAAAAGAGTTTAGATACCCAACCCCAAGACATTGCGCTACTCTGCGATTGGACAAAAGGTAGAAAACAAGTCTTCTGATAATGGTATCCTTCTATGAGTTTCCATTATCATTTCATAAAGCAAAACAGAAGGTGACATATGCCCACTGCCATTCCTTAGTTTTTGCCGGAACATATTCATCAAAAAGCATGCAGTCCCCTGAGTTTCCTACCATATGCTACAGGAAAATGTCACCAGTTAAAGATGTATTCATTTGCTGTTTTGAAAACTCTGTTTGATATTCATGCATTCCAAGTGTTTTGACCTAGATTTTTGTAGCGGTATTAGATCCAGCTCTGAAGAGGAAACTAGGCAGCTGTTGCTTATGTAGTCAAAGGAAGAATTTAAAGTAAGGCTAAAAAAAAAAAATGAATAAAAAATGAAAACATTTATTAATAGGTGCCAACATTTTGCACAGGCAATATGTTTAATACTAGATTAGCTAATATAAGCATATGGGGTTGTGTTTGTTGTTGAGCTTTAAAGAAAAGAACAAGGAGTGATTTGAAAGTGTCTGAGGTTCACAAAGATTCACATTTAGAACTTCCTCTAAGAAATTAAAGGCAGCACAGCAGTAACAGCTGAGTTATGGAAGTGAGTAGATCAGAAATCACCGAATTACAAATGAGGTTTTTTAGTACTCAATGAGGTCTCGGAGACTGAAGGGGACCTTCACTCAAGAATTTGGATTTCTGATTTCTAGAAAGCACTTAGATGCAAGGGAAACTATTTATAGGCATGAATAATATATGGAAGGTTGCTATTGCAAGTCATTGAATTTGCAAAAACTATTTTGATTGAGTTAAAGGGTAATTCCACTTTCATGACAAAATATACCAAATAAAACAAAAATACACTCACCGTACACTTTATGAGGTACACCTTGCTAATACAGGGTTGGACTCACTTTTGCCTTCATAACTGCCTTAATTCTTCGTGGCATAGATTCAAGAAGGTTTTAGAAACATTCCTCAGAGATTTTGGTCCATAGTGACATGATAGCATCAAACAGTTGCTGCAGATTTGTCAGCTGCACATCCATGATGCCAATCTCCCATTCCACTACATCCCAGAGGTGCTCTATTGGATGAGATCTGGTGACTGTGGAGGCCATTGGAGTACAGTGACCTCATTGTCATGTTCAAGAAACCAGTGGTGAGATGATTGGAGCTTTGTGACATGGTGCATTATCCTGCTTGAAGGAGCCATCAGAAGATGGGGACACTGTAGTCATAAAGAGTCAGCAACACATGGTCACATGGTCAGCAACAATACTCAGGTAGGCCGTGGTGATTAAATGATTCTCAATTGGTACTAAGGAGCCAAAAGTGTGCCAAGAAAATATCCCCCGCACCATTACACCACCAGCCTGAACCGGTGATACAAGGCAGGATGGATCCATTCTTTCATGTTGTTTACCCCAAATTCTGACCCGACCATCTGAATGTCGCAGCTGAAATTGAGACTCATCAGACCAGGCAACGTTTTTCCAATCCTAACAATTTTATTGTCCAATTTTGGTAAGTCTGTGCGATATGTAGCCTCAGTTTCCTGTTCTTAGCTAATAAAACAAGAAATTGGTCGCACACTGGAATTCCAACTTATCTTGATGTCATCTTTATTGTCAACAGGGTCAGACAGATACAGGCAATAGTAGACGCGTTTCACAAGCAATAGCTTGCTTGTTCACAGAGCTGTCACACCTGTCACACCTGATTCTGACTGGAGCAGTGTGCTTCTTCTTTGTTTCCTGTTCTTAGCTGACTGGATTAGCACATGGTGTGGTCTTCTGCTGCTGTAGCCCATCTGCTTAACGTTTTAATGTGTTGTGCGTTCAGAGATGGTATTCTGTATACCTTGGTTGTAACGAGTAGGGATGAGCTTCGAGTTCGAGTCAAACTCATATTTGACTCGAACATTGCCTGTTCGCCCCTTCGCCGAACAGCGAACAATTTGGGGTGTTTCGCGGCAAATTCGAAAAGTCTATGGGAGAAATCTAAAGTGCTAATTTTAAAGGCTTATATGCAAGTTATTGTCATAAAAAGTGTTTGGGGACCTGGGTCCTGCCCCAGGGGACATGTATCAATGCAAAAAAAAGTTTTAAAAACAGACGTTTTTTCGGGGAGCAGTGATTTTAATAATGCTTAAAGTGAAACAATAAAAGTGAAATATTCTTTTAAATTTCGTACCTGGTGGGGGGTGTATAGTATGCATGTAAAGTGGCGCTTGTTTCCCGTGCTTAGAACTGTCCCTGCATAAAGTGTCATTTCTGAAGGAAAAAAGTCATTTAAAACTCACTCGCGGCTATTAATGAATTGTCGGCTCCCGGAAATACATAGAAAAGTCATTGATAAAAAAAAAAAAAAAAAATGGGTGGGGGTTCCCTTCAGAAATGACACAGGGATGAGCCGAACACCCCCCTGTTCGGTTCGGACCAGAACCTGCGAACAGACAGAATGTTCGTGTGAACTTTAGAACCCTATTAAATACAATGGACTCGAACGTTCGAAATCTAAAGTGCTAATTATAAAGGCTTATATGCAAGTTATTGTCCTAAAAAGTGTTTGGGGACCCGGGTCCTGCCCCAGGGGACATGTATCAATGCAAGAAAAAGTTTAAAAAATCAACGTTTTTACGGGAGCGGTGATTTTAATAATGCTTAAAATGAAAAAATAAAAGTGAAATTTTCCTTTAAATTTCGTACCTAGGGGGTGTGTATGATATGCATGTAAAGTCGCGCATGTTTCCCGTGCTTAGAACTGTCCCTGGACAAAGTGTCATTTTTGAAGGAAAAAAACTCACTCGCGGCTATTAATGAATTGTCGGCTTTTATCAATACATAGAAAAGTCATTGATAAAAAAAAAAAATTACCAGGCCCTTCAGGTCTGGAATGGATATTAAGGGGAACCCCACCGCAAATTTTAAAAAAAATGGCGTGCGGTTCCCCCTAAATATCCATACCAGGCCCTTCAGATCTGGCATGGATTTTAAGGGGAACTCCACCCCAAATTAAAAAAAATGGCGTGTAGTCCCCCCAAAAATCCATACCAGACGTGGTGTTTGTGTGTTTTTATTTACATTTTTTTACACTTTCTTTGTGAAATGGTAGGGGTACAATGTACCCCTTACCAATTCACATAGGGGGGGGCCGGGTTCTGGGGGTCCCCTTTGTTAAAGGGGTCTTCCAGATTCCGATAAGCCCCCCGCCCGCAGACCCCCACAACCACCGGGCAAGGGTTGTGGGGATGAGGCCCTTGTCCCCATCAACATAGGGACATCCTCCCCATGTTGAGGGCATGTGGCCTGGTACGGTTCAGGAGGGAGGGGGGGCACTCTCTCGTCCCTCCCTCTTCTCCTGCGGTCGGCCAGGTTGCGTGCTCGGATAAGGGTCTGGTATGGATTTTTGGGGGAATTCCACGCCATTTTTTTAAAAATTTGGGGTGGAGTTCCCCTTAACCACTTAACGACCGCTCACTGTATATGTACGTCGGCAGAATGGCACGACAGGCACAATCACGTACAGTGTACGTGATTGCCTTTGTACAGTTGGGGGGTCCGATCGGACCCCCCTCCTTTACAGTGAGCGGTCGGTATTCGTTGGGGAGCGTTCCGAGATGAGGGGGCGGCCATTCGATTCCGGCCACCCCCCCGCGATCGCTCCCGGCGAATGGAAATGCTCCCTCTGCTGTGTAATGTTTACACAGGCAGAGGAAGCAGGAGGAAGTGATGTCATCTCTCATGCGGCGCTCACATATACCGAGCGCCGTACAAGAGAAGACACACAGGTCAGTACACTAACACTACACTGACACCAGGACACATAGGCACACAAATCGCCCCCCAGGCCCCCCCAGATCACCCCCAGCCCCCAGTCACAGTGTCACTGATTGCAGTGACCATTTATTTACTGATCACTGCAATCAGTGACATTTGTGACTGTAAAAGTGTCACTAAAAATAGTTTTAGGTCCAGTGTAGCCCCCTAACCCCCCCTAATAAAGGTTTAACCCCCTGATCACCCCCCAGATAACCCTTTTACACCCTAGCACCGCCGTCGCTAAGCGATCATTTTTCTGATCGCTGTCTTAGCGTCGGTGATGCAGATCGGTAGCCAGTAATTATTTTTATGTTCGCCGCAGGTTTTTATAGCGTCGGGTACCCCCATAAATGATCTAATAAAGGTTTAACCCCCTTGATCGCCCCCCAGGTAACCCTTTCACCCCCTATCACCACTGTCACTAAGCGATCATTTTTCTGATCGCTGTCTTAGCGTCGGTGATGCAGATCGGTAGCCAGTAATTTTTTTTAGGTTCGCCGCAGGTTTTTATAGCGTCAGGTACCCCCATAAATTATCTAATAAAGGTTTAACCCCCTTGATCGCCCCCCAGGTAACCCTTTCACCCCCTATCACCACTGTCGCTAAGCGATCATTTTTCTGATCGCTGTCTTAGCGTCGGTGATGCAGATCGGTAGTCAGTAATTATTTTTAGGTTCGCCGAAGATTTTTATAGCGTCGGGTACCCCCATAAATTATCTAATATAGGTTTAACCCCCTTGATCACCCCCCAGGTAACCCTTTCACCCCCTATCACCACTGTCGCTAAGCGATCATTTTTCTGATCGCTGTCTTAGCGACGGTGATGCAGATCGGTAGCCAGTAATTTTTTTTAGGTTCGCCGCAGGTTTTTATAGCGTCAGGTACCCCCATAAATTATCTAATAAAGGTTTAACCCCCTTGATCGCCCCCCAGGTAACCCTTTCACCCCCTATCACCACTGTCGCTAAGCGATCATTTTTCTGATCGCTGTCTTAGTGTCGGTGATGCAGATCGGTAGCCAGTAAATTTTTTTAGGTTCGCCGCAGGTTTTTATAGCATCAGGTACCCCCATAAATTATCTAATAAAGGTTTAACCCCCTTGATCGCCCCCCAGGTAACCCTTCCACCCCCTATCACCACTGTCGCTAAGCGATCGTTTTTCTGATCGATGTCTTAGTGTCGGTGATGCAGATCGGTAGCCAGTAATTTTTTTTAGGTTCGCCGCAGGTTTTTATAGCGTCAGGTACCCCCATAAATGATCTAATAAAGGTTTAACCCCCTTGATCGCCCCCCAGGTAACCCTTTCACCCCCTATCACCACTGTCGCTAAGCGATCATTTTTCTGATCGCTGTCTTAGCGTCGGTGATTCAGATCGGTAGCCAGTAATTTTTTTTAGGTTCCCTGTCAGGTTTTTATAGCGGGTGATATCAATTAGGTTTTAGCGTCAGAGAAGGTCTGCGTCACACCCCAGGCAGCGTCAGGTTAGTGCCAGTAACGCTAACACCCACGCGTGAAGCATACACCCCCCTTAGTGGTATAGTATCTGATCAGATCAATATCTGATCTAATCAGATCTATACTAGCGTCCCCAGCAGTTTAGGGTTCCCAAAAACCCAGTGTTAGCGGGATCAGCCCAGATACCTGCTAGCACCTGCGTTTTGCCCCTCGGTCCAGCCCAGGCCCCCCAAGTGCAGTATCGACCGATCACTGTCACTTACAAAACACAACACACATAACTGCAGCGTTCGCAGAGACAGGCCTGATCCCTGCGACTCCAGTGCTGTAGGAGGTGATTTCACCACCACAGTTAAAAAAAAAAAAGCATATATGCCGAAGCATTGGGGCAGCAGGGGCGGAGGAGCGATTTTGCTCCTAATGCCGCGTACATACGGTCGAAATTCCGACGGAGGCTTGCCCGTGGAAAAGTCCAACCATGTGTGTGCGGCATAACTTTTTTGCGGGAGGATGCCCCCATGCTTCGGCATATATAAATGGTGCATGTATGCCCATCATTAGAAGTGGGTGGATGAAGGGCGGTATTCTAATGGTGGGCATACCCACCGATCAATCTCTTTTTTCGTTCAGCCAACTGGCTGCATGAAAAAAAAAGATTACAATACATGTCCAACAAGGACCAGCAACGTACTGGTATGTTGCTGGACTTTGAATGTTTATACCAGAATGATGCCTGCGGGTTTAGGTATCATCTTGGTATCATTCTTTTCAGCCAGCGGCCGGCTTTCATGTAAAAGCAATCCTAGTGGCTAATTACCCTTTGGACTGCTTTTACAAGCAGTGGGAGGGAATGTCCCCCCCCGGATATAAAAAGCGCCATTGGGAAATTGGGAAAGCATTTTATCACACCGATCTTGGTGTGGTCAGATGCTTTGAGGGCAGAGGAAAGATCTAGGGTCTAGAAGACCCCAGTTTTTTCAAAAAAAGAGTACCTGTCACTACCTATTGCTATCATAGGGGATATTTACATTCCCTGAGATAACAATAAAAATTATTAAAAAAAATAATATATGGAAGGAACAATTTAAAAATAAAATAAAAAATCAAAATTAATAATAAAAAATAAAAAAAAAGCACCCCTGTCCTGCCCTGCTCTTGCCCAATGGCGAACACAAGCGTCGGTCTGGCGTCATATGTAAACAGCAATTGCACCATGCATGTGAGGTATCACCGCGAAGGTCAGATCGAGGGCAGTAATTTTAGCAGTAGACCTCCTCTGAAAATCTAACGGGGTAACCTGTAAAGGCTTTTAAAGGCTTTTAAAAATGTATGTAGTTTGTCGCCAATGCGCGTTTGTGCGAAATTTTAAAGCATGTCATGTTTGGTATCTATGTACTCGGCCTAAGATCATCTTTTTATTTCATCAAACATTTGGGCAATATAGTGTGTTTTAGTGCATTAAAATTAAAAAAAGTGTATTTTTTTCCCCAAAAATGCGTTTGAAAAATCGCTGCGCAAATACTGTGTAGAAAAAAAAATGCAACACCCACCATTTTAATCTGTAGGGCCTTTGATTTAAAAATATATATAATGTTTGGGGGTTCAACATAATCTTCTTGCAAAAAAAAATATGTTTTTATGTAAACAAAAAGTGTCAAAAAGGGCTTTGTCTTCAAGTGGTTAGAAGAGTGGATGTAAGCTTCCTAATGTTGTGTATAAAATGCCAGAACAGTTCAAAACCCCCCCCAAATGACCCCATTTTGGAAAGTAGACACCCCAAGCTATATACTGAGAGGCATGTCGAGTCCATGGAATATTTTATATGTTGACACAAGTTGCGGAAAAAAGAAAATTCTTTTTTTTTTTTTTTGCACAAAGTTGTCACTAAATGATATATTGCTCAAACATGTGTGAGGGGGTTAACTCGGTAGCGGGTGTGTGTGATCCCCTGGATGGGCTCCCCCACACAAAAACAGGCCCAGCAGACGGAGGTTGTGGTTTTCAAGATCAAAAAGGTGCGGTTTATTTCTCTATTTACAGTGACAAAAACACAGCAAAGCAAAAAGAAATATAAACAAAATAAATCCTGGTCAGCTTGACCTCTGACTAAACATGCAGGTTTCCTAACTAACAACTGGGATCAGCCTGGTGCTGTCCTAGTCCCTAAGTCCCTGGTTTAGTCAATGTCCAAACAAATAGCCACACAGGCTTGTCTCACCGCACAGGGGTTCACTCTCCCTAGACAGTCCACACAGGTCTGGTTCCAGGCATGAGCTAACATCTAATGAAGCTGGGAGTTCTTATAGAGGCCTAATTGAGCTGACAAGCTTCAGCTGGCCTCATCAACTCCCTGCCTGCACGACGCCCAGCCCTCTCCCTAGAGGTATGAGTCATCCATGAGCCCACTAGCCTTAGCTGGGCTTATACAACTCTCCACCTAGTTGTATAAGTCGGCGTAAAGCCTGAATCTGGGCGAAATATATCTACCCCCCTGGATGCAACCAGGTGACTTTACCTTCCTGCTGTCACATACCCCCCCCCTCTTGTTTTAACCTCGGGGTTGGAACACCAGCAATCAGGCATTCATGTACTCGAGACAAAGCATCCACATTCCCCATTTGAACGCCAGGGCGATGCTTTACTGTGAAGTTGAATTCCTGGAGGGCCAGGAACCACCTATTCACTCTTCTATTTGTTTCCTTGTTTTGAGCCATCCACTTTAACGGAGCGTGATCCGTAACCATGTCAAAGTGCCTACCTAGCAGGTAGTACCGAAGGGAATCTAGAGCCCACTTCACCGCTAAACACTCCTTTTCAACGGTGGCGTAATTTACCTCATGGGACTTCAACTTCCTGCTGAGGTAAATGACTGGGTGCTCTTCCCCGTTCCAGACCTGGGACAATACTGCTCCTAACCCCACATCTGACGCATCACTTTGTACGACAAAGTCTTTAGAGAAGTCGGGTGAGTACAACACTGGCTGGCTACATAAGGCTTGTTTCAAGAATTGGAATGCTGCCTCAGCCTCGGGGGTCCATTTAATCATGACCGACCCTTTCCCCTTCGTTAGGTTGGTTAGGGGCACAGCCTTAGAAGCAAAGTGGGGAATGAATCGCCGATAATACCCAGCGATTCCCAGAAAGGCTCGTACCTGCTTCTTGCTGTTGGGACGTGGCCAACTCTGGATGGCCTCGACTTTGTTGAGTTGGGGTTTTATTACTCCCCTCCCAATGGTGTACCCAAGATATTTGGCCTCCTCCTGCCCAATGGTACACTTCTTGGGGTTAGCCATAAACCCCGCTTCCCGAACAGAGTCCAGGACTGCTTGCACTTTTGGCAGATGTGGGGCCCAATCTGTGCTATGGACAATTATGTCATCCAGGTAAGCCGCAGCATACTTCCGATGGGGCCTCAGCATCTGGTCCATTTTCCGCTGGAATGTGGCCGGCGCATTCTGTAACCCGAACGGCATTCTTTTATATTGGAACGCCCCGTCTGGGGTTACAAATGCGGTTTTCTCTTTGGCCAATTTGGCCAGGGGGATTTGCCAATACCCTTTTGTGAGGTCAAGAGTCGTCATGTATCGGGCTGTTCCCAGCCGGTCGATCAACTCATCTATACGTGGCATGGGGTAGGTGTCAAATTTTGTAACTTTGTTCAACTGACGAAAATCGTTACAAAATCGCCAGCTCCCATCCAGTTTAGGCACCAACACAATGGGACTAGACCAATCACTTTGGGACTCCTCTATCACCCCTAAGTTCAGCATTTTCTGTACTTCCTCCCGTATTGCCTCCCGTCGGGCCTCTGGGATCCGATAGGGTTTTAACTTCACCCTTTCACCGGGCGGGGTAATGATGTCGTGCTCTACCCCAAATGTTTGTCCCGGCAGCTCAGAGAATACCTCCTTGTTGCGAAGCACAAACTCCTTAACCTCCTGTTGTTGGGGTTGTGACAAGGTGGCTGCTATTCCAACCTCAGGAATCACGCAACCAGTTTGAGCTGGTGACCAAATGTCTGCGACTAGGGACTCTCTATCCCTCCAGGCTTTCAACAGATTAACGTGATAGATCTGTTCGGGCTTTCGCCTTCCTGGTTGTCTGACCTTGTAATTCACTTCGCTCACTTTTTCCATTATCTCGTAGGGGCCTTGCCATTTGGCAAGGAATTTACTTTCAACCGTAGGGACAAGTACCAGTATCCTATCCCCCGGGGAAAAGGTACGGGTCTTGGCTCCACGGTTGTACACTCTCTGCTGTGCTAACTGCGCTTGGGCCAAATGTTCCTTCACGATGGGCATTACCTGTGCAATTCGGTCTTGCATCAGGGCAACATGCTCAATCACACTCCTGTGGGGAGAACTCTCACTTTCCCAAGTTTCCTTGGCAATATCCAACAGCCCTCTTGGGTGTCTCCCATACAGTAACTCAAAGGGGGAGAATCCCGTAGAGGATTGGGGCACCTCCCTAATAGCAAACATCAGATAAGGAAGTAGACAGTCCCAATCCTTTCCATCTCTATCCACCACTTTCTTCAACATTTGTTTTAGGGTTTTGTTGAATCTTTCAACCAGCCCATCGGTTTGGGGGTGATACACAGATGTACGTAATTGCGTCACTTTGAACAATTTACACAGCTCCTTCATAACCCGGGACATAAAGGGTGTACCTTGGTCCGTAAGCAGTTCTTTACAAATACCCACCCGGCTAAACACAAGAGATAGCTCTTTGGCTATGGTTTTGGCCGAGGTATTTCGGAGAGGGATCGCTTCTGGATAACGGGTGGCATAGTCCATTATAACTAATATGTACTGGTGCCCCCTAGCGGACTTGATTATAGGACCTACCAAATCCATGGCGATCCTCTCAAACGGGACCTCAATGATGGGTAGAGGGACCAGCGGGCTACGGAAATGTGGCATCGGGGCCGACCTCTGACACACAGGGCAGGAGGAACAATAATTTTCTATGTCCTTCATCACCCCCGGCCAATAGAATCTCTGTAATACCCTCTCTCGGGTTTTCTCTGTCCCCAGATGACCTCCAAGAATGTGCCCATGGGCCAACTCCAACACCAACTTCCTGTAAGGTTTGGGCACCACAAGCTGCTCAACGGTTTCTTCTGCCCTTTTTGCCACCCGATACAGTAGGTCCTTCTCTACGCTGAAGTATGGGTAAGTGCAGGTATTATCTGGGTTCACTAACTCGCCATCTATTTTCACTACGTTTTCCGGTGCCTTTATTAGGGCGGGGTCTTTCAACTGTTCTGTGGCAAAGTTTTCCCTGTGAACCTCAAGATCAGAAAACTCCACAGACGGTAGGTTTTCGTCTGAGGAGGTGGGCTCCTCTCCAGTTTCTTGAGTCTCCCCTGCCAATACTGATAAGGGAAATTCCGGAGAGTCCTCACCACTCTCAGGGGAGTTCTGGCTATCACATTCCTGGTACATAGGGGCACCAGTGGGGGGCTCAGGATCATCCCACAGTTCCCAGAACTTCGGAAAATCCCTTCCCACAATGGCGTCATACGGTAACTGAGATACTAAGCCCACTGGATGAGAGAGGGTACCTTTGGGGGTCTCGAAACACACTGTAGTCACTGGACACTCTCGGGTGTCCCCATGCACACAAATAACAGCTACCTTGCTATTCCCAGAGACCTCTGTTTTAACTAACTCAGCCTTTATCAGGGTCACAAGGCTACCTGAATCCAGCAATACCACAACATTTCTACCATTAACACACATTTTGCATAAATGTTTCTCAGTTCCTCGAATGGCAGTGCATGCGACTGTCGCACACAGCGACTGACGTCTGCCCGTCAGAAAGTCACACTGCATGGGTTCCTCCACAACCGGGCAATTGGCTGCAATATGTCCCGCTTGCCGGCAGCGGTAGCAAACGATCCTTCTTGCCGCCTCTTGAGCCGCTGATTTCCCAGGCTGTTCTCGCCAAACTTGGGGTAGAGCTCCCACCCTCTCACTCTCTCCACCCTCACCCCTTGGAATCCTCTTATCCGCCCCTGGGGATGGTCTGGTCTTAGGGTGGAAAGTCCGAGAGTCTCTGGAAGAGGCCGTCAGGTTCTCTGTAGCCAAGTATTTCTGTACACGATCCACAAGACCACCGGCCGTCTCTGGGTCTCCATGGCTTACCCACTTTTGGATGGCAGTAGGAAGAGCTCTCAAAAACCGATCCATTACAACACGTTCCACAATCTCTGGTGCGGACAAAGTCTCTGGCTGTAGCCACTTCCTGCTCAGGTGAATGAGATCATACATTTGAGACCTGGGGGGTTTTCCAAGCTGGAAAGTCCAGTTATGCACACGCTGAGCCCGGACAGCCAGGGTGACACCCAGCCTTGCCAATATTTCAGCTTTTAGCATCACATAGTCTTTTGCTTGGTCAGGCTCTAGGTCATAGTAAGCCTTCTGCGATTCACCAGTTAACAGAGGAGCCACCAGTCCAGCCCACTGCTCCTCAGGCCACTTTTCTCTTTCAGCAGTCCTTTCAAACGTGGTCAAAAATACCTCTGGATCATCCTCTCCAGTCATTTTTGTCAATAAACGACTCACCCCAAAGGACGCGGTATTAGTGGGACGGCTTTCCTCACTGGTCTGCGGACGTTGCTGCATTACTGCTTCCATTTGTTGTAGTCTCTGCTCTTGCTTCTGTAACAGGTCTATGAAGCGGGCCTCAGATTGCTGCTGGGCTTGTTGCTGAGCTTCCAGACTCTGTTGGTGAGCTTGCTGCTGGGCTGCAAGGCTCTGTTGATGAGCTTGCTGCTGGGCTGCAAAGTTCTGTTGTTGAGCTGCAAGGCTCTTTTGCAAACCTGCATTTGTCTGCTGTTGATTGGCATTTGCTAGAGCCAGCTGCTTCAGTATCTCCTCCATGCTGGCTTAAAAAAAACTGCCCGCATTCTCCACCAACTGTGAGGGGGTTAACTCGGTAGCGGGTGTGTGTGATCCCCTGGATGGGCTCCCCCACACAAAAACAGGCCCAGCAGACGGAGGTTGTGGTTTTCAAGATCAAAAAGGTGCGGTTTATTTCTCTATTTACAGTGACAAAAACACAGCAAAGCAAAAAGAAACATAAACAAAATAAATCCTGGTCAGCTTGACCTCTGACTAAACATGCAGGTTTCCTAACTAACAACTGGGATCAGCCTGGTGCTGTCCTAGTCCCTAAGTCCCTGGTTTAGTCAATGTCCAAACAAATAGCCACACAGGCTTGTCTCACCGCACAGGGGTTCACTCTCCCTAGACAGTCCACACAGGTCTGGTTCCAGGCATGAGCTAACATCTAATGAAGCTGGGAGTTCTTATAGAGGCCTAATTGAGCTGACAAGCTTCAGCTGGCCTCATCAACTCCCTGCCTGCACGACGCCCAGCCCTCTCCCTAGAGGTATGAGTCATCCATGAGCCCACTAGCCTTAGCTGGGCTTATACAACTCTCCACCTAGTTGTATAAGTCGGCGTAAAGCCTGAATCTGGGCGAAATATATCTACCCCCCTGGATGCAACCAGGTGACTTTACCTTCCTGCTGTCACACATGCCATGGGCATATGTGGAATTACACCCCAAAATACATTCTGTTGCTGCTCCTGAGTACGGGGATACCACATGTGTGAGACTTTTTGGGAGCCTAGCCGCGTACGGGACCCCAAAAACCAAGCACCGCCTTCAGGCTTTCTAAGGGTGTAAATTTTTGATTTCACTTCTCACTGCCTATCACAGTTTCGGAGGCCATGGAATGCCCAGATGGCACAAAACCCCCCCAAATGACCCCATTTTGGAAAGTAGACACCCCAAGCTATTTGCTGAGAGGTATTGTGAGTATTTTGCAGATCTCGCTTTTAGTCACAAAGTTTTGAAAATTGAAAAAAAAAATATATATATATATATATATTCTTTCTTCATTTTCAAAAACAAAATGAGAGCTGTAAAATACTCACCATGCCTCTCAGCAAATAGCTTGGGGTGTCTACTTTCCAAAATCTGGTCATTTGGGGGGGTTTTGTGCTATTTTGGCATTTTATGGCCTTCAAAACTGTGATAGGTAGTGAGGACGGAGTGAAATCAAAAATTTGTGCCTAGAAATCCTGAAGGCGGTGCTTGGTTTTCGGGGTCCCGTACGCGGCTAGGCTCCTAAAAAGTCCCACGCATGTGGTATTCCCGTACTCAGGAGAAGCAGCAAAATTTATTTTGGGGTGTAATTCCACATATAACCATGGCATGTGTGAGCAATATATCATTTAGTGACAACTTTTTGTAATTTTTTTTTTTTTTGTCATTATTCAATCACTTGGGACAAAAAAAAAAAATATTCAATGGGCTCAACAGGCCTCTCAGCAATTTCCTTGGGGTGTCTACTTTCTAAAATAGGGTCATTTGGGGGGGTTTTGTGCTATTTTGGCATTTTATGGCCTTCAAAACTGTGATAGGTAGTGAGGAGTGAAATCAAAAATTTGCGCCCTTAGAAATCCTGAAGGCGGTGCTTGGTTTCCGGGGGCCCGTACGCGGCTAGGCTCCCAAAAAGTCCCACACATGTGGTATCCCCGTACTCAGGAGAAGCAGCAAAATGTATTTTGGGGTGCAATTCCACATATAACCATGGCATGTGTGAGCAATATATCATTTAGTGACAACTTTCTGTAATTTTTTTTTTTTTTTAGTCATTATTCAATCACTTGAGACAAAAAAAAAAAAAATATTCAATGGGCTCAACATGCCTCTCAGCAATTTCCTTGGGATGTCTACTTTCCAAAATGGGGTCATTTGGGGGGGTTTTGTACTGCCCTGCCATTTTAGCACCTCAAGAAATGAGATAGGCAGTCATAAACTAAAAGCTGTGTAAATTCCAGAAAATGTACCCTAGTTTGTAGACGCTATAACTTTTGCGCAAACCAATAAATATACGCTTATTGACATTTTTTTTACTAAAGACATGTGGCTGAATACATTTTGGCCTAAATGTATGACTAAAATTGAGTTTATTCGATTTTTCTTATAACAAAAAGTAGAAAATATCATTTTTTTAAAAAAATTTCGGTCTATTTCCGTTTATATTGCAAAAAATAAAAATCGCAGAGGCAATCAAATACCATTAAAAGAAAGCTCTATTTGTGGGAAGAAAAGGACGCAAATTTCGTTTGGGTACAACATTGCATGTCCGCACAATTTACAGTTAAAACAGCGCAGTGCAAAATTCTGAAATCACCTCTGGTCCTTTAGCTACAAAATGGTCCGGGGCTTAAGTGGTTAAAATCCATGCCAGATCTGAAGGGCCTGGTATGGATATTTAGGAGGAACCGCACGCCATTTTTTTTTTAATTTGCGGCGGGGTTCCCCTTAATATCCATTCCAGACCTGAAGGGCCTGGTAATTGAATTTGGGGGAACCCCCACGCTTTTTTTTTCTTTTTTAACAATGACTTTTCTATGTATTGATAAAAGCCGACAATTCATTAATAGCTTAGTTTTAAATGACTTTTTTTCCTTCAAAAATGACACTTTGTGCAGGGACAGTTCTAAGCACGGGAAACATGCGCCACTTTACATGCATATCATACACACCCCCCAGGTACGAAATTTTAAGGAATATTTCACTTTTATTGTTTCACTTTAAGCATTAATAAAATCACTGCTCCTAAAAAAACGGCCGTTTTTAAAACTTTTTTTTGCATTGATACATGTCCCCTGGGGCAGGACCCGGGTCCCCAAACACTTTTTATGACAATAACTTGCATATTAGCCTTTATAATTAGCACTTTTGATTTCAAACGTTCGAGTCCATTGTATTTAATAGGGTTCTAAATTTCGCACAAACTTTCTGTCTGTTCGCAGGTTCTGGTGCGAACCGAACCGGGGGGTGTTCGGCTCATCCCTAGTAACGAGTGGTTATTAGAGTTACTGTTGTCTTTCTATCATCTCATTTATCTTATCTGCCCATTCTCCTCTGATCTCTGACATCAACAAGGCATTTTTGTCCACACAAATGCCACTCACTGGATACTTTCTCTTTTTAGGACCATTCTCTGTAAACCTGAGAGATGGTTGTGCGTGAAAATTCCAGTAGATCAGCAGTTTTTGAAATACTCAGACCAGCCCGTCTGACACCAACAATCATGTCACGTTCAAAGTCACTTAAATCCCCTTTCTTCCCCATTCTTATGCTTGGTTTGAACTTCAGCAAGTCCTGTTCCCCAGGTCTAGATGCCTAAATGCATTGAGTTGCTGCCATGTGATTGGCTGATTAGCATTTTGTGTTACCAGGCAACTGAACAGGTGTACCTAATAAAGTGGCATGTGAGTGTATATAATATAGTGTATACAATTGCTACACAAGCCATATTGTAAATTCACGTTATTAAAAAATTAATTACCTTTCTTTTTCAATCTACAGCCACTGTAATTTTCTGTAAAATCCAACACACTTTGGAAACCTGGAGGTATTCTATACGCTGTTGGTATACAGAAAACCCAGAGAAATGTCATTTCATTTTCATTATTATTATTATTATTATTATACAGAATTTATATAGCGCCAACAGTTTACACTGCGCTTTACAATATAAAAGGGAGACAATACAGTTACAATACAATAAAATACAAGAGGATTAAGAGGGCCCTGCTCAGAAGAGCTTACAATCTAATAGGGTGGGGCAGGTGGTACAAACGGTTGTAACTGTGGGGAATGAGCTGATGGAAGTGGTAAAAGATTAGTTGGAGACGTGATAGGCTTCCCTGAAGAGATGAGTTTTCAGGCATCGCCTGAAGGTAGTAGGAGTAGGGGATAGCCGGACAGGTTGAGGTAGCAAGCTCCAGAGGATGGGAGAGGCTCTGGAGAAATCCTGGATACGAGCATGGGAGGAGGAGACGAGAGAGCTTGACAGTAGGAGGTCTTGAAAAGAGCGGAGAGGACGGTTTGGGACATGTTTGGAGACAATATTGGTGATGTAGCTCGGGGCAGAGTTGTGAATGGCTTTGTATGTTGTGGTTAGTATTTTGAATTTAATTTGCTGGGCGATCGGGAGCCAGTGTAGAGATTGGCAGAAAGGGGTGGCAGACACTGAGCGGCTGGTAAGGTGGATAAGTCTGGCAGCAGCATTCATGATAGACTGAAGAGGGAATAGCCTATGGAGAGGCAGGCCAATAAGAAGGGAGTTGCAATAGTCAAGGCGAGAGATTTTCATTTCTTAATTTCAAGATACAAGTCAAATTTTAGGCACCTCTACAATAGGAGTTTCAGTTTTGATGAGATAGCCCTCAAGGGTTAAATCCTTTTACAAGGATGCAGACCCTACAGCTTTTCTCAACCAAACACGGGTGTTTATTATGAACCAGACCCTCCCATTCAGAATCAATCTGCAAAGTACATTGTAAAACAAACAGCTATTTCTTTAACACAATGAAAGTTAGGAATCTGCTAAATTCGATATTTAAGTGACATGACCTATAAATCCCTATTGTAAATTGAATTAATAATATGAAGAATATAAACCAAATAATATATTAAAGTGCCTCATAGAAAAATAAATCTTAATTTCTACAAACTGCAAAACACACAAAAAAATGCCTAGGTGTGAACCTAGGGTAATACTGCGAAACATTATGGGTTGACTTGGAAGCGTCTCGGTGTTCTCCTATCTCTCTTCATTCACTCCGATGGTTTCCTCCAAAATCCAGACCTATGTGCATAAGCCCCTTGATGGGTCACACGCTCCGAGCCTGGGATTTTATCAAATACTCCAGCAACTTAATATCACCCCACTTGCACCTCCTTCCTTTTCTGGGCAATCCAACATTTCCCCCGGCTTAGAGTCCTCTACCGCATTTTATTTGTGGATTTCTCACAACTTTCATTATGTCTACTCTTTTATTACTGGTCGCACTGTATACACCTGGACAGAAAGAGGGAACTCACCAGCAGATGGCTGACTTTAGGGACTCACCAGCAACGCCATGCCAAGGTCTGGTCAGTACAATTCAAGGAGGGAACTCATCAGCAGATGGTGGATTTTGTGAACTCACCAACAACACCATGCCAAAGTACAGTGAGTGCAATTCAGGTAGAGAACTCACCAGCAAATGGCGGACTGTAGGGGCTTACCAGCTACACCATGCCAAAGTTCGGTTCGGTAAAATTCAGGGAGATAACTCCCCCATAGATGGTGGACTTTGGAGACTCTCCAACAAAGCAATGCCGAGGTCCGGTTAGTACAATTCAGGGAGGGAACTCACCAGCCAATGCCAGACTGTGGGGACTCACCAGCAACACCATGCCAAGGTCTGTTCAGTTTAATTCAGGGAGGGAACTCACCAGAAGATAGTGGACTGTGGGGACTCACCAGCAACACCATGCCAAGGTCCAGTGAGTACAATTCAGGGAGGGAATCAACCTGCAAATGGTGGAATATGGGGACTCACCAGCAACACCATGTCAAGGCTATGTACAGCACTACTTTTACAAGTTAACTGGCTTTGCAAAGACATTTAGAGAGCAAAAATTGGATTTATATTATTTGTGGCTATTGGTGAATATATTTAAATTAAAGTTTTTGTACCCAGAGTTTAGCTTTAAGCTTGCCGTGCATATACACAGGTTAAATGCAAATAACAGATTCTTTCCTCCAAATGCTTTACAGTGCAGATGGATGAATCTCCCACTGTGCCTATTGTATTCTGATAATTGGCACCTGCGGCTGTCAGAATACCTGAACGGTGTCTGCCTCTGTTCGAATACAGCTGCTGTTCGACCGACAATTTTCCATCCGGCTCCTTCAATTTTTCAATCAAAGAATGTCAGGCAGGAAGGTGAAGTCATCGCCAGCTTTAGACTCTACACACTCACTAATCAGCCCCCAGTAACAGAACTGCACCAACACCCCCTCCCCTTCTCTGCAATATTAGTATGCTAACATAAATCACCAGACAAAAGACCAGAAAGCAGCATTTTTAATGAAAGAAACATTTATTTTTTTGTATTTACAATCAAAAATCCATCACAAACTTCAACATGGGTACAAGACTATAAGGCCACATGCACACTGTATTTTCTTGATGCCTTCTCTCCTACAGGACTTTAGAAGTAGCAAAAACGTGGTAAAAAGCCGTGTTTTAGCATTTGCTTTCATGCGTGTAAGCAGGTGCTTATGGGGTGTCATTGAATGTGTTTCTGCTATTGTATTCATCTCAATGTGTAGTTATATAGACCATTACAGGCTGCTCAGGAGGGGATAGGGTTAACTGTGTCTAGACTCTTTTCCGGGCTTTCTGAGTCCTGCCCCCTGCTGCAGGTCACATAAATATCAAGGGAAGGCTCAGAGCTGCTCTCTTTTCCACATGGGATTTACAGAGGAAGGTCTGCTGCACCATGTAGTCCTACTGGAGCATGTGGCCCCCTCCTGGGACATCCTGCTGGAATTCTCCCTGGACTGGGTACCTAGCATCACTGGACTATTGCTGGCATGGACTTTGCTTCTCTGGAAGGTATCATGAGCCTGGGCAACCTGCATTAGTTAGTTAACCTCCCTGGCGGTATGATTCTGTCTGGAATTTTGTACCAAAAGCAGTACAATTATTTTGCATGGAAATTTGGTGTTATGTATTGTAGGCCTGCAATTCTTAGTAATTACTTACTTAAACCTGACAAAACAAGAGTCTAGTAGACATCCCAGGTATGATAAAGTTTGAAACACAAAATCATAAATCATAATATAATAAATAACTATAAATAATTATAACAAATAATAATATAATTATATTAAAAATTATTCAATAATGTAATCAAATCAAAAACACTGAAATTTGCTCAGTTGCAGAATTGTCGCTGTCATTAGATTTAAGCCCCGTACACACGATCGGATAACCTATGGATTTTCGTCCGATGGATTTGTCCATCGGAAATCCGATGAAACTGTTTTTCATCAGTCTTGGCCACACACCATCAGTCAAAAAACCGACTGTTCCAAACGCGGTGACGTAAAACACTCCGATGAGCCGAGAAAAATGAAGTTTAATGCTTCTGAGCATGCGTCGACTTGATTCTGAGCATCCGTGGGTTTTTTAACCGATGGACTTGCCGATAGACGATCGGAAATTCCCATCGGTTTTTTATCCATCGGAAAATTTTAAAACAAGTTCTATTTTTTACAACCGATGGAAAAAAGACCGATGGGTACCATACACGATCGGTTGGTCTGATGAAAACCATCCATCGGACGGTTTTCATCAGTCAAACCGATCGTGTGTACGGGGCTTTAGTGTTTGATGATGAATTTCCCCACATATCGCTATCGCTCAATTCTGCAAGTGATTCTAATTTATTATCGCTGTTTTCTAGCTGGTCTAAAACCACTTTTGACATAAAAGGGACACTTTTTCGTTGCTATGGACAATCTCCAGTTTCCAGGCAGAAAGAAGAGTTTTTATAATATAAAACTACATGCAGGACACTGGACAGACCACTAGGGACAAAGGGGATGTATAATTATTTGATACAGTACTGTAATCAGTAAGATCTATACTGTCTTTTTCACTTTTTGAATTTGGCGCCGAACTCCGCCCCCGTGCGCCGCAACATCGCAGGGAACGGAGCTCGGCACTCGGCAGTGTGAATCAAGCGAGGAGATGGCTCACACACACTGCGGGGAGACATCGCAGAATCCAGGGAACAAGGTAAGTAACTTCCCCTGGATACTGCGATGCAGCCCGAGTCTGGCTCTGGGTTACCGCTTTTGGTATGAAAAACTCACCCAGAGTCAGACTCCGGAATACCGCTAAGGGGGTTAAAGTGGTTGTACACTCTGTACAACCACTTTTACCTACAGATAAGTCTAGATGAAGGCTTACCTGTAGGTGCTGGAAATATCTCCTAAACCTTCACAGTTTAGGTGATATTTACAATAGAGACATGCACCGTAGACAACGGTGCAGGCGCACTTTAGAAACGGCGATCGTGCCGTTTCTAAAGGGGGTCATGCCGTGACTGGCGGCTCCCATGTGCATGCGTGGGAGTGACGTCATGCAACTTCGGCCAGTCACAGAGCCGGAGTTCGCGGCCCCGGAAGGAAGAGGGGGGAAGATGGACACTCGCTGCTAATGGGGACAGCGGTGACATCGCAGGCTTCGGTTTCAGGTAAGTGACACATAATGGGCTACTATGCGATGCATAGTAGCCCATTATGCTTTACCTTTGCAGGGAAATAAAGAGGAAGTAAAACCCATCAGGGTTTACTTCCTCTTTAAGGCTGGACTCTGTTTCAGTGTGCTGTGCAGTTGTACTGTGTTGCTGAATATTCAGTCAAGTTTAAGATGACCAGATTTTTAAAATTAAATCCGGGGACATATTTTTTATTATTTACTAGTAATGGCGGCAAACAGTGACTTTATGCCCGTTGCCGCCACCGCCCGCCTCACAGCCTGTCAAGTCTTACTCTCCGGGCCCCGGCTACTAATTGGTGGGGAGGGGAGGAAGATCACTCTGCCAGGGAAGGCAAGGAGATAGGCAGGCGGCTGACCGGTGCCTTGTCGAGATGGTTTCCTTATCGGATAGGGTCCGACCTCGACTGCGCAGGCGCAGCGCTTGCGCAGTCGGAGGCCACAGGAATCTCCGAGCCTGAACACCTGTTCGTCAGCTGTACACGCGATCGCTCCCAATGATACACGCGGCGCAGCAAGGGGAGGAAAAAGGGGCGGAGGCTGATGTGATATTGACACGCCGCTCTATACTGCAAACCGCAGGAAAAGGGCGGAGGCTGATGTGATATTGACCAGTGCTTTGATGCTTGGTTATATACACCGCTCCATACAGCAAGGGGCAGCCCTATCGATAAGAGGAACCATATAGTTAGAACACCAGGACTTGAGCCAAGGCAGAAGAACATGCGAGCTGGAGCGGAACAGGCATGCACCCGAAAATGAAGAAATATTCCCTCCGCTCCAACCAGCATATGATCATCAGAAAAGGGCACAGATAATAAAAAAAATACCCCCCCCCCCTTAAGCTAGTAGGAGCGGCAGAGCAGGGGTGTGTAATTCAGATTTTTTTTTTAAATTCTGCACTTGACTGTCTTTGAAATTGCCCCAGCCCCTGTTCAAATCCAATACGGGGACAAAACCGGGGACAGACTTGGTCCGGGGACAGTGTCCTCAATCCGGGGACTGTCCCTGGAAACCGGGGATGTCTGGTCACCCTAGTCAAGTTGCATTAACTGTTCCAAGCCTGGTCTGAAGATATTCAAAGGGTTGCATGGTGGTACATGGTGTATCAAAAGAACAGGGCCTGTAAAGCACACTCGGAGTACAGGAGGAGAGCCACCACAAAAGGTTAACGAAGGAGGATCGTAGTTGCTAAGGGTAACCATGAACTGGTGGGAATGTATAGCAGCCGGTCAATAAAGTGTGGTACCTGGCGTAGCTGACAGGTCCTCTGATAGCAAGGGGGTTGGTTTTCTGCCTTCCTCCCTAGCAGTCGGTTCTCCCAACATACCTGTATGTTATACTATTGCACACAGTATATGGCTCATCTCTAAGCCAGGGTACCACCATAATGTTGATTAGGGATGAGCTTCGAGTTCGAGTCGAACTCATGTTCGACTCGAACATTGCCTGTTCGCCCGTTCGCCGAACAACGAACAATTTGGGGTGTTCGCGGCAAATTCGAAAAGTCTATGGGAGAAATCTAAAGTGCTAATTATAAAGGCTTATATGCAAGTTATTGTCCTAAAAAGTGTTTGGGGACCTGGGTCCTGCCCCAGGGGACATGTATCAATGCAAAAAAAAGTTTTAAAAACGGCCGTTTTTTTAGGAGCGGTGATTTTAATAATGCTTAAAATGAAAAAATAAAAGTGAAATATTCCTTTAAATTTCGTACCTGCGGGGTGTGTATGATATGCATGTAAAGTGGCGCATGTTTCCCGTGCTTAGAACTGTCCCTGGACAAAGTGTCATTTTTGAAGGAAAAAAAGTAATTTAAAACTTGCGGCTATTAATGAATTGTCGGCTTTTATCAATACATAGAAAAGTCATTGATAAAAAATAAAAAAAGCGTGGGGGTTCCCCCAAATTCAATTACAAGCATCTTTAGGTCTGGAATGGATATTAAGGGGAACCCAGACGCAAGTTTAAAAAAAAATGGCGTGGGGTTCCCCCGAAATATCCATACCAGGCCCTTGAGATCTGGCATGGATTTTAGGGGAACTCCACCCCAAATAAAAAAAAAATGGCGTGGAGTCCCCTCAAAAATCCATACCAGACCCTTATCCGAGCACGCAACCTGGCCGGCCGCAGGGGAAGAGGGGGGACGAGAGAGCGCCCCCCCTCCCTCCTGAACCGTACCAGGCCACATGCCCTCAACATGGGGAGGATGTCCCCATGTTGATGGGGACAAGGGCCTCATCCCCACAACCCTTGCCCGGTGGTTGTGGGGGTCTGCGGGCGGGGGGCTTATCGGAATCTGGAAGACCCCTTTAACAAAGGGGACCCCCAGATCCCGGCCCCCCCTATGTGAATTGGTAATGGGGTACATTGTACCCCTACCATTTCACGAATAAAGTGTCAAAAAATGTAAATAAAAACACACAAACACCTTGGAAAAGTCCTTTATTAAAAAAATAAAAAAATAAAAACATTCCAGCGGTGAAATCCAGTGTCCCGCGGCGATCCCGATGTACAGCGCTGTCCATCATTGGTTGTGCCTGTGCGGACCTGATGGGGAACTTCCTCCGCTGTGTTTTAAATGTATAGACCCGCCCCTTCTAAAGTTCCCCATCAGGTCCGCTCAGCGGACCAGATGCGGAACATGAGAAGGGGCGGGTCTATACATGTATTACACAGCGAATGAAGTTCCCCATCAGGTCCGCCCCCTCGGTATGTCCGACCCCGCCTACGTCATTGGCCTGAGCGGGGAACTTCCTTCACTGTATAATTTAAATTTACACAGTGAAGGAAGTTTCCCGCTCAGGCCAATGACGTAGGCGGGTCCGACATACCGAGGGGGCGGACCTGATGGGGAACTTCTCTCACTTTGTAATACATGAATAGACCCGCCCCTTCTAAAGTTCCCCATCAGGTCCGTTTAGCGGACCAGATGCGGAACGAGAGAAGGGGCCGGTCTATTCATGTATTACACAGCGAACAAAGTTCCCCATCAGGTCCGCCCCCTCGGTATGTCGGACCCCGCCTACGTCATTGGCCTGAGCGGGAAACTTCCTTCACTGTGTAAATTTCAATTACACAGTGAAGGAAGTTCCCCGCTCAGGCCAATGACGTAGGCGGGGTCGGACATACCGAGGGGGCGGACCTGATGGGGAACTTTGTTCGCTGTGTAATACATGAATAGACCCGCCCCTTCTCATGTTCCGCATCTGGTCCGCTGAGCGGACATGATGGGGAACTTTAGAAGGGGCGGGTCTATACATTTAAAACACAGCGGAGGAAGTTCCCCATCAGGTCCGCACAGGCACAACCAATGACGAACAGCGCTGGACATCGGGATCGCCGCGGGACACTGGATTTCATCGCTGGAATGTTTTTGTTTTTTTACTATTATTATTTTTTTTAATAAAGGACTTTTTCAAGGTGTTTGTGTGTTTTTATTTACATTTTTTGACACTTTCTTCGTGAAATGGTAGGGGTACAATGTACCCCTTACCAATTCACATAGGGGGGGCCGGGATCTGGGGGTCCCCTTTGTTAAAGGGGTCTTCCAGATTCCGATAAGCCCCCCGCCCCCCGCAGACCCCCACAACCACCGGGCAAGGGTTGTGGGGATGAGGCCCTTTTCCCCATTAACATGGGGACATCCTCCCCATGTTGAGGGCATGTGGTCTGGTACGGTTCAGGAGGGAGGGGGGGCCGCTCTCTCGTCCCCCCTCTCCCCCTGCGGCCGGCCAGGTTGCGTGCTCGGATAAGGGTCTGGTATGGATTTTTGGGGGTACTCCACGCCATTTTTTTAAAAATTTGGGGTGGAGTTCCCCTTAATATCCATTTCAGACCTGAAGAGCCTGGTAATTGAATTTGGGGGAACCCCCACGCTTTTTTTTTTTTTTTATCAATGTTTTTTCTATGTATTGATAAAAGCCGACAATTCATTAATAGCCGCGAGTGAGTTTTACATGACTTTTTTTCCTTCAAAAATGACACTTTGTGCAGGGACAGTTCTAAGCACGGGAAACATGTGCCACTTTACATGCATATCATACACACCCCCCAGGTACGAAATTTAAAGGAATATTTCACTTTTATTTTTTCATTTTAAGCATTATTAAAATCACCTCTCCCGTAAAAACGTCAATTTTTTAAACCTTTTTTTGCATTGATACATGTCCCCTGGGGCAGGACCCAGGTCCCCAAACACTTTTTAGGACAATAAATTGCATATTAGCCTTTATAATTAGCACTTTAGATTTCGAACATTCGAGTCCATTGTATTTAATAGGGTTCTAAAGTTCACACGAACATTCTGTCTGTTCGCAGGTTCTGATGCGAACCGAACAGGGGGGTGTTCGGCTCATCCCTGATGTTGATTTTCACATGCCTGGTCCCAGGCATTGATGAGCGCGTACACGAGAGGTACCCCTTTGAGAAGGGCGAGTAGTCCCTACCCACCCTATTGGTCAAAATCAGGGATGAGCCGAGCACCCCCCTGTTCGGTTCGCACCAGAACCTGCGAACAGACAAAATGTTCGTGTAAACTTTAGAACCCTATTAAATACAATGGACTCGAACGTTCGAAATCTAAAGTGTTAATTATAAAGGCTGATATGCAAGTTATTGTCCTAAAAAGTGTTTGGGGACCCGGGTCCTGCCCCAGGGGACATGTAGCAATGCAAAAAGAAGTTTTAAAAACGGCCGTTTTTTCGGGAGCAGTGATTTTAATAATGCTTAAAATGAAAAAATAAAAGTGAAATATTCCTTTAAATTTCGTACCTGGGGGGTGTGTATGATATGCATGTGAAGTGGCGCATGTTTCCCGTGCTTAGAACTGTCCCTGCAAAAAATGTCATTTTTGAAAGAAAAAAAGTCTTTTAAAACTCACTCGCGGCTATTAACCACTTAACGACCGCCCACCGCCGATTTACGTCGGCAGAATGGCACGGACAGGCAGAATCACGTAGATCTACGTGATCGCCTTTGTGCAGTTGGGGGGGTCCATCCGGACCCCCCTTCACTGCAGTGAGCGGCCGTTAAGTGTTCGGGAGCGATCAGGCATGAGGGGGCGGCCGCTCGATTCCGCCCCCCCCCCCTCGCGATCGCTCCCGGCCAATGAAAATGCTTCCTCCGCCATGTGATGTAAACAAGGCTGGAGGAAGTGATGTCATCTCCCTCGCCGCGGTCTTTTCGTTCCCGGCGCCGAGCAGAGAAGAAGCAGGTTAGTGCACCAACAGTCCACTGACACGTAGGTACACATAGGCACACAAATCACCCCCCAGTCACCCCCAGATCACCCCCCAGGTCACCCCAAAGCCCCCAATCACAGTGTCACTGATTGCAGTGATCATTTATTTTAGTGATCACTGCATTTAGTGTCATCTGTGATTGTAAAAAGTTGCAGGGCAGTTAGGATTAGGCCCCTTTAGGTCCAGGGTAGCCCCCTAACCCCCCCCCTAATAAAGGTTTAACCCCTTGATCACCCCCCCAGGTAACCCTTTCACCCCCTAACTTCAGCGTCACTAAGCGATTGTTTTTCCGATCGCTGTATTCGTGTCGCTGGTGTTTTAGATAGGCAGTTATTTTTTTTTAGGTTCGCCGCAGGTTTTTATTAGTGTCAGGTACCCCCATATATTATTTTAACCCCCTGATTGCCCCTAGAGTTAACCCTAACCACATATAACCATGGCATGTGTGAGCAATATATCATTTAGTGACAACTTTTTGTACATTTTTTTTTCTTTTTGTCATTATTCAATCATTTGGGACAAAAAAAAAATATTCAATGGGGTCAACATGCCTCTCAGCAAATAGCTTGGGGTGTCTACTTTCCAAAATGGGGTCATTTGGGGGGGTTTTGTGCCATCTTGGCATTTTATGGCCTTCAAAACTGTGATAGGTAGTGAGGAGTGAAATCAAAAATTTATGCCCTTAGAAACCTTGAAGGCGGTGCTTGGTTTTTGGGGTCCCGTACGCAGCTAGGCTCCCAAAAAGTCCCACACATGTGGTATCCCCGTACTCAGGAGAAGCAGCAGAATGTATTTTGGGGTGTAATTTCACATATGCCCATGGCATGTGTGAGCAATATATCATTTAGTGACAACTTTGTGCAAAAAAAAAAAAGTTTGTCATATTCCCGCAACTTGTGGCAAAATATAAAATATTCCATGGACTGAACATGCCTCTCAGTAAATAGCTTGGGGTGTCTACTTTCCAAAATGGGGTCATTTGGGGGGGTTTTGTGCTATTTTGGCATTTTATGGCCTTCGAAACTGTGATAGGTAGTGAGGAGTGAAATCAAAAATTTATGCCCTTAGAAACCTTGAAGGCGGTGCTTGGTTTTTGGGGTCCCGTACGTGGCTAGGCTCCTAAAAAGTCCCACACATGTAGTATCCCCGTACTCAGGAGAAGCAGCAGAATGTATTTTGGGGTGCAATTCCACATATAACCATGGCATGTGTGAGCAATATATCATTTAGTGACAACTTTTTGTAATTTTCTTTTTTTTTTTTTGTCATTATTCAATCACTTGGGACAAAAAAAAAAAATATTCAATGGGCTCAACATGCCTCTCAGCAATTTCCTTGGGGTGTCTACTTTCCAAAATGGGGTCATTTGGGGGGGTTTTGTACTGCCCTGCCATTTTAGCACCTCAAGAAATGAGATAGGCAGTCATAAATTTAAAGCTGTGTAAATTTCAGAAAATGTACCCTAGTTTGTAAACACTATAACTTTTGCGCAAACCAATAAATATACGCTTATTGACATTTTTTTTACTAAAGACATGTGGCTGAATACATTTTGGCCTAAATGTATGACTAAAATTGAGTTTATTCGATTTTTCTTATAACAAAAAGTAGAAAATATCATTTTTTTTCAAAATTTTCGGTCTTTTTCTGTTTATATCGCAAAAAATAAAAATCGCAGAGGCAATCAAATACCATTAAAAGAAAGCTCTATTTGTGGGAAGAAAAGGACGCAAATTTCATTTGGGTACAACATTGCATGTCCGCACAATTTACAGTTAAAGCAGCGCAGTGCCGAATCCCAAAAACAGGCCTGGTCCTAATGGCCCGAAATGGTCCGGGGCTTAAGTGGTTAATGAATTGTCGGCTCCCGGCAATACATAGAAAAGTCATTGATAGAAAAAAAAAAGCGTGGGGGTTCCCCAGAATTCAATTACCAGGCCCTTCAGGTCTGGAATGGATATTAAGGGGAACCCCGCCGCAAATTAAAAAAAAAATTGATGCGGGGTTCCCCCAAATATCCATTCCAGGCCCTTCAGATCTGGCATGGGTTTTAAGGGGAACTCCACCCCAAATTTAAAAAAAATGGCGTGGAGTCCCCCTAAAAATCCATACCAGACCCCTTATCCGAGCACGCAACCTGGCCGGCCGCAGGGGAAAAGGGGGGGACAGGACCCCGGTCCCCAAACACTTTTTAGGACAATAACTTGCATATAAGCCTTTATAATTAGCACTTTAGATTTCTCCCATAGATTTTTCGAATTTGCCGCGAACACCCCAAATTGTTCGTTTTTCGGCGAACGGGCGAACAGGCAATGTTCGACTCGAACATGAGTTCGACTCGAACTCGAAGCTCATCCCTAGTCAAAATGGTAATTTTTTCTGGCCATTAGATTGTATTATTGCGCGGGTGCTCTTAGTGTTAATGTGCGTTTATGTGCGTTTAGGTACTTTTGAGCATTTTAATATGATCAAAAGCTCCTCTCCTGAATGTGACTTTAGCTGGGGGGGTTTTTCTGTCTCAAAACTCTGATTGTGCATGGACACAAAAGTTAACCCCTTAAGGTCCACCCTATAGCAGTTTTACTGCTACATGGTGGCACCTCTGCACCAGATCACGTATATATATGTGATCAGGCTCTTCTGGGTAGGGGGCGCACATGCACGCCGCTGGTGGTTTACTTCCACTGGGATCACACACAGCAGGAGTCCAACGGCGGGTATCCCAGACTCGATGTCTGCCGGCACCCCGTCGATCATCGAGCAGAGAGGCAGAACGGCGCTCTGCCTGTGTAAACAAGGCAGATCGCTGTTCTGACAGAAGGGAAGAAATTACATTTGTGTCCATGCAAATCAGGGAATAAATGTAATCTCTTCCCCTAGTAAAAGCACCTCCCAGAGTGTAGTAAAACACTGGTTAGGCACACTGTTAAAGCAGTTGTATACCCTGCTTTCACATTATTATAGGCTTACCTGTAGGTAAAATGAACCTGTACGGTTTAGGAAATTATCCCCTCGCAATGAGCCGCTGGCTGCAGCGGCGCATGCGCAGCGGGGATTCTCGGCTAAAGCCCGGCAGCCGCCGGACCTTGCCGGAAAGAAGTATCCTGCGTGCATGCGCGGGAGTGACGACATTTCCGCTCCAGCCACTCACAGTGCTGGAGCGGCGATACCCGGAAGACACGCCGAGGCAAGATGACATCTCCCTCGGCGTGGATCAGGTAAGTTGCCGACGTCTCGTTCTAAGGTAAGTATTTCATAATGAGCTAGTATGCGGTGCATACTAGCTCATTATGCCTTTTGCCTTTCAGGTATGTAAAAAAAACAGCAGCGGGTATACAACCGCTTTAACCTTTTGATCCCCCTGATGTTAACTCCTTCCCAGCCAGTGTCATTAGTACAGTGACAGTGCATATTTTTTTAGCACTGTTCACTTTATTAGTGTCACTGATCCCCAAAAAGTGTCAATTAGTGTCACAATGTCTGTCGCAATATTGCAGTCCCGCTTTAAGTCGCTGATCGCCGCCATTACTGGTAGAAAAATAAATAAATAAACGTATTTGCGCAAACCAATCAATATACGCTTATTGGTATTTTTTTTACCAAAAATATGTAGCAGAATAAATATTAGCCTAAATTGTTGAAGAAATTCGATTTTTTTTTTAAAATGTATTGGATATGATTTATAGCAGAAAGTAGAAAATATTGCTTTTTTTTCAAAATTGTTGGGGATTTTTTGTTTATAGCGCAAAAAAATAAAAGATGCAGAGGTGATCAAATACGACCAAAAGAACGCTCTAATTGTGGGGAAAAAAAGGCATGCATTTTATTTGGGTATAGCATCGCACGACCGCGCAATTGTCAGTTAAAGTAACGCAGTGCCATATCGCAAAAAATTACCTTGTCATGAAGGGGGGTAAATCTTCCGGAGGTCAAGTGGTTAAAGAATATGTAAACTTAACACTAATGCGCGTACACACGACCGTTTTTAATGTCATTGGAAAAAACTAAGTTTTTCTCGACGTGATTCTTCTCAAGCCTGCCTTGCGTACACACTATCATGAAAAAAAATATGCTCGAGCAAAGCGCGGTGACGTATGAAACGTAGGACGGCACTATAAAGGGGAAGTTCCATTCGGATGGCGCCACCCTTTGGGTTGCTTTTGCTGTTCCTTGTGTTAGTAAAATTTGGTGAGAGACGATTCGCGCTTTTCAGCCTTGTGATCTTCAGTCCGTTACAGCGTGACGAATGTGCTATCTCCACTATGAACGCTAGTTTTACCAGAACGAGCGCTCCTGTCTCATCACTTGCTTCTGAGCATGCGCGTTTTTTTCACGTCGTTAAAGCCTACACACGGCCGTTTTTCATGACGAGAAAAACGACGACGTGAAAAACTACGAGAAAAATTAGAGCATGTTCCAAATTTTTAATGGCCATTTTTCACGTCGTGAAAAATGCTCTGGAGCCCACACACAATCTTTTTAATGACCAAATTAAAAATTTTTATTTTTCTCGTCATGAAAAACGGTCGTGTGTACGCGGCATCAGTATTCCTGATATGTGCCTGCTATACCATGTACTTGTATGAAAAAGTATCCTATCCTTTGGTGTGTGTTTTTTATTTTTCAATTTTTTAAATTTGCCCATCTTCTTTTCAGATCAGACAATTTTGTCACCAGTTTTCAGAGGCATCAGGTGTGTGATTTAAGTCCACCTCTAGAGGACTATACCATAATCAGATAACTTATTTTTTTTTTTACAAGGTAAGCAGAGCATCCTTCAGACCACCTACCAACAATGAACACGAGAGCCTTTGGGTCAATAATCCAAAGATCCCAACAATATGCTATGTCACTCCGCCTGCCTGAAGACAAACAATACAATCATAGAAAAAGTTGAACAGACCACTGACTTTGGAGAGGCTGGGAAGGATGTTTAAACAGCTTTATTTAATCCTCCGTTTCTGACTTCTGAGTGGAATTAGTTATTTGATACCATCTCCGAAGATCTAAATTCTGCTCTCCAAAGATTAGACGGATAAGTTGAAGAACAAGGCTCTGTGAAATGACCCTTTATCAGTGTTAATTGAAAATGGTAGAAACTCTGCTTTGGTCAGGATACGAGATGCCTCTACATTATAATGAGGCTCTAGCATAGGCTTTCCCAACCTTTTCAACACAGAGGAACCCTTGAAATAACTACCGTATGTATCAGCGTATAACACGCACCGGCGTATAACACGCACCCTAAGTTTAGGAGGGAATTTTAAGGGAAAAAACTTTTAGGAGGGAAGTGTAAGGAAAAAAACGTACATTTAAATGCCCATCAATGCAGCCTTATCAGTGTCCATCTGCAGCCTTGTCCATCATTGCAGCCTTGCCCAGTGTCCATCTGCAGCCTTGCCCAGTGTCCATCTGCAGCCTTGCCCAGTGTCCATCTGCAGCCTTGCCCAGTGTCCATCTGCAGCCTTGCCCAGTGTCCATCTGCAGCCTTGCCCTGGCCTGATTTAAATTTGGCGCCGATTTCCGCCTACTGTGAGCGGAGCTGAGATACAGAAAGCCGAGTGTACTTCGGCTAGACTCGGCTCTGCTCACAGTCCCGCCCATCTCCACTGATTGCGAGAGGAGCCGAGATACACAAAGCCAAAGTACACTCGGCTTTACTCGGCTCCTCTCGCAGTCACGCCCACCTCCACTGATTGCGAGCGCCGCTGACATACAGAAAGCCAAGTGTACTTCGGCTAGACTCGGCTCTGCTCACAGTCAGGGGCGGGACTGCGAGAGGAGCCGAGACTAGCTGAAGTACACTCGGCTTTCTGTATGTCAGCGGCGCTCGCAATCAGTGGAGATGGGCGTGACTGCGAGAGGAGCCGAGTAAAGCCGAGTGTACTTCGGCTTTGTGTATCTCAGGTCCGCTCGCTCACGATCAGCGGGGGATCGGCGGGGATCGGCGTATAACACGCACCCACGATTTTCCCCTGATTTTGAGGGGAAAAAAGTGCGTGTTATACGCCGATAAATACGGTACTTGATCATTGGTTTTAGTGGTTACTTATCTGAGAGGAAGAAATTGCTTAATGCTTAACCGCTTCAGCCCCAGAAGATTTTACCCCCTTTCTGACCAGAGCACTTTTTACAATTTGGCACTGCGTCGTTTTAACTGACAATTGTGCATTCATGCAATGCTGTACCCAAACAAAATTTGAGTACTTTTTTTTCCCACAAAAAGAGCTTTCTTTTGGTAGTTTTTTTATCACCTCTGCGGTTTTTCTTTTTTGCGCTATAAACAAAAGAAAAAGAAAAGTTTGAAAAAATAAATATATTTTTTACTTTTTGCTATAATAAACATCCCAAAAAATGTTTTTAACCGGTTCCAGACCACCCACCGCAGTTTTACGTCGGCAGGTTGGCTCGGCTGCGCGAAATCACGTAAGATAACGTAATTTCACTCAGAATGCCCCCCGGTGCCGATGCGAGTGCCCAGCGGGCGCGATCACTGCTCGTGACAGAGCGAGAATCGGGAGCTGTGTGTGTAAACACACAGCTCCCGATTCTTTCGGGGGGAGAAATGACTGAATGTTGTTCACACAAAGTATGAACAGCGATCTGTAATTTCCCCTAGTCAGTCCCATCCCCCCTTCAGTTAGAACACACTTTAGGGAACATAATGAACCCCTTGATCACCCCCTAGTGTTAACCTCCTCCCTGCCAGTGACATTTTTACAGTAATCAGTGCATTTTTATAGCACTGATCACTGTAAAAATGCCAATGGTCCCAAAAATGTGTCAAAAGTGTCCGATACGCCCGCCATAATGTGGCAGTCACGATAAAAATCGCTGATCGCCGCCATTACTAGTAAAAAAAAAATATATTAATAAAAATGACATAAATCTATCCCCTATTTTGTAGACGCTATAACTTTTGCGCAAACCAATCAATAAACGCTTATTGCTATTTTTTTGGAAATATCACTGGTAGGGAAGGGGCTAACACTAGGGAGCGATCAATGGGTTAATTGTGTTCCCTAGTTAGTGTTTCTAACTGTATGGGGTTGGGACTGACTGGGGGAGGAGACATACGGCTGTTCCTACTTAGTGTGATCAAACAATATGTCTCCTCTCCCCTGACAGAACAGGGCTGGCTCTCGTGCCCATGATCACGGGTGGCCGGTGGTGATTACGCCCGCCGGCCATGCGCATCGTGTCCCCCGTGGCTCTTAAAGGGAACAACGTACCCTAAGGCTCGATTCACACCTATGCATGTTGTTTTTGAGCATTTCTGCAGTGCTTTTTGCGGCTTCCAGATTCCGATAAGCCCCCCGCCCGCAGGCCCGACAACCACCGGGCAATGGTTGTCGGGAAGAGGCCCTTGTCCCCATCAACATGAGGGCAAGGTGCTTTGGGGTGGGTAGGCGCAGAGCAGCCCCTGCCCCAAAGCACCCATCCCCCCATGTTGAGGGCATGCGGCCTGGTATGGTTCAGGAGGGGGGGCACTCGCTCGTCCCCTCCCTTTCCTGACCTGCCAGGCTGCATGTTCGGATAAGGGTCTGGTATGGACCTTAGGGGGGACCCTACACTATTTTTTCTCGATTTTTTTAAATCCGGCAATTCTTTTTTTTTTACATTCAGCGGGAAGCCCACTGACAACTGATGACTCATCGGTTTTTAAAGATGCGGTGGCCGGCTTCCCGGCCCCCTCCATAGCAACCAGCTATATATAGTGTTTAAAAAAACGCAAATCGCAGCAAAATCGCGGCAAAATCGCGATAAAAACGCGGTACTTGCGTTTTGGATGCGGGTCCATTGAATTCTATTACATGCAAAATGCTGCTTTTTGCGGGAAAAAAAGTCCTGACCCTTTCCAAAAACGCAGAGGCACAAAAAAGCATTTATGTGAACATGTTCCATAGCAACCCATATTAAAAAATGTCCCTGCATTTCTGCAAAATGCATCAAAAAACGCATTAGTGTGAATCAAGCCTTACAAGGTTTCGCTCAGCTGTGCCATTCTGCCAATGTATATCGGCGTGAGCCGGTTGGCAAGTGGTTAAGGAACCCCTAGCAACCTCTGAAGGACCCGTTGAGTTCTACAGAACCAAAGTTGAGAAAGGCTAATGTAGATCTTCTACTTATGCTTCTGTAAGTACCCCTTACAGAAACACAAAGTATCTACATCAGCCTTTCTCAACTAAGGTTTTTGTGGAACCCTAGGGTTCCTCAGAGTTTGCTAGGGGTTCTTTGAGCAAGCCTTTCTCAACTAAGGTTTCCTGGTACCCTTGGGTTCCTCCAGAGTTTGCTAGGGGTTCTTTGAGCAAGTCTTTCTCAACTAGGCTTCTGTGGAACCCTAACGTTTTTACAGAGTTTGCTAGGGGTTCTTTGAGCAAGCCTTTCTCAACTAGGGTTGTGTGGAACCTCAGGGTTCCTTCAGAGTTTGCTGGGGGTTCTTTGAGCAAGCCTTTCTAAACTAGGTTTCCTGTGGAACTCCAGGGTTCCTTTCGATTTTGCTAGAGGTTCTTTGGGCAATGAGCAATTTCTGTCTCTCAGATATGTACCTGCAGTAGGTAGCTCCATCAGTGCATTGGTATTATCGGTACTTCCAAATAGAAACAATATGGAGGCTGCTGAGCAATTCCTCAACTCCATCACCCTTCTGGTGTCTGTGGTGAATGGATTGGGAAGGATTTGCTATTGGCTGTCCAGTTGCATTCACAATAGTGTGTCATTCATAATAGTTAAAAACTTTTAGAAAGTACATTGAAATGTGTTGTAGGATTGCATGGGAATAAAAGGGTGGAACTCAGTGTGTTAATGTATCATTTCTGGAAAATGTGAGGTATAAAGCGTTACCATATTCCAGTGCCAACATCTCATTTACCTCTGCTCTGCTGTGTATCAGCTCAGTCTGGCTATCACATGCAGAATCTGTTTTTGGCAAAGGACCATCCAAATAAATATTTATCTCTGCATGATTTATGTATAAGAGGAATGTAATCCGAAAGGTCAATTGGCTAAAGTGAAAAACACTTTTCCGATAACTCAGTGCATGTAAAGGGACCTAATTAGAGTTTAGATCACAGCTGATTTTGGAACTTTTACAAGTCGATGAAAGTTTAAAATGCTAATGAGTTCTGATGAGCATGCTGGGAGTTACATTGTAGGCTTGCACTTTCCTATGCAGCAGTAGAGCTGTCAGTTTCCCTTGCACTAAGCTGTAAAGGCCGTGTCAGCTAATCACTACACCACAAATTGATGAGCTTCTAATCAAAAACAGATTCCATGGAATATTTGGACTTCCTTTTTTCTAAAACTATTGCCAAATTTAAGAGATCTGGTCTTAAGTTTAACTTAGATTTCCATTATGAAATTACAAATAATCAAACCTATGCAGGCGAATTACGAATTAGCTAAGTGGATGAAAAGTACATGCATATTTCTATTTGTTACAAACCTCTTTTTTATATATAAATATTTTTATGGGTTTTAAAGGTGCATTCTTGATAGATTTGAGCATTTGGCATTAGAAGTGATCCGGGGATAAGGCCTGTCTGCTGGCTAGCTTTATAGAAGAAGTGTGAATATTTTTACATAGTTACGTTGGTCCAGCTTGAACCAATGTAAGTATGTACAGTATCTCACAAAAGTGAGTACACCCCTCACATTTTTGTAAATATTCTATTATATCTTTTCATGTGACAACACTAAAGAAATTACACTTTGCTACAATGTAAAGTAGTGAGTGTACAGTTTGTATAACAGTGTACATTTTCTGTGCCCTCAAAATAACTCAACACACAGCCAATAATGTCTAAACCGCTGGCAACAAAAGTGAGTAAGTGAAAATGTCCAAATTAGGCCCAATTAGCCATTTTCCCTCCCGGTGTCATGTGACTCATCAGTGTTACAAGGTCTCAGGTGTGAATGGGGAGCAGGTGTGTTAAAATTGGTGTTATCGCTCTCACTCTCTCATACTGGTCACTGGAAGTTAAACATGGCACCTCATGGCAAAGAACTCTCTGAGGATCTGAAAAAAAGAATTGTTGCTCTACATAAAGATATTCTAGGCTATAAGAAGATTGGCAAGACCTTGAAACTGAGCTGCAGCGCGGTGGCCAAGACCGTACAGTGGTTTAACAGGACAGGTTCCACTCGGAACAGGCCTCGGCGTGGTCAACCAAAGAAGTTGAGTGCACGTGCTTAGCGTCATATCCAGACGTTGTCTTTGGGAAATAGACGTATGAGTGCTGCCAGCATTGCTGCAGAGGTTGAAGGGGTGGGGGGTCAGACTGTCAGTTCTCAGACCATACGCCGCACGCTGCATCAAATTGGCCTGCGTGGCTGTCGTCCCAGAAGGAAGCCTCTTCTAAAGAAAGCCTGCAAACAGTTTACTGAAGACAAGCAGACTAAGGACATGGATTACTGGAACCATGTCCTGTGGTTTGATGAGACCAAGATAAACTTATTTGGTTCATCTTGTTGAGGAGTACAAAGACAAGTGTGTCTTGCTTACAGTCAAGCATGGTGGTGGGAGTGTCATGGTCTGGGGCTGCATATGTTCTGCCGGCATTGGGAAGCTACAGTTCATTGAGGGAACCATGAATGCCAACATGTACTGTGACATACTGAAGCAGAGCATGATCCCCTCCCTTCAGAGACTGGGCCGCAAACCACCCCAAACACACCTCCAAGACTACCACTGCCTTGCTAAAGAAGCTGAGGGTAAAGGTGATGGACTGGCCAAGCATGTCTCCAGACCTAAACCCTATTGAGCATCGGTTGAGCATCCTCAAATGGAAGGTGGAGGAGAGCAAGGTCTCTAACATCCACCAGCTCCGTGATGTCGTCATGGAGGAGGGGAAGAGGACTCCAGTGGCAACCTGTGAAGCTCTGATGAACTCCATGCCCAAGAGGGTTAAGGCAGTGCTGGAAAATAATGGTGGCCACACAAAATATTGACACGTTGGGCACAATTTGGACATTTTCACTTAGGGGTGTACTCACCTTTGTTGCCAGCGGTTTAAACATTAATGGCTGTGTGTTGAGTTTATTTAAGGGGAGAGCAAATTGACACTGTTATACAAGTTGTACACTCACTACTTTACATTGTAGCAAAGTGTCATTTCTTCAGTGTTGTCACATAAAAAGATATAATAAAATATTTACAAAAATGTGAGGGGTGTACTCACGTTTGTGAGATACTGTATATACCACACCTGTGGGTTACCTCTAGAACAGACTTTCTCAACCTTATAACACAGAAGAACCCTTTAAATAACTTTCCAGTCTCAGGGAACCCCTGCTAACAATTACTACAGTATATCTACATCTCATGATACATTAGAGTGATGGTCATTGGGAAGAATGCTCATTACACTTGTGAACATTCGGAAGAATTTCCCCCTTACAGATACAGTAGCTAAAAAGATCAATGGTGTCAGTGGGAACTTATCTGAGAGGCAGAAGTTGCTCATTGCTCAAGGAACCCCTAGCAACCTCTGGTGGATCCCTAAGGTTCCGTGGAACCCTGGTTGAGAAACCCCCAGTTAGAAGCTGGAAATCACTGTAGTAAACAAGGCTACTCCAGTAAACTCTCCATTAACTTCCAGGTCCCATTCCCTTCTGCATTGTGAACACAGAAGATTACACACTGAGAGCAAGCACCATTCAGAGATGGCTTTGCACTTTCTCAATGCATTGTCTGATTGGATGAGGTGGAGAGGTGGGGTGGTGATATAATGATCTCCTCCTCGTTCAATCAGAGAATACTTTGAATTCATTGAGAAAATGCAAAGTGATCTTTGAATGGCATGTACACACGGCAGATGACCTTTCGTGTTCAGTAAGCAGCAGGGCAGCCACACAGCATGGTAGTTGAAAGCTAGTGGTGATCCCCGGAGTAGCATTACCTACATAGGGATCAACCAGGTATGGTATATACAGTATATAGTTACATTGGTCCCCTGTTACACTGGGGGGTTGAAGCGGAGACCATAGGCAGCCTCTACTGACCTTAAAGTGGTTGTAATCCTTAGTCATGGAATCTGAGCAAAGCACATACTGTATATCCTCTGTTATCAGCATGAGTCACTTCTCAGAATTGTTCCCGACACATGAGATAAATTTGTGTCGGGGAGGGGGGGCTCAGAATGGAGCTTGTCCATTCAGAACCTAGTTCTTCTGCTGTGTGAAGAGGAGGTGTGTTCCTTGCCTCCAATCAGCTCTCACACACTGGAACTGCAGTCTCTCCACCCCCTCCTCTGTACTCCAGACAGATGAAGAAATATTTTTAACATTATCTGCCCCTTTGGAAGGGTGTAGAGAGGAGAAGACTGTAGATAAACAAGTAAAACTTATGTAGGAGGATTTGTTTCATCTCTGTGTATCACCTGGGGCTGTTCACTTCACTGGGCAGGGCTTTTTTTCTCAGACAATAGGTACAGGAACTCCCCTTTTCCGAGTCACTTGTTTTCTCCGCCCCTACCCACCTCCGAGCAACGTCCCTTGGTTCCATCCCCTACCCACCTCCCATTACCGCCCCTTTTAGACAATACAGAACCAAGTATCATTTTGTTGTGCTAAGTAATTTGTATGGAATTTGGTTTCCCCTTCAGCCAGCAACAATAGATCCCCCTAACAATGTACCAGTCACAACAAGATCCCCCCCCAGCAACAATAGACTCCCGACAGCATCAACAGATCTCTGCACAGCCAGCATTAATAGACCCCTCCCCCAACAGTAGATCTCCTTCAGCAACAACTGACCCCCCAGCAACAATAGGTCCCCCACCAGCAACACTAGACCTCCTCAGCAACAATAGAACCCCCTGCAAAAAGAGATCCCCTCCAGCTAGAATAGATCCACCAGCAGTGAGCATCAATACCCTGCAGCAGTCCCCAGCACCGATTGACATAACATACAGTCAGTCCAGGGGGTGACGGAACTGTGTTCCCCTGCGTTCCCGCTGAAAAAAAGCCCTGTCACTGGGTATATGTGAGGGTTTACAACCACTTTAATCCTCATCAGTGTACATTAAGGACATGCTACTGACCCTAGCTGCAAGCCAGATAAAATCTTGCAACATGCCATATGTGGCCAGGGCCGTTTGAAGGAATTTGGGGGCCCCAAGCAAAATGGACATGGAGGCCCCCCTCCCCCCCCCCCTGCACTCACGCAAAGCCTACAGGAACCACAGCATAGTGATACAGTTTATCCTGGCAGGAGAGGACACACAAACACATCCTAGCAGGGCAGGGAGGGTTCATGCTGGGACTTGAAATCATGTGACCCCCCCCCCAAAAAGTGAAGAACTACAGGTCCCAGCAAAAACCCCTCAGGACACACAAACACATCCTAGCAGGGCAGGGAGGGTTCATGCTGGGACTGGAAATCATGTGACCCCCCCCAAAGTGAAGAACTACAGGTCCCAGCATGAACCCCTCAGAGCTGACTACTGCTCCATTCCTGCCCAGTGCCCACATAAGGGTGGTCACTGGGCAGGACTGAAGCAGGAGTCAGCTCTGAGGGGTTCATGCTGGGACCTGTAGTTCTTCATTTTTGGGGGGGGGCCGGGGGGGGGGTCACATGATTTTAAGTCCCAGCATGAACCCTCCCTGCCCTGCTAGGATGTGTTTGTGTGTCCTGAGGGGTTCAGCTGGGACCTGTAGTTCTTCACTTTTGGGGGGGGTCACATGATTTCAAGTCCCACAATGAACCCTCCCTGCCCTGCTAGGATGTGTTTGTGTGTCCTATCCTGGCAGGGCAGGGAGGGTTCATTGTGGGACTGGAAATCATGTGACCCCCCCCAAAAGTGAAGAACTACAGGTCCCAGCATGAACCCCTCAGAGCTGACTACTGCTCCAGTCCTGCCCAGTGCAGTGCCCACCCCTTATGATGTGTTGGTCAGTGCTGTGCTGACAATGGTGAGTGAGCAATGCTTACTTGCCTGCTTTCTACAGCTGGCTGAAATCTGTCTCACTCTGTCACGTCTTTCTGTGTTCTTCAGACTTCAGCACAGCAGCATGCCGCTGCCTGAGTGGCTGGACAGTGTGCCTCGAGGACAGAGCGGGAGGAGGAGGAGGAGGAGGAGGGAGGACTCGGAGGCGGAGCTAGCTAGAAGATCTTTCCTCCGCTGCCTGTGATAGGCACAACTCTGCCTCTCTCCTGCTCTGCTAGTGACGTCACTGGTTGCTACAAGCCAAGCAGGCTTCACGTAGCAACCAGCAGAGACAGTGCCAGCTAGCTAGGCTAGGGGGGTCCACAGCCACTGTCAGATCGATCATGCATTTGATTTAGATCGACCCAGGGCGGAATTTGGAAATCCAGGACAGTGACAGGCAGCAGGCAGCAGGCAGGCATCCTAGGCTGGGGCCCCATGCCAGCTCGGGGCCCCAGGCATTTGCTTGTTTTGCCTGTCCTGTTCCGAAGGCCCTGTATGTGGCTTGCGTGCTTTAGTTTGGAGATCTCTGGAGTAATGAATCAGCTACTGCAGAGAGGGAACTGCTTTACAAAATTGATACAATGTTGCAGAGACGGAACTCCATTGTTTGACAAGTTTATCAGATTGTAACCCATCACAGATGAGCAACAAGTAGTTCTGTCTCTCCATAAACTTTGTATACAGTGCTGAGGTCTCTCTCAAAGTATTTCCTCTTCTTGTCCAGTGTGTTTTTCTCTTAGGGTCCAATGTTAAGGAATGTTACATTCGCCCTGCAAAAGCCACAAATAAAACAGACATTTCACCCGTTATCAGGGCCACCATCAGGGGGGTACAGGCAGTACACCTGTAAGGGGCCCTGATGGCAACCCCCCCTTTTTTTTTCACTTTTTTTTGTAAGGGGCTCAGAGGCCCGGAGGTCCCCAGGGCCCCGGATGGCAACCCCCCCTTTTTTTTTATAAAAATAATTTTCATTTTATTTATTTTTTTTATAAAAAAAAAATTGTAAGAGGCCCAGAGGTCCCCAGAGGCCCGGAGGTCCCCGGGGCCCCAGGTGGTAACCCCTAGGCTCGTGCAATTCGTTTCGTAACTAATCGAAATTTGTCCGAATTTAGCAACTTTCGGACATTCGGAAGCATTTGAATTTCCGAACAAAGCAATTACGAATAAGACCGAATCCGAAATAAATTTTACCGCAAAATAGCGAATGCCCGAATGTCTTCGGCATAATTCGTTATGAAAAAAGTTACGAATGTACAAATCCATTCGAAGCACAATAACACTCACTCTGCTCTCTGCTTCTCCCTCACCATGCTGAACTCCCTCTCAAAATGGTGTACAGGGGCGGAGGCTATAGCCGCATGAAAAAACGAAAGTAAAATATGAGATTTCGAATCTATTCGAAGCACAATAACACTCTGCTCTGCTCTCTGCTTCTCCCTCACCGTGCTTCTCCCTCTCAAAATGGTGTACAGGGGCGGAGCCTATAGCCGCATGTAAAAAACGAAAGTAAAATACGAGATTTTGAATCGTTACAAATAACCACTATGTATTTAGAAAAGTACAAATCCATTCGAAGCACATTAGGTATAATAGGCAGCGTCGTTGTGAGAGAGACACGGAAAATTACGAATCAACGAACCCAAAAAAAGTTACGAAAGTAGGAGTTGTGTCCAGAATCAACTAAAAACAACGTACTCTACCGAAAGTACGAATTATAAAGCAACAAAAAATTCAACGAAAAATGTCGCTTGCGAAAATACGAATTAGTCCGAACACGAAAAATCCCGTCTACCAAAATTACGAATGATTACGAATCAACAGGACCGGAAAGAAACGAACCGAAACGGAACAAATTTTTCCATTGTGCACAAGAAGCGAACCGAAACGGAACAAATTTTTCCGTTGTGCACAAGTCTAGTAACCCCTTTTTTTAATGTATTTTTTATAAAAAAATAATAATAATTTTATTTATTTTTTGTAAGGGGCCCAGAGGTCCCCAGAGGCCTGGAGGTCCCCAGGGCCCCGGATGGCAACCCCCCTTTTTAAAAAATAAATACATTTAAATATATATTTTTTTTTTTGTAAGGGGCCCAGAGGTCCCCAGAGGCCTGGATGGAAACCCCCCTTTTTTTTTGTTCTTTTTTTGTTCGTCAGCCCGACCCTCAACAATTCGCAGCGGCAGCACCCCCCGCTTCTCAATTTGTAGCAACCCTCGCTTCTCAATTCGCAGCTGCCCCCACCGCTCCTCAATTTGCGGCGGCAGCACCCCGCCTGGTTCTCCTCTGCTCCAATTCCTGATGGCGGCCCGTTATAATAACACTACAGGGATTATTTGTGACTTTTGCATGCACGCTGAGATATTCGCAAAGCGAATTTTTCTATAAATAGACCCCATAAGAGTCTAATTTTTGGGGTCTATAAAGTGCCTGCAATAGGGACAGTTTGTAATGTCCAGACTCCAGAACAATCGGTCAGAATACCTCTTTAGTTACTAAGTGCTGTTTAAAGGAATGGACATAGAAAAAAAAATGATTGCCTGCTGTCTAAAATCCGGACAGTCCTTGTTTTAGACACTTTGATGAATGAGGCTCAGGAACATTAAAATACAAATAAGATTTGTTTCCAGTACAGGTGGCAAACATAGGTACCGTTCTTGTCAACAGGAATTTTCTCAGTCATCAAAATAAACGTGCTTCTAATCCAAACAGGGGCAGCTTTAGAGGGGAACTGCCAGAAGAATGACTACGCAAGAATAAGCCCAACTCAATGCTATCCTCGTATTGCATTTTCAGCATTGATAGAGCAAGTCAAGCCTTTTTTTTAAATAATGGATGGTAGGGCAAGAACCTCTGTCAAGTTTTTTTTTTTTTGTCTATTTTCCCAATTTAGTTATTAAACATTTGTTTTGTTTAAATTAATTAATTAATGTCTATATTTAGCTCCTCTATGCAATTCTTTTGCACAGAGCAGTCCGATCCTCTTTTTCTGTGGTTTCCCACCGGCACCCCAGGCCCCTCCTTTTCGGCGGGTGCCCCCACAGAAAGCCACCTCCTATGGGGGCACCCATGCGTGCTTGCTCCCGAGCTGCCATGTCTAAATCTATCTAGAGAGAGCAGAAGAGAGCAGAAGCATCAGCCCCGCCCCACTTTCCAGTGTCACAGCATTTAATTGCCATTGGCTCCTGCTGCTATCAATCTGCCCAATGAGGAGGGAGACAGTAAATAGAGCTGCTGCTCTCATGCACATCGCTGGATCGGATCCGGCTAAGGTAAGAAAAATGGGGGGGGGGGGGCTGGGGGGAGCTTCAGCATAGAATGCATTAAGGTGACAAGTCTTAAGGCTTTAGAACCACTTTAACTATTTAGCTCCATCCCAACAGGTTTATGTGGGACGATTACCATTACTATATGTCATAGTAGTGACCATTTTAACCTTTTCCTGCCCGCTTAAGCAAATGTGAGGGTGCGCTATAACTAGGGTTGCCACCTGTCCGGGATTCACACAGACAGTCTGGGTTTTATATCCTGTGTCCCAGTTTCAATCCACCTAAAACCCGGACACATCAGTGGCAGTCCTGCAGCACCAATCCTCCTATCCCCTCCCATCGGCTTCCAGTGCTTCTAATTATATTGGTGGGGGGACTGTAACTGGGGTACAGATTGGCCTAAGGGGATTATACTGGTGGACAGATGGACCTGGGGGGATTATACTGGGGGACACACTGACCTGGGGGGATTATACTGGGGAACAGATGAACCTGGGGGTATGTACTGGGGGACAGACTGACCAAGATGGAATTATACTGGAGGACAGACTGACCTGGGGGGGATATACTGGGGAACAGACTGACCTGGGGGGGATTATACATGGGGACAGATGGACCTGGGGGGGATGTACTGAGGGACAGACTGACCAAAGTGGAATTATACTGGGGGACAGACTGACCTGGGGTGGATGTACTGGGGGATAGACTGACCTTGTTTGGTTTAACTACGCTCCTTAAAGTGATACTTAAGGTTCTTTTTAAAAAAAAATAACAAACATGTCATACTTACCTCCACTGTGCAGCCCGTTTTGCACAGTGGCCCCCGAACATCCTCTTCTGGGGTCCCTCAGCGGCTCTTGCGGCTCCTCCTCGCATTAGACAACCCCCTTGGAGAAGAGCTCTGCCGAGGGGGTTACCTTGCGGGCGCATTTCTGAGTCATACACTCGGCATCCATAGACGCTGAATGTATGACTCAACCCCTCCCACGTCATTGGATTTAATTGACAACAGCGGGAGCCATAGGATGCATTAAGGTGTAAAAACATGAACCTTTACAACCCCTTTAAGATTCTCCCATTTTTACCACTGTTCATCACGGGACAATACATTGGCTGCAATACTAATTTTATTGGTGCACCCAAAGGTAACTTAGGTCTTTTGCAATCCTACAGTATAAACTACAAAACAAAATTGTTATGCGCAGCTAAAGTGTTCGGTTTGGCTTGATGAAAAGGTGGCAACCCTAGCTATAATGCCGGAACGCCGGATATATGCGTCCATGGGTTCCCAGCTAAGTGACCAAGCTGGCAGGATGACTGGCTTTCAATTATGGAACAAGTGGAGAGGTTCCCCCTAAACGGGACTTTATTGGCCCAACTAGTTATTAAGAACAATCACAATATGAAAGAGCAAAAAAGAAAAAATGTATACATTATATAAAAAATGTAAATTTTATTAAACAGCGGATAAAAAGTATGTATATTCATAACAATACTGGCTGGTGAACATGTAAGTCAACATAACATGGCAATGGAGATTTGATACACATAGGTCCCGGTCTGTCGTGATGTTACCACCATGGCAGATATCCAGGGACCACGCCCATATTATATTTCATATTGTGATTGTTATAAATAATTAGTTGGGCCAATAAAGTCCTGTTTAGGGGGAACCTCTCCTCTTGTTCCATGTGTAGCGGCCTACACCCTCTCCTCTCTACTCTTATTGCTCTGGCGCTCGTCTAGGGGTACTCTGAAGGAGAGAGTGCGGGGTCACCACGCCAAGTCCCCCTGCAGAGTATGTGCAGTGAGAGACAATCCTCTTTTACCTTCGGGTCGGTGTTCTGCATCCGGAGACCTCCTCCTGGTTTTCTCGAACAGTGTCTGCCAGTAAATGAGCCCCACACCACTAAAGTCCAACACTCCTTTATTCTTCCAATAACAGAGTAATGCACAGACAGTTGGACTCCCTCAACGAACAGAACAGACAAGGGGGGTGTGGATGCGAGTAGGCCCAGGCACAATGAACTCTCCACTTTCCTTCCTGAAAGTGGGTTGCGGTCTCCGAGCGAAGGGGGATTTCCTTCCAGGCGGTCTCCGATGGAAGGCTCACCTGTCACCGGCAATATGCTGCACCAGGTCTTCAAGCAAGTATCTCCCACCGGTCCATTACGCCCTCTGGATTCGGGTACCCACTCCCAGGGTCCCCTAGGATCTCCTTCCCTCGCGGAACTCAGTGTTGGGCACTGAGCTCCAGACCTCCATCCGAGTACCTCACCCCAGGCTAAAGGTGCCTGGGATGGAACATGACCTCCGAACGTCCTCTAGGCCTAGGCCACCTAGAGGACCGACACGAACTACCGCCCACAGGCTGAAGGTGCCCGGGACTCAACCCCGTGACAAAGATGGCCGGCCCATTTATACCCTCTCCCAGCAAGCACGGCGGGTTCCCCGACCCACCATACTGCTGCCGAGGGAGGACAAAAAGGGAGCCCGTCACACAGCAATGGTTCAACCCCAGCCCAAGGCGACAGCGCCACCTGCTGGGCTGCAGGGAACTGCACATCACTGGTGTCTCTGCCAGTTTTAAATACAAAGAAAAGTGTATACCCGCTACACATGTAATTGGGATGTGGGCCCACCCTTTTTTCAACCTTATCTCAACATTTCTTTATGCATTATTCTTGGGTAGCAAATACCCCTCCCCTGGTGGCAACATCACGGCAGTCCTGGACCTATGAGTATCACATCTCCATTGTCATGTTATGTTGACTTACATGTTCACCAGCCAGTATTGTTGTGAATTTACATACTTTTTATCTGCTGTTTAATAAAATTAAAAAATGTTATATGTATATTTTTTATTTTTTGCTCTTTCATGTTGTGATTGTTCTAAATAATTATTTGGGCCAATAAAGTCCCGTTTAGGGGGAACCTCTCCACTTGTTCCATGTAATTGGGATGTGGATCCACCCTTTTTTCATCCTTATCTCAACATTTCTTTATGCGTTTTCCAATTATGTAACCACTGTGACGGCCAGTCACAGTGGTCACATGATAGGGCAATCCAACCTGCCCCCCCCCCCCTGGCATGAAGACCCACTCAAAGGGGCGCCGAGGATAGATGGAAAGGGCTTAATAGGGATTGAAATTGAGTAAAAAAATAAATAAATTTGTGTCATCAAATGTGGACGGGTGGTCTGGTGACCATTGGATGGGAATTCCCCTTTGTTTGAAGATTTTTCCTCATACTTCCTATTGTGTCTATGAGACAGGAAGTGATGATAATATTCCCCACAGATGACAGGGGTTTAACCCTTCCCTATTCTATCCAAAAAAAACTGTTTGGCTTTATAAACACTTAAAAACTCTTTGGAGTTAAAAGTTAAAGTTCATCTTTAGTCAAACAGCTAATACAACATTCAAACACACATACTGTATACAAACTGTTTTAGCTACTAGAAGACATGTAAAATAACGTACAGAATCTAGTGAATAATCTTCTGTCTACTCAAGACAACCCCTACAAGGTACGGTGAGAGGAAGCCTGGACTGTTGGAATCAGGGCAGAAGTATGGGAGGGCTTTTTAGACTAGATTGCTGAATAGGCAGTAATGCAATAATGCATCCTATAAGCATACCTCTCAACTTTTTGAGTTGGGAACGAGAGGGACACCTATTAGCAAAAGTATGTAGGCATAGGACACACCCCCTGTTATGTCCCCTTAAAGGAGCATTATAAAAAATAATTATTAGTTAAACCCACAAGTGCTTTATTTTACCACTACTTTTCCTTTATAATATACTGGCTTTTGAAATTTACAAATGCAGCAATTGGATGAAAGGTTTAGCACTGGGAAACACATCTTGATGTGCATTTTGTGTACAACTATATAGATCAGACCAAAATGAGGGACAAATGAGAAGGAAAGAGGGACAGAGGGTTCCAAATCAGGGACAGTCCCTCAAAATTAGGGATATTTTGGAGGTATGTAGAAGACCAGCAATGCAAGCCCCCTTCATCGGTGCAAACCTTTTTTTTTAAATATTAAAGCGGTTGTATACTTAAAGCGGTTGTATATTTTATTTTTTATTTTTTTTAAAACCTGTAAGGCAAAAGGCATAATGAGCTAGTATGCACCGCATACTAGCTCATTATGAAATACTTACCTTAGAACGAGGCGTCGGCAGGTGATCCCGGTCCACACCGAGGGAGCTGACATTTTCCCTGAGCGTGTCTTCCGGGTATCGCGGCTCCAGCGCTGTGAGTGGCCGGAGGCACGATGTAGCGGGAGACTTCTTTCCGGCAATGTCCGGCAGCGTCTGCCGGACCTTCAGCCGGGCATTCAGAGCACATGCGCCGCTGACGTCAGCGTCTGCATGCAAAGGGAATATCTCCTAAACCGTACAGGTTTAGGAGATATTCGGTTTAGGATATATTCTTTTTACCTACAGGTAAGCCTTATTATAGGCCAGCCAGGGGTCGCCAAACTTTTCAAATAAAGGGCCTGTTTATTGTCCTTTAGACTTTAGGAGGGCCGGATTGGGGCTAGCGGGGAAAAAAATGTCCCGGGCCCAGCATCAGTGAGAATAAATATGGCCTCAGGGTTGGTGGTCAGTAGGAGGAGGAGTGCCCCTATTAGTAGGAGTAATAGTATCCCATTATTGGTATCAGTGAAGGAAATAGTGCCCCTTTGTTGGTGTCAGTTGGAGAAATAGTGCCTCATATCAGTGGGAGGAATAGTGCCCAAAGGGCCGGATAAAGACTAGCAAAGGGCCACATCTGGCCCTCGGGCCGCAGTCTGAAGACCCCTGGTCGAGGCAAATGACTTTCATTTTGCCCGCTCTGCCTCCTGGGATATGTATGCCACACATTCCAGGGGGCTTAGTCCTTCATTGAGAAAGAAGGAGGCGGGCAGGCCTAGTGGCGCGTCTTTAGGAGAGCCACCAGCTGAACCCGGAAGAGCCATCAGCTTGCGATGACGTCACCAAAGAAAATGGCTGGGCAAGATAAAAAAAAAGAAAAACAAAATGTATTCTGCCCATTAAAATAAATGAACGCTCAGGCTCTAAATGTGCCTAGCATTAACGAGCGTTTAGACGCATTAACACACGTTTACACACGCCAAGTGTTTCTTCTGTCAAAATGCTACTGCTCCTGAATGTGCTTGACTGTGGGGTTTTTTGGTGCCTCTAAATGCCTATGTGTGCATAGACACATAGGCTAACATGCTGGGTTGTTTATAATCAGAAAAAAAAAAAAACACAGACGCCCCGAAGAGCAGCATTAAAATGCCTAGTATGCATGAGCCCTAAAAGTAGGGAGTTGAGCCACAGTTTTACCACTCTCCCTCAGCTTCCCAACTGAACAAGTACTGTATATGCAGTACTGTACACATTGCTGTGGCCACAATGCTTTGCTTCATGGCCGCTGCTAAAATAACATTACACACTCAGTCAGTTGGCGGTAATATAGCCAAACCTGACCCATACAAATGAATAGAGTTATGCTGCAACTGCCCTGCAGTGGTGTGTGCGGGGCACAATGCGTGGTGGGTTGGCATTTTCAGGGTTCATAGGCTTGTCAAAAGCCTCTGTAAAGCATACCACCCAACTTTCTGAAAAGTTAAGAGGGATACCCTTTACACAAAGTATGTAGGCAATGGACCTGTCCCTGCTATTGCCCTGCTTATATGGACCACAAATATCTAATTGGCAGAAAATGATTGACTAAACCACTCAAGTGCTTTTTTGACTAGAGATGTGCAAGACATTTATTATGTTAGAATGATTTGTTTTTGGAATTAATTTTGTATATTTGTTCTTCTGAATTGATTCGTATTTCGGAAGATTTGTATTAATTCGTTATGAATCATTGTCAGGGTCACCTGTGGCCAGGTGACAGATGCACACCGTAGGGGGACAGGAGTGCACCGCGAGGTAGTGAACCCTATGGCTGGCTTCTGTGGGTAGGAAACTGGGTGGTTGTGGAAAGCGGGACCAGAGGAGCACAACCGGGATCCCAACGGAAGCGAGAGCCAAGATTCCCCAGGGCGCGGAGTCTAAGACCCAGCTGGTCTTCTCCAGGGCCTCTAGTGGTGAGGATGTTACGCTGCAGGCTGGGACCAGGTCGCGGCCCCTGGAGTTTCCTAGCTCACGCCCCGTAGGATAAGGGGAAGCAGCGGCACACGATAGAGAGAACCGAATAACAAGCCGAAGGTCAGGGGCCACAAGCAGACAAGGATAACGAAGAACGAGCCGAAGGTCAAGGGTCACGAGCAGACAGGGATGGTCGGGGACAAGCCAATAACGTAACAGAGAGACAGACGTAGCACACGGCAGGCAGGAACCCAAACACACAATGCCTAACAAACACGTTGATCAGCAAAGCAGGCTTGCAGTGCACAGGTTAATATAGTGTTCAGTGATAGGGCCTGGGGTGGAGTCAGGCTGGGAGGAGATTATAAAGGAAGCCAGGTGAAGGAGGTCTGGTCTCTAGATGAACACATGAGGAGGAAGGTAAGATGGCAGACAGACATTAATGCATATCCATGACAGTACCCTCCCTCTTACGAGGCCTCCCCCTTCCCCGCCTGGGCCCAGGTTTAGAGGGAAACTTCAGATGAAACTCCTTTAACAGACGAGGTGCAAAGACCTCAGATGCAGTGATCCAAGACCTCTCCTCAGGACCAAACCCTTTCCAATGAACGAGGTACTGAAGAACGCCTTTACAGAGTCGGGAGTCCAGAATTTGACTGATCTCGTACTCCTGATTATCCTCCGAGACAGGCGCCACGGTAGGAAGAGGACGAGAGAATTTATTGAGGACTAAAGGCTTTAGAAGAGCAACATGAAAGGAGTTAGTGATTTTAAGGCTCTTAGGAATCTGGAGTTTGAAACAAACCGGATTCAGTTTAGCAGTTACCGTGTATGGACCGATGAATCGTGGAGCAAACTTCAGAGAAGGAACTCGGAGCTTGATGTTCCTGGTAGAGAGCCAGACTTTGTCCCCTGGCTGAAGAGAAGGCGGTTTACGCCTGCGGCGGTCTGCAAAGCCTTTGAATTTTTCAGCAGCTGCCCGGAGGGAATCATGAACGTGACCCCAAACGGAATTGAGAGACTCCTGAACCGAAGCCAAAGCTGGAATGTCTGGAGAACAGATCATAGGAAGAGGAAGTTGAGGGTGTTTTCCATAAACTGTGAAAAAGGGTGTCTTCTGCGAACTGGTATTCACATGATTGTTATGGGAGAATTCTGCCCACGGGAGTAGAGAGGACCAATCGTCATGGTGAGAAGACACAAAGGTGCGAAGAAAGACCTCTAACTCCTGATTAACCCTCTCAGTCTGTCCATTGGATTGGGGATGGTAAGAAGAAGAAAAATCCAAGACAATATTGAGGGATTTGCAAAAGGCTCTCCAAAAACGAGACGTGAATTGGACTCCCCTGTCGGAAACAATATGAGAAGGGACCCCATGTAGGCGGAGAATTTCTCGAATGAAAATGGGAACCAAGGCAGGGGCAGAAGGAAGACCAGGAAGAGGAACAAAATGAGCCATCTTGGAGAATCGATCGATTACCACCCAAATGACTGTATTATTCTCAGACAGTGGGAGATCGGTGATAAAATCCATGGCAATATGGGCCCAGGGTTCCTTAGGAATAGGCAAGGGCATGAGGAGACCAGCAGGAGCTTGTGTGGAGGATTTGGACTGAGCACAGACATGACAAGCTTTAACGTAGTCTTTGACGTCTGAGCGGAGATTAGGCCACCAGTAGTGACGACTGATGAGTAGGAAGGATCGGAGGAATCCAGAATGCCCTGCCACCTTGGAATCATGTCCCCAACGAAGGATCTTAGCTCTTAGCTCAGTGGGGACAAAGGTCTTACCAGGCGGAATTTTAGACTTCAGGGTGGTAGAGTGGGCAACAATGCATGAGGTGGGAATGATCGGCTCAGGTTCAGGGGCGGACTCCTCGTCCAAAGTGTCAAATGACCTAGAGAGCGCATCAGCCCGACCGTTGCAGGAACCAGGTTTGTAGGTAATCGTGAAATTAAAACGGGCAAAGAAGAGACTCCACCTGGCCTGTCTAGGATTCAGACGTTTAGCATTCTGTAGATACTGTAAATTCTTGTGATCGGTAAAGATCGTTATGGAGTGAGGGGAACCCTCCAAGAGATGACGCCACTCCTCTAACGCCAATTTAATAGCGAGAAGTTCCCGATCACCGATGGCATAATTCCTCTCTGCCTGAGAAATTTTTTTGGAGAAGAACGCACATGGTTGGCGTCTCTTCTCAAAGATTTGAAGAAGCACAGCTCCCACCCCCATTGAGGAAGCGTCCACTTCAATAAAAAATGCATTCCCAGGATTTGGTCTCCTCAAGAGGGGGCCAGAAACAAAGGCCTGTTTCAGGTTGTGAAATGCAGAGACAGCTTCGGGAGGCCAGTCTCTGGCATTCACACCCTTCTTGGTCAAAGCGATAATAGGCGCGGCAATGGAAGAGTAATTCCTTATGAACTGCCTATAATAATTAGTGAAGCCAAGAAAGCGCTGTGTGGCCTTGAGGCTAGCAGGAAGAGGCCAGTTGGTGATAGCCAAGACCTTCCCAGGGTCCATACGAAGCCCCGAACATGAGACAAAGCACCCCAAAAACAGGACCTCAGAACATTCAAAGGAACATTTCTCCAGCTTGGCATAGAGATTGTTCTCTCTAAGACGTTGAAGTACAGTGCGGACATGGTTTCTGTGGACGAGCAGATTTTCAGAAAAGATCAGAATGTCATCCAGATAGATGACAACAAACTGGTACAGCAGATCTCTGAAGATTTCATTGACAAAGTTTTGAAACACGGCTGGAGCATTACACAGACCAAAAGGCATCACCAGATATTCGTAATGCCCGTCTCTAGTGTTAAATGCAGTCTTCCATTCGTCACCCTCCCGTATTCGAATGAGATTGTACGCGCCTCTGAGATCCAACTTGGTGAAAATGGAGGCACCCTTCAACCTATCGAATAGCTCAGATATTAAGGGTAAGGGGTATCGATTTTTAATAGTAACCGCATTTAAACCCCGATAATCGATGCAGGGTCTTAAGGTACCATCCTTTTTGGCAACAAAAAAGAACCCTGCCCCTGCAGGCGATGAGGATTTCCGGATGAACCCTCTCTCCAGATTCTCTGCTACATACTCCGACATGGCCTGGGTCTCTGGGATGGACAGAGGGTAGGTACGACCCCTGGGTAGAGTTGCTCCGGGGACAAGATCAATAGCACAGTCAAAAGACCTGTGGGGAGGAAGCACCTCAGCTGATTTTTTACAGAACACATCCCGGTAATCGCTGTATGCGGCGGGAAGATCAGAAGAAACAGAAGTGGCAGCAACCGGAAGACTCTCCTTGGGGGTCACCTTGAGAAGACACGACGAGAAACATGAGGAACCCCAGGCCAGGATCTGCCCAGAGACCCAGTCCACATGTGGAGAGTGGAGCTGTAGCCAAGGGAGGCCCAATACAACTGGGGTAGAGGCCTTGGGTAGAATAAGAAAGGATATCCACTCCTGGTGGAGAATCCCTACCGACATCCTAATGGGTAGCGTCTGGAAGCGAATAGGGCCCCCTGGGAGAACAGTGCCATCAATTGCCGAGACTACCAATGGGGTAGTGAGAGGTGAAAGGGTAAGCTTCATAGAAGAAGCAGTTCTCCAATCCATGAAATTGCCGGCAGCCCCGGAATCCAGGTATGCAAGGGTTGACTGAGGAGAAGTGCCTACATGAAGGGACACCGGCAAGAGCAGGCGAGAAGGTGATGTTTCTGGGTCCAATACTCCACCTTCCAAATGTATTAGACCCGAGCGTTTCCCGGACGAAGCGAGCAGGAGTCACGAAAATGACCCTTGCCCCCACAATAGAGGCACAAGCCCAGAGTTCTGCGCCTAGCACGTTCTTCGGGGGTTAGTCTGGTCCGGCCCAGCTGCATAGGTTCTTCAGCAGGTAGAGGATGCTCCACGGAATGAAGGGAGGGGAGCTCAGACTGGCTAGGACCCAGAGAGTGCTGGCGTCTTTTTTCTAAGGACCTCTCTTGAAAACGAATGTCGATCTGGTTGCATAATGAAATTACATCGTCCAGACCGACGGGAATGGCTCTTCCCGCTAATTCGTCTTTCACTCGGTCAGAGAGGCCATGTAAAAAGGTAGCGACCAGGGCCTCATTATTCCAGCTCAATTCAGCTGTGTGGATACGGAACTGAAGAGCATATTGCCCCACTGAACTAGATTCTTGGCGAAGACGTAAGACAGCACTAGCCGCTGAAGAAGCCCGAGCCGGCTCTTCGAAGATATTACGAAAGAGCTTCAAGAATTCGGACAGACTGGAAACCACCGGATCGTTCCTCTCCCACAGGGGGGCAGCCCAGGCCAAAGCTTCACCGGAGAGGAGGGAAATGATATAGGCTACCTTAGCCCGGTCAGATAGGAAGCTTTGAGGCTGAAGCTCAAAATGAATAGTGCATTGGCTGAGAAACCCCCTGCAGGCCTTGGAGTCCCCAGAGAAACGGAACGGAGCTGGCAATCTTAGTGAGTGTGAGGCTGCGACTGGTGCGATAGGTACAGCCGCTGGTTGTACTTGGGGTTGCGGATTCGGGGTTCCCAAGGAGACCTGAAGCTGCTCGAATCGAGAAGCCAGATCCTGGAGGAATCGCATCACCTGGGTCTGATTTGATTCCTGGGTCTCAAGTCTGCGAACTATGCCCTGCAATGGATCATCCGCGGGAAGCGGGATGTCAGCCGGGTTCATGGCTGATCAAACTGTCAGGGTCACCTGTGGCCAGGTGACAGATGCACACCGTAGGGGGACAGGAGTGCACCGCGAGGTAGTGAACCCTATGGCTGGCTTCTGTGGGTAGGAAACTGGGTGGTTGTGGAAAGCGGGACCAGAGGAGCACAACCGGGATCCCAACGGAAGCGAGAGCCAAGATTCCCCAGGGCGCGGAGTCTAAGACCCAGCTGGTCTTCTCCAGGGCCTCTAGTGGTGAGGATGTTACGCTGCAGGCTGGGACCAGGTCGCGGCCCCTGGAGTTTCCTAGCTCACGCCCCGTAGGATAAGGGGAAGCAGCGGCACACGATAGAGAGAACCGAATAACAAGCCGAAGGTCAGGGGCCACAAGCAGACAAGGATAACGAAGAACGAGCCGAAGGTCAAGGGTCACGAGCAGACAGGGATGGTCGGGGACAAGCCAATAACGTAACAGAGAGACAGACGTAGCACACGGCAGGCAGGAACCCAAACACACAATGCCTAACAAACACGTTGATCAGCAAAGCAGGCTTGCAGTGCACAGGTTAATATAGTGTTCAGTGATAGGGCCTGGGGTGGAGTCAGGCTGGGAGGAGATTATAAAGGAAGCCAGGTGAAGGAGGTCTGGTCTCTAGATGAACACATGAGGAGGAAGGTAAGATGGCAGACAGACATTAATGCATATCCATGACAATCATCTTGATTCACTTTTCTACCTTACTGTAACTATTTATTGCAATATGTTTCCATTTCATATGTATTATGTAGTGCATTTTTTATATATCATGCTACACTCACTAGAATAGAAACGAATGGATCCGAATCAATTTGGATCATTTGAATCAATTTGGATCATTTGTTATGTCTTTACGTTATTTTGGATGCTTCAAACATTAACAAAAGGCCCAAACTATCACATCCTATCATCTGAATAGAACAAATACGTATATTTATTGTATTCATTATAATTTATTTTGGATTTGTTGAAATTGTTTATTGTGATTCAGAGATTATTTTTCATGTTACAACCAAAAACGTAAATGTATTTTATTGGGATTTTATGTGATAGACCAACACAGAGTGACACATAATTGTAAAGTGGAAGAAAAATAATAAATAGTTTTAATTTTTTTTTACAAATAAATATGTGAAAAATGTGGTGTGCATTTGTATGGCGCCCCCCTGAGTCAATACTTTGTAGAACCACCTTTCACTGCAATTACAGCTGCAAGTCATTTTGGGGATGTCTATACCAGCTTTGCACATATAAAGAGTGACATTTTTGCTCATTCTGCTTTGCAAAATAGTTCAAGCTCTGTCAGAGTGGATGGAGAGTGTCTGTGAACAGAAATTTTTAAGTTTTGCCACAGATTCTCAATTGGATTTAGGTCTGTACTTTGACTGGGCCATTCTAACACATGAATATGCTTTGATCTAAACCATTCCATTGTAGCTCTGGCTGTATGTTTAGGGTCGTTCTCCTGCTGGAAGGTGAACCTCCGCCCCAGTCTCAAGTATTTTGCAGACTCTAACAGGTTTCCTTCTAAGATTGCCCTGTATTTGGCTCCATCCATCTTCCCATCAACTCTGACCAGCTTCCCTGTCCCTGCTGAAAAAAGCATCCCCACAAAATGATGCTGCCCTCACCATGTTTCACGGTGGGGATGGTGTGTTCAGGGTGATGTGCAGTGTTCGTTTTCTGCCACGCAGGGTGTTTTGATTTTAGGCCAAAAAGTTGAATTTTGGTCTCATCTGACCAGAGCACCTTCTTCCACATGTTTGCTGTGTCTCCCACATGGCTTCTCACAAACAGGACTTCTTATGGCTTTCTTCTTGCCACTCTTCCATAAAGGTCAGATTTGTTGAGTGCATGACTAATAGTTGTCCTGTGGACAGATTCTCCCACCTGAGCTGTGGATCTCTGCAGCTCCTCCAGAGTTACCATGGGCCTCTTGGCTGCTTTTCTTATTAAAGTGGAAGTAAACCCGTTGATTTAACAGTTTCAAAAAGCAGTTACATTCCCGGCATGCCGGGAATGCCAACTCTCCCATTGGTTGTGCTCTCAACCAAACTGTCAAACCATCCAATGGCTGGTGTCATATCTGATCACATGTGAAGCATCATGGCAGTTGAAGATTAAACAGAGGCCAAGATGGCAGCTTCCTTGCCTGAAAATGATAGGAGGGTTTACTTCCACTTTAATGTTCTCCTTGCCCTGCCTGTCAGTTTAGGTGGACGGTCATGTCTTGGTAGGCTTGCAGTTGTGCCAACTCTTTTCATTTTAGAATGATGGATTGAACAGTGCTCCGTGAGATGTTCAAACCTTGGAATATTTTTTATAAGCTAACCCTGCTTTAATCTTCTCCACAACTTTATCCCTGACCTGTCTGGTGTGTTCATTGGCCTTCATGATGCTGTTTGTTCACTAAGGTTCTCTAACAAACCTCTGAAGGCTTTACAGAACAGCTGTATTTATACTGAGATTAAATTACACACAGGTGGATTCTATTTACTAATTAATTTTCAATTTCTTTTTATTGTTAATCATTTTCTTAGATACCAACAATTTTACGTTTTTACAAAATTCTTTTCAATATGCAATAATTCATTCTCATTATTCAGTAAACAAAATATACCAGATCTAGGTCAGTATCTATTATCTACTCTATCATAAAAACAGAATGCCATATAGCATTCTCCCACATATATGTACTACTATCTTACATGCTCTTTCATTCCAACATCCATTCATCCATTCGGCCTGGGGAGGGAAAAAAAAAAAACGAAACTAAAAAGAAGTTGTAAGGGAGGGGAGGAAACCCCTATTTCTCCCCCTTACTCCTTCTCCCAAACTCTTCCATTTACTCGTTCATTCTGTTTGAGGACCGATATTCATCCCATTTTAGCCATATTGCTGGCATTTGGGTCTCTATGTATCCTTCTTCTATTATCTGTCTTTCCATATATTGTTTGCACCCCAGTTCCTTCAAATTCATCTTGGATTGCTTTATGGTCTGCAGGAGATTGCAGATCTCAGCATGTACTCCATATTGCATGCGTCACACTGCTTTGTAGTGTCCTGGTGCCTCAGAGGGAAGGAAAAGCCTTTCGACGCACACCTTTGCAACGTCATAGAGGGTGATCTTCCACAACTCACCAGTGGGGGATAGGCAGTTAGCTTTGAGGCCGACCATGCGGTAGAGCAGATGGAGTAGTGGGTCGCCGATAACGCGTTCCATGTCATCGCTGAGGCCCCAGTCCAGGGCAGAGTACATCACCTTCCCTAGCTGCTCAATAACCTTTTCCTCTGATTGACAAGCGCCCACCGAACCAGCAGATTGAGCAAAAGAGACGGCTCCATCCTGGTGAATAAAGATGCTCTCCACTCCTCCCAGCACTGGCAACGGGCTAGAAATCTGCCGGATCTGCTGGCATTTATAGCTGCATTGGTAGCACAGGGCCCAGGCCTGTTCCCTGGGATGGCTTGTCCTGAATGCTTCAATAGCTCTTTCAGCGTCACCTTGCGCTGAGGCTCTGCGGAGCCCCAATCAGTCATTGCTCATGCGTCCCCCTTTGAAGGGTCTCAACAAACTTCCAAAAGCCAGAAACTAGCTTTACAGTACAACCAGAGGCCAATCATGCGACTTCCACCAAAAAGCTCTATTTACTAATTAGGTGACTTCTGAAGGCAATTGGTTCCACTAGAATTTAGTTAGGGGTATCAGAGTAAAGAGGGCTGAATACAAATGCACGCCACACTTTTCACATATTTATTTGTAAAACATTTTGAAATCCATTTATCATTTTCCTTCCACTTCATAATTATGTGCCACTTTATGTTGGTCACATAAAATCCCAATAAAATACATTTACATTTTTGGTTGTAACATGACAAAATGTGGAAAATGTCAAGTGGTATGAATACTTTTTCAAGGCACTGTACATCTGAATAACGGAAATTTTGTCCAAATTTCTATTCAAATTTGAAACGAGACAAATCGCGCATGTCTATTGTGACGGGAGGACCCGTGGAACCCAGAATCCCTTGGAAAGTATAGGGTACCCTTGTTTCAGCTCCCCATGCACCTCTTATGTCTAAGTCACCCTGTGCTATCCTGGCACAGGGTGACTGAGAAAATATATATTGGATTACTTAAAATGGGACAGTGATATTTATCCACAATATCTCCCAGGATATGTAAAGACTATTCTTGGTTTGTTTGATTCTGAACTCAACATGTTAATTGAAAGAGCTGATCACATTGGCCTCTGTACAATGTAGGAGACAAGCCGACTCCTACTGGAGCTCCTGCTATTGTGTGAAGATGTCCTATTTTTACACTTATCATAATGTGTATTGTATAGCCGGTGAGCTAGGAGACATGAAGTCTACCCTAAAAGGTCATATCTTTGAGTCACCTAGTCTGGGTAAATAATTAGTTAATTAGCTCATGTTAATTTATGTTCTGGTTACCTCCTCTTTAACTGTATATAAGACTGTATTCTTGTTCTAATAAACAGTCCATGTTCAGCAGACAAACAAGTCTCATCTCATTGTGTGCTTGTGAGCAGCTGGAATATCTGATATCTATATCCAGACTGATAGGAAGCGGTATATGATGGAAGCACTCAAGCGGAGTGTGGGACGTTCCGTTACGTGTATTTTTGACATCTATTTTTTGATAGTGGCTTTTCAAAATAGCAAATGCATTACCACATCAGCTCCGAAAGATTTAACGCCCTTCATGACCAGGCCATTTTTTTGCTATTCGGCACTACACTATTTTACCTGCCGATTGCGCAGTCATGCATTTCTGTACCCAAACAAAACTTATATAGTTTTTTTTTTTCACAAATATAGCTTTTTTTCGGTGGTATTTGTTTACCACTGTTTTTTTTTTATTGTTAATTGTATAAACGAAAAAAGAGCGAATTTTTTAAAAACAAAAAAGATTTTTTACTTTTCTTCTATAAGACATATCCAATAAAAAAATTAAAAAAATCCAAATTCATCATCAATTTTGGCCAAAATGGATTCTGCTAGATGCTTTTGCGTCAAAGTTATAGTGCCTACAAACTATGGCATATTATTTTCTTTTATACTACTAATGGCGGCGATCAATGTCTTAGGACTGCAATATTGCAGCGGACAATCTGACACTAACTGATGCTGGGAGGAACTGACTAACTGCCACTGACATCACCAGTGACATTAATACAGTGATTAGTGCTAATAATATGCATGTCACTGTATGTAAGCTCTAACGAGGAGGACCCTCTGATTCTTCCTGTATTTAGTTGTACTGTAATTGTTCTGTCTGTCCTCATGTTGTAAAGTGTTGAGCAACCTTTCGGCGCTATATAAATCCTGTACAATAATAATAATAATAATAATAATTAATTACACTGGCTGGGAAGAGGTTAACATCTAGGGCGATCAAGGGTTTAAATATGTGCCTAACTATGTGTAATGTGTGTACAGTGTGCTGCTATTAATAACCGATCTTTCAGTTTCTCATTCCTGCTTTGCAGGGATGAGAAACTGACAGATCCTCCTTTCATACAGAGCTCTGTGTTGTTCACCAGCACGAGAGCGCTGGGCTGTGATTGCTGATCAGCAGGTCCTGGCCATGAATCATTGGCTGGGACTTGCTGACAGGCTCCTGCTGTGTTCTCCCCAAACCCAAATGTAGGCAGCAACGTACGGGTACGTCGCTTTGCCTACAGTGACCGCTCACCCACTAATATTACGGGCGGGTTGTCCGCAAGTGGTTAATATAGAGGTTGCATAAAAAACTTTTGGTAGGAAAATAAAACATTTTGTATACAGTAGAAATGTACACATCAGACAAAAATAGAGGGACAACTGAGGCTGCATGAGGGACTTAGGCCCCTTCCACACGAGGCGGATCCGTTGCAGTGGAGTCCGCCAGCTCAGCAGGGGATCTCTCCGTTGATCTCCGCTAAACCGTCAGATGACAGGTCCGTCTCTGCTCACTGAGCGGGGAGGGGCCTGTCAAGCGCCGCTGATTCCTATGGAGAGATCAGACGAAAGCGGACAGCATGTCCGTTTTCATTAGATCTCATCTGATCTGATCCGCCAGGATGGATGGCGAATGTATCGCCATACGTCTGATTTTAACGGAGCGGAGCCGATCAGATGTCAGCGGACATGGTCACCGCTGACATCCGTCGCTCCATAGACCTGCATGGAGCGTCCGTTCAGGCCCGCCTAAAAAACTGACAGGCGGACCTAAACAGTCTGCCCGTGTGAAAGGAGCCTTAGGGATTTGGTCTCAAAAGATGGATAGTTCCTCCAAATGAGGGGCAGTTGGGTGCAATGAAAAAGTGATTGCTTTTCAGAGGGGCAGCAAGGGTGGCCCTTACAAAGTTCCATAACCAAAGCGAAGGCACCGTATAAAAGATTTTTATATTATTCCCAACCAAAATGATGTTGATGGTGCTTATATCAAGGTAAATTAATATAACTCTATGAAAAGTGACTGGGCAGATATACCAAGCACATTCCAGACTGCCCCTTCTAGCCTCACATTCCACTAGCACCTTCTTTCAGTATTAATTAGAAGCCCTAAATAGCCAGGGGAGTATTTAACCAGTTTTCATAGCCTGACCACTGCCACTAATTGGATTTGACATATGTCTCCTTGCCAAAAGGCCTATAAAACCGTCCCTCGCTGTGCGTGAATAGGATGCTTGTTTTTCTTGCTGATTTCTTGATACGAAGCTTCAGGATGTGTTAATTTTTTTCCCTCTATTTACTTATTTTTCTTCTTTTTTTATTGAACAATAGAGTCGAAAGAGAGCGACTGCCTTCGTCCTGCTGACCTGTCGTCCTCATGCTGCTTCATTTCCTCCCGTTTGATCCAGACATCCAGCTTTTGTTTTCCAAGTGCTTAGGCAGCACGTGTTGGTGATGTGGCCACCAAACAAATATTTTAGCTGGGGTCCCCACGCCCCGGAGAGCTGAGGCTGATGGACGACTGGCTTCCTGAGGCCGGGTGGCTGTAACGTTTCTGCCCCCACCCTTACAGGAAGAGATAGAGGGCCCGCGCCTGTGCTAGCGGAATCAATGGGAAATCCCTGCAGCTGCTAGATTGTTCTGTTCTGCTACAGCATTGAATGTCGGAGGTGTTTTATTGAGCTGTAATAGACCTTTCCTGTTGGGAGGATTTGCACGTGGACTCCTAAACACACACTCAAGGGAAGTTCTGGGATCAAAAGATAAGCCCTTTTCTTACTTGATCTGACATAGGTCTTTATTGTTTGAACCTCTTTGACATTTCAGTGAAAGTTTTAAATTGTGTGCTAAGCGAAACATCAGCATTGGCCATCATCATCAGTCCTGGGCGAAGATGAGCTTCACAACTCCACCTGCACATTTCCCCCCCGGTTTATATTATTTAAAATTTACAACCCATCCCAAAGTTACAGGAAAGGTGGGAAACAATTATAGCTTTAGAGCTTTTTAAGTATTTCTAAAGACTCGGGCAGCAATGAAAATAATTGCTGTCGTTTCTTTGAAAGGTCAACTTAGACAGATGCATATTGATGTTTTAGGAACACTTCAAGGTTGTATAATGCACCGTGATGTTAAAATAATAATGCAATCAAGGAGATTAAATGAATAACAATGCCTAGTAAACTTGTTTTATCTGTATCTGGGTGGTGCTTTTTTTAAAAAAAAAACCACAAGGATTCAAATGCATTGCCATTGTATCTTTTTTTCTGTTCCATAAATGTTTTATTGAAAATAATAGAGCAGCATACTGAAAAGCTGTAAGAGAAACTCAGTGCGTATTGGAACCAGAAGACTATTACAAGCTTATGGACATTCTCATAATTCTGAGCAAAGTCTCACTGCAAGATGGGCCCTGGCACACGCATGTCTACACACACGCATGCCCACTGCCCAGTATTGGCACTGGCACCAAACAACCCCTTTAAGCATCTTCTCATTTCAACCTCACCTTCAAACACAAACGCTGCTGTCTACAGCCTGCCTCCCTGATCCTGCTTCAGGTAATTTCTACACCATGCTCCATGACTTATCCTGGGTGCCCTGTCTCCTGCATGATGTCTTGCCAGATTTTTCTCCCCCTCCTGCATTGTCTTCTTTGTTGGGGGTAGCGGGAAGTCTATATGTATATATACCCATATATACTCGAGTATAAATCGACCCGAATATAAGCCGAGGCACCTAATTTTACCACAAAAAACTGGGAAAACTTATTGACTCGAGTATGTCCATCTGCATGCCTCACTGTGCCTCACTTTGCCTCACTGTGTCCATGTGCATGCCTCACTGTGCCTCACTGTGTCCATGCCTCACTGTGCCTTTCTGTGCCCATGCCTCACCGTGTCCATGCCTCACTGTGTCCATGCCTCACTGAGTCCATGCTTCACTGTGCCCATGCCTCACTGTGCCCATTCCTCACTGTGCCCATTCCTTACTGTGCCCATTCCTCACTGTGCCCATGCCTCACTGCCACTGTGCCCATTCCTCACTGTGCCCATTCCTCACTGTGCCCATTCCTTACTGTGCCCATTCCTCACTGTGCCCATGCCTCACTGCCACTGTGCCCATGCCTCACTGTGCCCATTCCTCACTGTGCCCATTCCTCACTGTGCCCATTCCTGACTGTGTCCATGCCTCACTGTGCCCATGCCTCGCTGTGCCCATGCCTCACTGCCACTGTGCCCATGCCTCACTGTGTCCATGCCTTAGTGTGCCCAATCTCCCTACCTGATCTCCGGCGCTGTGTGACTAGACTTTTAACATGGAAGTCTATGAAAGGGGTGCCCGGATTTGAAAAATCAGTGCTCCCTGGCCGTAAGTCCCCTGGACAACAAACTTTGCACACTTGTAGAGGAATAGTGAGGCTACATGTGTGCCAAGGTTGGCCGGAATCAGGCGCACGAAGATGAAGATGGACACATACTCGAGTATAAGCCGAGGGGGGCATTTCCAGCACAAAAAAATGTGCTGAAAAACTCGGCTTATGCTGAAGTATGTACGGTACTTTAAACACTATGAGGACATTCCCTGCTCCCTTGCATGATCCCATATTTTCAACACCTGTTTACCCAATCCTGTCATTTCACATGCAAAAATTAAATAGATGCTAATAGTCTGCAGGAGATCTGCAAAAAAAATTAAATAGATGCTAATAGTCTGCAGGAGATCTGCAAAAAAAATTAAATAGATGCTAATAGTCTGCAGGAGCTCTTATAGAAACAAATAATAATCTGCAAAAAAAAAATAATTAAATAGATAGTATCTATATTCTATTCTGTTGTTCTATTGTTTTTCTAGTCTATTTTCTATTTCTATTCTAATTTTTTCTAATTGGAATTCGAAAAGTCGGTCGCATTCGAAAATATTTCAACCAAATTCGAAAATATTTCAACCAAATTCGATAATATTTCAACCGGATTCAAAATTATTCCAACCGAATAGAAAAGACGACGTTCCGACATTCAAATTTCGTATAGAATGAATTCAAATTCCAATTAGAAAAGATTAGAATAGAAATAGAAAATAGACTAGAAATAGACTAGACTAGGGCCATTTCCCTAGTCTAGTCTATTTCTAGTCTATTTTCTATCTCTATTCTAATCCGGTAGAAATATTTTCGAATTTGGTTGAAATATTTTCGAATGCGACCGACTGTTCGAATTCCAATTAGAAGAGATTAGAATAGAAATAGAAAATAGACTAGAAAAAAAATAGAACAGAATAAAATAAAATATAATATATATTCTGTATTTTATTCTATTCTGTTCTATTGTTTTTCTATTCGATTCTTTCCAATATTTTCGATTCTATTCTAATTGTTTTCAAATTCGATTCGACTAGAATTTTTTTCGAATTCGATTCAAATTTTTTTCAAATTTGATTCGAATTTCGTCCGTGGTTTTTCGATTCGAAACGTTCGGATTCGGTTGAATTTGTTAGCATTGTAATTCGTTAATTCGGATGCATCCGAACGTCCGAATAATGAAAATTTGTCCGAATTTCGATTCGGAACGAAACGAAATGCACATGCCTAGCATGGACAGCAAGTAGAGAATGGTAAGAATACAGGCCTTACATGCATATGCAATTTTAGTTGTCTCATAGCTTACAGAGAGTCCTAGCAATTGCAATTTCAATTAGGAAAAATAAAATAAAAAATGGAAGGTAGGGATGACCCCTGTTACAGTCACTGCTATACTGTGGGCACTGCCCTTGACGTTTTGAGTAGTAAATGTTGGAAATCCACCTCCCTTTCTCTTGTTGAAGTTTATGTCCAACCAACGTTTGGGACAGAGTTACGACCAGTTTACACTAGCGGTTCAGAGGTGGTAAAACCAGACAGTTGTCCCTGCAGGACACACACACACTTTTGCACTTTTGTAAATGAGTCTTCTTGCCTCTCCTTGAATATCTATAAACATTTCAGCAGTCTGGAGAATGTCAGAGGCTTTCATGTAGTTACTATATAAAAAAAATGTACAAAGTTTTTTTTTTTGTTGTTGCCATGAAGTATGTCAGGTGCAGGTGGGATTTACAAAACATATGAAGAAAACCCCATTGAAATGTCAACTCTGTGAAGCTCGCATATCCCTAATGCCAGAATATTACATCAAAACACATCCACAAATCAAAGATTCCTTCCTGGACACATTCTTTAAAGGTCACAGTCCAGCTGTATAGAGAATTCAGAGTATACCTTATCCCACTACAAGCGGACTCCAAATAAACATGGCTCATAATAACTTACATACTTTGGGTGCTCCTCTTCTTTTATTTATTTACTGTAAAGCAATAGTCTATAGGGAGATGTGTTTATTATATATATACTGTATATATATATATATATATATATATATATATATATATATATATAGATAGATAGATAAATAGATAAAGATATCTATCTATCTATCTATCTATCTATCTATCTATCTATCTATCTATCTATCTATATCTATCTATTGTGACAGCAGGCAGGTAAAATCACCAGGTTGCATCCAGGATGGTAGGTATGTATGTCCTAGATTCAGGCTTTATGCAAATTCATACCACTAGGGGGAGTGCTGGGAGTCTTGCGGGGGAAGTGTTAATGAGCCCAGCTGAATCAAGTGGCTCATTAAGGCCTCTACAAGTACTCCCAGCATGCTAAGGGAGAGGCTCCATCCTGGAACCAGTTCTTTGTTGTGCAAGACTGGAGAGTGTGTTTCTGTTCTGTATGGTGAGACAAAGCCTGTGTGGCTAAAACCTTCAAAAACAGGGAGCTAGGGGCTGGGGCAGCACAAGGCTGCACCTAGTTGTCAGACAGGGAACCTACGTGTGTAGTAAGCGGTCAAGCTGACCAGGATTTCTTTTTTATGTTCCTTTTTGTTTTGCTGTTTTTCCCCTGTAAATAGTTTAAATAAACCGCACCTTTTGTTTTTGCAACTACAAACTCTGTCTGCTGTGCCTGTTTTTGTGTGGTGAACCCATCCAGGGGGTCACACACACCCGCTGCCGAGCTAACCCCCTCACACTATCTGTCTATCTATCTATCTATCTATCTATCTATCTATCTATCTATCTATCTATCTATATATATATTATATATAGATCTGTATATAGATCTATAGGTCTAAAGTTTCGGGACGCCTGCCTTTACACACACATGAACTTTAATGGCATCCCAATCTTAGTCCGTAGGGTTCAATAATGAGTTGGCCCACCCTTTGCAGCTAAAACAGCTTCAATTTTTCTGGGAAGGCTGTCCACAAGGTTTAGGAGTGTGTCTATGGGAATGTTTGACCATTCTTCCAGAAGCACATTTGTAAGGTCAGGCACCGATGTGGACGAGAAATCCTGGTACATAGTCTACACTCAAATTCGTCCCAAAGGTGTTCTATTGGGCTGCAGTTGGTGTTCAATTGAAGCAGCATTTCAGAGGGATAAGTTAAGAGGAAATTTTTTTCATCTATGGTTTTATGGGTCACTGGGGCAGTGATCCTTTTGGATACTGACATCCCATGTGACTCTGGTGGCCATCTTGGGTGAGTCAGAGTGTATTTATGACCCCTGGCTCCTGGGTTTAGCGCACATTTTGCGTATGGATAGTGTAGGGACAGGTCACCCATCTGTCAGGGACCGTATTAGCATCAGGGAAGGGTTCCAGAAGAGTATGGAAAGCATAGGGATCTGCCACTATTCCTGAAAACCTCCCCACTTGGCCACATTCCTCCCCTCAAGACAAACGCTGTCAGCTCAGCTGAGACCTGTTCCGCTACACCCTGCTGCCATCCATGAGTGTTCCCTGTTGGGCTTCCTTTTGCCGGATTTGATGTGAACTGTTTTACTTGGACTTCAATGCAAGTTCTTTTAATTGCATCTAGACTGAGAGTGCGTTATTGCCGCCTTACCACATTGCACCCAACCACAGACGGACATGGGCCTTTTTTCAACCTAACATACAATCAATCATAGTTCACTCGGGTAAAGTCAGACCAATACAAAATTAATCAAAATAACTAATAAAAACAAGGACCTTTCAGGCTATCACCATAGTTTTAACAAAGAAGTGTCACAATTAATTATATGTAGGCAAATAATAGAAAGAAAAAGGCATATTTCTTTGTCATGTAAAAAAATTACTAGATCATGTTGTATATCAGTGTCTCTTTGTACAACTATTTGTTCATACATTCCATAGTATATCCCTCCCAGCAATCATACCAGCATTTGTATCATTGAACATCATTTATTATACATTACATTGTTTAGAATGCAGAGTTCAGATCTTTTTATATCCAAAAAAATGCTTTCTATTTGTGCATCTGTTGCTGGAGGGTAATGAGCTGCTTGAATCAATGCATTTTATGAAAACTTCAGGATGCACAGTCAAAAAATATGCTTAGTTAACCATAAACATGTCTTATTACAAACACATTCCACAAAAACAGAAAAACCTTGGACCTTTTTTGCAAACCGCCATTGCACTCCAATAGCCCTGCCACTGGCCCACATCCCGGTGTGATGCTTGTCTTGGTGGTGGAGAATGAGTGCAGGGAGCCCTAAGCTGAGAGGCTTGAAAGGGAAAAGTTCATTTGAACAAGACTTTACACAGTACCTTGAAAAAGTATTCATACCCCTTGACATTTTTCAAATTTTGTCATGTTACAACTAAAAATGTAATAAGAAAATGTAATAAGAAAAAAACTGTGCCAATGAATGTTGCTACAGAGTCCTCAAAAGTCAAGAGTGACAAAAAGTACAGTACAGTAACACCTTGCTTGACCCCGGAGTGATGACCACCGTAAAAAATGGCTGCTTACCAAAAGCAAGCAAAAGTACACAGTCGGCTATAACCCAGCCACGGCCTTTAGCTTGCCTGTAGTGGGTGGAACGAACTTGGACCCAATCAGAACATCAGTGCCCTGGGTGTTCTGATTGGGTGCAAGTTCGTTCCACCAACTACAGGCAAGCTAAAGGCCGCGGCTGGGTTATAGCTGACTGTGTACTTTTGCTTGCTTCTGGTAAGCAACCATTTTTTACGGTGGTGGTCACTCCGGGGTCAAGCACAGTGTTACTGTACTGTACTAATCTGGATGGTTTTCAGTATTTGTGTTCCTCCTCTCTGATTTCACACCAGCACCTGGGGATCATTTCTATGGACTACCTTTTTTGTCACTCTTGACTTTTGAGGACTCTGTAGCAACATTTATTGGGCGCAGTTTTTTTCTTATTATATTTATTTGTGTTTATCCCACTATTGCTGCTGCCTTTTTTCCTTGAGTTAGTCCTATATGCTAGTCCTAGCGCAGTTTTTTTCCACAACCAAAAATGTGAATGTATTTTATTGGGATTTTATGTGATAGACCAACACAAAGTGGCACATAATTGTGACGTAGAAAAAAATTATAAATGGTTTTCATTTTTTTTTACAAATAAATATCCGAAAAGTGTGGCGTGCATTTGTATTCAGCCCCCTTTACTCTGATACCCCTAACTAAAATCTAGTGGAACCAATTGCCTTCAGAAATCACATAATTATTAAATAGAGTCCACCTGTGTGTAATTTATTCTCAGTATAAATACAGCTGTTCTGTGAAGCCCTCAGAGGTTTGTTACAGAACCTTAGTGAACAACCAGCATCATGAAGGCCATGGAACACACCAAACAGGTCAGGGATAAAGTTGTGGAGAAGTTTAAAGCAGGGTCAGGTTATAAAAAAAAATCCCAAATGTTGAACATCTCAGGGAGCACTGTTCAATCCATCATCAAAATAGAAAGAGCAGTGGCGCAGGTGGTAATTTTTTTTTGGGTGGGGGGCGGCAAACAGTGCACCCACAGCCACACCCCCCCAGTCAGCCGGTTAACCTGCATCTATGGCGGGCAGCGATTCACCCAGTGAAGGGCGACAGCTTCTCCTTCCCCATGCTCTCCTCCTCGGCATCACGACTGTTTCCGACTCCTCCACGACGGCCAATCAGAATGATTCTCCTTTCGAACAATCAGGAAACGGGTCTCAGACCCGATTCCTGATTGGCTGGGAGAAGAATCAGTGTGAAAATAGTGCTCTGTGCCCCAAGCCCAAACTTTTTTGAAGCCTATTAATGGATGGGCCACCACTGAGAAAGTGTATGGCACAACTACAAACCTACCAAAACATGGCTGTCCACCTAAACTGACAAGGAGAGCATTAATCAGAGAAGCAGCCAAGAGGCCCATGGTAACTCTGAAATAGCTGCAGAGATCCACAGCTTAGGTGGGAGAATCTGTCCACAGGACAACTATTAGTCGTGCACCCCACAAATCTGGCCTTTATGGAAGAGTGGCAAGAAGAAAGACAATGTTGAAAGAAAGCCATAAGAAGTCCCGTTTGCAGTTTGCGAGAAGTCATGTGGGGGACAAACATGTGGAAGAAGGTGCTCTGGTCAGATGAGACCAAAATTGAACTTTTTGGCCTAAAAGCAAAACGCTATGTATGGTGTAAAACTCAACTAACACAACACTGCTGTCAACTGCTGAGATGGGGGAAAGGGAGCAGAGATCAGCCTATCCGCAGCTGCACAGAGCAGTGAAGAATCTGGCAGAGGAGTCTTGTCCTCTTCTCTGCTGCTGACTGCTAAGACAAGGTGGGTGGGAGATGAGAGGGGTGCCGCAGCTGCAGGAGGAGTGTGAGGGAAACAATTGAAATGGCCTGGTGGGCCGGATTCGGCACGTGAGCCTTGTGTTTGACACGTGTGCCCTAGACTGTTCAATAAGCCAGAGTCAATGGACTGTTTCTACCTTGGGTGGCTGCCTCTGCACTGTGTGGGGAAGAGAACCTATTAAATCTAAGCAGCTCCTGTGGCGGTAGAGCTACCAGGAATCGATGGTCCATTGGGGCGCAGGGGCATGCCCCCTAGTTTGCATGCAGGGGTGCTGGACTCATACGTTTGTATAAGTATATCTTTTTTTCAAGCACATAATTAGAGTGTGAGGCTCTAATTGGCTTGAAAAAAGTTGGGCATTGTGCCCTGAGCCCACCCACTTGTGAAAATAGCGAATCAATATTCCCTATTGTCTTCTGGCTTCTCCTCCTGGCCAATCCGGACAGGAGGCGGATCAGGTTGACCAGGAGGAGAAACCGAGAAAGCCACGGAGGGACTGCGTCGTAGAGCCATGAGTGTGGGGATCGTGCCATGGAGCGGTGAGTGCAGGGGACCGCGGAGCGGTGAGGCTGTGAGGGCGCTGCCCCCCTCGTTTGCATGCGGGGATGCATGGGCTCAAATAAACACATGATTAGAGCCTGAAGCTCTAAATGGCTTGAAAAAGCCCACTCACGTGTGACAATAGCGAATCAATATTCGCTATTGTCTTCTGGCTTCTCCTCCCAGTCAATCAGGACAGGAGGCGGATCGGGTGGGCCTGGAGGAGAAGCCGAGGCAGCCGTGGAGGGAAGATGCTGTGGAGGGGTGAGTGCCGGTGACCGTGCCATGGAGCGGTGAGTGAGGGAACCGTGGTGCGGTAAGTGCGGGGGACTGTGCCGTGGAGGGGTGAGTGCGGAGACCGTGTATCGGTGAGTGCAGGGGGGACCATGGAGCGGTGAGTGTGGGGACTGTGGAGCGGTGAGTGCGGGGGGGACCATGGAGCAGTGAGTGCGGGGGACCATGGAGTGGTAAGAGCAGGGGACCATTGTGCTGACCATGGAGTGATGAGTGTGGGGGGGGACAATGGAGCGGTGAGTGCGGGGGGAACCATGAAGCGGTGAGTGCAGGGGACCATGGAGTGCGGGGGACCATGGAGCGGTGAGTACAGGGGACCGTGGAGCGGTGAGTGCGGGGGACCATGGAGCGGTGAGTGTGGGGACTGTGGAGCGGTGAGTGCAGGGGGGACCATGGAGCAGTGAGTTCGGGGGACAATGGAGTGGTAAGAGCAGGGGACCATTGAGCGGACCATGGAGCGATGAGTGCGGGGGGAACAATGGAGCAGTGAGTGCAGGGGAACGTGGAGCGGTGAGTGCTGTGAGGGTGCTGCCCCTCTTTTGCATGCGGGGATGCATGGGCACATACAAACACATGATTAGAGCCTGAAGCTCTAATTGGCTTGAAAAAGCCCACCCACTTGTGACGATAGTGAATCAATATTCGCTATTGTCTTCTGGCTTCTCCTTCTGACCAGTCAGGACAGGAAGCAGATCGGGTGGGCCTGGAGGAGAAGCCGAGGCAGCCGCGGAGGGAAGGTGCTGTGGAGGGGTGAGTGCCGGTGACCGTGCCGTGTAGCGGTGAGTTAGGGGACCGTGTCGCGGTAAGTGCGCGGGGGGGGGGGGGACCGTGGAGCTGTGAGTGCAGGGGACCATTGAACGGTGAGTGCGGGGGGACCATGGAGTGGTGAGTGCAGGGGACCATGGAGCAGTGAGTGCAGGGGGGACCATGGAGCGGTGAGTGCGGGAACCATGGAGTGGTGAGTGCAGGGGGACCGTGGAGCGGTGAGTTCAGGGGGGATTGTGGAGCGGTGAGTGCAGGGGACCATGGAGCGGTGAGTGCAGGGGGACCGTGGAGCGGTGAGTGTGGGGACCATGGAGCGGTGAGTGCAGGGGGACCGTAGAGCGGTGAGTGCAGGGGACCATGGAGCAGTGAGTGCAGGGGGGCCCGTGGAGTGGTGAGTGCAGGGGACCATGGAGCGGTGAGTGCAGGGGGACCGTAGAGCGGTGAGTGCAGGGGGACCGTAGAGCGGTGAGTGCAGGGGGACCGTGGAGTGGTGAGTGTGGGGACCATGGAGTGGTGAGTGCAGGGGACCATGGAGCAGTGAGTGCAGGGGGGACCGTGGAGCGGTGAGTGCAGGGACCATGGAGTGGTGAGTGCAGGGGACCATGGAGCGGTGAGTGCAGGGGGACCGTGGAGCGGTGAGTGCGGGGACCACTGAGAGCTACATAATAAAATTGATATGACACTGAAGAAAAGAAAGGCAGAGGTGTTTTTCATGGCAGTCATTGTGGATTTCAAATTGAAATATAACATCTAACTGGTTGCCGCAAGTAACATCTTCATTTTTCCTTCCACTTCTTCTAGATCAATGCCAGCGCTTTCGTTTTTCCTCCTCAAAATTCTGCTGAGAAAAAAAAAAATCCAATAATATCAATGACAAAGCAAGTGGCGTTTTACAAGTTGTCAGCAAAAACATATGCACATTTCAGAGCGAGAAAGCCACGGCGCACGCATATTTTTGATAATAAAAGCTGACTTTTATCTAGGACGTGGAGACACGCAGCAGCATATGACAAATTCATCTCAGAAGCACAATCTAGATACTACGTGTAACTTTATCTTATTACCTCCCCAGTCTTACCGTTCTTCTAAAGTGATCTCTCAACTGTCCAAAACCATTAGACGTTTTCCCTTTTACATTATACCTTGGTAAATGTCAGGCATAACTGCATTTTTATTTGCTAAGGTACCACTGCTGCCTTGAATGAGTATAACAGAATCCCAGCTTCCCATCTCCCTCTCCTTCCCCTGTATGCTTTGTACTAATATGATTTGTTGAACAAATTGTTCCATTAATCTGGGGCTGTTTGACAGAGTGAGAAAATAAGTGCCAAAGTGAGAAGATTCACAAGAATCGGAAATCTCTGCCGCTCTTTCTCAAGGTAAATAGTTATTATATCAGAGTGTCAGACTGGCGAAATGGATGTGCTCTCATTCTGGGTTTGTAAATGTCACTTCTCGTCAGGCCATCGCGGTGACAAATGGGCTGAGGGTTACAGGGAGAGTTCATTGCCTTACCGAGTTTCTCTTTGACTTATTTCAAAGGTAAGCGCTGGTCTAGAGGAAAAAAAAATAAAAGTATTATAGGCACAATGCATCAAAACAAAATGTTGCCGAGATGTGACCAAGCAAAGTCACTTAGTACATTGTGCTCTATTGTTCCTTTTAGGTTATTATGCTGAAAGTAAGTTGTTCTATTAGCTGTCAGAAAATTGGAAACAATTATACACAATTCTGTAGAGTTAAAACCATCTGAAAAGTTGGACGACTTCTGTTTCTGGGGATCTCTCAATAATGACATGGTGGGATATTATGAAATATTGAATTTTTTTAAAGTGGAACTAAACCCATCGATTTACCGGGTTTCAAAAAATAGTTACATTCCCAGCATCCCAGGAATGCTAACTGTCACATTTGCTTGTGTTCTCAACCAAACTATCAAGCAAGCACATGGCTGGAGTCATAACTGATCACATGTGCAGCACCATAGCAGTTGGAGATCAAACAGAAACCAAGATGGCAGCTTCCTTGGCTGAAAACCATAGGAGGGTTTATTTCCACCTTATTGATTGCTCTGAATTTGATCTGGTTAAAGTTGTTCTATCTTAACCGTCTAAGGACCACCCCACGTACATATACTGCTGCAGGGCGACCCTTAAGCGCAAAAATCACGTACCTGTACGTAATTTTTCTCTGGCTCTGGGGCGCATGCGCACACCACCGTAGCCCCGCTTCCGCTGTGATTGGACACAGCGGGAGCCAATCAGCGGGTCCGGGACTAGGATGCCATTAAAGTTCATATGTGTGTAAAGGCAGGCATCTCAATAATTCTGACAATATATTGTACAGTTGTGTGAAAAAGTATTTGCCCCCTTCCAGATTTTTTTTTTTGCATATTTCTCACACTAAAATAATTCAAATCATCAAACAAAGTTTAATATTACACAAAGATAACCCGAGTAAATCCAAGATGCAGTTTTTAAACTATTATTTAATTTATTAAGGGAAAAAAGCTGCCTGACCCTATGAGAAAAAGTCATTGCCCCCTCCCATGCTGAATCATGAATGAACTGTGCATAACCACAATTTTTTGGAAAGCTGAGTTAAATTTCACTTGCCACACCCAGGCATGATTACTGCCAGACCTGTTGAATCAAGAAATCACATTAACAGAAGCTGTCTGACAAAGTGAAGCACGCTAACAGATGGCAAAAAGCCACACATCATGCTACAATCTAAAAAAAATCAAGAACAGATTACAAACAAATTAATGTACATGTATCGTTCTAGGAAGGGTTTAAAAGCCATTTCTAAGGCTTTGGAACTCCAGTGAACCACGGGGATAGCCATTATCCAATATCCACAAATGGAGATAACTTGGAACTGTGGTGACCCTTCCCAGGAGTGGCCAGCCTACATACTGTAAATTACTCCAAGAGCATGACGACGACTCATCCAGGAGGTCATCAAAGAACCCAGAACAACATCTAAAGAACTGCAGGCCTCACTTGCCTCAGGTAAGATCAGTGTTCATGATTCAACAATTAGAAAGAGACTGGCCAAATATAGCATCCATGGGAGAGTTCCAAGGCCAAAGCCACTGCTGACCAAAAAGAACACAAAGGCTCATCTCACATTTACCAAAAAACATCTTGATTATCCCCAAGACTTTTAGGCAAATATTCTGTGGACTGATGAGACAAAAATTTTACTTTATAAAAGGTGTGCATCCCGTTACATCTGGCATAAAACGAATACAGCATTTCATAACAAGAACAGTCAGACAGCTTCAGAACCTGGACGACTTACCATTATTGATGGAACCATGAATTCTGAGCTCTACCAGGAAATCCTAAAGGAGAATGTCCGGCCATGAGTTTGTGACCTCAAGCTCAAGTCGACTTGGGTTATGCAGCAGGACAATGATCCAAAATACAATAGCAAGTCCACCTCCAAATGGTTCAAACAAAGCAAAATTTAGGTTTTGTAGTTGCCTAGTCAAAGCCCGGACCTAAATCCAACTGAGATGCTGTATCATGACCTTACACAGGCCATTCATGCTGGAAAACCCTCCAAATGTGACTGAATTAAAACAATTCTGCTAAGAAGAGTGGGTCAAAATTGCTCCACGGCAATGGGAAAGACTCATTTCCAGTTATCGCAAACGCTTTGTTGCAGTTGTTGCCGCCAAGGGGGGCAAACCAGTTATTAGGTTTAGGGGGGCAATTACTTTTTCACACAACTGTATGTCCTGGATTTACCACAAGTCTGTTCTTTTATTACAATCAGGAATTACAGTTACAAGGAAGTGTTTTTGCTTCTTGTACTATGAATAGTACATACAACCTATCCTTTCCAACAAAACAATACTATACTCAAAGTTTAGCATTACATAGATCTCCTGATGTAGATCCAGATATTGTTTAAAATAGATTGCCATATATTAAGCTTCTGCTCTCCTTGCTTGGAGCTTTATACTTCCAAGAGGCAGTTTATATTGAATGGCCATCTTCAGCAGTTCGGCCCTTCCTGTCACTAGCAGCTAATAAATATCACGTTAATGGATGTTGTTGGGAAATTCTGTCCCTGAAGCCAAATAACAACCAATCACAAATTATCTGTAAAATGTTGTCTAATAGAAGGTACTAATGTGAAAGCATTAAACATGCATTACGAGCAATAAAACAACAAACCACAAAAGTTGAACAAATGATTATTAATATTATAGGTTTTACAGACTACAGTTGTACAGTACTTATCTACTGTTTTAGAGAAATCAAAAGACCTAGCATGACCCGAAAGGAACATTAAAACTAGGGTCTCCAGTATGTTGCTTAGCGGCGATTGCCATAAAAAATTAATTTTTATGCCAAAAACGTATCAGCATACAAAAGAAAATCTGTGCATCTAGCATTACATATCAATGCATGCCTGAGCCAAAAGATAGCAGTTTTTATTTTTTGTTTACAATTTCACACTTTGTAAGGCATTTTGTTGCCAAATAATAGTCCCCAAGCATAACCTGTCCGGAATACAGGACTATAAAGAGATTTAAAAATGAACTCAACACTACTCGGCTCAACTCAGCTCTAGGGAATAAAGGGTTGATTCTGGGATTAAAGTAAGGAGCACTTTAAAATTATGTTTTCCTATGCCCATACACTATATTACAAAAAGTATTGGGACGCCTGTCTTTACACGCACATGGATTTTAATGGCATCCCAGTCTAAGTCCGAGAGGCCTGGCTCGCAGTCTCCACTTTAATTCATCCCAAAGGTGTTCTATCAGGTTGAGGTCAGGACTCTGTGCAGGCCAGTCAAGATCGTCCACCCCAAACTCACTCATCCATGTCTTTATAGACCTTGCTTTGTGCATTTGTCCAAATCTTTTGGTGGAGGTGGGATTATGGTGTGGGTTTTTTCTTCAGGGGTTGGGCTTGGCCCCTTAGTTCCAGTGAAAAGAACTCCTAAGGCGTCAGCATGCCAAGACATTTTGGACAAGTCCTGCTCCCTACTTTGTGGGAAAAGTTTGGGGATGGCCCCTTCCTGTTCCAACATGACTGCACACCAGTGCACAAAGCAAGGTCCATAAAGACATGAATGAGCCAGTTTGGGGTAGAGGAACTTGACTGGCCTCCACAGAGTCCTGACCTCAACCCAATAGAACACCTTTGTGATGAAGGAGAGCGGAGACTGCAAGCCAGGCCTTCTCGTCCAAAATCAGTGCCTGACCTCACAAATTTGCTTCTGGAAGAATGGTCAAACATTCCCATAGACACACTCCTATACCTTGTGGACAGCTTTTCCAGAAGAGTTGAAGCTGTTATAGCTGCAAAAGGTGGGCCAACTCAATATTGAACCCTACCGACTAAGACTGGGATGCCATTAACGTTCATGTGGGTGTAAAGGCAGGTGTCCCAATACTTTTGGTATAATAGTGTACATTGTCCGTAAATCATAATGAAGCAGGTTTAGTCTCAGATGATTAAATCCTTAAAGTATATCTACACACAAATTTTTGTTTTCTTCTACCGTATTGGTAGATTTCCCTACACACTTTGCCCCATGGACTCAACATGAAACAAGAGGGCATTTCTCAAAAGTGAGGGAAATCCCCTCTTAGACAGTTGTTGCTGCAACAAATGTCCCCATGGAAGAATTCTCCTCTATTTCAGTTTCAAAGATAACTAAAAAATTGGGATTTTACCCACTTCAAGTCACATTGACAGCAGCCAACAGGGCAAGTACATTGAGTGAATCTCCCCAGTATGAACATAGGCACCAATAAAAACTTGACAAGGTTGCTATCCCTTACCTATTCTAACAAAAACTAAAAAAAATATTTTGGCTTTAGATACTGTGACGGGAGGGCCCGTGGAAACTAGAATCACTTGGAAAGGTTGGGAAACCCTTGTTTCAGCTCCCCATGCACCTCTTATGACTAAGTCACCCTGTGTCATTCTGGCACAGGGTGACTGAGAAAATATGTCATGGATTACCTAAAATGGGACAGTTATATTTATCCACAATATCTTCCAGGATATATGTAAAGACTATTCTTAGTTTGTTTAATTCTGAACAATACATGATCATTGAAAGAGCTGATCACATTGACCTCTGGAGACGGACTGTCTGGTCACCTGGGCTGCCTTAAGTTCTGTGTTAATTAACATGCTAATTATATAGTTGTCTCCTAAGTTGTTGCTAGAGGGGAGGGGCGAGTATCCAGGAGCCAGCCCTACCTTGTTATCTAACCCCTTGTGTTAGAAGTGTATAAAAAGACTGTATTCTGGGTCTAATAAATAGTTCATGTTCAGCAATCAAGCAAGTATGGTCTTGTTTGTCGTTGATAGCGGTTGGAATATCTGATATCTATATTCAGACTGGGAGGAAGTGGTATATGACGAAAGCACTCAAGCAGAGTGTGGGACGTTTTGTTACAGATAGGCTTGTGCACAACGGAAAAATTTGGTTCGTTTCGGTTCGTTTCTTTTCGGTCCTGTTGATTCGTAATCATTCGTAATTTTGCTAGACGGGATTTTTCGTGTTCGGACTAATTCGTATTTTCGCAAGCGACATTTTTCGTTGAATTTTTAGTTGATTTATAATTCGTACTTTCGGTAGAGTACATTGTTTTTCGTTGATTCTGGACACAACTCCTACTTTCGTAACTTTTTTTGGGTTCGTTGATTCGTAATTTTCTGTGTCTCTCTCACGACGACGCTGCCTATTATGCCTAATGTGCTTAGAATGGATTTGTACTTTTCTAAATACATAGCGGTTATTTGTAACGATTCGAAATCTCGTATTTTACTTTCGTTTTTTACATGCGGCTATAGCCTCCGCCCCTGTACACCATTTTGAGAGGGTTCAGCACGGTGAGGGAGAAGCAGAGAGCAGAGCAGAGTGTTATTGTGCTTCGAATGGATTCAAAATCTCGTATTTTACTTTCGTTTTTTACATGCAGCTATAGCCTCCGCCCCTGTACACCATTTTGAGAGGGAGTTCAGCACGGTGTGGGAGAAGCAGAGAGCAGCGCAGAGTGAGTGTTATTGTGCTTCGTATGGATTCGTACATTCGTAACTTTTTCATAACGAATTATGCCGAAGACATTCGGGCATTCGCTATTTGCGGTATAATTTATTTCGGATTCGGTCTTATTCGTAATTGCTTTGTTCGGAAATTCGAATGCTTCCGATTGTCCGAAAGTTGCTAAATTCGGACGAATTTCGATTCGTTACGAAACGAGTTGCACAAGCCTAGTTACAGATACCCTTTAATAGATTGCTGGCTGGTCATGGGATCTCCTAAGCAACTTCCAAACTGTTGGTGGGACAAAAGAATACCTCCAAAAAAAACACATACACTTGCAGATACCGTTACTGTTCCATAACATATTCAACATTGTGTAAATGGCATTAAAGCTGATAATAATGGGTGAGAAAGTCTGGACGAGCCTATGCACATGCTGAGTATTAACATTGTAGGACCGAAATGATTATTTGCTGCCAGTATTTGGTATTTATCTTGGCATCTATAGACTCAGTGCTCCATGCTATGTAAAGTATTGTCAAATACATATTGTAAAGTCTATGTAAAGCCATTTGTTTTAAGTTTTGGATAAAATGTTGAAAGGTTAGAACCCGTAGGGGTTTTTTTTGCTGTCTGTGTCCCCACTGGGGATGATCGCTATTGGCCTGGTGCCTATTATCTCCAGTACAGAAAGTGAAGGGAAATCAAATATTTTTAAGTTGTTAGATGTGAGGAAATGCGTGATCGGAATACCGATAAGCAAAGAAAAATATAACAGTAATGATTTCAACATTGTTGCACCCACCAAGTAAGCTTAGGTCCCATGAAATCCTTGCCTCCAACTGTGATTGGAAGTACTGTACCAAGGTGTGGAAAAAATTTAACAGAGTTTGTCCAATAGCACTACACAGGCCCACCGTTTAGGAATATGAAGACCAAGGTCCAGCATTTAGTCTTGATATTCCTGACGGTGGGCCTGTGGTGGTTTTTTTCCTTTGCTTATCAGTATTCCGATCATGCATTTTCTGAAGAAGCCAGGATGGCGAAACACGTAGAAGAATAAATGTAATGGGAAGTTTGCCTTGTCTGTTGTATACCAATGTTTCAATGTTTTTATTTATATTTTGTGAATAAAACGTATGTCATTTTAACATGGTTTGTGTAGTAAGTAGTGTGCACCTAAAAAATCCCATCCTTTAAACCCTTTGTTACTCATTTTGAATGTACTGTACATAGTGTACAGGTCATGCGTGAATACAATTTTTTGAATTGTCAAGAGTATATACAACCCAGCATCCTCTATGATGCATTTCACCACCACCTTATGCATAGTACAGCAGTACCCTCTATTCACACCTTTTGTACATACACATCCACACAAACACACTGTTATACCCATAAGCACACATGTATCGTTACATCCATATATGCACAGTATTCACATACACACATAAACACACATACCTACCCAACTGATGATATGGCTAACTGCCCCTTCAGCCTCTTCTGCCAGCTGGGGGGGAGAGTGCTGTGGACAAACAGCTTGACAAGATGTGCTCTGTTTAAGACTATCCTCATGCCTGTATAAATACATGTGACTGCCTGGAAGCATATCAGGCAGTCACAAACAAAAGAGAGGCATGGTTGGCAGCAGCGTTGGGACTTGAAACACTAGGAAAGAGATGCAGGGCAGTTGTCCTAATGCCAATTCCATTGATGCTCTGGAGGATGTTGGACCCCCCATCAATCACGCTATCTATGCCCCTGCTCCCATCTATCTGATATAACAAAAATATGGACACCTTTTTTAGCAAAAATATGTTGGTAAGGTACATACCCCTTTCCTGGGATGTTACATTGACCGTTATTGATAAACAAAACATGGTTGGTTAAACCAACACATACAATAGTTCTTAACCACGCCATGTAATTTTTACTGGCTTTCAAAATACAACTAATCATTTTAAAAGTTGGATGAAAAGTTTGGTGTAGTATAATACTCTTGGTGGTCAAAACCCTAATTTCATAAAGGCCTGTAGATTAGACTAAAAGAGGGGCAATGAGTAACAAAGCAGGAGAGAGATTTGCTTCCAAAAAGAGGACATTCCCTTCTAAAGGGGACATTTAGGAGCTATTTCCTGCTCTCTGTTTTAGTAATTAAAACTAACACTTAACTCAGAAAATGTAGAACTTCTTACCAGATGCCTTTTTTTGGAAAAGTGACTCAAAGTGTCACGAGAGTGTCCATGAGAGATAGCAGCTACCATTTTCAAATGAGAGGTCAACAGTGGTTGTTATCATATTACTTCAATAACAGGTACTCTTAAATCATGGGCAAAGAGCAAAATACCTTTGTAGTAGTATGAGAGTTGGAGTGGAGGGACAGAAGATGCCTAGCTATAGGCAGGGAGGCCCTTTATATGTAAGACCCACCCATGGGAGTGTTTCGGGAGTTGGGTCATTTTTGCATATACTGTATATTGCCCCTGCAGAATGGAAGAAGGGTCTGATGGGAAGATGGTGACCGGACTCTAGCAACATGCGGGGCTATAAGGGTTTGGAGAAATACCCCTGCAGAGTAGGCTCCAGGGCAGTCATGGGAGAAGAGGATCTTAGACAAGGACAATTTTTTAGAGGACTGAATTTGGGAAGGAAGGCTGAGCAGTTCCCCGTTGGTTGATACAAGTGTTGCCAAAGTTTATAGAGAGACAGAGATATAAAATATGGGAACTGTTTTGTATGTTGGAACTGCTTTGTACCACTTTCACCACTTACCTTTCTTTAGCAAAACATCTAAAAAAGCTGACCATGTGGACAATCATTTATTAGCAAAAATACCATGTGTTCTTGGAAGTGGGCCATAGGCCAGGATTTCGTGAGTAGCCAAAATGGCGGAATTCCTCCATAATTCAGTGTTTGGTACCTCAACTCATTCTTATTCCAGGAAGACAAAGGAAGGTGCCCTGGGCCAGCATGGGTGTTGCCAGTTGCCAATTAAGGGCCAGCTTACAAGCCTAAGACAGCCCATAGATGATTTGATTTTTATTCCTTCCACCACAGGTGGAAGGAAAGAAAATCTCTTGATTCCCCCATAAACACAGTCAGTGTTGATATAAGAATGCCTCCTGCAGCACTTTTGTGTTCTGCCAGCAGGGAGGCATGGGGAGACTTCCCAGCTGGCGGATCACAATATTTACTTCTAGCGGCTATAGTCCCCGGCAGTAACCACACGTAGAGAAATCTGACAGGCTGGTTGTACCCACGGCGATCGATGGAACGATCTGCCTGCGCATACAATACATTGACTGAACCTCGGCCAGTCCCTGCTGATTGTCCCAAATTTAGTCCATGCATGGCCAGCTTAAGGTACTTATATGAATAGAATTGGCTCTAGGATATATTAATGTCTTTCAGAAGGTGTAATTGGCAGACAGAGAAGGATCTATCACATGTTTTGGACAGGTATATAGTGATTTACACAACCTCCTAGAGAAGTTGCATTCTGTGACCATTTCTTCTTTTCAAGTTGATAAAATACTTTTTATATGCACATTTGCTGTAACTCATGTTAAACTAAATATCACTTTGTTTCTGTCCACTCACTGTTGTGACTCTCATGAGAAATTGCACAAAAAAAAAACCTTTCATCTTTTGCCACTGAAAATTATACCTTTTTTCTCGAGCCAGGAAATAAAGCAGTACAAAGAAATAAAAAAAAAACAATAAAATAAAAATAAAACATTTCCTTTAAAGAAAAAATAGAAACTATCAAATAAATCATTAATCGAATAAAATACCAGCAATTATGTGGTCATTAGAACTATGTAAACAAGCATACCCTGCCTAATTGCTGTGTGAAATATCACTAGAATAATACACGGCATAATCTTTCTTGAAACAGAAAATTTTCTGTCACAGTTGTCCCTCGAGAGAAACCATTAACACTTTTCGCCATTCTTGGATGTGAACGTGTCTCATGAAGGCCTGATAAGTGCTGGAATACAATAGCAGGTAATTAGCCATGCAGCCATCCTTTATCATTAAAGAAGACCTCTCACCTACAAACAGAAGCACATTAAACTTATATCTGAACAGGCAGTTTCTATATGTCATAGGATGAGTATAAGACTGTAAGGAGCGTTTATAATTTGCAAAGTGTGCTTAACCATTGCAACTAACCAAATTTCAGTTTACGTACCCCTCATTAGTGAATAATCATTTCTAATTGGTTAATAACACACTTCCTAAATTACCTTAAAATGATACCATTGTTTCACATATATTCACTTTATTTTTATTTTTTTTACACATTTGCAGGGCATGACATGACTTTACATCTTATTGACAGACCATAATAATCCAGTTTTCCAGTAGAAGTAGAATAAGTACCCTTATCATGCATCCTCCTGTAATCCCTGGTCCAAAAGCACTAGAGCTAGAGTCAAGAGTTTGAATGACTCATCTGCTCTCCCAGCTTACAGTAGGAGACCAGAGGGAAGACCTAATCAATGTGCTCCCACTCCTTCCTTGTTCATTCCCAAGCTAGGGACAGGTTGGTGACCAGGTTGTCCTGCATAAATGCAACAGAAAGATGTTGGGTCTCTGATCTTGCTGTGCTGTCTGGGATTACTAAATGACACGTTTGGATGGACACAATTAAATCCTCTAAGGCTAAAAAGGAACTTAATTAATTTTCAATGTTTAAAGCAAGGGTGCCCAACCTTTTGAAGAGCGAGGACCATTGAAGCGACTTGGTAAACATTCGCGGGCCAAAATAAGTGGAATGGGTGGATGACAGGTCTGTGTCCACGCTGCATATGTAGGACGGTTACGGACACAGCCCACGCTACTCCATGGGCCCTCCAATTCAATCTGCCCAGACGGAAGGGGACAGATCCCCTTCTGTTTTTTTTTTTTTTTTAGCGTATCGGATTGGAGGTAAGCGGGGATATATGGACATGGAGGTGAATCAAGGGTCCGATTGGGTCCTAAGGCTGCTTTCACACAGATGCGCCACGTGCACCTTTGGCTTTCCTGCAGGTTAGACTTCTATTATATCCTGATGGTATAGAGCACTTTCTGAAAGCACACCAAACCCGCAGATAATAACAGAAGTCTATGGCTCAGTGCAGGTAACCCACAGGTGCAGGATTAGTTTGAAAGCAGCCCAGTAACCACTGCAGAACAGATAGGCCCATATATACACTGTGATTTCAGTAATAAACTTACCTTTAATAAGTTTTCTCTGGCTGTTGCTGTCCCAGGTAGAGTGCATTTAGTATCGATTGTGACAGGACCTGGTGCTATACAGGAAGCATCAGCCTATGTGGCTCTTCTCTGCAGCTGCTTGCTTTCTCTACCGCCACCTTAATTCACAACACTGCTCTGGGATGGCGGGTCGGCAACCTGCGATCTGGGCTTCCCAAACCACCATCCCTGATGTGGTCCAGGTCGTGAACCACATCAGAGGGCTCCGCGGGCAACATGTGGCCACCGGGCCACTGGTTGGGCACCCCTGGTTTAAAGCAAACACACCAATGCATCTATGCCTCCGTGCTTTATTTTGCTGAAAAATCCCCTCTCCCCTGCATTGCATGAATGTCTGTATTGTCGCCGGTGCCGCTGCCGCCCACTATTCAGATGGCCGGCCCCCCGGCGAGCGCCGGCCATCTGAATAACAGCAGTTGGTTGGTTTTTGGAAGTGTCTATCAGAGCCAGCGGCTCTGATAGGCTTCCCGATTACAGCCTGTGGGCTGTAATCAGCTTCCAAATAGTTAACCAGGGGACGCACGGGCTGTGCGTTCCTTGGTTAACTGACACTGACACACGTCTCAGCCAATCAGGTTCACCGGGTCTGGTTACCGGTAACCTGATTGGCTGAAGCGACATTGAGGGTGGGAGAAGACATCAAGGACGGAAGAAGACACGAGGGAGCGTGGAGGAGGACGGCGCTGACCCGAGGAAGGTAAGTGCAAGGCTGGGGGGAAACTGGCTGCATTTGATGGGGAAACTGGCTGCATTTGGGGAAAAACTGGCTGCATTTGGGGACAAACTAGCTGCATTTGGGGGGAAACTGGCTGTATTTGATGTGGAAACTGGCTGCATTTGGGGACAAACTGGCTGCATTTGGGGGGAACTGGCTGTATTTGGGGACAAACTGGTGGCATTTGGGCACAGTGGCTGCGTTTAATGGGCACAGTGGTGGCAATTGATGATTTTTTTTTTTCAGTTTGTTTGCGCCCCCCCAAAAAAATTTGAGCACCAGCCGCCACTGTCTACCTCTATATACGAGTTACCATATGTATTTTTTTGTGGATTTTATCTGAAAGCAGCATATCAAATATAAATGATCATGATGTGGCAATGCAAAGAACAATCATTTTTTTAAAACAATGATTTCTGATTGGGAGCTTTGTGTTACTACGAGTTGGTTGTTACATTTACTTATTAAATAAGGCTTAAAGAATGAAATGTCTATATTTTGGAGACAATGGTGTTATCCAAAACAGTGTTGAAAACCTGCTATATAATAAGCAGAGGTAAGATATGGTGGATTAGATTATATTGACAGCATATTTAATATTAAATGTTATCTGTACCACTAATTAACCTCCTCTCTATCTATTTCTTCTTCTATGTGATCTTTTTTTTCTCCTTGGTGCCAATGAGTCAGTTAAGAGACACTCAGATACATTATTCTATTTAGAAACTCTGTGGCTCACTAGGGGTGACAGGACTTTTTTAGGTCATTTATCTAATTGCTCTTTGCAGATAAGAATTAATTAGCCCGATTATTTTTCTTGGTTTTTGGATGGATTCCCCATCTGGAGAGGAGAAATTCCTTTGTGTCAGTGATTAATTGCTCAGCTAGAAGCATCTTGCCTTGCATTTGTAATGTAAGCCTACTGATTCCTCAGGTCATCTCACAAACCAGAGAGGTTGTAATACAAAAATGTTGCCTAAGAGTGTTGGGATGGATGGATACAATTACTGCATTTGATGAAGTCAGATTAAAAGCATTTTTGAAGGCTTTGTGCAGCCATACATGATACAATATTCCCAAGCAATAGGACCAGTTCCATCTTATTTTGTTGTATCTGGGAAATAGAAGAATTTCAACTTGATAAAATTACTGTGAATGAGCAAGGTTTATTTCCTTGTTTTCCCATAGAAAAGTATACATTTCTTGATCATATGATTGAAGCCTGGAAAAGAAGATCTCTTGTGCATACTGTTCTTGGTTATTTCTCTGTCTAGGAGCTGCCTTACGCTGTGATATTTGGATACATGTAGGCAGGTGCAGTCTACTTTCTCCACTGCAGGTGGCGCTCGACTGCAGCAGCATTGCAGGGGGAGCGGAAGTCAAGAGCAACATGGTTCCTCTATGGTGTCTTTTGTCACTGGGGAAGCTATCCAATTGGATACTGCCGCCCAATGTGACTCAATCAGCCATCTTGGGTCAGGCAGAGCCTATTTAAGTCTCCGACGCCTTGGCTTGGTGTGCATTTTGCGTGTGGGTAGTCAAGGGCAGGCCCACCCCCCGTCTCACAGGGACAGTGATTAGCAGCAGGGAGAGGTTCCAAACTAGTAGGAAACAGATAGGGACACACCATCCTACCTGGAGACCTCTCCATTTGGGTCCAGACTGGCCAGGCCACATTTTGGCTCTCAAGACAGATGCTGTCAGCACATCTGAGACCTGCTCTGCTTCACATGGCTGTTACTTGCCATGAGTAATTGCGTTCAGGTGCCTTCCCGCCGATTGTTGTAAATTACTGGATTCTGCATTAATACAAGTTCTGTTCTCTACAACCAGAGTCTGTGTAATTACTGCCACCACATCACGCAGCTCCTCCCCACATACATATACTTATAGGGTGCAAAGAGAGAGGTGCGCCATTGCAATATATAGCTTATTTAACCAAATAAACCCTTATGTTGCATTAGTAAACCACAGCCTTTAAAACAAAAAAAAAACAAAAAACCCAGCAAGACAATGGCATAATGTGCTAGTATGCACATTATGAAATGCTTACCTTAGAACGAAGCCCTCCAGTGGCGTGCTGACACCGCTGACAGGACTTTCACCTTCACCCAGTCTTCCTTGCGGGTTCGCGTACTCCGGCCGTCTGACTGGCTGAGCCACGATGACGTCACCCACGAGCGTGTATGCAGGAGTCACGGCCATGGCACAGAGCTCTGTAGTGAGGCGAAGGGTATACCTAGGGTTGCCACCTCATCCCTTTAAAACCGAACACATTAGAATTACACAGGTTCTGAGGCTAATTTAATGCAGATAGGGCAACAAGTGAGTTTAATTACCGCCTTAATCAGCCTCAGAACCTGTGTAATTCATGTGTGTTCGGTTTTAAAGGGATGAGGTGGCAACCCTAGGTATACCGTCCCTTCAGAGCACATGTGACAATGACATTACTGGCTGCGTGCAGTGTGAGATATTCACTGTACCTACAGGTAAGCCTCATTATAGGCTTACCTGTAGGTACAAGTTTAAAAAAAAAAAAAACTTTACTTCCACTTTAAAGGATAATTACAATACTAAAACACCCTATTCCTTTAATATATCCTACAAAATGAGCAGGTTTGCAAATATAACCTTTCCCGTGTCTTTTGAGAGCTGTACAGGGATCAATAATAATCCTTCCTTTTAAGCTCAATACTCCTTCTCTGAAAAAGTTCTGTGCAGGCATATTTAATTCTGGTGTCACTGAAAGCAGAGATATTTCAAATAGGCTTCCCCAAGGACTGGTAATCTGCAATATATTACAGTTTTGCTTTTGGTTTTAGATGGGCCTAAAGATTTGCTAGCAAATCTCAGAGAACACACTGCAGTAGGGAATTTAGTGCTCCTTTTCCTGGTTTCCTCTCTGCCCAGATTTCGTATCTGTTCCTTTGGTTCTATTCAGAGTCTTCCAGTGTCATGACTCTGTTGACAAAACCTACTGGTCTTGCTATTATAAGCCCATTCTTACCTGCCATGGGGTTTGGACCAATTTTAATTAAAAAAAAATGGAAGGTTTGGAAACTTGTAGAACTTCTTAAAGCACTTCACTGATGAACTTTACAAGTTATTTGAAAACAAATTCAAATTTTCTGCTGCAGGCATTGCGCTCAACAAACCTCAACTCAGGAAGCAGGACCCAATGATTGGTGGCCGCTGCTAGGAATCCAAACATCAGCTTTCAAAAGGAAAAAAGGGACATGTTAACCATATAAAAACCTCCACTCTGATTTATTTAAATGTTCCAACTCATATCAGTGCTTAGGGTCAAAGTTATCAGACTGCCCTTATATCAGGATTCTATTGCAAACACCTGTGACCTGGAAGGGGTTCGTGAACGGCTTGCCTTTTCCTTTTGAAAGCAGGAGTTTGGAGCTCTGTATAGAGTTATTTGCTCACATTCAAGTTTTCCAATATTCCCATTTCAAATCCTTATATATGATCAGAGAAGTTTTTTTTGCCTATAGCATGTTTTATTGATTCCTTTAAAGGAACACTAAAGCTTCCTTTTTTTTTTTTTTAAATAACAAACATGTGCACTCGTTTTGCACAGAGTGGCCCTGAACCTGGTCTTCTGGGGTCCCTCTGCGGCTGTCTCGGCTCCCCCCCACAAGAACTCCTCACCTTCATGCGAGCAAGCTCGCATGGTGAGGAGTTCTTGCGGGCGCGCTCCTGTGATACAGCCAGCGGCCATAGCCGCTCACTGTATCACTCGGCCCCGCCCCCAGGCAAGCCGCGTCATTGGACGTGATTGACAGCAGTGCGAGCCAATGGCTGCACTGCTTTCAATCAGCCAATGAATGCACAAGAAGCCTGGCCGAGAGGCAAGCGCGTTCACGGCACGGGACTTTCGAGGGGTCAGGTAAGTAAACGGGGGCTCGGGTGGAGGGCGCTAATCCGCAGATGTTTTTTCACCTTAATGCATAGAATGCATTAAGGTGAAAAAACCTTTACCTTTACAACCCCTTTAAATATATAATTAAATGTGTTCAATACCACTCCCCATTATGTTTCTGTTGCAATCTTTATTTCTGTTAGACCCCCCAAAGACAAATAGCTACACTCTGCTATTAAAAAATTACTGTTAATTCTCAAATCCACTAAGCTGGCATATCACAAAATGCTGCCTCTCATCAATCCCACTAACTCAATTCTTCATGCTCGTAAATCCTACATTACCCCAATGTAGATGGCCAGAATATCCTTAGAACTCTCCCATATCTATTCTATATGCACTTTCTGACCAGATTCACTTTTATCTTTGGTTGTACCTTGGTCCTCAGGGTTTCTAGGTCTAAAAAATATACCTTCCATTTAATGGCTCATCTGCCAATCTGGACCACAAAGTTTGCATGCTAATATATATACAGTAGGTCTAATTCTAGACAAATATAACCTAAATTTTACTTAAAAGACTTACCGTATATACTCGAGTATAAGCCGAGTTTTTCAGTACATTTTTTTGTGCTGAAAATGCCCCCCTCGGCTTATACTCGAGTCACCTTTTTGCGTCTAATCTCCTTTGGGGACCCGGTACTGGCCAGCCGTATGTGCCCTGGACCCCAAACTTGGCACACATGTAGCCCCACTTTTCCTCTACATGTTTGCAAAGTTTTATGTCCGGGGGACCTACGGCCGGGGAGCACCGATTTTTCAAAGCCGGGCACCCCTTCCATAGACTCCCATGTTAAACTGTAATTTCTCTGGTCATTTCGGGGAACCGGTACTGGCCGGTCATAGGTCCCCTGGACCCGAAACTTGGTACACATGTAGCCTTATTTCTCCTCTATAAATATGCAAAGTTTTTTATCTGGGGGACCTACGGCCGGGGAGCACAGATTTTTCAAACCGGGCACCCCTTCCATAGACTACCATGTTAAATGTCAGTCTAGTCATGGACACAGTGAGGCATGGGCACAGTGAGGCATGGGCACAGTGAGGTATGGACACAGTGGGGCACAGTGAGGCATGCAGATGGACACCCTAGGCTTATACTCGAGTCAATACGTTTTCCCAGTTTTTTGTGGTAAAATTAGGTGCCTTGGCTTATATTCGGGTCGGCTTATACTCGAGTATATACGGTAGTTGGAATGTAATTTTATCACTAAACACTGAATTGTCCTGCTCTCCATCTTAGTAAGAGTGGATCAGCATGCCTTACACCACTTTACCTCCTTATTGACTAATTAACTGGTTCCGGATCGCCTACACACATTTACTGGGGCAAGGCAGCACGGCTGCGCAAAATGACATACCTGTACTGTACGTCGCTTCATGCAGTAGCTACTGGGGGCGCGCGCCTGCCGCCAGAGGCGTGATCACGCGCTGATTGGGCAGAGAGGGAGGCAATCAGCGGGTGCCGGCCACCCGCGATCATTCCCGAGAGAGGCAGAACAGAGATCTGTCTATGTAAATAAGGCAGATCGTCGTTCTGACAGGGGAGAACATAGAGATCGTGTGTTCCTCCTAAGCAGGAACACCAATCTCCGTGTTCCCCCAGTCAGAGCAACCTCCCACACAGTTAGCAAGCACCCCCTAGGGACACATTTAACCCTTTGATTGCCCCTGGTGTTAACCCCTTCCCAGACAGTGTCATTAGTACAATGACAGTGCATATTGTTTAGCACTGATCACTGTATTAGTGTCACTGGTCCCCAAAAAAGTGTAAAAAGTCTCAGTTAAGTGTCCGATTTGTCTGCAGCAATGTCGCAGTTTGCTGATCGCTGCCATTACTAGTAAAAAAATAAATAAATACAATTTCCATAAAAATATTCCATCGTTTGTAGACGTTATAACTTTTGCGCAAACCAATTAATATACACTTATTGGGATTTTTTTTTTACCAAAAACATGTAGCAGAATACATATTGGCCTAAATTGATGAATCAATTTGATTTTTTTCAATTTTGTTATTGGATATGTATTATAGCAGAAAGTTAAAAATATATATATTTTTTTTCAAAATTGTCTGTCTTTTTTTGCTATAGTGCAAAAACTAAAAACCGCAGAGGTGATCAAATACCACCAAAAGAAAGCTGTATTTGTGGGAAAAAAAGGACATCAATTTTATTTGGGTACAACGTCGCAAGACTGCGCAATTGTCAGTTAAACTAAATCGGTATCGCAAAAAATGGGCTGGTCATTAAGGGGGTAAAACCTTCTGGGGCTGAAGTGGTAAAGTGATTCTAAAAGCTGAAGTTTTTTTTTACCTTCATGCATTCTATTCATGAAGGTAAAAACCTTTAGGCTGGGTTCACACTTGTGTGGTGCGAATTCCAGCTCTCTTATCTCTGCAAAGAGATAACAGAGCTGTTCAGCAGATCATCTCCTTTTAGCTGTGAATTTGGAGACCTGGGAGAGGGGAGGGAGAGGGGGAAGTGTAGTGAGGAGAAGGAGAGAAATCCTGATGAGAACTGAACACATCTGCAAATCAGATGCGTGCCCATAGAAGATAATAGGCCTGAATTCGCACCTGGGCCGCACCTCAATGCCTAGAAAACGCACACGTTTTTTGGGCAATGCGCAGTGCGAATGCATCGCACATATGTGAACCAACCTTAATTGAAATCAATGTATTTTATAATGTTATGCGAACTGGATGATGTGTAAGCCGCAACCAATTTGCATACGTGTGAACGGGGTCTTAGTGTGCAACTCCCCTCACAGCCCTCCCTTAATACTTATCTCAGTCCAATCCCAATCCAGCAATGTGCACAAGAGCCGAGGCTCTCCTGGGACTCTCTCCTTTCATTGGCCGGGACACAGCAGCAGGAGCCATTAGAGGCAGGGGTGGGACTGAGCCACGCTCTGTATGTCCCATAGACACACAGAGGCAGGAGTGAGCTTACATAAGTGCTGCTTTCTCTGTGGGCACTCGGGAAGAGAGGTGGGCAGAAGCGACAGCGGGGGAACCGAGAAGAGGAGGATCGGGGCTGCTCTGTACAAAGCCAACTTCACAGAGTAGTTAAGTATGATGTGTTTATTATTTTCATGAAAAAAAAAATCAAGGATTTAGAACTAGACTTGTGCACAACGGAAAAATTTGTTTAGTTTCGGTTCGTTTCTTTTCTGTCCTGTTGATTCGTAATCTTCGTAATTTTGCTAGACGGGATTTTTCGTGTTCGGACTAATTCGTATTTTCGCAAGCGACATTTTTCGTTGAATCGGAATGATTCGTATTAATGTAATGTTATTTTTCGTTGATTTATAATTCGTACTTTCGTTAGAGTACATTGTTTTTTGTTGATTCTGGACACAACTCCTACTTTCGTAACTTTTTTTGGGTTCGTTGATTCGTAATTTTCCGTGTCTCTCTCACAACGACGCTGCTTATTATGCCTAATGTGCTTCAAAGGGATTTGTACTTTTCGAAATACATAGCGGTTATTTGTAACGATTCGAAATCTCGTATTTTACTTTAGTTTTTTACATGCGGCTATAGCCTCCGCCCCTGTACACCATTTTGAGAGGGAGTTCAGCACGGTGAGGGAGAAGCAAAGAGCAGAGCAGAGTGTTATTGTGCTTCAAATGGATTCGTACATTCGTAACTTTTTTCATAACGATTTATGCCGAAGACATTTGGGCATTCGCTATTTGCGATATAATTTATTTCGAATTCGGTTTTATTCGTAATTGCTTTGTTCGGAAATTCGAATGCTTCCGAATGTCCGAAAGTTGCTAAATTCGGACGAATTTCGATTTGTTACGAAACGAATTGCACAAGCCTATTTAGAACCACTGTAATGAACATTGGAGCTATGCCCCTAAATTTGGTCAATACAGTTTAGCAGGTTTGGCTGAGTACTTTTTTATAGAATTCATAGAATCATACAATACTATTTCCCTTACTTTTACCCTCCTGTCAGACCTTTAAATATGCGCTCACAAACACTAACAAAATGATCAGGAGGTGCTAATTTTTTTATTTACAGTCTCTCGCAGCTTGCTTGTAGATTATTTCTGTCTGACTAGATGCATATCAGAATCAGAATCTCAATACAGTTATCAGACATTTTGATGCCCTGTGGCAAGCTACGTAACTGCTGGCTAGATACATAAAGGCCACACGCTTTTTGATAAACACTTGTATGTGCAAGTTATAGCAACTCTGAACTCTCCATCAGTGCAAACCCAAGGATATTTTCTTTATTTCATTATTTCATATTCTGGTGATCATGCAGCTTGGACTCATAAATCCTTATTTATTAGCCTATTTTTGACTGTTCAGAATCCAAAATAGCCCCAACTTCACGGCTTGTAGGCTTTTGGTGCAAAAGAGGGAGATAAACCTAGGAACCCTTTCCTTGATACTCACCAATTAGCCCACAGTCTTTCAGAAAGCTATATTAGGTCCATGTGCTTTTAATGCCAATTCCTCTTCAAAAGAAAGTCCTACAGTTCTCCCATATCCAAAAGAGTATCATCAGGTAGGGTCCAACCAAATATCTGTCCTGCCTGTAATATTTTCAAGTGGCTTATTTTAAATTTATTATTGAGAAAAATCTCACACTAAGTGGTGCAGTATATTTATTATTGTATAGCTGTTCGTCCATTTTCATTGCAACTGCATGTAAATTTATTTTGATCTACGTGTTTCATGGGTCAACCCGCTTCGTCAGGACCATAAGTATTTTGTTTAAAGAGCTATTCGTTCACAACAACTTGTACTACAAAGAAAACATACAACATTATAATGGCATTGCAACCAAGCATATAAAACTTCTAATCAAACATATAAATCCAAATCTATAAATAGAGCTCTGTCCTCATTGGCTGCTGATAAGGACAGAAGCCTATTTATAGATTTTAATTCAATTGGATGTTGTACATGCTTGGTTGTAATACCATTATACAAATATCGAATAGCTCTGTAAACACAATACTTATGGTCCTGACAGGTTGACCAGTGAAATGCGTACCACCTTAAATGCCAACTATGACAAGTTATTCTTGGTTTTAAAAATTACTGTAATTGTCCAAAAGCATTTTTTAATATGTGAATACTATGTGTAATAATAAATTACTTGTTTTTAATGATTGTTCTGCTCATTTGGCTCCCTAATGCATATACAGTGCCCTGCAAAAGTATTCACCCCCATTGGCATTTTTCGTGTTTTGTTGCCTCACAACCTGGAATTAACATGGATTGTTTGAGGATTTGCATCATTTAATTTACAGAACATGCACACAACTTTGAAGATGTTTTTTTTTATTGTGAAGCAAACAAAAATAGGACAAAATAACAGAAAACGTCAATGTGCATAACTATTCACTCCCTAAAGTCAAAACTTTGTAGATCCACCCTTTGTGGCTATCACAGCTCCAAGTCGCTTTGGATAAGTCTCTATGAGATTGCCACATCTTACCACTGGGATTTTTGCCCTTTCCTCCTTGAAAAACTGCTCCAGCTCCTTCAAGTTGGATGGTTTGCACTTGTGAACTGCAATCTTTAAGTCTGACCAAAAATGTTCTATTGGATTGAGGTCTGGGCTTTGACTAGGCCATTCCAATACATTTACATGTTTCCCCTTAAACCACTCAAGTGTTGCTTTAGCAGTGTGTTTGGGGTCATTGTCCTGCTGGAAGGTGAACCTTAATCCTAGCCTCAAATCACACACAGAGTGGTACAGGTTTTGCTCAAGAATATCCCTGTATTTAGCACCATTCATTTTTCCCTCAGTTTCCTAGTCCCGACTGCTGAAAAATATCCCCACAGCATGATGCTGCCACCACCAAGTTTCACTGTGGGGATGGTGTTCTTTGGGTGATGTGATGTGTTGGGTTTGCGCCAGACATAGCGTTTTCTTTGATGGCCAAAAAGTTCAATTTTAGTCTCATCAGACCAGAGCACCTTCCTTCATACATTTTGGGAGTCTTTTGCCTTTTTGCAAACTCAAAATGTGCCATTTTGTTTTTTGCTGAAAGTAATGGCTTTCTTCTGGCCACTCTGCCATAAAGCCCAACTCTATGGAGCGTACGGCTTATTGTCATCCTATGTACAGATACTCCAGTCTCTGCTGTGGAACTCTGCAGCTCCTCCAGGGTTACCTTAGGTGTCTGTGCTGCCTCTCTGATTAATGCCCTCCTTGCCCGGTCCATGAGTTTTGGTGTGCAGCCGTCTCTTGGTAAGTTTGCTGTTGTGCCATGTTCTTTCCATTTGATCATGATAGATTTGATGTTGCTCCTAGGGATCATCAAAGATTTATATATTTTTTTATAACCTAACCCTGACTTGTACTTCTCAACAACATTGTCTCTTACTTGTTTGGAGAGTTCCTTGGTCTTCATGGCAGTGTTTGGTTAGTGGTGCCTCTTGCTTAGGTGTTGCAGCCTCTGGGGCCTTTCAAAAAAGTGTGTATATGTAATGACAGATCATGTGACACTTAGAATACACACAGGTGGACGTCATTTTACTAATTCTGTGACTTATGAAGGTAATTGGGTGCACCAGAGATTTTTATGGGCTTCATAACAAAGGGGGTGAATACATACGCACATGCCAATTATGAGTTTTTTATTTCTGAAAAATAGTTTTATGTATGTATTTTTCTAATTTTATTTCACCAACTTGGACTATTGTGTTCTGATCCATCACATGTAATTCAGATTAAAAAAAACATCAAACTAAAGGCTGTAATGTAACAAAATAGGTAAAAACCCAAGGGGGGTGAATACTTTTTTGCAAGGCACTGTATAAAGTTCCACTTTCCTATTTGTTTCATTTTTGTGTTAAATATATGGGATGACGCCTTTCGGATCCTTTATCTTGGGTACATTTGACACTTCACTCTTATGTTGAGTTGATCTACACATGAAAATTACATCCTTTATTATCCCTAAGGCCTACTGTATATAAAGTCCGACTTTCCTATTTGTTTCATATATGATGATATCTAAATGCAATCACACTTACGGATATTTTATGCTGAGAGTGACGTACCAATATTGCCATAACTGACTATTTATAATGCTTGGAATGGGCTAAAACTTAGAATTTTGTTTTTCTTTGGTAAAAGTACTGTACACATACATTTTACATGTGATTCAGCCAGATGAAATTTGGTCTGATCTGTGGCTTTTAACCATTCCAGCCTTTCTTTTGGTCACCTGTCTTTGAACTGCAGATGCTTTTCGGTGTGTGAGCATGACATATAAGCAGCTCTAAATGAGCGCCTTTCTAAACTACAGTTCATCTCTATAAAACCCCAATTGGTACTAATAGAATGTAGACACAGCCAGTAAAGCACCGGCTTTTCTGTGCTATTTATCTCATAAATCATACTTGGGTGTAATAGCTGCGAGTGCCAGGGAGCATTACATGTGCAGTATGAGTGAAATTTGTCACACTGCTCTTAGGAATTATGGTTTGATTATGTAGCCTAGAAACATGCATGTAGTCCATTCATGGAACAGGTCGAGGCACTGTTCTGGATCTGTAAACTTCACTAAGTCAGATTCAAATGGGCTTTACATTTTTTCTAAAGAGAAACCTCACGTTCAGAAAACAAATGGAAAACCCTTTTACAGGTAGAGCCCATCAACAGAATGAAAGGGTTTTAAAATATTACTAATGCGCTAGTAAGTGTGAAATTTGTGTGTAAAAATCAAACAAAATAGGATAACCAAATAGTGACAGCTGCAACCAATCAAGGAAATCTGTGATCCTAAACGAGTACGTGAATAAATAAATATATTGGTGCGCTGAGACCAACCCTATTGTATAGCATGAATCAAGAAATAAATAAATAAATATTATCACAATAAAATCCACTTATAAAGTGCTATATAAAGTGATACTGTGCTATTAATGCAAAAATTAGTGCAAACTGAATCCTCAATGGATGTTGCTCCATGCATAAATAAATAGCAGCAATGGGCTCGCATAAAGTGCAAAGAGTAGCAATATAGGCCGTACTCATAAACATCAATTATGCATTAATGGCATGAATTAGTACAAATCCGAAAGGAAAAAAGTTAATATAGGTCTACTTATGGTGCTGTATGTAATTCCACAGACTTCCACTGGAGGCACTAATCCATCGTGCAGGAATAATGGTGCTTGTTACTTGTTATTCCATATGTGGAGTAAACACATTAAAACAAGAGAGAACGATCATAGTGCAGCATATTGTGATATAGGAATAATGATCCAAGCAGACTTAGCTGGTATACCACTCACATATAACCATGGGACAGAAGCGCATAGCACAGCTCAGCAGAGCGATCTCCTCATTCAGTGTCTGTGTATGACAGACTACTGCTGACAGCGTCACTCGGTTCCTCCCTACGCGTTACGTCACAGCCACCTGACTTACTCATGGGTAACCATGTGATGTGGCAGCTAGATAATTTATACTGTTGAGCGCGTACTGAATGTCAATAGACAGGAGGGAATTTGAACATCATTGCTGGTATGCGTAATATAACACAAAATTAGCACAAGCGAACAATTTTAATATAGACAATTTGTTAAAACAAAAGCAAATAGATAAAATAGATAAAATGGAATAAAATTAACGGACCAGTCAGCTACATGTTTATAGCTAATTAAACCTCAATGCTATGGTCAGTAAGCCATCCAGTGGCCGACCATGATATTACAATTAGCATTTTAATTACCCATATATTGATACACATTATATACAGTAAGCATCCATAAAATTCTACAATAACATGGGTCCACTTCTGAGTTCCTGAGAGATTAATTATATGATTCAATAAAAATCTTTATAAGATATGTTTACAAATGTTAAAAATATAAAAATATATATATATAAAAATATATATATAAAAATATGTAAAAAAATGGGACATGGAAGGAGGAGGAGGATGTAAAATACTAAAAAGCGATACTATGAAAGGGGGGAAATTTAATCAATAATCTGAAATGAAACAATTTAAATCAAAATCAATGTTCAAACCATTTGGCACGAGACTCATCATCTCATATATCCATTTTGATTCACATCTACTTAAATTTCTCACTTTGTGACTCCCTCTCCAGTGGGGTTTGTATTTGTCAATAGCCCAAAACTTTAATTCCGAGGGGTTTTTATCATGGCAAAGTGCAAAATGGCGAGATACATTATGTTTTGGGAACCCATTTTTAATGTTCTGTACATGCTCTCTTATCCGTTTCCATAATGGTCTTTTCGTTCGACCTACATATTGTAGCGAGCAAGAACACTCCAAAACATAAACCACCCCTTCAGTCCTACAAGTAATGAGATCCTTTATTAAATATTCTTTATGTGTTACGTTAGATGTAAATTTGGAACACTTTTGTCCATTCTGTTTAGTTTCTCTACAGGCGTAACATCTTTTACAGGGAAAAAAACCTTTTCCCTGGAAAAAGGTAAGACCATTTGCTCTTAATGGAGGGTCCGGAACATTCTTTGCCACAAGATCCCTCAATGTGGGGGCTCTTCGATATATTACCCGTGGGACATCTGGCAGTATACTCTGCAGTTGCCGATCTGCTTTAAGGATTGCCCAATATTTTTTGAATATCAATTCAATCTGTCTGTGTTAAGTATTAAAATTCATAATAATCGGTAGCTCCTGAAATTTGAATGATTTCTTCTTATCTATATCCTCTATAAGTTTCTCCCTCGGAATTTCATGATCCTCTTTGATCTTAGCTTCAATAAACTGTTCATTATATCCTTTCATAATAAATTTATTTCCGATCATCTCAGCCTGTTGTAAATACACCTGTGATTCTGTACAGTTTCGTCAAAGCCTGATCAGCTGCCCTTTTGGAAGATTAATGAGCCACGGATCAAAATGGCAACTATCCACTGGGATATAACTATTTCTCTCCACCGGTTTGAAATACGTTTTGGTAAAGATTTTGTCATTTACCAGTTCTAATTCCAAATCCAAAAACTGTATCATCTTGTCACTGATTATATACGTTAATTTTATATCTTTCTGGTTTTCATTAACTTTATCAAGGAATTAGACTAGGGTGCTTTTGTCACCTTTGCAGATCAATATGCAATCATCAATAAATCTTTTGTAAAGTATCAATTGATCTGGCTCATTGGTATATATGGCTTCTTCTTCCCATTCAGACATGAATATGTAAGCCCCACTAGGTGCATATTTGACTCCCATGCCTATCCCATTAAGCTGTCTGTAATAATCAGTCCTATACCAGAAATAGCTATGCTGCAGGCCAAAAGCAAGACTTCTTAAAATGAATCTTTTTTGTTTCGAAACCAGGTTGCTGAATTCATTCAAGGCCCATTTGGAGGCCTTGATCGCTTGTTGGTGATCTATTATTGTGTAAAGCGATGCTACATCTGCCGTAGCTAGCAAATAATTCTGGTGTGAATCAATTTGTATGGTATCCAGAATCTGGATTAGATGTTTAGTGTCTCTTAGCCTGTGTTTTCATACCAGCGGCTGTATAAATTTTTCGACATATTCTCCCAATCTAGAGGTTATTGATTGAATCCCATTAATTATGGGTCTCCCTGGAGGGTTTTGTAGATCCTTGTGTACCCTAGGTACCATGTAGATAATAGGTACCCTACATGCATCGGGTACAAGGTACTTTTCTTCTCTTTTATTTAATATATTCTTCATGCTACCCATCAAAATGTATTCTGTTAATTCTTCCTTATATTCCATAGTTGGATTACTTCTTAATTTGATATAAGTGCTTGTATCATTCAATTGGCTCAATAGTTCGTTATGATAAAACTCTTTGGATAAAACAACAATGGCTCCTCCTTTATCCGCAGGTCTGATGACCACTTTTTTATTTTCCTCCAGCTCTTTTATACCTTTGTGTATAGGTTTGGGGTTATTCAATTTTTTTACTTTGAGTCTTTCAAGGTCTCGCAATACCATTTTGTTAAACACTTCCACACGTTGGTTGTTATGCACTTGTGGATTAAAAAGAGATTTATTTCTTAATTCACTGTGTATAACTCTTCCTGGGATATTTGAGCTATTTTTCTTTTCCATTCGTGTGTTATTCAACATATACTTTTTAATATTGAGCCTCCTAGTGTACCTTTGAATATCTACGTATGCATCAAATTTATTTAGACTCCTTTTCGGTGCATACTTCAGTCCCTTATCCAATGTCATTAATTCAGTTCTAGTCAGTTCGATACCACTAATATTAATTATGCCGTCCCCTACTTTACTCTTCTTCTTTTGGACCTTGTATCCTCCTCGTGATCCCCTCTTCCGTTTGGACTTCTCATGTTTGGCATTTGACCGTGGTCCATCATCTTCCCTTTGACTATTTAATGGTTCTTGGAGTGTTCTTGCTCGCTACAATATGTAGGTCGAACGAAAAGACCATTGTGGAAACGGATAAGAGAGCATGTACAGAACATTAAAAATGGGTTCCCAAAACATAATGTATCTCGTCCATTTTGCACTTTGCTATGATAAAAACCCCTTGGAATTAAAGTTTTGGGCTATTGACAAATGCAAACCCCACTGGAGAGGGAGTCACAAAGTGAGAAATTTAAGTAGATGTGAAGCAAAATGGATATATGAGACGATGAGTCTCGTGCCAAATGGTTTGAACATTGATTTTGATTTAAATTGTTTCATTTCAGATTATTGATTACATTCCCCCCCCTTTCATAGTACCGCTTTTTAGTATTTTACATCCTCCTCCTCCTTCCATGTCCCATTTTTTTACATTTTTTTATATATATTTATATATATATATTTTAATATTCTTAACATTTTTAAACATATCTTATAAAGATTTTTATTGAATCATATAATTAATCTCTGAGGAACTCGGAAGTGGACCCATGTTATTGTAGAATTTTATGGATGCTTACTGTATATAATGTGTATCAATATATGGGTAATTAAAATGCTAATTGTAATATCATGGTCGGCCACTGGATGGCTTACTGACCATAGCATTGAGGTTTAATTAGCTATAAACATGTAGCGGACTGGTCCGTTAATTTTATTCCATTTTATCTATTTTATCTATTTGCTTTTGTGTTAACAAATTGTCTATATTAAAATTGTTCGCTCGTGCTAATTTTGTGTTATATTACGCATACCAGCAATGATGTTCAAATTCCCTCCTGTCTATTGACATTCAGTAAGTGCTCAAAAGTATAAATTATCTAGCTGCCCCATCACATGGTTACCCATGAGTAAGTCAGGTGGCTCTGACGTAACGCGTAGGGAGGAACCGAGTGACGCTGTCAGCAGTAGTCTTTCATACTCAGACACTGAATGAGGAGATCACTCTGCTGAGCTGTGCTATGCGTTTTGTCCCATGGTTATATGTGAGTGGTATACCAGCTAAGTCTGCTTGGATCATAATTCCTATATCACAATATGCTGCACTATGATCGTTCTCTCTTGTTTTAATGTTTTTACTCCACATATGGAATAACAAGTAACAAGCACCATTATTCCTGCACGATGGATTAGTGCCTCCGGTGGAAGTCTGTGGAATTACATACAGCACCATAAGTAGACCTATATTAACTTTTTTCCTTTCGGATTTGTACTAATTCATGCCATTAATGCATAATTGATGTTTATGAGTACGGCCTATATTGCTACTCTTTGCACTTTATGCAAGCCCATTGCTGCAATTTATTTATGCATGGAGCAACATCCATTGAGGATTCAGTTTGCACTAATTTTTGCATTAATAGCACAGTATCACTTTATATAGCACTTTATTAGTGGATTTTATTGTGATAATATTTATTTATTTATTTGTTGATTCATGCTATACAATAGGGTAGGTCTCAGCGCACCAATATATTTATTCACGTCCATCAACAGAATGCTTACCTATTAGCTGGTTTGGCATCTGCCAGCTCTGGCATATTCTAAAGCTCTTGCTGTATCAACCAAAGCACAAAAAGACAAACTCTATATATAAAAAAAAAACTTGAGGCTTTGTTCAGACAGCTTTCAACATAAAGCCCAGCTGAAGTCTAACAATCTTTTTTTCTCTTTATAGTCCTGTGCCCCAGCATGTTATAATTTTGCTTGAAAATGCTGTGAAATAAATTTTTGTCTTAAGTGTACATGCTGTCTGTTACCTCACAGTGCAGAGCTTGGTGTTGGCAGAGCTGAGTAACAGCCACACCCCTCAGTACAGCTGTTCCTACATAGACTTGTACTGCAAAGATGGGGATCGGGAATTCAGAACCATTCTGTTGCTGGTTACCGAATGCAGAGAGCACTGGGTCTAAAATCTATCTATGAACTCTAGCCTATAGGACTATACAGATAATACTATAAAAATGGAGGTTGTGTGTATGATATCTAGGTGACTGAATATCTATTTCTAGGACCTCAATTGAGCTTTAATCTTTACTTGATCTTAAGTGTAGCACTTACCCTCTCAGGAGACAATGAAATATTGGGTGCCTTTAAGCTAAGACCAGCAATGGAGTGAGAAATCCTTTCCTGATGGTTCTCCACTTTAGCAACCACCTTCCTGTGTTCCAGGCCCTAGCATAGGCCCATTCCTGAATCCCTAGGACTTGGCTCTGGAATAATTTCCTCCCCAGGCAGAAGACCTAGTGAATTATTCTTCAGTTACCTTTTGTCTAAGCAGTAGATCTCGGGGCAAAAGAAACATTCAACACTTCCTCCTCACCAGCCAAAGCCTGGGAAGCAAAGGGACTCTTCTAGAAGGGTTCCATGAAAATGTATCTCCTTCTCCAGCCAACATCACTGGCAATAAATATCCGTGTGATTAGCCAGAGTAAGATAAATATGCATAACCTTTTACCATTGTATTTACTTTGCTCTTTCAACTTGAGAACACTTCCCAGAAGCAGGTAGAAATTAACAATTTCCTAGTTACAAGGGAAACCCAATGAATGCAGAGTTAATCACAATCAGAGTTCAGGCTGACTACTGCCTAGCTGCCCACTACATTTGGAATGAGAACACTCCAGCTTATGACAAGTCCCTACACAAGCTACATTTGCCACCCAATTCTGAATTATTATTGTTATTATTATTATCATTAATATTAATATACAGGTTTAGTATTACTTTAATTATCCATTAACATTATGGCTCTATGTTGCAGGTTGGTGTATTGTACATAACAGAGCTGGCTTATTGTTGTCTGCCATAAACGTGGATTGAAGATTCAGTTAAAGGGTACCTGTGAAGATAGGAATGTAGGAGATGCCATTGCTAAGTATATTTAAAGCTGCAAGCTCTGGAGTTTTGATCTTCATCCTTGCTTCTCTTACTTAGTAAGTCCCAAATTAAATACATGGTTTAAATGAATAGGCCAAAATGTAGCATGATATCAAAGAATCAAGCACCCAAAAGAAAGCTCCTGTTTAAAAAATGTTTTTTTTTTTTATATATTTTTTACTATTGGTGAAAAGATTGTCCATATGTAACAAGTTGAACTCCTTCAAGAAAAGAAAACCAAATGCCAGAATAATGTCAATGCCCATTGGAGCTTGTGATTACAACAGAGCCATGCTGTAGCTGCTTTGCAGCTGTTCTTCTACCCCTTAGGAGATAGAAAATGTTCTTTGCTTAATCTGACTTTTACATGCATACGATCCTCACTTCAGGGACTTTCAAGTAACTTACTCTGTGATGAGAACTGGTATAGGTATGCACATATGATGTGGCTGTGTGACTAAATAGTCCACAGAAAGCATTCGTTTATGTCAGCCCACTGCAAATGCATCTAAAAATTAACACCCTAATCAGCGCTTGCTTAGCGCCATTCAACTCGTTTCTTTGAGCCCATTATGTCAGAAACAACCCCCCAGTATAGATCACAGCCTGGACTCACAGTGGAATGCAACATAGCATAGAGCTCATACATCAATGTGAGCAACGTTCTATACAGCAGTCCACTACCAAAGATGTAGAAGAAGCTGAAGAATCGGGCTCATCGCAAGACTGCATGGAAGGTGCTTGGATATATAAGTCTAAAAAGGCCTATAACCCCCTGTTGACAGAATGTAGATACAGTAGTTCGTTTAATGTTAGGATGTATTTTCTTCTGTTTCCTGCAGGATCATTGTGGAAGACTGTCCTGCCTGGTTATGGACTTTTTTGGGACTGTTCCTGCTATTTTTAAGCCCTGAACACACGATCAGATTTCCTATGGATTCTAATCCGATGGATTTTTCCATCGGAAATCCGATGAAGCTGACTTCCATCAGTCTTGCCTACACACCATCAGTCAAAAATCTGACCGTCCCAAACACCGTGACGTAAAACACTCCGACAAGCCGAGAAAAATGAAGTTCAATGCTTCTGAGGATGCGTCGACTTGATTCTGAGCATGCATGGGTTTTTTGTCCGATGGAGTTCCACACAGACGATCAGAATTTGCTATCGATTTTTTTCCCATCGGATAAATTTAAAACATGTTCTATTTTTTCTCACCGATGGAAAAAAGACCGATAGGGCCCATACACGATCGGTTTGTCCGATGAGAAAAGTCCATCAGACTGTTTTCATCGGTAAAACCGATCGTGTGTACGCGGCATTACAGCCGTGCTGGTAAGGCTTCCCTCTAGGCAGAGATGCTCTGGTAAACATGTAGATATATTGGTGATTGAATTACTCTGCTAGCTTCAGGGACCTGTAGTCAGGCTTAGGGTTGGGCCGAACACCCCCCCCTCCCGGTTCGGTTTGCACCAGAACTCACGAACATCGCAAAAATTCGGACACAAGCCCCGAACCCCATTAAAGTTTATGGAACACAAATTTGAAAAATCAAAATTCTCAATTTTTAAGGCTTATATGCAAGTTATTGGCCATAAAAAGGTTATGGGGGCCCGGGGTGCCAATGCAAAACATTTTTTTTTAAAGTGGTGCATATGTACCGTGTATAGAACCTGCTGCAGCTAAACTGACATTAATTAAGATAAAAAATGAAATTTAAATGCAATACCATTGCCGGCAATAGAAAAATGGCGTGGGGTCCCCTCCCAATCCATACCAGGCCCTTTGGTGCCCCTTGTTAAAGTGGGCTTCCAGATTCCGATAAGTGTCCTGCCCACAGACCCCCACAACCACCACCCGGGGTTGTCAGGAAGAGGCCCTTGTGTCGGGACAAGGTGCTTTTAAATGGTGGGCGCAGAGCCCCCCTGCCCCAATGGACCTCCCCATGTTGAGGGCATATGGCCCGGTATGTTTCAGGAAGGGGGGTGCTCGCTCATCCCCCCCTTTCCTGTCCTGCCAGGCTGCATGCTCAGATAAGGGTCTGGTATGGATTTGAGGGGGGGGGGGCACGCCATTTTTTTTTTAATTTTGGCATGGGTCTCCCCTTAAAAAAATATCAGGCCAGAAGGGGGGCCCCATGCCGTTTTTTCCCCACTTTTTTCTATTGCCAGCAATGTTTTTTTTTTTTTAATTCAGCTGTCAGCAAGGAAGCCTGTTGAAAACTGATGACTCATCCATTGTTAGAATGCAGCAGCCAGTATCCTGGTCAGCTCCTTAGCAACCAGCTATTCACTGTGCCCTGATTGTGCAAAGCTTTGCCCAATCAGGGCTTAGAATACACTGTGCAGCACACAAACATCCCGTTGAGCACCCCACAAATTCAGGTGTTTGCCGAACGGGCGAACAGGCGATGTTCTGGCCGAACTTTTACTTGGCTCAAACTTTTCGTCCAATTCTAGTCAGAATGGAGAGCGTCTGTGAACAGCAATTTTCAAGTCTTGCCACAGATTCTAAATTGGATTTAGCTCTGGACTTTGACTGGGCCATTCTAACACATGAATATGCTTTGATATAAACCATTCCATTGTAGCTCTGGCTGTATGTTTAGGGTCGTTGTCCTGCTGGAAGATGAACCTCCGCCCCAGTCTCAAGTCTTTTGCAGACCCTAACAGGTTTTCTTCTAAGATTTCCCTGTATTTTGCTCCATCCATCTCCCCATGAACTCTGACCAGCTTCCCTGTCCCTGCTGAAGAAAAGCATCCCCACAACATGATGCTGCCACCACCATGTTTCACGGTGGGGATGGTGTGTTCAGGGTGATGTGCAGTGTTAGTTTTCTGCCACAAATAGCGTTTTGTTTTTTAGGCCAAAAAGTAAAATTTTGGTCTCATCTGACCAGAGCACCTTCTTCCACATGTTTGCTGTGTACCCCACATAGCTTCTCGTAAATGGGACTTTTTATGGCTTTCTTTCAACAATGGCTTTCTTCTTGCCACTCTTCCATAAAGGCCAGATTTGTGGAGTGCACGACTAATAGTTGTCCTGTGGACAGATTCTTCCACCTGAGCTGTGGATCTCTGTAGCACCTCCGGAGTTATCATGGGCCTCTTGGCTGCTTCTATGATTAATGCTCTCCTTTAGGTCAGTTTAGGTAGACGGTCATGTCTTGGTAGGTTTGTAGTTGTGCCATACTCTTTCCATTTTCGGATGATGGATTGAACAGTGCTCTGTGAGATGTTCAAACCTTGGGATATTATTTTATAACCTAAACCTGCTTTAAACTTCTCCACAACTTTATCCCTGACCTGTCTGGTGTGTTCCTTGGCCTTCGTGATGCTGTTGGTTCACTAAGGTTCTCTAACAAACCTCTGAGGGCTTTAGAGAACAGCTGTATTAATACTGAGATTAAATTACACACAGGTGGACTCTATTTACAAATTAGGTGACTTTTGAAGGCAATTACCGTATTTTTCGCTCCATAAGACGCACCTGACCATAAGACGCACCTAGGTTTTAGAGGAGGAAAACAAGAAAAAAAAATATTCTGAACCAAACGGTGTACTAAAATATTTTATATTATATTATTACTATAGGTGGGTGGTGGACACACAGCAATACCAGCCCCCTATCAAATCAGCTCAGCTACACTATATCTGTTGGTGGTGGTGGACACAGCAACCTCCCCCCCTTCCCAGATCAGCTCAGGGTGGCAGGGCAGACACAAACACCCCTTAAGCCAATTCTATCACAACAGCTCAGGTGACTGGGCTGTGGATACCATGCCAGCTTACACCTCCCACCCCCTTATCAACAGCTCACCTCAGGCAGCGGAGGACACTGCCATTACAATCCACAACCCCCTCTTGCTGGCTGGCTGGCTCTCAGCCTCAGATGTACCCAGGAAGCAGCTAGAAATAAGGACTGGGGACAGAGTTTACAGCAGCAGATCCCGGGAGAAGGAGCAGGAAGTCAGACTGGACCAGACCACGGTGCCGGGGGGGGGGGGGTTCAGGCTGCAAAAAAAAACAGCAAGGGCTCTCACAGCTTTCGGGATGGTGTCACCTCTGGCGGGTGACACCCGGCCTGGGTAAGGAGCACACCCCCATAGCAATGCTACTGACACCCCCCATGTTTTGACACCTGGGGCAAAACGTCTCCCCCCGCTCCCCCTTGGTATGCCCCTGCCAGGATGCTCCTCACTTCCTGTCCTCTCTCCTTTACAGAGAAGCCGAGCGCTGGAATTCTGACGCGGCGACGGGGGGGGGGCAGTGCCTGGTCAGTATTCGCTCCATAAGACGCAGGGACATTTCCTCCTATTTTTTGGGGGGGGAAAATGCGTCTTATGGTGCGAAAAATACGGTAGTTCCACTAGATTTTAGTTAGGAGTATCAGAGTAAAGGGGGCTGAATACAAATGCACGCCACACTTTTCAGATATTTTGTTTGTAAAAAAAATTGAAAAGCATTTATCATTTTCCTTCCACTTCACAATTATATGCCACTTTGTGTTGGTCTATCACATAAAATCCCAATAAAATACATTTACATTGCAAAATGTGGAAAATTTCAAGGGGTATGAATACTTTTGCAAGGCACTGTACAATGTTGAGGAGGCTGTCGGTGGCCCTTGTCTGGGGGGGGGGGGGGGTGTCCTGCCTTGGGCCGGGTTTCGGGTGCTGGAAGGATCCTTATACAACACACACAAGGAATCTTTTCTTGAAGGGATGGGAGCAAGAGAGGACAGACTAAGTAGCCAACACTGCTGGGGACTAACAAGTGGGGAGACCACCACATGTATCCAGTCTCCCTTGAAGACAAAACCCAGCAGCTATTTTAACCCTTTCCCACTCCATCCAAAACTCCATCCAAAACTGGAAAAGTTTTGTGGCTTTGCATACACTTTAACTCATGTCTCACACTCTTCTAACTACTATTCTCCTATATAGCCAAGTAAGCTAACGCTTCAGCTATTATGAAAGAAAGTGAATGAGCACAACCTGGCTGGAAAGCCACATAGTCACCCAGCTTATGTAAACAGTGTCATAGATGATAGCATTTCCCTACCCCATCTGCAGTTGCATGGGAATCTATTATTTTCTCATCCCCTGGGAGAAAAAAGGTCTCGGGCATCATTACTCCTAGGCAAATGTAACTGAGTCGGCTGCACACCCTAATTTGCTTTCCATAATTATAGGTCGTTCACCCCTTATGTTATTTATAAAAACCTTTTTTGTTCTTATCAATAATAAATGGAGCCCAGTGAATCACGCTGCTGTAATATTTTGATATTATGAAAATGCTAATATGAGGTATCGTCAGGACCGGGGTCTTATCAGCTGCTCAGATGCTCTATTAGGCACTCAGTGAGGAGTTCAGCCAAATTGGTTATGTTAATGTCCTGTAGTACTTGGAAAAGATGAGGAGTTGGCAATTAATTTTTTCCAGGCGGCAGGCCGACAGGCAAATTTATTTTCCTCTCTCTCAATGGGACCGGCTAAGAGGAGGTGAGGTGGAAAGCAAGCTTCTTCAAGAGGTTTTCTACGACCTAATTGAACATGCTAAATAAAGACTGAAGAGGAAAAAGAAAAACAATAGCAGAAGAGCCCGTGTCCCCATTCATTCAGCTGACAGTGTTTTTGCAACTTAAACCTGTTTTATTAATTATGTTTGACATTTCCTTAATTAGTTTCATTTACATCCCATCAGCCCCTAGCAGACAATTGCCCCATACATCATTTTAGAAGAGCCCCAGTATGCCTGCAGAATAAAAAAAAATAAAAAAAAATATGTACTCTGTGTTATTGTAGAAGTTTTGTTTGGTCATTATCCTGCTTTTGTTTAGATCGGGCCAGAGCTTTGGGTTTTCAACCGATGATGAAGTGCACCATACTTACCAACATGCATTAAGCTGAATGGTATTGTTTCAAAGGCTTCATGCACATGGCTGCAAGAGGGCCTACAGCATGCATTGAGCAGAAGTAGCCAGCGTAAGGGGGGCACAGGTGCAGCATACAGCCCCTCTTAGCAATGAATGACTATATGCTGCTATACAAATGTTTATGCTGGCACTTGCATAAATTTGCACATGACACAGGCATGAAACCCTGAAAACATACTGCACTGAGGGTTGTATGCCTATGCGCATGTATGCAGATGTAAATTTTCCTCCATCCAGTAGGAGGCACTGTGTCATTGTACAGAACCTGGAATCTGTAGATTAGGCCTTTTCAACTGGGGTTCCTCCAGAAGTTGCTAGGAGTTCCTTGAGCAATGAGCAATTTCTGCCTCTCAGATAAGTTCCCAGTGACACCAATGATGTTTTTAGCTATCTGTAAGGGGGTAATTCTTCCCAATGTCCACAAGTGTAGGGAGCATTCTTCCCACTGACCATTACACCAATGTATCATGAGTTGCATATATAGTCAATTTTAGCAGGGCTTCCCTGATATTGGAAAGTTATTTCAAGAGTTTTCTTCTGTGTTGAAAAGATTGAGAAAGGCTGCTGTAGATGGACTCCTGTAGAGGTAACCTCTACAAAAGGGTTAACACTGTGGATTTTAAAGGTCCTAAAGGTTCTAACTGATGAACTGACCGAAATCTCTTTTCTAATCTTTATTAGCAAAAATGTAAAAACATAATATGTACAGTTAAAACATCCAATGTGATTACAAATCGCTTTTGGTCATGTTGGACATCCCTCAGAGTTACCAATATCTCACATAACGTAGATTCTCTCAATATGTATTAGGGGGTCCTCATACTCCTCTCTTTGTGCCTTGCGTTTCACAGGATGCCCCAATTCTTCAGGAGAACGTCAAGGGATATATAAGACTGGTTAGCGGTGAGTTCTTGGCCTATGGCTTATGCCCATAAAAACTACTAAGGAAATGATAGACTCAAGGTTCAAATATTGTTTATGAACACTACATCAGCTGATTGAATGTCCAAGGGGACGCATATTGTGAGATGTTATAAATATAGGAGTCTCACTATCCACCCTGATGTTATTGTGGTTTAACAGGTTTCCAAAAAAGGCTTATGGCCAGCCCACACTGGGTCCATCTGCGGGGTTGTAGGTGTAGGTTTCTCCTTCAGTCCCTGCTGCGTCCAGCAGATGGCACTATGCCACTGTACAGATGGAGTGAAATCTGTAGATGGAATTGTCCCTTCATGAACTCTGTTGGTTTCATAGAGGTAACAGCTGTCCAATTGTAAGCTGCAACTTCTGGTGACCTTTGGCAGCCATCCTTGTGTGGGACCTTATATATTAGGGCACCTATGTCATTCATCCATGACTGGAGTGTGTGGTAGGTCAGTAACAGGGACCCTGCTTGAGAGTGGCTTTCAATGGTTAACACAGGCGGTGAAGAGGCAATGGAGCACCGTGGATCACTTTTCAGAGGGGCAGTAAAGATCCTCTCATGTCTAAATTTAAATGTAGCATTGGCAGGCCCAGATTTCTATCCTTAAAGCGGAGTTCCTACTAAAGAAAAATGTATTAAAAGTCAGCAGCTACAAATACTGCAGCTGCTGACTTCTAATAATAGGACACTTATCTGTCCCAGGGTCCAGCGATGCGGGGGGACAAAGCCGCGCTCGTCTCCCCCTCCTCTGCGCTGTGCCGGCATTGTCACTGTGGGCGCCCAGCTGTGGCTTCACAGCCGGGAACGCACTGCGCATGCACAATGACTGGCCGAGCAATCATCTGGGACCTGTGACGTGTCCCTGATGATTGCAGAGAGGGAGGGGGGAGAGGTGAACTTCCTTCTGGCGCCGTGGTGCCCCGGGAGGAAGTGGGAGCTGGGTATCCGCTCCCCCCCAAAAAAATGACATGCCAAATGTGGCATGTCAGTGGCTCACCTTCCCCTAAAGCGGAAGATCAATTTTTGGGTGGAACTCCGCTTTAAAGTAGAATTCCATGCAAAACTTAACTAGTCCTAAAAATGCTCCCTCCCCCCTCCTAACACCTATGCTGACTTACCTGTGTAAGAAAGATGTATATACTTACCTATTTCCAGTTTTTTTTGGTCCTGTCATGTGATTCAGCTCCCCTGTGTGGAGGGAGGGAGCGCCCACAACAGATGAGCCATGGAAACCTATGGGTCATATCACCACTCCCAGGCATTGCAAACCATTGTCAAACGCTCTTCTATCCCCAGCAGTCGCTGCAGCCTGACAAGGGTATCACATGACTGGACTAGAGCAGGCTGAAAATGGGTAAGTATACACATCTTTCATAAACTGGTTAGACAAAATAGGTATTAGGAGGGGGGAGGGGACATTTTTAAGATCACGTAGGTTTTGTATTGAATTTTTCTTTAAAGTTTCAGTGAAACTTCATGTATGTAGCTAAATAAACAGTTGAAATACATATACACTGATAAAATTATGATGACCCACCTACTATTAAGTAGGACCTCCTTTTGCTGCCAAAAGAGCACTCTGCTGCAAAAACTAGACCTCTTAAGGTATGCTGGGGGATCTGGCACCAAACCGTTAGTAGTAGATCCTTTAAGTCCTGTAAGTTGCAAGGTTGGGCCTCCCTGGATTGGACTTGTTTTTCCAGCACATCCCACAGATGCTTGATTGAGACCTGGAGAATTAGGAGGCCAAGTCAACACCTCAAACTGGTTATTGTGTTCCTCAAACCATTCCTGAACCATTTTTGCAGTGTGGCAGGACGCATTATCCTGCTGAAAGAGGCCACTGCCATCAGGGAATACAGTTTCCATGAAGGGGTGTACTTGGTCAGCAACAATGTTTAGGTAGGTGGTACGTGTCAAGTAACATCCACATGAATGGCAGGACCCAAGGTTTCCCAGCAGAACATTGCTCAATAGGCTTCACTCTGCCTCTGCGAGTTTGTCTTCTTTTCTTACTTCATCCTAGTGCCATCTCTTTCCTAGGTACGCGACGGAAACACACCTGGCCATCCACATGATGTAAAAGAAAACGTATATCATCAGCCCAGGCCACCTTCTTCCGTTGCTCCTTGGTCTAGTTCTGTTACTCATGTGCTCATTGTAGGCACTTTTGGTTGTGGACACGGGTAAGCTTGGGTGCCATCACTGGTCTGCAACTACGCACCCCCATACACAACAAACTGCAATGCCCATTTATTTTGCTTTCAACACATAAACTTCAGGGACAACATGTTAACTTGCTGCCTAATATATCCCACCGACTTTCAAATGCCATTGTAACAAAATAATGAATGTTATTCCCATAACACTTCCCACACTGTAGAGACAGACGAGAGACACACAAAGTTCCTGATTAAGCAATTTGTCTTCCTGGTTGAGCAATGAAACTTTCCATGTTACCATTCTGCTTTCTGCCTCCCCACTGGACAGTTAAATATCATTACACCTACCCAATGAGTACAGAGCTGACCTAGGCAGCAGAAATGGGGAACCAGGATGCATACTTCCCGACGTTCTGAAATGAAGAAGAGGGACAACTTTTAGCACATAGTACAGTATGTTGGCAAAGAACATGCCCCTGCCACGGTCTCAATTACACAGACCACAAAGATGTTATATGAAGAAAATGATTGGCGACACCACTCAAGTGCTTTTTTTTATACCTGTAGCGATACCCCCAAAGCAGCTGCTCAGATTCACAGGTTCTTTCTCACACAGTGAAGAGGCAGCCAGGCACACAGCTGAGGTCCATCTACACTGGCTCATTGAACAGTCCAGGGGTTTGTCTTTTTTTTTGTAGTTTGTTTGCTGGTGGAAACATGGGAGGTGATTAGGGGTGAATTGAGATACTCCAAAAATGACTGAAAAATAGCAGTTGGAGGACAAGCTTCTCCTTAACTGAATGTAATGTAGAACATTAATTCCCTCATAGTTAGGGACCACAAGGTAGGATACAGAGCACATAGAGCTAGTCGAGTTCACAGCTGAGGACCATGAATTAGCTTTAGGGTGCAGCACAGAAAGAAGGCTTTACTCAGAAAGTCCCGGCATAGCATCAGTTCATTGGTGCAGCCCCTTGTAGATTAATTCAGTGTCCAGTCCCGGGGACCCAGAGGCAAGCAGCCCCTGTCCTCCTCAGCTCAGGAAAATCTCCTCAGGTCTCCACACTATTAAAGTAGAGTTCCAGTCCCCAAAATATTTTTTTGTTAAATGCTCCCCCGTTATTTTTAACACTTCTACTTTAAGAATCGGATCACTAATTGTCAGTAATGTGTTTCTTCTTGTTTATTTAAAATCAGTAAAATCTAACCTGATCTCGGAAGCAGACAGGGTCCATCTTGGTTGTGGGCCTCTGAACCCAGCTTGTCTTTATTTCTGGGATTCGTTGCAGCTGGCTACCCAGCATGCACCTCCTGATCGTGCACCTGCGTTGTAATGACACTGCGCAACGCTGATTGTTCATGACAGGTTGCCTTAGCAATGGTGTGGAAATCATGTGAGATTTCAGTATTAGGCGCTTCCCATGGGATAGATGATGCCCATATCCCAGGAGTCCAAGGGAAACGCCTTATGACGACATTGCCTTGGCGGCCAGACCGGAAGTTCCACATAAACACTCCAAAGACATGCTGGTAGGTTAATTGGTTCCTGTCTAAATTGGCCCTAGTATGTGGTGTATGTATGTATAAATGTGAGTTAGGGACCTTAGATTGTAAGCTCCTTGAGGGCAGGGACTGATGTGAATGTACAATTTATATGTAAAGCACTACTTAAATTGACGGCGCTATATAAGTACCTGAAATAAATAAAATAATAAATAAACACATCTAAATTACGGTATTTAGACAACAAAACATTTTTTAAGATATTTAGAATTGCAATGCGGATGGGCATGTGGATGCAAGTACATTGTAAAAGTGGGTGGAACTCTGCTTTAACAACTCCTCCAACCACCATCTGGGCAGACCTCCCCAGGGATTGGCTGGGCCCTTCTCAATATTCCGTCCGATCATTTAAATTCTCCCTCCCTGAAATGAAGGAACGTCTTCTAGAGCCAGGGGGAAGCCATTAAACTCCCAGCCAATGCAGCCCTCAGCAGACAAAACTGAACAATCATTGCTCCTCCAGTTACAGCAGATGCCAAAAACTAAATTTGCCTAGCAGCCTAACTAGGAGGGTGCTACAGACCTATATTCTTTCCTTATACTGGCTTTTCCAAATAATAAATACAGTAATATAGAAGTTGGATTAAAAATGTAGTATAGCATAACACATTTGATAGTAAAAAAGTACATTTTGTATAGAGATGTACACATCAGACCAAAAAGAGACAACTGAGGCTGCACAAAAGACAGAGGGGTTTGGTCTCAAACACGAGCAGTATGGCTGGGAGTTCTTTGGAGTTTGTCCACTTGAGTACTGTTCTGAGGGCACATACTGTATGCGCCGTGTGGTTGGGGTCCTTAGTGTTTTTATGGCACGCAGTATGATGGATGTGCAAGGAGTCAGGGGTCAGGAACATGTAGCGCCCACTACCTGGAGTTCAGGGTAGTGGTGGCTGAACATCCTGGAGCCAGTGGTGGTGATCTTCAAAGTATGTGTTGACCAAGGCAAAAAGAAATATTTTGGGGCATGTCTAACTGCTTGCTTAGAATGCTTTAAGCTAAAAAAGCTCTGCAAATTTCATACTACTTAAATTTTTCAGCAGAGTCCTTGTGGTATAAGCATTGCTTAATGATATATTTAAAGATATCGGTGACTTTCTCATTACAGTTATTTAATGGAAGCTCCTAAGAAGATCACATAGAAGGTTGGCGAATAAAATGACATCACACTGTCTATCGAGATTCGCCCAGCACTTATAACTCATGTCAGCACTATATCTACTCTGTTAATTAACTAAAATGATTTCTCTACCTTTTATCATCATACAATAGCAGTGAAGGTGCTCTCGCTGGCATTTTAATTTAAGTGCTATATTGAATTGGACTTGAAAGAATGTTTCAGGTGGATCTCAATATATTGGTTGCCAAGTTCTGCATTCTTAAATCATGAGCTTTAAGCTTGGTGCGAAGGTCATCATAATTAATTAGAGAGACAAAAGGATTGGAAGATTCTTGTCAATGGTAGACAAATTCATATTACATTCTTAACCTTATGCGCAGTGCTCTGCACATATAAAGATGCCTACAGTGACTTGCAACAGAATCATGGTGAAAGTATTATGCAACTTAAAGCTGATCTCCAAGTAAACAGATACATACACAGATGAAATACATAAATAGGAGCTGTTTTACTGTCAAATGGTTGTATTGTTGTCTATTCTGTTCTAAGATTCACACAGCTCTATCACACTATAAAGTTCTTCCTTGCATGGCAGTAGACCTGGTTTTCTCTGTTGCAGTTCTGGAAAACTTAGGTCCCTTTCCCATGGTCATAGATACTGACTCGCTAGCTATGGTGGATTGCTTTGTTAGCAATGGCTAAACTTTAGAATGAGGGACACTCAAGGAAGGGACTAGAGCCATGGATGTGGCTTGCGGCACCCGAGACACCCTGCACAAGCCGCAGGCAGATGCTACAGTAGCTACTGGTGCTCGCACTATTGTGTCTCCACCGGGCAAGTCCCTGGAGCCAAATGCTGGGACTCCACTCTGGGACTCAGGCTTGATTCGCTGAGACTCCAGGACTTACATCAAATCCCAGGAGTCAGGACAGTCCTGGCGAATCCGGGACTGTTGGGAGGTATGGACATGCTACCTCTCACACATCTGTCTGAACATGCAACTGTTAGCCCTATTGTTCTAGGTTAGAACTGTCACACTGATGGCTAATTTTATACTGTGCTATCCTTTACAGTATCACAATTCTTGCAGTAGAACCCCAGCCTGTGCTCCTTGTCTCTATTAAAATGTGGGCCTAGCTTTGCTCATCCTGCTGCAGGCCAATTTTACACTATTGTGTCATCATTGTCTCAGAATTTTTGTAGTTAACACCTACCTGTACTCTGTGTCTCAAGTATATTATTTTTTAGCCTATTATACCTGAATAAAACTGTCCTATTATATGTGTTATTGCCTGCAGTATCTTAACCTCTCCACAACCGTGCGATAGCAGATAGCCCCCTGTGCACATCGGCAGTGATCAGACACAGCTGATCACAGATCAGGGTAAAGAGCCAATCACAGAGGCTTTTTACCATGTGACCACCTGTGTCCAATCACAGCTAATCACAGTGTAAACAGGACTGCTAATCAGTGCCCACCATTGCTGCCAATCAGTGCCCACCAGTGCTGCCTGTCAGAGCCCATCAGTGATGCCTGCCAGTGTCTATTAGTGATACCTATCAGTTATCAGTGCCCATCAGTGCAGCCAAATCAGCGCACATCAGTGCAGCCTCATCAGCGCACATCAGTGAAGGAGAAAAATTACTTATTTACAAAATTTTATAACAGAAACTAAGATAGACATTTTTTTTTTAAACTGTTGTTTAGTCTTTTTTCGTTTGTCTAGCAAAAAATAAAAAAAAACAATGTCAATGATCCCGGTCTTAGCCAGCTCCAGCATCTTCTTCTGAGTGACAGTCTTTGGGCCTCTTCATTGGCCGGCATGGGATGACTTAATTCCTGAGCATGCACAGGAGTCAGTCACCCAGCATGCACAGCTCAGTTTACATGACAGAGAATGCTGCAAGCAGACAGATAAGTGTTTGTTTTTTTTGCAGAAGAAACATTACATAAAAAACCTGCTTGCTCAAAATTTTAACTTTAGTTCTGCTTTAATACTTGAAGTAAAATACCTGCTTGTTCTCCTTTTCTCTAGTACTAGCACATTAAATATTTGCTACTGCTAGCCCATTTTACAATTCTGTATTATCTGTGATCTCCTTATTCTTAATAAGAGCTTGATAGAGATTGGGCCAGAGGCAGGACAGTTTTGCAGCAACTACTTGATTAGGTGTTCTTTGCAAAGTGAAGCTTCAACACATTCACCAAGCTCTAGCGCAACTTTCCTTGCAAATGACAACTTCCCTTGCAAACTGAACAGCCTATTTACCGGTACCTTTAGTAAATCAGTCCCATTGTGTTTGCTGTACAGCATGTGTGTTAATGAGCATTTTGTGCAAAGTACATGTTAGTTTTAAGTCCTCGGTCATGAAAGTTTAAACTTTCAAGATTAGAGCTTTTGGCCATGAATCGGTCTTTACAGTTAAAGGAGAAGTAGGATCAAAGATATTTTGGCTGTACTTCTCCTATGGATCACAGCAGTCCACTTTATTCTGCACTCCTTTGACCTGTTTTCAGTCGACAACGGGCTAAAGTCCACTGTCAGCTGATGTCACAGAGCATGTACAGACTCTGGAGGCACCCCAACTTTAAATACTGGATTCACACAGATGCCTGTACCGGCAGCTGGCTCAGCCTCTCATTGTGCTAGGCACCCCCACCCCCTACACAGCCCAGTGCTCCAGTGAGTGCTGGAGGGGCAGAGAAGAGAGACGGTGGCTGACAGTCACTGGCTCTTGCAAGCTTAAGATGAGCTGAGTGATTAGCAGCCTTTGATGGATCGGTTCTCGGTCTTAGAGGTGGCGGTTGCATCCACCTTGGTGAGTATAAACATGTTATCACGTAGCTGGTGATGACTGGAATGTTGTGAAGACCGCTCTTGCACCTCCTGCCCAACACTCCTGAAGGTGGAGACAGAGAGTGAGAGGGAACGGAGTGGTATAAGTGCCGGAGTAGCTGGCTGGTGAAGTCCACTCTTTAGGTGGATGAAGCTGGGGGTCACAGTCCTAAGAACAGGATACTGAAGCAGCTTGGCACCGGAGCAGGAGATGATAGCAGAGGCAGTATGCAGGCAGTGACCAGCGGCAGCTGGGTAACAGGGGACCAAGTCAGCAGGCAGAGCAAGCTCAGGAAGAAGGCCTAGGTTGGAAATAGCCAGGCAGCACAGTACAGAATCAGCAGGCAAAGACGAGTCCAGTAAACAGGCCGAGGTCAGAGGGATCAGGTGAACAAGTTTAATGCAGGAGCAACGGCAAAGTCCAGGAGAAAGCGGAGTCATACACAGGTAAGCAGGTTCAATGGATCAGGTCACAGGAATACAAGTACAAACTGAGGACCATTCAGCAACTGTCCTGGTGACAGGCCAGTTTAAATAGGCAACTGGATGCCAAGTACACACGCTAATTCGTGTGAATGTACTTTTGCGAGTGCACACACGAATGCATGCACAATGCATTGGAATAGTACATCTATTACCTCTTTGCCTAGAAGTATTAGCATGTGAGCAATGCACATGTGCACGAATATGAGCATAGACTCGCATCGGTTTTCTGGTGCTGGGAATCTGGTTTACCTTACACGTTTATTTTTATTTTTTCATTCAAACTTCTCTTTTAACATGGCCCAGACATGGCTAATTATTAACAGAAAGGGTCTACAATTACATTTAATGATCAAAAACTTTCAAGTATTCTCAAGTACCTTCAAACTGGCAATAAAAGGATATGTAAAGGGTATAATGTCCCCAATATCGATAGATATCACATGCCATACAAGAGTTTAATTATACCTGTATAAAACACAAAGTCACTCATACACAGGCCATAAAATTTAAGGGTGCACTTATTTTCCACGTGTTTCCAACCTTCTTTTGCCCTTCTTTAGTCTTTTACTTGCCTTGTGCTCACCAATTTCTTTGTCAACATAATCTACCTGACTCATTGGCAGTGTCAGGGGAAAGACTGAATCCAATCAGGGGCATCATTCAGTTTACAGAGCAGCACATGGAAGCCATGCATGTCATTGCATCACGGAGCTTGGTGGTAGAAATTTACAGTTAATTCAATGTTACGGTTCATGGATGTTCATCAAGGCTGAAAAAGCCAAAAGGAACATTCCTGAATAAAGACAGTCCATTTTGCAAATTAACACAATTGTAATATGCATCACAAATAACTCAAGCGAAGCAGGGAGCCACATAGGACTACAAATAGGTGGCACATCCTTGACTGAAGCGTTCAGTTGGTTACCACTGCATTATGTGCCCCCCTACAGTAGATGTAATTTGAATGTCAGGCTTATTACAGTAATAATATGCAAACTTGGTCTTAGTCTTTAGAGCAAGCACTACAAGAGCAGCACTACTCTGGAGATCTCCTGCACCTCTAAACCTCTTTTCTGTCGAGCCTAATGAATTGTCAGAACTGTCAGCGAGTGCCAAGGAATGACAAATGTGCATGATTTGCAGTTGCTGCTGCTGTTACATGGCATGCACCTGATGTATGGGAAGAAAACTCTTCTGCTGCTTTACATTGCAGATGTAAAAAGCTAATTAGCATTGAAACATGCAATGATTCCTTTCACACTTTTATTTTACATGAGAGCTTATGCATATTTCTCAAAATGTTATTGAGATTTGATTGTTGAAACATGTTAAGGGTCATTTATAAGCAACATAAGGTGCAGAAGCAAGGTGTTTCCATCTAAGTCCCAATGCTTGTATTTCCTTGCTTTGCAGGATCTCCTGGCTCTAGCAAAAATAGTGCATCTATTTTTGCAAATTATTATTATTATTATTATGTTATTATTATTATACAGGATTTATATAGTGCCAACAGTCTGCGCAGTTCTTTACAACATAGGGACAGACGGTACAGCTATAATACAAATCAATACAGGAGGGCCCTGCTTGTTAGAGCTCATAATTTAGAAGAGATTGTCAAGTGAAACAAAAGGTAATAACTGTGGGGGGGTGAGCTGATGGAGAAAATAGACATAGGCCGCGTACACACGACCGGTTTTCTCGGCAAAAAATTACAAGAAAACTGCTGGGAGAGCTTTCTTGCCGAGAAAACCATCTGTGTGTACGCGAGAAAGAAAAGAAAACTGCCCAGATTCCCCGACGAGAAAAAAGACGACCTGCAGTCTTTTTTCTCGTCAAGAATCTCGTCGGCCTGTTTCTCGACGAGAAACCTGAGCGTGTTTACACTTACCTGACGCCGTGGAAACCCGCGCATGCTCGAAATGACTTTGACGCATGCGCGGTAGCTTCCTAGGCATTGGCATAGGGTGTAGCAAGATGGCGGCGACGGCATCAAATGTGACAAGCGCACGCTCGTCGTAGTCGATGACGTCACCGCGTTCATGCCATTCAAAAGAACGTTGGTTCTTTTGAATCGTATGTGTGTACACTCGGCCAGGACAAGTTTCTTGTCAAGATTCTCGTCAGGAAAAACTACGTTTTTTTCCTGACGAGAATCTCAGCAGTGTGTACAGGGCTATACAGTTGTTAGGCTTCTCTGAAGAGGAGGGTTTTCAGGGATCGTCTAAAAGCTAATAGAGTAGGAGATAATCGGACAGATTGGGGTAACGAGTTCCATAGGATTGGAGAGGCTCTGGAAAAGTTCTGGAGGTGAGCATGGGAGGAGGTGACGAGGGAGCTAGAGAGCAGGAGGTCTTGAGAGGAACAAAGAGAACGATTAGGTTGGTATTTTGAGACTAGGTAAGTGATGTAATGTAGCACCCTCCTAGGTAGGTGCTAGTGAGTGTATATCGTTTTTGGTTCTCTCTGCTTAATGGGGAGACAGCTAGGCAAAATGATGTGCTGTCTGCTTAACAGAGAGTGGTGATTGTTTAAAAGAGTCTGTTATGTGTGCTCTGGTATGGCTTATGCTGTCTTGAAAATTCCCCACTGCTCCAATGGCTATAGCGTATATTGGACAGTGGGCGAAAAACTGGCAGATGAGAGCATGGATGTCTATACAGCCCTGGACAATTAGAAAGGGGTGCACGCTGGGTACCTGTATTTATATCTGAAGAGGACATGCTCTCAGGAGTTGAGTCTTCCTCTGGAAAGAGGTCCAGGTGGGGAGGAGGCGGCTGGCTCTCCCCAGTGCAGGCTGCCATGTGGCCTCAGTTGGTCGACCTGAGGGCCTGAAACATTGAAGCTGCAACCCATGGTTCTTGTAAGAGCTGACTGAGGGAGGATCAGAGGCGTACTAAGTGGGGGGCGGGCCGCCACGGGTGACAGACACTGGGGGGTGTCAGGCCAGCGCCCCCCCCCCTCCGCGGCTGAAATGAAAACAAAGGGGAGGGCGCCGGGCGGGTTTAAGCCGCAGCACCGCTGCGGTGACAGAACGCGCAGAAAGCCTGTAGTGGCTTTGCAAGAGAGGGGGGGGAGGCGAGCCGAGTGACCCGGGACCCGCAGCGATCCCCCTCTCTCATTGCCGCGCCGCGGCTCTGTTCAGTCCCGAGCAGAGTGAAGAAGCCGCCTCCCCCTCCTCCTCCCTACACAGGGGGAGGGGACCGGTCACCTGACCAGTTGCTCGCTTATCTGACTGCACTGAGGTACATTATGTGTCTAGTGTCTGCACTGTAGGGGGGTCTGTACTGTGGGGGTGTCTGTACTGTGGATGGGGGTCTGTACTGTGGGGGGGGTGTCTGTACTGTGGGGGTGTCTGTACTGTGGGGAGGTCTGTACTGTGGGGGTCTGAACTGTAGGGGGGTCTGTACTGTGGGGGTGTCTGTACTGTTTGGGGGGTCTGTACTGTTGGGGGGGTGGGGGTCTGCACTGTAGGGGTGTCTGCACTGTAGGGGTGTCTGTACTGTGGGGGTGTCTGTACTGTGGGGGGTCTGTACTGTGGATGGGGGGGTGGGGGTCTGTACTGTGGGGAGGTCTGTACTGTGGGGAGGTCTGTACTGTTGGGGGTCTGTACTGTGGGGGTCTGAACTGTAGGGGTGTCTGTACTGTGGGGGGTCTGTACTGTGGGGGTGTCTGTACTGTTTGGGGGGTCTGTACTGTTGGGGGGGGGTCTGCACTGTAGGGGTGTCTGTACTGTGGGGGGGTCTGTACTGTTGGGGGGGCTGTACTGTGGGGAAGTGGGGGGCTAAACTGTAGGGGTGTCTGTACTGTGGGGGGTCTGTACTGTAGGGGGGCTGTACTGTGGGGGAGTGGGGGGCTGCACTGTAGGGGGGTCTGTACTGTTGGGGGGCTGTACTGTGGGGGAGTGGGGGGCTAAACTGTAGGGGTGTCTGTACTGTGGGGGGGTCTGTACTGTTGGGGGGGCTGTACTGTGGGGGAGTGGGGGGCTGCACTGTAGGGGGGTCTGTACTGTTGGGGGGCTGTACTGTGGGGGAGTGGGGGGCTAAACTGTAAGGGTGTCTGTACTGTGGGGGGGTCTGTACTGTTGGGGGGGCTGTACTGTGGGGGAGTGGGGGGCTGCACTGTAGGGGTGTCTGTACTGTTGGGGGGTCTGTACTGTTGGGGGTTCTGTACTGTGGGGGAGTGGGGGGCTGAACTGTAGGGGTGTCTGTACTGTGGGGGGTCTGTACTGTTGGGGGGGCTGTACTGTAGGGATGTCTGTACTGTTGGAGGTCTGTACTGTGGGGGGTCTGCACTGTAGGGGTGTCTGTACTGTGGGGGGGGGGTCTGTACTGTTGGGGGGGCTGTACTGTGGGGGAGTGGGGGGCTGCACTGTAGGGGTGTCTGTACTGTTGGGGGCCTTTACTGTGGGGGAGTGGGGGGCTGCACTGTAGGGGTGTCTGTACTGTGGGGGGGTCTGCACTGTGGGGGGCTGTGTAATGTAAAGAGGTCCTTAGGTGCAAGGGACTGTGTAATGTAAAGGGGTCCAGAGTGCTGTGTAATGTAAAGGGGTCCAGAGTGCTGTGTAATGTAAAGGGGTCCAGTGTAATGTAAAGGGGTCCAGTGTAATGTAAAGGGGTCCAAAGGTGCAGTGTAATGTAAAGGAGTCCAGAGTACTGTGTAATGTAAAGGGGTCCAGAGGTGTAGAGTGCTGTGTAATGTAAAGAGGTCCTTAGGTGCAATTAGCAGTGTAATGTAAAGGGGTCCAGAGGTGCAGGTATGCCGGGGGCACAGTGGGGTGTTTTTACATTTTAATGTGGGGGGGGGGTGCCAGATATAGGATCCGCCCCGGGTGCCAAATGCTCTAGGTACGCCCCTGGGGAGGATGTCTGTGGATCCGGTCTGGTATCACTGAAGAGGGCTGCTGTGTGTGCTCCAGGAGCCTTGTGAATACAGACTCATGTAGGGAATCCTGGGAACTGGTGTTGTAACCCCCCCCCCCCCTTATTGCTAAGGGTCAGCTTTTGGGTACAAGCTAAAGGGGACACTGGCTAGTGTCTTGAAGAAGCAAGGTACACCTAATTCCTTCTGCTACAAAGAGACTTGCTTTAATCTGTTCAATTAGATAAATAGTGCTACTGAAGGCTTGCTACATAGTTCTACATAGAGTTGAGTCTTTGCTATTCCTATTAAGGAGGCATAGAGCTCCTGCCACAAGATTTCTGTTACTAATTATCAAGGACTGATATTATTCTGGAGAGAGTACAGTCCAGGATTAATTTGCTACAATTTGTACATAGAGAAAGTTGTCCTCATCTGTGAATAGTCAATTTGGAGTATCCTACTAAATCCCTTCTTCTATCCAAGTTCTCCAAATAAAACATAAAAACACATCCTTTAGACATCCTTTAGACTGGTCATTGAAGATAACGAGCAGAAGAGTGTGTGCACCTGGCTGTGTGAAAATACCCCGTAAATGGCTTTGGAGAAATCAGTGGGAGCCACGAGAAAACCAATATCCAATCCGCTGTGGGGGTACCACTACAGTAACAAAGCAAGATCTTCAGAGAAAGAGTTTATGAAGTTCAGCCTGATTCTACAAATGCATTTCTTTCTCGTACATCACGGGACACAGAGCGACATAGTCATTACTAATGGGTTATATAGATACCGTCAGGTGCTGGCACTGGCAACTTCCAAAACCGGAAGTACCCTCCCCTATATAAGCCCCTCCCATCCGGGAGCACCTCAGTTTTTTGCCAGTGTCTAAGGTGTTGGCCAAGAAGAAACATGTGTTTTTCACTGAGCTTGCGTACAGGTTCTTTTGGGCCTCAGTAAGCTATTCCGGATCCGACCAAAAAAGCTTCATAGCTAAACGGTCGGTACCCGGGCCTTGCAGAGAAGAGCAAGGTTCTGCCTGTAATGCTTCTCTTAGGAGAGCTGGACCCTGGGATCCAGAGCTCTGGTCATACCCACGACCAAGATGTTTTCTGTGCAGGGTGCTATACAGGTCCAGGGGAGTGGAATCCTTGGGAACCCGGTCCCTGAAGGTTTGATTACAATGCCTGCCGTGATAGGTGAAGTTTGGGCTTTTGTGGACCAAAGTCCTGCGGCGGGGAACAGGTAAGTGGGGGCCCCCAGGAACTTGGTTCTATTGGGGGACCCCCAAGCCTAATTTGTCTTTCTGTCTGTTACCTAACGGTATTCCCGCTAATATCTGTGCATGCCTGTAACTACTAAAAAAATGTAATAATTTTTAATGGTGGTCAAGAAAAAAAAAAAAAAAAAAGAATGTTTTTTTATATATGTTTAGTATATTAAACTGCGGTACCTGTGTTTGTCCACTAGAGGCCGCTGTGGAATGTTTTTCTTGTCATATGGACTAGTTTCTTCTCAGAGAGCAAAGTCCAGGCAGCTGGTGAGTTCTCCTACAGGAAACTGTTTCCTCTGCCATGTTGCAGTGTTCGTCTATCCCCCGGCCTGCGGCAAAGGGGGCCCTGGCTCCTGTCCCTGGTTTCCATGTTTGAAAATTAGCGCCGAGGCGCACGTGGCCGCGCGCGTGCGCGTGCACGCGCCTCTATATATAGAGGTGGCCGGAAAAAGGGGCGGGGCCTGGGGGATGACGCTCTGTGCGCGCCGCAGCGCTTCTGCGCATGTGCGGGCGTCCCAGCAGGTTTTTAAAAAGCCACATTATTGCAGTAAGCTGGCTATGAAGTACAGAGACAGAGCTGGCAACATTTAAAGGCATACAGCAAGCGGTTGATACAGGCATCCCCTAGAAAGGCACATTAGTAGACACCAACTGTGATATAGCAGCAATTGTGCTAGACTATTCTCAGTAAAAGTGGTGTATTACGGCTGGAATACCTCAGCTTTAGGCTTAGGAATATGCCGTCCAGTAGCTCCGGAACTGAATCTTCCAGGAAGCGAAGGGGGTCTCATCGGGCTCTGAGGATCTTGGGCATACTCCTGCTGCACCAGTCTCCCCTGAAGTTCAGAGGTAAGTGACCGTAGAGACCCCGCAGGGGTACTTGGTACTGTGGCTGTCCTCAGTCACCTGCTCCTGTGTATGTAACAGAGGAGGTTTTTTCCTCAGCTCTGGGAGGATTAGAGAGAGATTGTCAACATTTATCGCTGCCTCCCTGTCAGGGAAAGCACGTCCGATCTCCGTCTCCTCCTTCAGAGTGCCTGTTAGCAGAGCAACAGTCCCATACAGGGATCGACCTGCCTGAAGGGGATCAGGATGAGGTTGATTCTGTTATAGAGGAATCAACAGTGGGGGAACCTTTTCTCAGCATCTTAAGCTGAAAGATTATGGGTTCAGTCTCTGACTAACATGGTCCGATCAGCATTTAAAAATGCACCTTGCGGAACCATCAACCACTACTGTATCCTCGTTGGGGTCGCTAGAAGCCCCCAGACTGTTTGTTCTTTTCCACTTCACCCTTTACTGAAAGGGCTCATTTACCAGGATTGGGAACGTCCTGAGAAAATATTTATTCCCCCAAGAGATTTCCGGTGGTCTATCCCATGGAGGATAAGTTCATCAAAAAAAAAAAAAAAAAAAAAAATGGAAGGTCCCTACAGTGGACGCAGCCATCTCTTGTATGTATAAATCACTGACATGTCCAGTGGATAATGTCCAAATGTTCAAGAACCCAATAGATAAAAGATTGGAGTCCTTATGAAAATCTGCTTGGTGATACAACCAGCAGTAGCAGCTATTGGGGTCTGCTAAGCAGTGAAGGATCAGTTGAAACAGGTCTTGAGGGACTTGACAGATCAGCAGGCTTTGCCCTAGCTGATCTACCTAGAGCCTTAGGCTTTGCGGTTGACGCCATAGAGGATTCAGTCCATCAGGCCTCCCGCCTTACGCTGTCTATAGTACATATGCGTAGGCTCCTATGGCTCAAAAACTGGTCTGCTGAAGCTCCCTGTAAAGAATGGCTGGTTAGCGTCCCATTTCATGGTGAACGCTTATTCAGGGAAAACCTGGACAAATATATCCAGAAAATTTCCAGCGGTAAAAATACGCTCTTGCCGGTTAAAAGCAGAGTTAGAGGTCCCTCTTTAAGAGGCCTGCTTCTCCAGTCCCTGGGGCATCGGCTGTGTAACAGTTCCGACGGCCTCCTCGGTCAAATCCCGGGGGTAAAAAACAGGGACAGTAGCAGGGTAATGAGAAACCCTGGGTCAGGGGAGGTACAAAACCTCCCCCAAAGTTAAATTCATTGAAGCCCCCACTCAGTCGGGTGGGGGGAGGACTCCAGTTGTTCGCAAGAGACCTGGCGGGACACGATCAAGACAGATAGGTGCTCTCCGCAGTAGGTTTGGGATACAGTTTGGAGTTAAAAGACTCTCCTCCTTCCCATTTTTGAGGTCAAACGTGCCAAGGGATCCCCGGAAGAGAGAGTCCCTCCTGTTGGCACTAGAACAACTATTGCTCCAAGGAGTAATTATGGAGGTTCCCCTGGAAGAATGAGGGTTCGGGTTTTACTCAAACCTCTTTACAGTCCCGAAGCAAACGCGGACGGGAGGCCCATATTAATTCTAAAAGGGCTATACAAATTCCTGTATATCAGGACTTTCCGATGGAGTCGATCCGATCGGTGGCCACTGCCCTACAAGGGGAGGATTGGTTAGCCACGATCGACATCAAAGATGCTTATTTGCACATTCCCATCTTTCCAGTCCACCAAAAATTTCTACGCTTTGCAGTAGAAGGGCGCCATTTTCAGTTCAGAGCCTTACCCTTCGGTTTGGCCACAGCACCACGAGTGTTTACAAAAATTCTGGCCCTTTATTGGCCAATCTAAGAACACAAGGTGTAATGATAATGGCATATCTGGATGACTTGTTGCTGATAGACCACTCAGTGAAAAAACTAGACGTGGTCGTTCACAAGACGATCAAGTATCTGGAATCTCACGGTTGGATTATCAACCGAGACAAGTCAGCCCTAAAAACCAGTCAAAAGTCTGGAATACTTGGGGCTAAGGTTGGATTCAGGCCAGAGAAAAATATTCTTGCCTCGAGGAAAGGTGTTGTCTTTGAAAGATTTGATCCACTTAGTGGGTACAAAAAAGACAGCCGTCCATACGCCTGTATATGAGGCTGCTGGGAAAAATGGTGGCATCATTCGAAGCAGTACCCTACGGTCAATTCCATTCAAGGAATTTGCAAGGGGCCATACTGTCAGCCTGGAACAAAAAAGTTCAGGCCCTAGACTTACAATGTCCTTGTCCCCTTCCGTTCGCAAGAGCCTCCGTTGGTGGTTGGTTCCCCAGAATCTGGAAACAAGGAAATCCTTCAGTCCGATTTCTTGGAAGGTGGTCACTACAGATGCCAGCCTTATAGGCTGGGGAGCAGTACTGGAGCAATAGTCTCTCCAGGGCAGATGGTCGGATGCAGAAAAGGCCCTGCCCATCAATCTCTTAGAGATACGAGCAGCCCGGTATGCCCTAGTAGCATGGACATCCAAACTCCAAGGGTCCCCTGTCAGAATTCAATCAGACAATGCCACAGCAGTGGCATATATCAATCGGGGGGGCACCAGGAGTCGTGCAGCCCAAAGGGAAGTAAATTACATCCTGAGATGGGCAGAAAAATATGTCCCAGCCATATCTGCGGTATTCATTCCAGGAGTGGAGAATTGGAAGGCGGACTTTCTAAGTCGCCAGCAATTAGGCCCAGAGGAAGGGTCCCTTCACCCCGAGGTTTTCTGGACAATATGTCAGCGGTGGGGAACATCGGATGTAGATCTTCTAGCATCCAGATTCAACGCAAAGGGGGATAGGTTTGTCTCTCGGACAAGGGATCCCCTAGCTTGCGGCTCGGATGCCCTAGTGTTCCCTGGGGATCAGTTCAAGCTGATATATGCATTCACACCGCCACAATGGTTACCTCGATTACTCCGCAGAATCAGGGTAGAAAAGAAACCAGTGATTCCGGTGGCTCCAGCGTGGCCCCGAAGAGCGTGGTACGCGGAGATTGTAAAATTTCAGTGGGGAGTCCTTGGACTCTCCCACGTCGTCCGGCTTTCGCAAGGACCGATATACCACCCTTCCTTACCAGCCCTAGGTTTGACGGCCTGGCTATTGAAGCCCACATTCTAAAAAAGAGAGGGCTCTCTAATGCTGTGGTATCTACCATGATCAATGCCAGGAAGCCGGTATCCAGGCAGATCTACTATAGAATCTGGAAGGCGTACATCGCGTGGTGTGAGGCCAAGAAATGGCATCCACATAAGTACGTAATAGGTAGGATTCTGGACTTCCTACAGTGGGCTGTAGATAGGAAGCTTGCCTTGAGTACTATCAAGGGTCAGATTTCGGCCTTGTCAATATTTTTTCAAAGGCCCTTGGCTTCGCATTCACTAGTCAAAGCCTTTATACAAGGAGTGATGCGTATTAGGCCTCCGGTTAATATTCCCATATGTCCATGGGATCTAAACTTGGTTCTGTCGGTTCTACAGAAACAACCATTTGAACCATTACAGCATATTTCCTTGGTGCTTCTCACCAGGAAATTGATTTTTCTAGTAGCCATTTGTTCGGCTAAAAGAGTATCGGAATTAGCCGCCTTGTCCTGTAAGGAGCCATATCTGGTTATCCATAAGGACAGAGTAGTGTTACGTCCTCATCCAGCCTTTCTTCCTAAGGTGGTATCGAGGTTTCATTTGAACCAAGATGTGGTTCTTCCTTCTTTTTTCCCCAAACCTACTTCGGTAGAGGAAAAGTTATTGCATTCTTTGGATGTAGTAAGAGCAGTTAAAGCTTATCTAAAAGCCACTGCTCAGATTCGCAGAACGGATACTTTGTTTATTCTGCCGGAAGGCCCCAGAAAGGGTCAGGCAGCGTCAAAATCTACTTTAGCCAAGTGGATTCGACAGGTCATAATACAAGCCTATAGCTTGAGAAGTAGACCGCCTCCGTTCAAAGTTAGGGCGCACTCCACGAGAGCAGTTGGAACTTCATGGGCAGTGCATCACCAGGCCTCCCTGGCTCAAATCTGTAAGGCCGCAACATGGTCTTCGGTACACACGTTTACTAGGTCCTACCAGGTGGACGTTAGAAGTCAGGAGGATGTCGCCTTTGGGCGCAGTGTGTTGCAGGCCGCAAAAGATCCTCATGTCTGATAGCGCTCAGCTTATATATGGTGTATCCCCCCCCCCTCATTTGGCATTGCTTTAGGACATCCCATTAGTAATGACTATGTCGCTCTGTGTCCCGTGATGTACGAGAAAGAAAATAGGATTTTTATAACAGCTTACCTGTAAAATCCTTTTCTTGGAGTACATCACGGGACACAGAGCTCCCGCCCCTCTTTGGGGACACTTATTGCTTTGCTACAAAACTGAGGTGCTCCCGGATGGGAGGGGCTTATATAGGGGAGGGTACTTCCGGTTTTGGAAGTTGCCAGTGCCAGCACCTGACGGTATCTATATAACCCATTAGTAATGACTATGTCGCTCTGTGTCCCGTGATGTACTCCAAGAAAAGGATTTTACAGGTAAGCTGTTATAAAAATCCTATTATCCTCCTGATGCATAACAAATTAAAATAAACTTCCAATAAGATATCAGTGGGTGGAGAGCAAAAACTTCTCAGGGATGTATGCGGCAGAGGTGTTCTTGGTAGTGTGGATTGGTGGTCATGGATTGACCCATCCATGACCACCAACTGACACTACCAAGAACGCCTATGCCACATTTACCGAATAGACATTTATTGGTAACACCAAAAAAATTGTTTTGTGGTTAATACACCACTTCATCAGTTTATGTGGTGTTTTATAGAAGTTCGTCGCCTCCTGGTTGCTTAGCAATCCTTGGCACACACACACACACACAGACATGCGCCAAGGTTTGCTTAGCAACCACGAAATTTGAAGGTGGTCAGAAGGCCCGTCAATGGTCCAAGCGACAGAGAAGCCCGTTGATTTGTGTTTAAGGACTCCTCCGAGTCATCAGGTTTATCGAACATCAAATTACTTTCTTTCACCGCTCGGGCAAAGCACCAAACCAGGAATCTTCAAACATCGGTATATCACCCTGAACTGAGGAAGGGCAATTTAAAGGAGTGAGTGAAACACATTTTTGTGAAATAAAGTACCGGTAATTTGATATTTGTAAAACCTGATCTGATCACTCTGACCCATCCTTAGACACATGAAAATAGGTGCCTCTGCCGTTCAGAACACCAATGGGCTTATTGACCTCCTCCAACTTAGGCATCTGCCTGAGAAACCCTGAGAGGATCCAGAATTGGGACCCCTGTGGCATTGAGAGCAACCTACTTAATCTTTTGCGGAGACAGGGTTTTCTACACCAGTACCTACAGAAGGTTGAATGTTTTTTACCCTCAGCAAAAGTAAGTTATTTATTTATTTTCCCATCCTAATGATTAACCTTTTTGAGGTAATAACTGCATTAGAGGCACATACTAACATATAAGGACTCTCCTGCCTTTCCTCTTTTTTTGTTTTCTGGTGGACACCCCTAGCCTTCCCATGGGTCTCTAATCTTCTGTTGTGGCTGAACCCCTTGGACCCCTATGGACAACCACATGTTAAGTCCTAAGCAACCAGGAGGCATTGGACCTCTGTGAAACATTACATAACTAATGAAGAGGTGCATTAGCCATGAAACACGTCTATGTCATAAATGTCAATTCAGTATTTTTGATATCCTTGGCCCTTCCATGACCACCACCCCAAACTAGCAAGGGCTCCTTTGTCGCATTAACTCCTGAGCAGAGATGGGCCAAACACCCCCCTGTTTGGTTGGCACCAGAACTCCAGAACAGGGGAAAAGTTTGGCCCTGAGCCGCAAGCTCTATTAAAGTCTATGAGACCCGAACATGAAAAAATACAATTTTGAAGGCTTATATGAAAATTATTGGCCATAAAAAGGATATGGGGCCCCACGTGGGAAGAAGTTAATCTTTATACTGCTAGCATTAATAAATAGATAGTAAGGTATAATATGTTTACTTGTTTTAAACTTTTAAACTTTGTTTAACATTTCTTCAGTTGCTTCCTGGTTTCTGGCCTAGGCCAAAATGATGTCATACATCCCAGGAATCATCAGGAGGGGAAGAGCGGCTTTCTCAACTAAGCACCTTCTCCTGCCCACATGCCTGAGCTAAGAGCAATGGATCCCAGGTAGTAAATGCTACATGATTCATCTGCCCTTACTCAAGATGGCCGGCTCTAGAAATTAGGGATGGGCCGAACACCCCCCGGTTCGGTTCGCACCCAGAACAGGCAAAGAATTTGTTCAAACACGCAAATACCTTTAAAGTCTATGGGACACGAACATGAAAAATCAAAAGTGCTATTTTTAAAGGTTAATATGCAAGTTATTGTCATAAAAAGTGTTTGGGGACCCGGGTCCTGCCCCAGGGGACATGTATCAATGCAAAAAAAAGTTTTAAAAATGTCAGTTTTTTTCGGGAGCAATGATTTTAATAATGCTTAAAGTGAAACAATAAAAGTGAAATATTCCTTTAAATTCCATACCTGGGGGGTGTCTATAGTATGCCCCATGTTGAGGGCATGTGGCCTGGTACGGTTCAGAAGGGGAGAGGGCCCCCCCCTCTTTTCCTGCGGCCTGCCAGGTTGCGTGCTCGGATAAGGGTCTGGCATAGATTTTTGGGGGGAACCCCACGCCATTTTTTTTTTCATTTTGACGCGGAGTTCCCCTTAAAATCCATACCAGACCTGAAGACCCTCACGCTTTTTTAAAAAAAATTATCAATGACTTTCAATGTCTTTTATCTGTATTGCCGGGACCCGACAATTCATTATAGCCACGAGTAGTTTTAAATTACTTTTTTTCCTTTAGAAATTTCATTTGGTGCAGAGACTGTTATGAACACGGAAAACATGCGCTACTTTACAGGCATACTATAGACACCCCCCAGGTACGAAATTTAAAGGAATATTTCACTTTTATTGTTTCACTTTAAGCATTATTAAAATCACTGCTCCCGAAAAAAAACTGCAGTTTTTAAAACTTTTTTTTGCATTGATACATGTCCCCTGGGGCAAGACCCAGGTCCCCAAACACTTTTTATGACAATAACTTGCATATTAACCTTTACATTTTTGATTTCTCCCATAGACTTTTAAAGGGTGTTCCGCGGCTTTCGAAATAGCCGCGAACACCCCAAATTGTTCGCTGTTCGGCGGGCGAACAGCCAATGTTCGAGTCAAACTCATGTTCGACTCGAACAGATAGCCCATCCCTACTAGAAATGCTAGGGAGTGATTTCTCAACAAAATAAAGCGCTGGTATTTGGTCCCGGCAAGGATCACCTAATATTCTTTTAAAAGCCTCCTGCTTAAAATATTTTAAAAAATAGCCATACAAGGGCAATTATTTAAAACAATACTGGAGTTCTCCTTTTGAAAATTAACTATAAAAATACAGCCCATGTAACGATTTACAGTACATTCTTCCTCCCAATATGTAATTTTTATATACTGTAGATCCAGGCACCTGGTGGGCGTGCCCGGTTGTGCAGCAATTTTGGACTGAAGTTTTCCAAATGGCCTTCACCCTGGTTGGCGTCACGCTTGATGCTGACCCATCACTTGCACGATTGAACCACAACACCTTGGACTGCACTAGAGCCCAGTTTTGCCTCATTTTACAACTTATGACAACAGCCAATTTAAACTAAACATAGGGTCACCCAGGCTATGATACACAGTAAAATTGAGGCAACTATTCAAGATAAAATACCCAAACACCTCAGGATTTGGCAACCCTGAGTGGACCATTTTCCACAAGTCCTCAATGGGATTAAGGTTTGGGGAGTTTCCTGGTCATGGACCCAGAATTTAGATGTTTTGTTCCCCAAGCAATTTGATTATCACTTGGCCTTATGGCAAGGTGCTCCATCATGCTGGAAAAGTCATTGTTTGAAATCAAACTGTTCTTGGATGGTTGGGAAAAGTTGCTCTCGGAGGATGTTTCATACTACTCTTTATTCATGGCTGTGTTCTTAGGCAAAATTGTGAGTGAGCCCACTCCCTTGGCTGAGAAGCAACCTCACACATTAATGGTCTCAGGGTGCTTTACTGTTGGCATGACACAGGACTGATGGTAGCGCTCACTTTTTCTTCTCCGGACAAGGTTTTTTTTAGATGCCCCAAACAATCGGAAAGGAGATTCATCAGAGAAAATGACTTTACCCCAGTTCTCAGCAGTCCAATCCCTGCACCTTTTGCAAAATATCCGTCTGTCTCTGATGTTTTTCCTGGAGATAAGTGGCTTCTTTGCTGCGCTTCTTGACACCAGGCCATCCCTCCAAAAGTCTTCTCCTTACTGTGCATGCCGATGTACTCACACCTGCCTAATGCCATTCCTGAGCAAGCTCTGCACTGGTGGTGCCCCGATCCCACACCTGAATCAACTGCAGGAGACGGCCCTGGTGCTTGCTCGACTTTCTTGGGTGCCCTGAAGCCTTCTTCACAAATGCAGTGGAAATGTTTTTTATTGGATTAACCATTTGCCTACTGGGCACTTTTACCCCCTTCCTGCCCGGGCCAATTTTCAGCTTTGAGCGCTCTCACACTTTGAATGACAATTGCTCGGTCATGCAACACTGTACCCAAATAAAATTTTAATATTTTTTTTTTAAACAAATAGAACTTTATTTTGGTGGTATTAAATCACTGCTGTGTTTTTTGTTTTTTACAAAAAAAAAAAGAAAAATACCGAAAATTTTTGAAAAAAATTAAACGGAAAAAGTTTTTCTTAGTTTCTGTCAGAAAATTTTGTAAATAAATAATTGTTCTCCTTCACTGATGTGCGCTGATGAGGCAGCACTGATGGGCACTGACAGCTGCATTGATGAGAACTGATGAGGTGGCGCTTATGGGCACTGATGAGGTGGCACTGAAGGGCACTGATTAGGTGGCACTGATAAGGAGTCACTAATATTTTGCACTGATGGGCACGGATAGGTGACACTGGTGGGCAATGATAGGTGGCACTGGTGGGAACTGATAGGTGGCACTGATGGGCACTGATAGGCGTAATGGATAGGCAGCACAGATGGGCAGCACTGATGGGCAGGACTGATGGGCAGCACTGATGAGCAGGCACTGATGGGCACTGAAAGGCAGCACTGACTGGCATCACTAATGGGCACTGATTGGTGTCCTTGATGGGCACTGATTGGTGTCACTGATGGGAACTGCTGGGGCTGTACTGTTATCAGGGCGCTGATGATCAGTGCCTTGATCACCTATACAGGTCTCCCCTGTGAGGAGATGCCACTGATCATCTCTCCTTGCCACACACTCTGTCAATGTGTGGGAGGAGAGCCGATAAACGGCACTTCCTTCTTAACATGTGACTGGCTGTGATTGGATACAGCCGATCCCATAGGTAAAGAGCCAGGTCATCAGCTCTTTGCCAAGATCGGGTCGTGCCGTGTCCTAGAGAGGCCATTCTGGGGCACCGTCATATGAGACGAGAGCGCATCCTGCCCTCTGTCATTTTACTATACGGCAGGCGGAAAGTGGTTACGTTAATTTTCATAGCAAAGAGGGACTTTGCAATTGATTGCAATTCATCTGATCACTCTTCATAACATTGCCTTAAGTTTTCTTGATATTGGAAACTGATTTGCATGATTTTCAATAACAATAAAACATTTTGAAAAGAAATTGCGGCTTTAGTTTATGATGCTCAGATAGTTTACTTCCGCTTTAAATCTATATCTTATTTTATTTTTTTGCATAAAAGCTCTTATTCCAATCTTACATCATCATAACCTGCAGCTTTTGCATTTAAGTGGCCTAAACACCCTGACAGATGATCATTTGCCATTATAACATAAATAACGGCGAGGAGCGATTGCACAAACTCTCAGGCACAATGGACTGTAGACGCAGAGCATGATCTATCTCTTCAAAGGGACAGATACATCTTTCTCAGTGGCATCAAGTAGCTTCCTTAACTGCTCATTGCTATACACCAAATCAGCTCAAATAAATGTGATTTTTTTTTTCTTCCATCTCTCTTCTTCCGTGTTCATATAGTAATTCCTTCATTTTTAAACACATAATGGAAATGTATAACTAGTGCTCATAAAAATTTATACCTCAATTCTTTGCTTTAATTTATGACGAGCCCTCTAGGCAGTTATTATTCAAACATTAATAAAATGCCTATGCATCACAAGAAGCCTCCATTTTTCACGCGGACTCCTTTCAGGTTGGTATAAATATAGAGCTAGATTATAGTTAATGCTGCCGCTGACACGTGTGAGTCTGAAAACAATTATGCTTTTAATAAGATAAGTCCTGATGAAATATTATGTTAATCATATTAGAGTTTTTTTTTTTTTTCTCGTTTTTTTACTTCTGTCTTCAACAAAGTCACATTTTCTTACATCTGTTCCAACGCTTGTTTAATGTTCTATACGTTAGCAGATTACAGTTTATGTAAATGCTAGCTTTCTATAAATTTTAGATTCATCTCCATTTATCACGCTCAGATTTGGTTATATGGGGGCAAGATCTGTTTAGCTTCAAATAGGATTCCGATGTTCTTAAATATTTATTTCAGCCCTCTGGAATAAATATATATTTACATTTAAAGCACCACTTTTAAGGTCACCCCAGTTTACCCAAATCATTTCCAGCCAGGGTGAGATTACCGCTGTTGATCTACGCTGATCCTCTGAGGGATAACTGGCATTTCAATTGTATATATGTAATTAGAAAGAAAAACCTAGATCTATATAAAAATTACATGTTGGGAGGAAGAATGTAAATTGTTACAGGGGCTGTATTTTAAGAGTTAATTTTTAAAAGGAGAACTCCAGTATTCTTTAAAATGATTGCCTTTGTATGGCTATTTTTTTTAAAATATTTTAAGCAGGAGGCTTTTTGAAAATTATTTTAATTGCACTTTTATGACTATTTGTTAAAATATTTTGAGCAAGAGGTGCTTTCAAATTTTTTTTTTTTTTTTTAATTGCCATTTTATGACTGTTTATTAAAATATTTTGAGCAGGGGGCTCTTTTAATGTTTTTTTAATTTTCATTTGAGGACTATTTGTTAAAATTTCTAGCAAGGGGCTCCTTTATTTTTTTTATTTTTTAATTGCCATTTTTGACAATTTGTTACAATATTTTAAGCATTGGGTCCTTTCATTTATTTTTTTTATTTATTTTTTTCCACAAAAGTATATTTTATTAAGGTAAAAACAGGGTTACATTTCAATACGTTTTACAAGGTCGTCATGAACAGAAATGTGGAAGACTAGGGTCTTCTTTTGGCAAATAACAACGTTTGAAATATCGCTTAGTGTGTTATAACAAACAAATGGTGCAGAGAATAACACATTTGGGTAATTGTATTGTCATGGAGATCTATTCAGCATATAGGTTGAACAAGAACAACGAGCATATCAGCCATTTTAGGGAAGAGCACCCCATTCATGTCAAGTCATATCATATTTGTAGGCATTACCACGTAGGCCAACCTCTACAGGCCTAATCGTGGCCATTTATTTTTTATTTATTTTTTAGTTGCCCTTTTATCATTATTTTACTTTATTTTTTTATTTCCATGTTATGACTATTTGTTAAACATTTCTAGCAGGGGGCTCTTTTAATTTTTTTGGTTTTTTTTTATTGCCTTTTTGTGATTATTTGTTACAATATTTTAAGCACTGGGCTCTTATTTTTTTTTTTATTGCACCTTTATAATTCATTTATTTATTACAGGTACTTATATAGCGCTGTCAATTTTCGCAGTGTATCGCATATACATTGTACATTCATATCAGTCCCTGCCCTCAACGAGCTTACAATCTAAGGTCCATAACTCACATTCATACATACGCATACTAGGGCCAATTTAGACAGGAGCCAATTTACCTACCAGAATGTCTTTGGAGTGTGGGAGGAAACTGGAGTACCCGGAGGAATCCCACGCAGGCACAGGGAGAACATGCAAACTCCAGGCAGGTAGTGTCATGGTTGGGCAATTATTTGTTAAAATATTTTAAATTTCCATTTTATGACTATTTGTTGAAATATTTTGAGCAGGGAGCTCTTTTACATTTGTTTCTTTTATTTCTTGCCATTTTATGACTATTTGTTACAATATTTTGAGCATTGAGTCCTTTTAATTTTCTATTTTTTAATTGCCCTTTTATAATTATTTGTTAAAAAAAAAAAAAATTTGAGCAGGAGGCTCTTTCACATGTTTTTCTTTTTTCTTTCCTTGCCATTTTATAACTTTATGTTACTTTATGTTAAAATGTTTGTTTTTTTTTATCAGTAGGCTGTGTATTTTTTTTTCCTTTTTTTTTTTTAAATATTACTTTTTGTAAAGTTCTTCTTTAATAGAAGAATTTTATCTTTCCATAGGTAATAAAATGTCCCACTTAATTTATTGTATATACTCGAGTATAAGCCGAGTTTTTCAGCACATTTTTTTGTGCTGAAAATGCCCCCCTCGGCTTATACTCAAGTTATCTTTTTGCGCCTGATCTCCCGGACTTTGGGGACCAGTACCGACCAAACTTGGCACACATGTAGCCCCACTCTTCCTCTACAAGTGTGCAAAGTTTGTTGTCTGGGGGACCTACGGCCGGGGAGCACTGATTTTTCAAAGCCGGGCACCCCTTCCTTAGACTCCCATGTTAAACGGTCATTTCTCTAGTGACTTTGGGAACCCGGTACCGGCCGGTCGTAGGTCCCCTGGATCCGTAAATTGGCACACATGTAGCCCCATTTCTCCTCTACCAGTGTGCCTATTTTTCAAACCCAGGCACCCCTTCAATGGACTCCCATGTTAAACGTCAGTCTAGTCATGGATACAGTGAGGCATGGACACAGTGCGGCATGGGCACAGTGAGGCATGGACACAGTGAGTCAAAGTGAGGCACAGTGAGGCATGCAGATGGACACCCTAGGCTTATGCTCGAGTCAATACGTTTTCCCAGTTTTTTTGTGGTAAAATTAGGTGCCTCGGCTTATATTCAGGTCGGCTTATACTCGAGTATATAGGGTAAATAGTCTTGGCTCCACAGCAGTCCAACCCAACCCAACCAAACCCAACATCCACCTCGTTATCGATCCAACAATGGTAATTTTATCACAAAACTCTAGTCATTTTGTTATGTGAACCCAACTGTGCTGACCTAGCTAGGCAAACCTTCTTTAACTATTTTGGTGTCCAACAGTGCTCTTTGTTGTCAAAATATTATTTTCTCCTGAAGAATATAACACTCAAGTTATCCTTGTCTCCAGTCCTTGAGTTAGGCCCAAGGCTGGCCATAGCTTGATTTCCCTATCAACATATGGTCTTACTAACACATGTCAAAGTTCCAAAATTATGCTTAGGCATTAACATTTGTTTTACCCTTAGGCGTGAAGGGGTTAATATACCATTGGCATTTCCTTCAGCTCTCCAAATCCTGTACCTCTTTTATGGCAAGAGAGCTGGAGGTAGAGTCTACAGGGGATTGACATTACACCCACAATCAACTAATCGTGAGTGCAATGCTTTGAATGCCTCTATGAAAAAAATAATATATTCACTTTTTTTTTTTCCTACGAATATATGTGCATTTATTATTATGATATATTCATATATATATATATATATATATTATTCTCCCCTCAAAGGGAAGATCCACTTTTCTGTTTCCTCCCTTCTCCTTTTCAATTTTTGGATTTTTTTTTTAGGGGGGGGGGGTTGGTAACTGGTTTTGACTAGGTAATCCGAGCAGAGGGTTGGCCCTCCCTCTGTCCGCAGCCTCTTGGGACACACCACAGGTCCCAGGAGGCTGCTGGACCACTCACAGGGCGCAGCGCAGCTTGCACCTTTGCAGTGGGGAGCTGGCTGTGAAGCTGCAAGGAGTCACAGCCGACTTCCCACAGTTGGCATTGCGGCACTGGGGAGCCAAAGACCAGGGAAGACCTGGCCTGGGTGAGGACAGCGCTGGATCCCTGGACAAGAAAGTGTTTTTTTTTTAATTAAAAGTCAGCAGCTGCAGTATTTGTAGCTGTTTTTTTGTTATTTTTTGGGCCGGGAGGGACTGCAAAACCACTTGCGGACCACCCACCGTACACATACTGTGGCAGGGCGGCCAATCTGTGCCAGTTCACGTACCTAGTATGTCACTTCCGAGTCTGGGGCGCACCTGCTTCTGCTATGATATACACAGCGGGAGCTGATCTGCGGGTACCGCGGTCTCGATGTCCGCCGGCACCTGCTGATCATTAGGCAGAAAGCCAGAATGGTGATCTGCCGATATAAACAAAGCAGATCGCCGTTCTGTCAGTAGGGAAGGCAGGGATCCTGTGTTCCTGCAAAGCATGAACATGGACTAGTAGAAGCCCATCCCACTCTGTTATATACATAAAAAAAGGGGTTTGGGACTTTGAGCAAGGTATGAATGATAAGGCTGGTCAATTTGTCAATGATGAAAATTTATTGTCTCAAACATAGAGAGCCATGGCATAATGCATAAAGCAGTAAATACATAAATACATACAAATGTAATGGACATCACAATAAATATTGCAAACCATATGTATAAAGGAATATATATGGAACATCAACATAGCACACTAAATTGTAGACAAACGAAACATGTCGGACTTATACATGTAGCGGCCTCACCCCCTGTCCCCTTGTGGAAAAAGTGGCTTGCTTGTCTAGGGGTATGCGGGAGGAGGGTGAGGTACACTACGGCCCCTGTCCTCTAAGGTGTAGAGGTGAAGGCCAACACTATTTTACCTTCGAGTCCTGTGTTCCTGATGGAGCCTCTGACCCTTCTGCAAAGGGCAAGTTTGACTGTTAGTAATAGAGCCCCACACCATAAAAAGTCCAACACTCCTTTATTCTTCTTCACATATGAACAGTATCAGTTGAACTTTCAAACGAACAAAAAGGGTGTGGATACGAGTAGGCCCAGGCACAATGAACTCTCCTATTCCTTCTTTGGCGAATAGGCTTGGTGCACAGTCACTGCCACCGACCGTGAGTTTGGTCGCTGCCACCGACCGGGTGAACTGTTGAGGCCCCTGCCTAATAGCAGGTCTCTGCCACTGACCTGAATTGACTAGATGTACCGCTGCCACCGGTCACAGAACATGAATTACCTTCCTTTATGAATAGGCCCTTGTTGGAGAAAGATATCCATCCGAGCGGTCTCCGGAGGTCCACCCGACACTGGCACTATGCTGCCCCAGCTTCACGAAGGGTCACCTCTCCGGTCCTTTATGCCCTGGATTCAGGTGCCCAACACCAGGGGCACCTTAGGACAATCCCTCCCTCGCGGGACCCAGCGGAAGGTACTGGGCCCCAGACCTCCGGGTGAGTTCCTCACCCCAGACTGAAGGTGTCTGGGATGGAACACGAACTCCACGTGTACAGGCCGAGGGCGCCTGACACCGACCATGGACAGCAGCCCTCAGGCTGAAGGTGCCTGGGACTCCGACCTCGTGGTGAAGATGTCCGCCCCCTTTATACCCTCCTCCAGCAAGCACAGCAGGTTCCCCGCCCCACAGTACAACTGCCGCGAGAGGCCACAAAGGGTACGGCACTGCAGTAGTGGTTCAACCCCGGCTCAAAGTGACAGCGCCACCTACTGACCCGCAGGGAACTAAACACCACTGATGTCCTCACCCAAACAGAATACAGCCCTATTCTTCCAATTAGTGCATCTGGGTCATGCTACCACCCAGATGCTCCCCCTAAATAGTACATGCCCGCTACATACATATGCACCCTGCATACTTTCATGGCTTTATATACCTCAATCTCTAGCTTACATTACAAAATCTTGCTTTGTCAGAGATCCTACATGGGGGACAGTTTGTCTACAATTTAGTATGCTATGTTGATGTTCCATATATATATTCCTTTATATATATGGTTTGCAATATTTATTGTGATGTCCATTTTATTTGTATGTATTTACTGCTTTATGTTATTATGCCATGGCTCTCTATGTTTGAGACAATACATTTATTTTTCATCATGGACCAATTGACCAGCCTTATCATACTGTAGTGGTCCCACCCGCTCTCTCTCTTCTTCTTCTCGGCTGGTTTACTCGTCTAGGGCGGGACCAGAGAGAGGGGTGAGGTGCTGCCACCAGCTCGCCCCTCTTATGTGTGTAGAGGTTTGAGCTAATATCTTTACCTTCGGGTCTGTGTCCCTGTTCAGAGATTCCACTTCAAAACTGACCAGTAGATAGGTGAATGTAGAACACTTTGCTCCCAGAAAAGTAAGCCCTCACCAGGTGACAGTACAACATCTATATTTATTTCCGCAGAGATAAATATGCCTCTTTGCAAGCAGACAGGTTGATACAAACACGAACTTGGTGGGGTGAGGGTTCAGGCACAATCCTTTCAGATCAGATAAGTTGCTAGGAACTCACAACAACTTTTGGCGCACGGTCGCTGCCACCGACCGTGAGGTTGGTCCCTGCCACAGACCTGATGAACGATGAGGTCTCTGCCACAGACCTTAGAATAGGCCTCTGCCACCGACCTGATGTAGCTGGGTCTCTGCAAAGACCATAGAACATGAACTACCTTCTAATTGCGACCCCTGTTAGGGAGATGATCCATCCCGGACGGTCCCCAGAGGCCTGCACTGTCACCAGCCAATGCTGCGCTGGGTCTTCAGGCCAGGTCACCTCCCTGGTTCTCCTCGCCCAAGACTCGGGTCCCATCACTCGGTGGGCCCCCTAGGCATCTTCTCCCATGCGGGACCCAGTCGAAGGTACTGGGCCCCAGGTCTTGGCTAGTACCTCACGCCAGGCCTAAGGTGCCTGGGATGGAACTCGAACTCGAACTCCCTCGCACCCAGGCCGAGGGCACCTGGGCGTGGACGACAGAACAGCAGCCCCCAGGCTGAAGGTGCCTGGGGCTAAGACTCGTGCGCAAGATGTCCGCCCCATTTATACCCTCTCCCAGCAGGCACAGCGGGTTCCCCGCCCCGCCGTACTACTGCCGCAAGAGGACACATTGGGCACGGCCCTACAATGATGGTCCAACCCCAGCCCAAGGCGACAGCGCCACCCAGGGGCCGTAGGGAACTGAACACCATTATATCCTCCATGAATCAAATTGGTCATAACAATTAGTGTATCTGGGCCATGCTACCACCCAGATACTCCCCCTAAATGTTAACCCCCGCTACAATACCATCATTTAAAGAGAGAGGATGAATGTTTAAATTATAACAGTTTTTAATTTTCTCTCCTTTTTTCTTTTCCACTTTTTTTTTAATATGTTTTGGCTTAGCACCATTTTAAATATTCAAGTACCATACCTTGGATAATTATCCAGTTTGCCTATAGGTAGTGAGGGTGTGGAGGAACACACAAAATAACAAGGGGAACTAACACCATTGTTACTATGGGGAATGCATTTGCTGCTTGAAGATACTAAAAATTTGCAAAGTGAGTCACTGCCCATTTGCACCAATAGGGGTGTGGGAAATGTGGTTCTGTATATTTTGTTGATATTAAATGTTTTTTTTTTATTATTTATTATAGACAATGATACAACAATATCCCTGATAAAGAAATGTTCTAATATAACCATTTGAAACGCGTTGGATAAGCTGCTTTTCCTCTACCACCAGTTGATCTGGAGGTTCTTGAATTTTAGCATGTATCATTTGTATCTACCTTTTTTCATCAAAGTTTCTTTCTTTTTAATGTCTCAATAATCAGTATGTATCTATTATAGGATTTTTTGTATAATATTTTTTTTTTTTTACTATACTTTTGTTATTTGTTGCCTAAAAAATCCCATCATTAGAGGTTTCCAATAGTATTTTAGCCTTATCATTAGACATGTGCACACTGAAATATTTCGTTTCGGAATTTCGTTTTTGTCCGAAAAATAAATTTATTTAGTTACTCCCGAAATTCGTTTTTATTTATTTTGTTTTTCGTTAAAAATTGCATTCGTCCGAAAATCCAAAATAATTAAGGTTGAATCTGTCATTGAAGGCTTATATGGTGTGTGTGTGTTCTAAGAAGATTCGACGGAGCAGCTAAACTATTCGACGCAGCAATCGTACATTTCCGGTCGAATGTTCCGCCTACAAGCTAGCTATAGTAGAATTCTAATGTTGTATGACTAGTAATAATAATTATATTTATTAATTATTATTACTAGTCATTCAACATTAGAATTTTTCTATAGCCCATGAGCGGATGCATTTAACCGGAAATGTACGATTGCAGGCAGCATCATACAGTGAGTTTAACTGCACCGTCGAATCAACTTAGAACTTTTGACAGACACCATAAGCCACAGATTCAACGTTTGTATGTTTTTCGATGCTTTGTCGAATCTTTGTCGAATCTTCGTCGTTCATGTTGAATGGATGGTCTATCCCAACAGTCAGCCAACTACTTTCACATTTGTTTGTGCACGGCCTCCGACGTTGTGTCAGTGTCAGATAATATGGCGACCCATTTCGACCACATGGAGGACGTTCCTGGGCCTTCTATGGAGGCAGCAGCAGCAACATCCCCATCTTCCAAAAAGTGGCGCTTGGGGACACAAGCTGCAACCAGCAGGAAGCATAACCTTATGTGGACTCACATTGAGTCCCAGGTCCTTGTAAAGGAAACGCTTCCTTGCTGGATACAGCTGTGTGGCCCCCGCTCCAGGGATACCACTCAGGAGTGGAAGCGGGAGAAGTGGGAGGAGATCTCCAAAAAAGTTGAAGCGATGTATCGGAAAAAATTCAGCGACATTAAGCGGTAAGTAACATGACTGATTATTTTTTTTTTTACATTTTAACCACTTCAGCCCCGGAGGATTTGGCTGCCAAATGACCAGGCCACTTTTTGCGATTCGGCACTGCGTTCTTTTTATTCCCACAAATAGAGATTTATTTTGGTGGTATTTGATCATCTCTGCGTTTTTTTTTTGCGCTATAAACAAAAAAAGAGCGACAATTGTGAAAAAAACACAATTATTTTTTTACTTTTTGCTATAATAAGTATCCCCAAAAAATATATAAAAAAACAAATTTTTTCCTCAGTTTAGGCCGATACGTATTCTTCTACATATTTTTGGTAACAAAAATTGCAATAAGCGTTTATTGATTGGTTTGCGCAAAAGTTATAGCGTCTACAAAATATGGATAGTTTTATAGCATTTTTATTATTATTTTTTTTACTAGTAATGGCGGCGATCAGCGATTTTTATCGTGACTGCGACATTATGGTGGACACATCAGACACTTTTGATGCCATTTTGTGACCATTGTCATTTATACAACAATCAGTGCTCTAAAAATGTACTGATTTTACACCATACACAGTTCACACAAGCGCATAATTAGAAAGGTGGACTGGACATCTATATTTAATTGGCACAATCCCAATCCTTTCTTTTATATTTTATTGTGCACCAAAAAAGCATACGTATTTCTTAAAATAAATTTGGTTAATAAAAAAATGTGCAAATCTTGTGCTACATGAAAAAATGTGCCTAATCCAAAAATTCCATTTGCATTGTTTCATTCTACGGGTTCATTCTACATTTGTGTAGCGGCCTCACCCCATCTCCTTTCTCTAGGGGTATGTCACATGACAGGGTGAGATGCGCTACGGCCCATGTCCTCCCCATAGCTGTGGGTGGGGTGAAGGCCAGTATCAGTATCTTCCTCGGGCCAATGTGCGTTAGTTATGAAGCTCAGTCCTGCTATGCTGGAACCTCCCTTGCTCCCATTAACCAGAGTCCATACACCGATGCAGGGTCCAACACTTGTTTATTATATTTCCACAACAAACAGTCCTTTCACAGCCGACTGGTTGCGACCCATAACATAGAGCAAACGGTGGGATGAGCAGGTCGAGGCACTCTCCTGATTTCAATCTAAACCCCTGTGGTTTCACCAGGGGTTATAGCAACTTTGCTTAGCACAGAACATAGAACTTGTGAGTCTCTACCAGCAACTCCATAGAACATAGATGGGAGTACCTTCGCTGCGCTGCGGCCCCTATCAGGGGAAGATGTCCCTCTAAGGGAGTTACCGGAGGCCCATCTGTCACCGGGTTGATGCTGCTCCGGGTCTCCGGACGGGTGACCTCCCCGGCCTCCTCACCTCAGATGCGGGTCCCCTCACAAGGCGGCACCCTCGGATCACTTCGCCCTCGCGGGACCCAGTCGAAGTTACTGGGCCCCAGGCCTACGACATAGTACCTCACCCCAGGCTGAAGGTGCCTGGGATGGACCCCAACTTCGTTCCGGTCAGGCCTAGGGCGCCTGGGCCGGAACCCAGAACTGCCCGCACCCAGGCCTAAGGTGCCTGGGTGCGTGAAGAGAAATCCTCCGAAGACCTCGTGGCGAAGGCGTCTCCCCCTTTTATCTCCTCCCATCAACACCACGGCGGGTTCCTCACCCTAGCCGTACCATCTCCGGAAAGGGACAAAAAGGGTAGCACTGCGGCAGTGATTCTACCTTGAGCCTGTAGGTACCCCGCCACCCACAGGCCAAGGTGAATAATACACCACCCAATCCTCCACGAATTACAAAGGGGTCCATAACCTTTCATAATTACACACCTGGGTCACACTACCCCCAGGTGTACCCCAACTAAATTTAAAGACCCTGCTACATTTGTTTCATGTGTTGATGTCATTTTCAGATTACAATTGTAGTTTAATTATGGAACCTGTTTCTCTTCTCTTTTTGTTTTGCAGTTCCATAGCGCGTAAACGCAGGCAGTTGGGGCGCAGAGGGAAGCAGGTGTCTCTCCTCCCCCATGAGGCAGAGCTTTTAGCGGGTATAGGGGAGGATGAGATCACCCATCTCCTGGCTCATCAGGGTTGGTGTCAGCATTGCATTGTGCAGGACATTTTTTTTGTCAAGCATCCGACATTTACCATATTGTGTTTGATTTTATTTAAAGATCGCATCCAGTCCCAGCGCCGCCGGAGGTGGAGGGCGGAGGAGCAGGAGTCCTCCACGTCATCAACGCCCAGTAAGTAGTGTAGTAGTGACACTAATACAGTGGGTCCTTTTCCATTTGTCCAGCCTTCCATTGTCGATTCCAATGTCATTGCTTCTCGCTCAAGCAGTGACAGGTAGAGCCTCTGCGACGTTCTGTCAGGTAACGCAACCGTTTGCGTAACTTACGTAATCTGACAGAACGTCGCTGCTCTGAACTGAGGCACCTGATCAGTGGCGGTGCACCTAGCACTCGCCGCTGGAACCAGGACAGGTAAGTGCCTCGTTTTTTGTTTTTTTTTAGATTTTTTCTAAATGGTTGAATGCATGTCCCTGCCTTGTAGATAAACGTTAGTGACCTGACCTGTATTGCCATGCTAATGGATAATTAATTTTATCTATATACAGTATTTATTTATAGTAATTTGAAGCTTGAACATTGTAACGTTCATCATTTCTCCTTTATATTAAATAGGTGTCATCCAATCAGAGGGGGAGACTCAGGAGGAGGAGGCTGAGGCGGCAACGCCCACATGTAAGTTAGTATAATCTTGCTGGTGTCTGCTGAGTGATCATACATGTTTCAATGTTCTTGTACTAATGTGTGAGATTGTTGTACACTGCAGATTGTAATGTTCTTTTCTATATTAATCATAATCAACAGCTGCTGAGGCTGAGCAGGAGGTGGAGGAGACCTGCCCTGTAGAGGCTGCTGGGGTTGCGGAAGATGGTGAACAGCCAGACGTGGCAGATCCAGGGAGTAAGTATAACTTTTTTTGTATTTTCCAGGCAAATATAGTATTTTAAATATGAAATGCTGATGGCAAACCTTGTCTAGAAATGGTTGTGATTTATTCTCCAAGGCTTCGGTTTAGCTGGAATTATTAATTATTAGTCCCCCTTTGCAGCTGATTCCAGTCTTCCTGTTAGCGTGACCTGTGCTTGTTATTTCCTCAATGTCACTTCCCTGATCACGCCAGCTTCTTGCTGCAGTTCAGGTTCCCAGTCTGAGCCAATCACTGTTAATCATCGTGAATAACACAGCAGGCTGGAAGGGGTGTGTCAGACAAGAATCTCCAGCTATTGGCTGGCAGTCCCTGGACATGGTCAATCTCTGGCATGCCCCTAATGCATGCATTAACACTTTCCTCATGATGTCTGGTGCCTCCTCTTTGGCATCATCTAAAGCGGGGGTCTCCAAACTGCGGCCCGAGGGCCAGATGTGGCCCTTTGGTAGCTTTTATCCGGCCCTTGGGGCACTAATTCTCCCACTCACACCAACAATGGGGCATTTTTTCTTCTATGGATACTAATGATGGGATACTATTCCTCCTACTAATAGGGGCACCACTCCTATTGACCACCAACCCTGAGGCCATATTTATTCTCACTGATGATGGGCCCATGACATTTTCTGCCCCTGTTGGCCACAATCCGGCCCCCCTAAAGTCTGAAGGAAAATAAACTGGCCCTTTGTTTGAAAAGTTTGGAGACCCCTGATATAAAGCAAAAAATTGTAAATGACCTCGTAGATCTTTGTGCAGGCAAATATCTATAAGAAGTTGAGTCTTTAGGCTATAGTGCAGACTCCAGGGTGTATTGTTTTGCACATTGGCAAGGCTGTTTACTGATATATTTTACATGTATCTTGGAGTTTTTCTTTAACTGCTCCTTTTTGTCTAGTGGTTTTTGTTTTAGAAGTTTTAAACACACTGATCCTTGGATCCCCAGTGGTCGGACACATTTCCATGCACCCTCTCTCTCCTTCACTTACATGGTCTAGGCTTCTGAAGTTATTATAAGACCTGCATAGGTCTTGAAGGCTCAGGGAGAGACCAGACCACTGCAGTAGCAGAGGGGAGCAGATGAAGCACCGGATATCGAAGGTTCAGTAATTGTAAATTCTCTGTTATACCTCCTAGCCTAGACCAGGAGTGAGTAACCTACCTAGCCTAGAACAGAAGTGGGGCTTATTCAATCAGTGGCTATATAAAATTATCAACTTTAAAAAGTAGCCTGCTATATTTTATTAAACAACTTTTTGTTAGGTCATCCCTAATGCAATGGCTTGAATGGCTTCTCTTTGGTGAGTGTAATGTTAATAGCTGGTATAGCTGATATGTTTTTCTGCACGTGCAACTGATCTTCCATATTTGCGACAGTCAATCAGTCTGGATGAGGTAGAGTAGTTAGTGGTCAGTGTGACGGATCTCAGATACCCCAGGTGGGAACATCCGCCAGACCTGTGTCTCCTGTCCTCCAAATGCACCTGCAGCCTGCAGATTCGCCATAACCAGCCCTTAACCCCTCAATCACGAGACAATCCACACAGGTGTTGAGGGTTAAACATGCAGAGCATCAACAGTTTATTAAATCCAAAACATACACTTTTACACACAGTTAGGGACACTCCCCTTAGCCTTGTCATAGAGGGGGGGGGTAGGGGACAAGGAAGAACCAATGGGAACTGAACATTGAAACAGAGACTACAGTTAAACATAAAGGGATTATGGTAAGCAGGCAGCCCTTCAATACACATCCCCTGCGGAGAGATGTCTGCAGTCCAGACCATTGTCTATGTGCCATGAACCAACACAATTAAGCACAGCAACAAGAGGGGGGGATGGGGGGGGGGAAGGGATGTAGCATTACATTACATTTTCTCAATACCAGCTTTCCCCAAGTCTCTCAGTCTCTTCTGGGCCATAATCTGTGGGTAAGAGGCCAGCCCTCAGTCCCTTCCAAAACACACAGTGACAGTGGGTTCTGTCACAGTCAGCACTTAGGCATCCATTACACCTTAACCACTTGTCCCCCGCCCACTGTCAATTGACGGCGGGCGGAGGATACTCTCGTTCTGGGAGGACGTCATATGACGTCCTCCCTTTAAAACGAGCTAGGAGGCGCGCACGCGCCGCCAGCGGCGCGCACGCGCCCCCGCCGCGTTCACAAGGCCCCGGTGCGCGTGCCCGGCGGCGGCGATTGCCGCCGGGCACCCGCGATTGCCCGGGAAACGAGCAGGAAAGTGGATCTCTGTGTGTAAACACAGAGATCCACGTCCTGTGAGGGAGAGGGGACCGATGGTGTGTCCCTTGTACATAGGGACAACCATCGGTCACCTCCCCCAGTCAGTCACCTCCCCCCACAGTAAGAACACATTGAGGGAACATATTTAACCCCTTCCCGCCCCCTAGTGGTTAACCCCTTCCCTGCCAATCACATTTAAACAGTAATCAATGCATTTTTATAGCAGGGATCGCTGTATAAACGTGAATGGTCCCAAAAATGTGTCAAAAGTGTCCGATGTGTCCGCCGCAATATCGCAGTCACAATAAAAAATCGCAGATCGCCGCCATTACTAATAAAAAAATAAAAATGCTATAAATCTATCCCCTATTTTGTACACGCTATAAGTTTTGCGCAAACCAATCAATACGCGCTTATTGCGATTTTTTTTTTTACCAAAAATATGTAGAAGAATACGTATCGGCCTAAACTGAGGAAAATTTTATTTAAAAAAAAAAAATGGGTATTTATTATAGCAAAAAGTAAAAAATAGTGTTTTTTTTTCCAAACTGGACGCTCTTCTTTTGTTTATAGCGCAAAAAATAAAAACCGCAGAGGTGATCAAATACCACCAAAAGAAAGCTCTATTTGTGGGAAAAAAGGACACAAATTTCGTTTGGGAGCCACGTCGCACGACCGCGCAATTGTCATTCAAAGTGTGACAGCGCTGAAAGCTGAAAAATGGCTTGGGCAGGAAGGGGGTTTTCGTGCACAGTAGAGAAGTGGTTAAGATTTTCTCCAGCCGGCCGTGCGACCAAGCGGATAAAATCTTTGGGAGATTCTCCTTTACACTGCTCGATGTGTAGAGGGGAATCCCTTTGTACTCTGGCCGGGGAGGACACTCAGCTCCGCCCCGGTCAGAGTACAGTAAAGTACTACACCTTCCTGCACAGCTCAGCAAACCTGGGATGACGCAGCAAATTGACACAGACACCACTATCTCTTACACACAAATTGATTAGGTGCATCTCACTGAATATCAAAAATGGAAAACTGGTATGTAGAAGTGAAAACATCTCAAGATGTTACATGATTGTCTACAAGCGTTTTGAGATAATTGTCTTTATATAATGTTAGGGTGAAGAAGTCATGTGTATTGTATTATCTATCTAATGTATTTTCTTTTCTTCACAGGTGAAGTCTTCATCCTTCACCTCCACCCGGTGGATGAAGGCCTGGACCTGCCCGCGTCTGGTGATTGTCCTTCCTCCCCAGCGGTTTCTCCGGCGCATGTTCTCCTCCACCCTTCACTATCCCCCCACCTGGACACACCCATTAGTGCCTCCTCCCCAGTGCGTCCTGGTGAGGATTCTCCAGCCGCTCCAGTACACATCCCCCCTCCAGAGCCACATGTGAATGCGTATCTGCGACGCATTGTGGAGGTCCAAGAGAGACAATATGCCGAAACCAGGAGGCTATGTCACTGTTTGGCCCTCCACAATCGCCGGCAGCTCCGTCACTTTGTGGCTCTGGAGAGGTACCAATGCAGCCTTAGGAGCTAACTGGGGCTACTAGGTACCTCGGTGAACAGATGGCTGACATAAATATGTCCCTACAGCGACTGGTCACCAGGTTGGGGGAGAATATTTTTTCATAATTTTTTTTATTTTATTTTTTATTTATGTTAAAAATAAAAATGTTTTTGTTCAGAACTAATTGTTTTCTTGAATCTTGCTTTTCTTGTTAGGTTCATTAATCATTATGTGATGTTTATCTAAATGAACTAGTCCATTTATTGTTACTAACTTACTAGAGGCCTTATAATTGTCTTTTCTACATTTAACCATCAGGCTGAACTTAGAAAATTTAAGAGATTTCTTTCTACACTATTTCAATGTGCAAAGGGTAATTCCATTTATCTTGTGTCCAGTCACGCCGTTCAGCTTTCCAGCCACCAGAATACTAGGGATGAGCCGAACACCCCCCGGTTCGGTTCGCACCAGAACCCGCGAACGGACCGAAAGTTCGCACGAACGTTAGAACCCTATTAAATACAATGGATGCGAACGTTCTAAATCTAAAGTGGTAATTATAATGACTAATATGCATGTTATTGTCCTAAAAAGGGTTTGGGAACCCGGGTTCTCCCCCAGGGGACATGTATCAATGGAAAACGAAGTTTTAAAAACGGCCGTTTTTCGGGAGCAGTCATTTTAATGATGCATAAAGTGAAAAAAAATGTCAAATATTCCTTTATATATCGTACCTGGGGGGTGTCTAAAGTATGCCTGTGAAGTGGCATGTGTTTCCCGTGTTTAGAACTGTCCCTGCACAAAATGACATTTGTAAAGGAAAAAAAGCCATTTAAAACTGCTTGCGGCTTTAATGTAATGTCTGGTCCCGGTAATATGGATGAAAATCTTTGAGAAAAATGGCATGGCTACCCCATCACCCACCCCCCCCCCTACCACAGCCCATTACCAGCCCCTTTGGGTCTTGTATGGATATTAAGGGGAACCCTGCACACAAAATAAAAAAGGCCCTATATACTCTGAACAACAGTATACAGGCGGTGCAAACAAGACAGGGACTGTAGGTTTGTTCTTAAGTAGAATCTGTTTGTAATTTTGAACAGTATTATTATAGAACAGCAATGACGGGTATATACAGGTGTATACTGTGACACTAACTCCTGCAGATGCCTGTATTATAGAACAGCAATGACGGATATACAGGTGTATACTGTGCAGAAGGCTTAGCAAAAATGACACTGACACTGTCCCCTGCCTATACTTCTCTGTCCCTGTATACCAACACACTGTAAATGCACAAGGTTTAGCAAAGAATATCACTGACACTGTCCCTGCCTATCCTTCTCTCTCCCTGCACGCCAACACACTACACAAGGCCGCCGCGCTGGCAGGCTTTTATAGTGTGGGGCGTGTACTAAACCCCCCTGAGCTATAATTGGCCACATGCATCCTGCCTGTGGCCAATTATGGCTCTCCTCGCTGCCGGCGCTGTGATTGGCCAAGCATGCGGGGTCACAGTGCATGCTTGGCCAATCACAGCGCCGGGATTGCACTGCGATGGCGCAGTGTATTGTGGGCCGTTCGCGTCATTCAAATTTGTCGCGAACGCCCCAAAACGTTCTATCTTCGTCGAACGATCGAACAGCCGATGTTCGAGTCAAACGTATGTTCGACTCAAACACGAAGCTCATCCCTACAGAATACACAGCAGATAGTAACAGCAGGGGTTAACCATACAGTCCTCAACAGTTCACAGGGCATAGGTTGCAGGCTTGCAATCATGAGGGCAACAGTTAACCGGACAGAGGTTCCCAGGCGAGCGCAATCACAAGGGGCAACAGTTCAAAGGGCAGTCATCATTTCCAGGGCTTGAGTAACATGGCAGCAGTGTAGTTTACTCACACTGGTGACTTCGGACAATTGCAGATGGTCATGAAACAGGTGGAGGATCAGAGAGGGCCCTGGTGTCCCCAGGGTCAGAGATGGCAAATGGGAGGGGTCCTGGGCATCTGGATGCAGTTCAGCAGTGACCAACTAGTCTATCTTGCATAGAATCACGTTTCCAGCTGTATGCTTCTTTGTTCTATGTTGTGTTGGTAACAAATTCTGATCCTTGAGTTGACAGTCTCTCCATCAAGAGGAACTGTCATGCTGTTGAGGTCATCTTTAATCATTGTCTCTTATTTCCAGACCATCATACAAAAATGGTTAAATTAGCACACGTTGCTATTTGTATTTACAATGACAGCAACACGTGAGCAGTAGCGCCACGTCAAGGCTTCAACCCTTGCTACTGTCCATTCACACAACATTCATTCATACAATCACGCACACTCTAGTCACTCTACACAACACTCATTACAAAAAAGGGTGATGGAAGGAATAAAGGGAAAAATTTGGATTGCTTAAAACAATATAATTCTATTTAAATCTTGGGGTCACACTAAAGACAACTGCTATTGTCAAGTGGTAAGAAAAAAAAATGTATTTTCCTCAACATTTGGATGGTTCCTCTGAGTCCCATCTATCTTCACATGGTGATAATGATTCAGGTCTCACAAGTTAAGGGTAGGGTAACCAAGCTTGGGGAGGTTAAATTTCAGGAAAGTTATTTGTTCCATCAAATGGGGTGTCAGTTGTGCACGGTGTGGATTAAGGATGTTCCCAGTAATAGAGAAAACTCTCTCACTTTGCACAGTGGTTGGAGGACAGGATAGTAGTTGCTGGGCAACCAGACAAAGACCAGGCCACAAACTTTTCTTACTATCCCAATAGGTCAAAGGGTCCTCTGAAGGAAGCAAAGGTGCTTCATATAGGTAGGCCCTGACCATTTCAGAGGCACTGCTCTCTTCTCGATTACCTGCTGCTTGACCTGCATCCACCAGATTGTCAAGTGCCTCTACCCAACATGCAGATGCTCCACTTGGTTGTTTTTGAGTGATGGTGCCAGGTCTTGGAATAGCATACATGGCAGGTGAATCTTCCAAACTGGCCTCATCCGGCATACATCTCTGTTGCTGCAAATTACGGACCCTTTCAATCAATTTTTCTTTCCAGTAGGAGAGGCTGTTGTCTCTGAGTGCCAGTTTACCTTTGATCCTGGGATCACATAGGGAAGCCAGCATGAGTTCAGGGCTTTTGCGGACACGATCATTTAGCCGATCTTTTAAGTTGGCTTGTAGTTTTCTGATGAAAGACGCTACATCGGCATGAAGTGGGCTGCCACAAAGAGGCTCACTGTTTTCTAGGAACGATCCCATCTTATCTATGAGATAGGTAAACAAGGGTATGACCTGTCCTAGGCTGGCATTGCTCTGACTCAAGTTTTCCGTCACATTCCGAAAGGGTTTTAAGACAGAAACGAGCTGCCCAATTATACACCAGTCATCACGTCCCAGTGTGGAATCAATCCCAATGCTGTGGCGGGTTGATAGATTGTGGATGGCTGTCTTTTGCTCCAAAATGCGTTCCAGCATTTCCAGGGTATAGTTCCACCGGGTGCTGACATCTTGTTTCAGTCGATGTATGGGGAGCCCTGATTGTTCTTGCTCCTCCCTCAACAGTTGACTAGCCCCTACACTGCGGTGGAAATGCCCTGCAATCTTCCTGCAAAGGTCCAAGATTTGAGCAATCTTGTTGTTTTTCTCCACTGGGATTGCACCCTTGACCACTAAATGCAGTATGTGTGCAGAACAGCGGACACCGACAAAAGATCCATCTTGGAGCGCTTTAACCATGTTTGAACCTCCGTCTGTCACTATGAACCCAACAGAAACATTGGTGACTGCCAGCTCTCCAAACCAATTGGCCAACATTGATCTAATTGCCCGCAATATGTTGGCAGAGCTGTGTTTGTCATCACGGACTTCTGTGTGGAGCAGGAAAGCTTGATAACCCTGCTGGTCTTGCGCTGCAGACCGTCCTGATGAAGTTTGAACACTTACACTAGTGCCACCACCAACAGGCACAGTGGCCTGCCACCAGTGTGCAGTCAAAGACAGGAAAGCGTGTTGACCGCTGGGAGCTGTCCACAAATCAGTGGTCAAATGAATTGTCTGACCCTCGGCTTTGGCCATTTTTTCCTTCAATACTGCAACGCAGGAATGGTATAGTGCTGGAATAATCTTTCTGCTGAAAGTTGTTCGTGCAGGAACAACGTATCGTGGAGCAAGGGCATGCATGAGCTGTTTAAACGGCTCCCCTTCAATCATGCGAAAAGAGGCTCCTCCAACAGCAATGAATTGGCCAATGAAGCGGGTGATCTTGTTGGCCTGCTGTTTTGACATGCCCTTGGAACTAAAGCCAACAAAACTATCTAGGGTAGGCTGATGATGTCCTTGGGAGGATGAGGAGCCTGATTGGGTCTGCAGTGGAACTACTGCACGTGGACGGCTTGTCTTAAACGAACCCTCTCTATTGGCTGTGCTCTGAGTAAGTGGTGTGGTTGAAGAGGTACCACCAGTACAGTCACAGTCCGTTATGCTGCTTCCTGCACTACCATCTTCTTTTTCTGCCTCTGCCCGCAGTAAAGTAGAGTGGTGGTAATTTTTAATGTGTAGGTTCATACCAGCATTGGTTAAATGTCCCAACTTTTTACCCCTACTCACTTGCTTCCCACACAATTTGCACTTTGCAAAGAACCCGCCTTCCAATGTTTGAAAGTATTTCCAAACGTTGCTGCGGCGGGATGAAGCCCCTTGACCCTGTTGATCTCTAGTATGGGCTGATATAGCTGCAGCAGGTAGCACACCAGTGGTGGAAGCTGTTGCCACTACAGTTACACTTGGTGAACTAGTGCTAATGGCAGGGGTGCTGGGGAGGTCGGTGTTATCATCACAGGATTCTTCCTCCATAATAACATAGGGAGAAGGGGAGTTAGCAGCAGATGAAAAAAGTGAACTGCTCCCTGTCCTACTCCTCACAGAAAATCCCTCTTGCACTTTCTCTAAGTCATGCTGTAACTCTTGTGGGGTAAGACTGTATAAAACGTCTGCAGTGGTTGGGGAAAGAGGAGCATCAGATTCAAAATCATTCTCTTGGGGCAATGAAGAAAACGTCTCACACTCTGTCTCTGCTGATGTCTCCCTCAATTGCTTCTTTGGGGAGCTGGGCAGTGGCACTGGCAGTGGCACTGGCAGTGTCATTGGTGGTGGTGATTGTATCGGCAACTCCACTTGTTTTATACTATGTTTCTTGCCTATCCCATAAAATAGGAAGCCATGACACCTGTAGAAGAAGGCGCTGCACTGGCAGTGGAAGCGGCAGCAGAGGTTGGTGGTCTGGCAGGAGGAAAACTAATAGTAGAACTGGTGTTGGTGGAACTAGCTTTGCTGGTGGCAGTGGTGGTGACATCCACTGTTGTGGATAGCATGTTTGTGGCGGCAGAAGTGTCAGAGACACTAGTAGCAGAGACCTTGCCACTTTTTTTAGCAAGGCGTCCACCACGACCGCGACCATTACCTCTACCTGCCTTCACTTTTCTCATAGAATGGTACATTGCTGTTGCTGTATATAGTTCAAACAGAAAATGGACTGGTGATAGTGATCACTGATCAGACAGGTAACAAGATAGGGTATATAGAACTTATATAGAATCTCAATCTATAATATAGAATCTATAATAATAACCCCCCCCCCCACAACACGGGTAGCCTCTGAGGCTATCACAATACAAGCAAGTTCACTAGTAGTTCACAACACTAACACAATAGCAGAAGATTATTATGAAAAAGTGAACTTGATCTGTAGCTTGTGCTTATGCTTAATTGCTAATAATTCAAGTTCTCTGAAAAACGGACCAGCAAGATTAACTGTCTTCTGAAATGATTCAGCGTGTGTGTCTCTCTCTGCTAGCAATCGTAAGTGAAAGTAAGTTGGCTGTACATGTGTACTTAGTTCTAGCTATTTTACTGCTCCTCCTCTTTGGTTACAATCAGCCAATAACATTCATCATCATCATTATTTTTATTTTACTTCCCCCACCCAATTCCAGCAGCGAATGATCTTTTTTATCTATGTCGAATCTTTTCTCTCTATAATGTCGAATCTATTCTCTATAATGAATCTTTCTTTTCTCTATAATGTCGAATCTATTCTCTATAATGTCGAATCTATTCTCTCTATAATGTCGAATCCTTTCTCTCTATGTCGAATCTTTTCTCTCTATGTCGAATCTTTTCTCTCTATGTAGATTAATCTTGAAAGTAAGGGTTTGGCACATTCGACCACAGGTTCGATAGATACAGATTGTTATTGTTAGCGTTGTGTCGAATCTCCTATCTATATCGAACTGTTGTCACAACGAAAACGGAAATAAAGCATTTGTTTATGTCGGATCTTTCGGTTTTCGTATTCTGTGCTTTCGTTTTCGTTTGTTAAAACGATAACGAAAATACCTGAAATTCGGACGAAAATCCATTCGGACGAAAACGAATGCACATGTCTACTTATCATACATACCTCACTCAAAGTCCCAAACCCCTTTTCTTATGTACCGGATTCAGGGATTAAGACTAGGGTTGAGCGAACCCGAACTAACCCGAACTAACTGTAAAGTTCGGGTCCGTACCAAACATTCGAGTTTTTGGGCACCGGACCCGAACCTGAACAATTGCATGTATGTTCGTGTCCGGGTCCGGTGTTCGGCGGTGTAATGGCGCATTTAGAAAAGCTACAGGGGGCAGCCAATCACCTTTTGTTTAGCTGGTGTGCCCTTAGAAGCCATCATAGCCATGCCTACTAATGGCATGGCTGTGATTGGCCAGTGCAGCATGTGACCCAGCTCAGTGCAGCATGTGACCCAGCTTCTATATAAGCTAGAGGCACACAGCACAGCACGTCACTCTGCTTTAGACAGGATAGGGAGAGGTTCCTGGCTGCTATTGCTTATTAGGGAGAGATTGAAATACATGAGTTAGTCCTGATTCTGCAATCTGAGAGAAAAGATAGAAAGACAGTGTAGGGGAAGGTTCCTGATGGTGCTTTCAGGGAGAGAGATTTATATAGGAGTCCAGATTCAGAGATCTAATAACTCAGCGATCTGCATAGGTTTACCTGTTTGTGTTGCAGTGCACAGTCTTTTTACACTGCAATGAGCCCAGTGTCAGAGAAAATCTAACTTTTATCTGCAAGCTCAGTGCACCAGCACTGCATATGTTACGTTGAGAGATACACCGTTTCCATACTGTGGGTGTATTCTGCTCTTGCAAAAAGACCCATTTAGGGCAAAAAAATATTTTGCAGTGTTTTCTGCATATCTGAAGCTGTGTGAACTAAACAATTTCTATATATTTTCCTTCTACTGTGCTATCCTAAAAAAATAAAAATAAAATATAATAGCATTTTCTGCAGTTCTGTAGCTGTTAGATACAGCGTTTACGTACTGTGGGTGTGTTGTGCTCTTCCAAAAACACCCATTTAGGGGCACAAAAAATATTTTGCAGTGTTTTCTGCATATCTGGAGGTGTGTGAAATAAACAATTTATATATTTTTCTTCTACCGATACAGTCAGGATGACCTTGAGCTTCTCCTTCTAAAAACTAGCCCATATCAAGGGGAAGACATCTCTCCAGGGAGTCAACAGACCCTTCCTTCACCGTGCCTCCAGCATCGGGCCATCGGAAGGTTCCTCCCTTCCCTGGAACAGGGTCCCCTACATGAGGCGGCACCCAAAGACTCCTCGACCCTTAGCGGACTCCAGACGAAGGCTCTGGACCCCAGGCTTTACTCCCGCCCCTAGGCCTCCAGGGCAGCAGGAACTCCAGGATAGTACCTCACCCGGGGCTAAAGGTGCCTGAGATGGAACAGGAACACGTGCACCCAGGCAGAAAGCACCTGGGCGCGGACCCCACTGGACATCAGCCCCCAGGCCAAAGGTGCCTGGGGCACGGACCCCGATCAGGAGGCGTCTGCCCCTTTTATATGCTCTCCCGGCATGCACAGCAGGTTCCCCGCCCCGCTGTACTACTGCCAAGAGGGGACACAAAAGGCACAGCACTGTATCAGCGGTTCAACCCTAGCCTACCATGGCAGCGCCACCTGTAGGCCGCAGGGAACTGCACACCAATACTGTCCCCCAAGGACAAAATGGTCAATGAATCCTACAGAATTAGGGTGTTTGAGCCTATTTACCACTCAAACACTTCCCTTAAATTTAGCACCCTGCTACATTTTTATTTCAAAGTATTTTATTTTCCCGCTAGCTTATCCATTAAGTTGAATAATGTTTTCCAGAAAAGGCGTATTCTGGGGCATTCCCACCATATGTGTGGCATCGTGACGTTGAGTTTCTGAGGTTCTTAATGACTTCCTGTACCTCTTCTGCTGAAAAGGGGGCCTCCAGCATATTTTTTATTTTTTTATTTTTTTTATGTTATTTTAAGTTATTTCCCTATCCACATTTGTTTGCAGAGCACTTCCCATGCTCTTAACAACATTTTGCTGCAATTTGCAACCCTCTAGCCCTTGCCATTACTTTTTTAGAGCCTTTTTAGTCCTCAGAAGTTCGGGTCCCCATTGACTTCAATGGGGTTCGGGTTCGGGGTAAAGTTTCGGGTCAAGTTCGGTCCCGAAATCAAACTTTTTTTCGAAGTTCAGCCGAACCCGTCGAACCCAAACATCCAGGTGTCCGCTCAACTCTAATTAAGACGTATGGCCATATACGTCTCATTTAAAGCCCCACTCTCCCACTCTGTTATAAAACACAGGCTAGGCACACAGTTAACCCTTTGATCGCCTCTGATGTTTAACCCCTTCCCAGCCAGTGTCATTAGTACAGTGACAGTGCATAATTTTAGCACTGATCACTGTATTAGTGTCACTGGTCCCAAAAAAGTGTCAAAAGTGTCAGTTAGTGTCACAACTGTCCGCTGCATTACTAGTAAAAAAAAATAAAAAAATAAAAATATATATATATATATATATAAATATATCCCATAGTTTGTAGACGCTAAAACTTTTGTGCAAACCAATCAATATACACTTATTGGAATTTTTTAACAAAAAATATGCAGAATACATATTGGCCTAAATTGATGAAGAAATTTGATTTTTAATTTCAATAAGTTTTTTATTGAGAGTTTTTCAAGAAAACACATGTATACATAACTCAGAAAAAGTTGGTACTTAAGCATGTCATACATCAGAATTTTGTTGAGCAATATGCGCTGTCGCTTGGTTATTAAAAACTAGATATTATATATTAGTTATCAATAACAGAAAAAAAAAAAAAGAAGTTGAATAACATTTAACCATTCACAATATGTTGCTATACATTGCACTTTTAAATGTAAGATAAGACAAGACATGAAGGGGAAGCTGTCCCTCCCTCCAGGCACCCCATCTGGGATCACACTGTGCCACACGGGAGGGGGGGACCCCCCCCCAGACCACATCTCCTGTACTTTACTGAAGTTAGTGCAAAAAAACAAAAAACTTTATCCATCCAACCCAACTACTTAGGGCTGCATGGAGTCTGCTAAATTCAATAACTCAAGTCATATTTCAGAAACCACGAATAACCAAATAGTGTTGTCATCCCTATGACATATAATTCAGGGGTTGATAACTTTTAAACGTAAAGATTAGAGAAGAAAGAAAAAAGAAAACAGGAAGGGAAAAGAAGAGGAAGAAAAGAGGGGAAGGGAAAGAAGAACAAAGAGTGTGTCTCATTTCGCCATCGTCTGAATATGTTGTAGTTTCAGGGTTGAGAAGTATAGTGTTACCCATAGCCTCTACTACGACTTATACCAATCTAACCATTTATACCATCTAGTATACATATTTTGATATTTGCCCTGAGATGAGGCGAACATTAGTTCATAAGTTACATGAGTGTTAGTTGTTTGAATTCCAGTGTCTCATGATAGACAATCTGACCAACGATGTATCCTGGCCTAGGCCAACAAGGCCCAGGCCTAGGGCAGCACTTTGCAGGGGGGCAGTACGGAAAGAGTCCCCGCCAACTTGCGCTAGGCAACACTTTTTTTTTACATTTTGGATAGAGTATGGGAGGGTTAAAGCCCCTGTCAGTTTATTTTTTACCATCCCTGTCCCATTGCAGAGATTTCCCTACACTTCCTGCCCCATAGCCAAACAGGAAGTGAGAGGAAGTGTATGCAAATTAAGGGAATCCATTGCCCCCCCCCCCAAGCCCTCAGAACTAGTGTCCCCACTCGAAAATCTCAGGGCAGGTCTTAAACAGAAAGGGGTGTGGCCTTGAGAGGAAGGGGTGGGTCATATTTCAATTAGGGGGTCACGAGTTTAGTCAGGCCTAGGGCAGCACAAAACCTAAATACACTACTGAATCTGACACTCATCAATATATGGATGACTATAGTTCGTAGTTCTTTTGGAATAGACTCTATGTCCAAGGACAATATTGCTAGTCCTTCAGTTAGAGGAATGTGTACCTCCGCTAGCGTATTAATTAAGTTAGCTGTTTGGGTCCAGAGGGTTTTAATCGCTGGACATGTCCATAGTATATGCTGCAGTGTTCCTATACCTCCACAATCTCTCCAACAAAGTAGGGAGTGCTGAGGACCAAATTTGGAGATCCTATAGGGTGTCAGATACCATTGGAGCAATATTTTGTGGGTAAGTTCCCATAGATTGATGCTCTTAGTCGCTGTATAAGTGGTAATTAATGCTTTTTGCCATTGCTTCGTGGTATAGGACAGTTCCATATCTCTTTCCCATGCCTTGATATGTGTGGATTTAAGGAACCTATCTTTATCGTGTAGTTCGTTGTAAAATAGTGAGATACCCTTAATCCTAGTAGTAGTGCTAGTGAGGTATAGGACCATTCTAGACGGTAAGCAAACCATGGGGTGTGGATTGTTGCGGAGGAAATACGTCAGTTGAAGATATTTATAATGTTCTCTCTCTTCTATTCCATATTCTAATTGTAGGGATCTAAAAGTCTTTGGTGTGGGCCCTACCATTAAGTCCTCTGTAGATAATATTCCCTTAGCCGTTCATTGTGATATATTAAGGTCCGGGATGATTATAGCTAAACTGGCTAGTGTAAGGGGTAAAGTTTTAGTCGTGTCCTCAGTATATCGTTGGGTCACTAAGATCTTCCACGCGTGCAGCGTGGCCACTATTGTGGGGGATAGGTCAGATTCTGGGAAGGTATGATGTCCGTTTGCTAGAAGCATATTATATAATTGATGCCCTTGAGTCTGCGAGTTTTCCAATTCCAACCATCTGGGGCCAGACGCCCTCAGCTGGGGGAACCAAGCTCTCATCTGTGCTAACGTAGCGGCGATGTAATAGTCCCTTATCAATACATGGCCAACTCCACCCGCCTTCCTACTCACTACCAGTTTCTTAAAGGCACACATCGCCCTCTTCCCCTGCCAAAGAAACGTATTTAGTAAAGTTTGTGCTGTGGAAAAGAAAGAGGCTGGGACTGGGATGCATAGCATCCTGAATAGATAAAGCAACTGAGGCAGGATTACCATTTTGAAGGCTGCCAACCTCCCTGACAGAAATTCGATTTTTTTTAAAAATAATTGGAAAAAAAATTTGTAGCAGAAAATAAAAAACTTTATTTTTTTATTTTTTTCAAAATTGTCGGTATTTTTTTGTTTACATCGCAAAAATTTAAAAACGCAGAGGTGATCAAATACTACCAAAAGAAAGCTCTATTTGTAGGAAAAAAAGACATAGACATAGATTTTATTTGGGTACTGTGCCGCACAACTGCGCAATTGTCAGTTAGAGTAACGCAGTGCCGTATCACAAAAAATGGCCTGGTCATGAAGGTGGGTAAATCTTCTGGAGTAGGGATGAGCTCGGTGTTCGAGTCGAACATATGTTCGACTCGAACATCGGCTGTTCGATCGTTCGGCGAACATCGAACGATTTGGGCCATTCGCGCCAAATTCGATTGACGCTAACGGCCCACAATACACTGCGCCATCGCAGTGCAATCCCGGCGCTGTGATTGGCCAAGCATGCACTGTGACCCCGCATGCTTGGCCAATCACAGCGCCGGCAGCTAGGAGAGCCATAATTGGCCACAGGCAGGTTGCCTGTGGCCAATTATAGCTCAGGGGGTTTAGCACACGCCCCACACTATAAAAGGCTGCCAGCGCGGCGGCCTTGTGTAGTGTGTTCCGGCGCAGGGAAAGAGAAGTATGGGCAGGGACAGTGTGATATTCTTTATGCTATTCTTGTGTGCAGGGAGAGAGAAGGATAGGCAGGGAGAGTGTCAGTGTCATATTCTTTGCTAAACCTTGTGTGCAGGGAGAGAGAAGGATAGGCAGGGGACAGTGTCAGTGTCATATTCTTTGCTAAACCTTGTGTGCAGGGAGAGAGAAGGATAGGCAGGGAGAGTGTCAGTGTCATATTCTTTGATAAACCTTGTGTGCAGGGAGAGAGAAGGATAGGCAGGGGACAGTGTCAGTGTCATTGTTGCTAAGACTCCTGCACAGTATACACCTGAAGCTAGCCCTTATTGCTGTGTTTTCCTGGTGTGTTACACTAACAGGCATTTGCAGCACTTACAGCGGGCGGAGTGTGCCTCCTGCACTTTATACACCTGAAGCTAGCCCGTATTGCTGTGTTTTCCTGGTGTGTTACACCAACAGGCATTTGCAGCACTTACAGCAGGCGTAGTGTGATTACTGCAAAATATACACCTGAAGCTAGCCCGTATTGCTGTGTTTTCCTGGTGTGTTGCACCAACAGGCATTTGCAGCACTTACAGCAGGCGTAGTGCGATTCCTGCAAAATATACTCCTGAAGCTACGCTTTATTGCTGTGTTTTCCTAGTGTGTTACACAAACAGGCATTTGCAGCACTTACAGCAGGCGTAGTGTGATTACTGCAAAATATACACCTGAAGCTAGCCCGTATTACTGTGTTTTCCTGGTGTGTTACACCAACAGGCATTTGCAGCACTTACAGCAGGCGTAGTGTGATTAGTGCAAAATATACACCTGAAGCTAGCCCGTATTACTGTGTTTTCCTGGTGTGTTACACCAACAGGCATTTGCAGCACTTACAGCAGGCGTAGTGTGATTCCTGCAAAATATACTCCTGAAGCTAGCCCGTATTGCTGTGTTTTCCTGGTGTGTTACACCAACAGGCATTTGCAGCACTTACAGCAGGCATAGTGTGATTCCTGCAAAATATACTCCTGAAGCTAGCCCGTATTGCTGTGTTTTCCTGGTGTGTTACACCAACAGGCATTTGCAGCACTTACAGCAGGCGTAGTGTGATTCCTGCAAAATATACTCCTGAAGCTACGCCTTATTGCTGTGTTTTCCTAGTGTGTTACACCAACAGGCGTTTGCAGCACTTACAGCAGGCGTAGTGTGATTACTGCAAAATATACACCTGAAGCTAGCCCGTATTGCTGTGTTTTCCTGGTGTGTTACACCAACAGGCATTTGCAGCACTTACAGCAGGCGTAGTGTGCTTCCTGCAAAATATACTCCTGAAGCTAGGCCTTATTGCTGGTTTTCCCATCTCCCTGCAGGCCATTAGAATGTCTGGAAGGCAAACAAGGAGAGGCGACAGTCAGGAGCCAATAAAAGAGGGCAAGCAGGCTCTGTGTCTAGAGACAACAGTGCTGGTCGTGGACGCGGTGCATCGCCATCAGCACGTGGCCATGGGACACGCTTGTCCTTCTTTTCGGCAGCTTGACGTGTTGAGCCGCATCATGCCGAAGACTTGGTAGAGTAGATGACCAAGCCCTCCTCATCCTCCTCATCCTCTCTCACCCAGGCTCAGGGTACTGGCAAAGCAGCTGCCAAAGCGTCCTCTTCCCTGGTATCAATGTCATCATCAGTCACTCCTTCCCTAGACCCACCATGTCCTCCTGAGGAGTCCCCCGAACTGTTTGAGCACAGTGTTGGGTACATGCTCCAGGAGGATGCCCAGCGTTTCGAAGGGTCTGATGATGATACCCAGCTAGAGGAAGGCAGTAGCGTGAGAGCAGAGAGAGGGGATGCTCAAGAAGGACACCAATCTGGCAGTCATGTTCCAGCAGTTGCAGCATACTGCCAGATTGGCTCCAGTGATGAGGAGGGAGGGGATGATGAGGTCACTGACTCCACGTGGGTGCCTAATAGGAGAGAGGAGGAGGAGGAGGATGAGGAGGAGGCACATCTCCAACAAGGCAGGATGCCCTCAGGGAGCCAGCGTAAGGGCAGCACACTGACGGAATCACACCACAGAGCTCCGCCTGTGCAGGGCGCTGCCTCTGCCCGTTATTCAAAAAGTTCTTTGGTGTGGGCCTTTTTTGAGTCTAGTGCATCAGATCGCACAGCTGCTGTTTGCAACATATGTCTCAAGCGTATATCGCGTGGCCAAAACATCAGCCGTTTGGGCACCACATGCTTGACCAGACATATGTTGACCTGCCATGCAGCTCGTTGGCAAGCCTACCTTGAAGACCCACACCAAAGAACAAAGCGGACCTCTCCTTGCACCGCATCAGCTGGGATCTCCAACCCCACTATATCTTCAGTCCTCTCCAGTGGCGGTGCGTCCATAGAGGGCGCCGGAGCGCCGCCCCTCTCGCTCCCGCACCGCCACTGAAAGACAATACACAGATTCATGCATTGCATGAATCTGTGTATTGTCACCGCTTCCGCGCTGCCCACTATTCATATGGCCGGCCTCCTGGTGAGCGCCGGCCATATGAATTAGAGTGTTGGCCGGCGGTGGGTGTGGCTTGGAAGTGCCTATCAGAGCCAGCGGCTCTGATAGGCTTTCCGAATACAGCTCCCAGGCTGTATTCGGCTTCCAAAAACTCCTCCCAGGTACGCACGGGGGTGTGTTCCTGGAAGAAGACTGTGTGGAGGTTTCAGCCAATCAGGTTCACCGGATCTGGCTACCGGTAACCTGATTGGCTGAAGCGACATCGAGGGCGGGAGAACACATCGAGGACGGCGCGGACCGAGGAAGGTAAGTGCAGGGCTGGGGGGGAACAGGCTGCATATGGGGGACAAACTGGCTGAATATGGGGGACAAACTGGCTGAATATGGGGGGAACTGGCTGTATATGGGGGACAAACTGGCTGAATATGGGGGACAAACTGGCTGAATATGGGGGACAAACTGGCTGAATATGGGGGGAACTGGCTGAATATGGGGGACACGCTGGCTGCATTTGGGGGGAACTGGCTGTATATGGGGGACAAACTGTCTGCATTTGGGGGACAAACTGGCTGAATATGGGGGGAACTGGCTGAATATGGGGGACAAACTGGCTGAATATGGGGGACAAACTGGCTGAATATGGGGGACAAACTGGCTGAATATGGGGGGGAACTGGCTGAATATGGGGGACAAACTGGCTGAATATGGGGGGAACTGGCTGTATATGGGGGACAAACTGGCTGAATATGGGGGACAAACTGGCTGAATATGGGGGGAACTGGCTGAATATGGGGGACACACTGGCTGTATATGGGGGACAAACTGGCTGCATTTGGGGGACAAACTGGCTGAATATGGGGGACAAACTGGCTGAATATGGGGGGAACTGGCTGAATATGGGGGGAACTGGCTGAATATGGGGGACAAACTGGCTGAATATGGGGGGAACTGGCTGTATATGGGGGACAAACTGGCTGAATATGGGGGGAACTGGCTGTATATGGGGGACACGCTGGCTGCATTTGGGGGGAACTGGCTGTATATGGGGGACAAACTGGCTGCATTTGGGGGGAACTGGCTGTATATGGGGGACAAACTGGCTGCATTTGGGGGAACTGGCTGTATATGGGGGACAAACTGGCTGCATTTGGGGGGAACTGGCTGTATATGGGGGACAAACTGGCTGCATTTGGGGGGAACTGGCTGAACATGGGGACAAACTGGCTGTATATGGGGGCACACTGGCTATATATATGGGGACACACTGGCTGTATATGGGGGCACACTGGCTGTATATGGGGGCACACTGGCTATATATATGGGGACAAACTGGCTGTATATGGGGGCACACTGGCTATATATATATGGGGGCACACTGGCTGTATATGGGAGAAAAGGAATTGCCTCTACGGTAAATATTCATGTAGGAGGGGGTGCCATCATCCCAAATAGATTAGATGAAGAGAAGTGGCGATATGTATGGGGATAACTCCCCTGTCGCCTGGGAATAGCTGGGACTATTACGGCACCCATGCACAGCAAATTATAAAATTGAAAACATTTTATTAAGAAAAAGTAACAAAGTTAAATACTGAACAATATATGTATATGGGGGCACACTGGCTGTATATGGGGGCACACTGGCTGTATATGGGGGCACACTGGCTGTATATATGGGGGCACACTGGTTATATATATATATATGGGGGCACACTGGCTGTATATGGGGGCACACTGGCTGTATATATGGGGGCACACTGGTTATATATATATATATGGGGGCACACTGGCTGTATATGGAAACAAACTGGCTGTATTTGAGGGGGAAAACTGGTGGCGTTTGGGCACAGTGGCTGCGTTTAATGGGCACAGTGGCGGCAATTGATATATTTTTTTTTTTCAGTTTGTTTGCGCCCCCCCAAAAGTTTTGAGCACCAGCCGCCACTGGTCCTCTCTGAAACCTGCACTGAGAGGAATGAAGGTGTAGAATTAGGTGTGTCACAGCCAAGTACTTGCGGGCACTCTGCTAGCAGTACACCAACGTCCGATTCTAGCAGGCAAATTTCCCTGACCCAGCTGCTGGACCGTCGAAAGAAGTTCACTCCAAGCCATCCACATGCCCAGCGGTTGAATGCTAGCTTGGCTAAATTGCTAGCGCTTCAACTGCTGCCTTTTCAGTTGGTAGACTCGGCCCCCTTCCGTGAGTTTGTGCAATGTGCGGTTCCTCAGTGGCAGGTTCCCAAACGCCACTTTTTCTCACTGAAGGCGATTCCGGCTCTCTACCGGCATGTGGAAGGCAATGTCTTGGCCTCGCTGGACAGGGCGGTCAGTGGTAAGGTGCATATTACTGCTGACTCATGGTCCAGCAGGCATGGACAGGGACATTACCTTTCTTTCACGGCCCATTGGGTCACTCTTTTGGCAGCTGGGAAGGATGCAGGACAAGGTGCAGTAGTGTTGAAGGTTGTTCCGCCGCCACGCCTCCAAAATGCTACTACTGGTTGTGACACACCTCTCTCCTCCACCCCCTCCTCTTCTTCTTCCTCCATGGCCTCTTCCTGTGCTTTGTCCTCGGAACCAGCGGTGCTCCGTAGGCGTTCAAGGGGCTACGCAAGTACGCAGGCAAAAAAATGCCATGCCGTGCTTGCGCTGGTGTGTTTGGGGGACAGGAGCCACACTGGGGCAAAGGTTCTGTCTGCTCTGCAGGGGCAGGCCGAGAGGTGGTTGACGCCACGCCAGCTTAAGCCAGGAATGGTGGTTTGCGACAATGGCACAAACCTCCTCTCCGCCCTCCGACAGGGACAACTGACCCATGTGCCCTGTGTGGCTCACGTCCTTAACCTGGTGGTGCAGCGGTTCTTAGGCAGGTACCCGGGCTTACAGGATGTCCTGAGGCAGGCCAGGAAAGTCTGTGTGCATTTCCGCAGATCTTATAATGCCAGTGCTCGCCTGGCTGAGCTGCAAAAGGAGTTGAACCTGCCCAAGAACCGCCTTATATGTGACATGCCCACCAGGTGGAACTCAACGTTGGCCATGCTACAGCAGCTGCACACGCAGCAGAGGGCCATCAATGAGTACCTGTGTGACTACGGCACTAGGACAGGGTCAGGGGAGCTCGGTTTTTTTTCACCACGCCAGTGGGGCATGATCAGGGATGCATGCACTGTCCTGGCACCATTTGAGGAGGCCACGAGGATGGTGAGCAGTGACAGTGCATGCATCAGTGACACTGTACCTCTTGTCCACCTGTTGGAACATACGCTGCGTGGAATAATAGACAGGGCACTTGAGGCAGAACAGAGGCAATAAGAGGAGGACTTCCTTGCCTCTCAAGGCCCCCTTTACCCAGACAGTGTTCCTTCTGTCCCACCCATCGCACAGGAAGAGGACGAGGAGGATTGTGTCAGCATGGAGGTGGAGCCTGGCACTCAGCATCATCAGCAGCAGTCTTTTAGGGATGATTTACAGTCCCAAGAAACCCGTGGACTTGTAGGTGGCTGGGAGGAGGTGGCTGCGGATCATGTCGTCCTTAGTGACCCAGAGGACTCCGGACCCAATGCCTCAGGTAACCTACGCTGCATGGCCTCCCTGATCCTGCAAAGTCTGCGGAAGGATCCTCGTATTCTTAGGATCAAGGAGAGGGACCATTACTGGCTGGCCACTCTCCTTGATCCACGGTACAAGGGTAAGGTTGCGGACCTTATCTTACCGTCGCAGAGGGAGCAGAGGATGAGACAACTCAGGGAGGCCTTGCAGAAAGGTCAGTGCAACGCGTTCCCAGAGACTGGGAGGTTACAACGAGTTGCTGAGGCCTCGGTTAGTCAAAGAAGGAGCGGTGGGGAAGGTGGCCGTCTGACCGATGCGTTCAAACAATTCTTTAGTCCGCAGCCCCAAGGTATGATCGGTTCCAGCAACCATAGCCAGCGTCTGATATACATGGTGCAGGAATACCTAGGGGCAAGGTCAAACTTGGACACCTTCCCCACCGAAAATCCTCTGGCTTACTGGGTCTTGAGGATGGATCACTGGCCAGAGCTTGCACAGTATGCAATTGAGCTACTGGCCTGTCCTGCATCCAGCGTTCTTTCAGAACGCACATTCAGTGCTGCTGGAGGATTTGTCACGGATAACAGGGTGCGCCTGTCCACCGACTCGGTTGATCGACTGACTTTCATAAAGATGAACCAGTCTTGGATCACCACCAGCTACCAAACACCTGAAGCTGATATAACAGACTAATTTATTTTCAAATGTCACATCCCTTCAAGACTGATGCTGATGCTGAGTGACTGTCCTGTTATGTTGACTGACTATCCTCCTCCTCCTCAATGATCCGATTGATGATGATAGCTTGGAAGAACATTTTTGTTTCTGGGTGCCGCCACCAGTGCCTAAGGCCCAATTTTTCAGCCCCTGTTTAACAGGGGCATGTAATTACAATTTTTTTATGCAATGCTTTGCAGCAGGGCTCATTCCTGCACTCCAACTAGAGTATCTGGGAGAGGTTGCAGTGTCGTGGCACCAGCACCAGTGCCTAAGGCCCAATTTTTCAGGGGCTTGTAATAACAATTTTTGATGCAATACTTTGCAACAGGGCTCATTGCTGTGCTCCAAGTACAGTATCTGTGAGGGGTTGCAGTGTTGTGGCACCAGTGCCTAAGGCCCAATTTTTCTGCCCCTGTTTAACAGGGGCATGTAATTACAATTCTTGATCTAATAATTCACAGCAGGGCCCATTCCTGCGCCCACCAAGAGTAACTGTGAGGCCTTACAGTGTTGTGTCAACACCACCACCACCACCACCACCACCACCAAAGGCCCAATTTTTCAGCCCCTGTTCAACAGGGGCATGCAATTACAATTCTTGATCTAATAATTCACAGCAGGGCCCATTCATGCGCCCACCAAGAGTAACTGTGAGGGCTTACAGTGTTGTGTCAACACCACCACCACCACCACCACCACCACCAAAGGCCCAATTTTTCAGCCCCTGTACAACAGGGGCATGCAATTACAATTCTTGATCTAATAATTCACAGCAGGGCCCATTCATGCGCCCACCAAGAGTAACTGTGAGGGCTTACAGTGTTGTGGCAACACCAACATGTAAGGGGCAAATTTCAGCAGAGTATATACGGCAGGCCCCTACTTTCAAACATCCAACTTAAAAACGACTCCTACTTGCAAACAAAAGGAGACAACAGGAAGTGAGAGGAAATCTACCCCTAGGAAGGGAAATTCTCTCCTGTAAGAGTTAATATGGGAAAAAGGTGGCTCCTCTCTACTGATGCTTTATCACCAATCCTTGTTTCAATAAAAACCCCACTTTTCAAAAACATTTGTCATTGGGACGGAAAGTGAGGTGAAATGTTCTGAACAGGGGCACAGACAGCAAAACAAATGTTACAGGGGTGATAACCCTTCCCTATGTTTTCCAAAAAGCTTAAAAATAGATTTTTTGGCTGGAGCTACACTTAAACAATGTACCTGTTCAAAATTACAAACAGATTCTACAAAAGAACAAACCTACAGTCCCTGTCTTGTATGCACCGCCTGTATACGGCTGTTCAGAGTATATAGGGCCTTTTTTGTTTTGTGTGCGGGGTTCCCCTTAATATCCATACAAGACCCAAAGGGGCTGGTAATGGGCTGGTAATGGGCTGGGGTGGGGGTGGGGGTGGTGATGGGGTAGCTATGCCATTTTTCTTAAAGATTTTCATCCATATTACCGGGACCAGACATTACATTAAAGCCGCAAGCAGTTTTAAAAGGCTTTTTTTCCTTTAGAAATGTAATTTTGTGCAGGGACAGTTCTAAAACACGGGGAACACGTGGCACTTCACAGGCATACTTTAGACACCCCCCAGGTACGATATTTAAAGGAATATTTGACTTTTTTTTTTTCACTTTATGCATCATTAAAATGACTGCTCCTGAAAAACTGCCGTTTTTAAAACTTCTTTTTGCATTGATACATGTCCCCTGGTGCAGAACCCGGGTTCCCAAACCCTTTTTAGGACAATAACATGCATAATAGTCGTTATAATTAGCACTTTAGATTTTGAACGTTCGCATCCATTGTATTTAATAGGGTTCTAACGTTCGTGCGAACTTTCGGTCCGTTCGCGGGTTCTGGTGCGAACTGAACTCGGGGGTGTTCGGCTCATCCCTATTCTGGAGGGCAAGTGGTTGAAGAGCTGAGTGCATTTCTGGCAGATCAACTGATATGTTGTGAATTTGCAGAGTCTTCAAAGGAATAAAACACAGGGAAATTTCCATATATTGCAGAGATGTACTAAATCTGCTTTTGTTTTATAATTTTTCTTTAACACACACTTAAAGGGGTTGTAAAGCTTTGTGTTTTTTTCACCTTAATGCATCCTATGCAATAAGGTGAAAAAACACCTTGCACTGTCCAGCCCCCCTGAGTCCCCGTTTTACTTACCTGAGCCCGAACTTCCGTGGGCACGATCCTGCGTCGTTCTCCCCATGGCTTCTCGGCTCTTCATTAGATAGATTGATAGCAGCGCAGCCATTGGCTCCCGCTGCTGTCAATCAAATCCAATAATGCGGCCGCCTGGTGGCGGGGCCGAGTCATACACTCAGTGGCTATGTATGCCATATGTATGATACAGGAGAGCGCCCGCAAGTTAACCCCCTCGGGAGAGAGCTTCCCAGAGAGGGTTAGCTATTGCTGGGAGGAGCCGAGAGAGCCACGGTGGGACCCCAGAAGAGAACGATCGGGGCCACTCTGTGCAAAATGAACTCCACAGTGGGGGTAAGTATGACATGTTTGTTATTTATTTTTTTTAAATTGAACCTTTAGATCCTTTTCAGACTGAGCAGCCCATAGCGTCAGCGGTAAAACGGCGCTATATTTACCGACGACGCTATGGGCGGATTTGCGGCGCATTTTGGCCGCTAGCGGAGCGGTTTTACCCTTGCTAGCGGCCGAGAAAGGGTTGAAACCGCCCGCAATGCGCTGCTGAAGCAGCGCATTGCGGGCGGTATTGCTGCGCTGTCCCATTGATTTCAATGGCCAGCAGCGGTGGAGAAGCGGTAAACACACCGCTCCTTCTCCGCTCCAAAGATACGGCTAGCAGGACTTTTTTTACCGTCCTGCTAGTGCAACGCTCCAGTGTGAAAGCCCTCGGACTTTCACACTGGAGTGAATGTAACAGCTTTTTAAGGGTGGATTGCAGGCGCTATTTTTAGCGCTATAGTGCCTGCAATACGCTCCAGCATGAAAGGGGTCTAATTACCACTTTAAGGGTAAGTAAAGGTTCATGTTTAAAAAAAAAACAAATATGTCATACTTACCTCCACTGTGCAGTTGTCTTTGCACAGAGTGGCCTTGATCCTTCTCTTCTGGGGTCCCTCAGCGGCGCTCCTGGCTCCTCCTCTTCTCGAGTGCCCCGCTGGAGAAACGCCCTCTCTCAGGGCACCCGTGCGGACTCGCTCCCGTGTCCTGCTGCTGCGCCTATTGACACAGAGAGCAGGACTTGGCCCCGCCCCCGACTCCCAGATCATTGGATTTGATTGACAGCAGTGGGAGCCAATGGCTGCGCTGCTATCAATCTATCCAATCAGGACCCAAAACATCGGCTGGAGCTGGTGTGCTCGTCATCACGGGAAAGACCGGGTTCAGGTAAATAAATGGGGGGCTTTGGGGGGCAGCTGCAATACAGGAGGTTTTTCACCTTAATGCATAGAATGTATTAACCACTTAACGACCGCTCACTGTATATGTACATCGGCAGAATGGCACAGACAGGCACAATCACGTACAGTGTACGTGATCGCCTTTGTACAGTTGGGGGGTCCGATCGGACCCCCCTCCTATACAGTAAGCGCCCGTTTATCGTTGGGGAGTGATCCGAGATGAGGGGACGGCCATTTGATTCCGGCCACCCCCTCGCGATCGCTCCCGGCGAATGAAAATGCTCCCTCTGCCCGTGTAATGTAAACACAGGCAGAGGAAGCAGGAGGAAGTGATGTCATCTCTCCTCGCGGCGGTCTTTTCGTCCGCAGTGCCGAGGAGAGAAGAAGCAGGTTAGTGCACCAACAGTCCACTGACACTTAGGTACACATAGGCACATATTTCACCCCCCAGTCACCCCCAGATCACCCCCCAGGTCACCCCCCAGCCCCCAATCACAGTGTCACTGATTGCAGTGATCATTTATTTTACTGATCACTGCATTTAGTGTCATCTGTGACAGTAAAAAGTTGCAGGGCAGTTAAGTTTAGGCCCCTTTAGGTCCAGGGTAGCCCCCTAACCCCCCCTAATAAAGGTTTAACCCCTTGATCGCCCCCCCCAGGTAACCCTTTCACCACCTAACGCCAGCGTCACTAAGCGATCGTATTTTCGATCGCTGTATTTAGTGCCAGGGGTGCCCTAGATAGCCAGTTATTTATTTTTAGTTTCGCCGCAGGTTTTTACAGTGTCAGGTACCCCCATATATTATTTTAACCCCCTGATTGCCCCTAGCGTTAACCCTTTCACCAGTGATCACCGTATAAGCGTCACTGGTGACACTGGTTACCCAGTTAGTTATTTAGTTATTTAGGTAACCCGTCAGGTTTTAATATAGCGTCGGGTACCCCCATATTTAACCTAATAAAGGTTTTAACCCCCTGATTGCCCCTAGTTAACCCTTTCTCCAGTGATCACCATATAAAGGTTACGGGTGACGCTGGTTGGTTAGTTTGCTTTTTATAGCATCAGGGCACCCGCCGTATATAACCCAATAAAGGTTTAACCCCCTGATTGCCCGGCGGGTGAGATCAATTAGGTTTTAGCGCCAGAGAGGGTCTGCGTCGCCCCAGGCAGCGTTAGGTTAGTGCCAGTAACGCTAACACCCATGCGCAAAGCATACACCTCCCTTAGTGGTATAGTATCTGAACAGATCAATATCTGATCTGATCAGATCTATACTAGCGTCCCCAGCGGTTTAGGGTTCCCAAAAACACAGTGCTGGCGGGATCATCCCAGATACCTGCTAGCACCTGCATTTAGCCCCTCCGCCCAGCCCAGCCCAGCCCAGCCCACCCAAGTGCAGTATCGATCGATCACTGTCACTTACCAAACACAAAACACATAACTGCAGCATTCGCAGAGACAGGCCTGATCCCTGCGATCGCTAACAGTTTTTTTTGTAGCGTTTGATATATTTGCTGACGACAGTCAGGTGCTTTTTTCCTGTGAATCTTACTAGTGTACCCCTAAATTTAGAGCCAAAAATGGCAAGTCGAAGGTACACTAGTAAAGAGGCCTACGAGATTCTGAGCATGACAGATAGTGAAGAGGAGGTCACGCATCTGTCAGATTCAGGCTCAGAATATCTTCCCGTAGAAGACAGTGACGTCAGCAGCCCCACGTCAGATAGCTCTGACGACGAAGTTGAGGTCCCTGCTAAGGTCAGGCGTACCCGATCCCGATCTTCTGAGGTTGTTGAGGAGCAAGAACCGCAGGGCTCTCGTATCATGGAGCAGAGTAGTACTAGCGCCGCTATTCCTTCTGGTGAATTGGCAAGCACCAGCGGCCTAGTACAGCCTGGGCGTACATCCAGCACTGCAGTATCACGTGGTGACGTGGCGAGTCCCATAAGTGCAGTTCAAGCTGGCGAGGTGGCAAGCACAAGTAGTGTCCCGCTGCCACCAATAAGAAGACAAAGGCAGGCCCGTAGTACCCATAGTGCTCTTCCTGCAGAATTCGCCTATCCTGATTGGGTCCCCACCACTTCTGCAGAACCCGTACTTCCCCCATTCACTGCCCAACCCGGTATTCAGGTGGATACAGCTGATTTTATGCCAATTGATTATTATTCGCTGTTTTTCACGGAAGATCTCTATAGATCTATTGTGGACCAGAGTAATTTATATGCTGGTCAATTCATCGCCGCTAATCCCCAGTTGCCTTCCATTGCCAAAGATTGGAAACCAATTACGGTTTCCGAATTTAAGACCTTTCTGGGCCTTTCCCTCAACATGGGCACACATAAATTCCCGTCATTGCGTGCTTATTGGTCCACGCACCCAATTGACCACATGCCCGTGTTCTCTGCCTCCATGCCCAGGAAACAATACGAGCAGATTTTGCGGTTCATGCACTTCAACGACAATGAACTTTGTCGTCCACGTGGGGACCCTGAATACGACTGGCTCTATAAAATTCGGCCCCTCATAAACCACTTCAACGAACGTTTTGCAGCCTTGTTTACTCCCGATCAAGCTGTCTGCGTTGATGAGTCCCTGATTAAATTTTCTGGCCGCTTGGCTTTCAAGCAGTACCTTCCCAGCAAGCGTGCCAGATACGGGGTCAAGCTCTATAAGTTCTGTGACAGGGCAACAGGCTATGTATGGAGCTTTATGGTTTATGAGGGAAAAGATAGTCAGGTTGAGCCGGTCAACTGCCCGGATTACATAGGGAGCGCTGGCAAGATAGTGTGGAAATTGGTGTCACACTTATTCGGAAAGGGGTACCACTTGTATGTGGACAATTATTACACGAGCGTGCCACTGTTTAGTCACTTGTTTGATCATCAGATTGGAGCATGTGGCACCGTGCGACCTAATCGCCGGGGCTTTCCCCAGCGGCTTGTAGATGCCCGTCTTAGGCTGGGGGAGAGAGCCTGCGTAAAGTGTAATAACTTGCTAGCTATGAAGTGGAGGGACAATAAGAATGTTTTCCTTCTTACCTCCCTTCATGCAGACACGACAGTCCAAATTCCTATGGCGACTGGTGTTGTGAAGAAACCCCTCTGTGTCCACGAATATAACAAAAATATGGGAGGGGTGGACCTCAACGACCAGTTGTTGGCGCCGTATCTAATTGACCGTAAGGCGAGACGCTGGTACAAAAAAGTGTCTCTATCCTTATTCCAATTGGCTTTGCTGAACGCTCATGTGCTATACAGAGCTTCAGGCGGGACTTTATCTCTTCTAAAATTCCAGAATGAGATTGTTCTGCACCTCACCATCCCCAACCAAATGCAGTAAGCCGGCTGCATGAGAGGCATTATATGTATGCCCTCCCGAGTACCCCTACCCAACGAGCCCCCCAAAAAAGATGTCATGTCTGTAGCAAGTGCGGATTTAGGCGTGACACCCGTCATTATTGTCCACTCTGTCCTGACAAACCTGGTCTTTGCCTTGGTGAAAAGTGAAGTTTTAGCGTAGGGTACAGCATTTCACAGACTAGGACACACTTACACAGGGTCTCCCAAGATGCCATTACATTTTGAGAGACCCGAACCATTACAGTTGTTAAAGTTACAAAAAAAAAGTGTAAAAAAGAAAAAAAAAAACGTAAAAAACAAAAACACCAAAAAAATATAAAATAAAAAAACCAAAAATAGTTGTCGTTTTATTGTTCTCTCTCTCTCTCTCTCTATTTTCTCTCTATTGTTCTGCTCTTTTTACTGTATTCCATTCTGCAATGTTTTATCATGCTTGCTTTTCAGGTATGTAATTTTTTGTTTTCAGGTGCGCCATTCAACTGCAGCGCAGAATTATTTATCTTGACAGCAACAGCGTTTGCTCCCACGATACATAAAGCCATGACTCCAGTGCTGTAGGAGGTGATTTCACCATCACAGTTAAAAAAAAAGAGCATATATGCCGAAGCATGGGGGCAGCAGGGGCGGAGGAGAGATTTTGCTCCTAATGCCGCGTACATACGGTTGAAATTCCGACGGAGGCTTGCCCGTGGAAAAGTTTGACCGTGTGTACGCGGCATAACCTTTTATGCCACGTACATACGGTGGAAATTCCGACGAAGGCTTGCCCGTGGAAAAGTCCGACCGTGTGTACGCGGCATAACTTTTTTGCGGGAGGATGCCCCCATGCTTCGGCATATATATATTTTAGGCACAGGTTGCGTTAAAAAAATGTTTTATTTTTTACTAGGTTTTGTTTTGGTATTTGCTTTGCAGGTATGGTATGGTAAGGTCTTACTGTTGTACTGTAATGTTACTTTGTTTTAATGTTAACCATCATTTGCTTAGCAGGTACACCATTCAGTTGCAGAGCGGATCTATTTATCTTGACAGCAACAGCGTTTGCTCCCACGATACATAAAGCCGTGACTCCAACGCTGTAGGAGGTGATTTCACCACCACAGTTAAAAAAAAGAGCATATATGCCGAAGCATGGGGGCAGCAGGGGCGGAGGAGCGATTTTGCTCCTAATGCCGCGTATATACGGTCGAAATTCCGACGGAGGCTTGCCCGTGGAAAAGTCAGACCGTGTGTACGCGCCATAACCTTTTATGCCACGTACATACGGTCGAAATTCCGATGAAGGCTTGCCCGTGGAAAAGTCCGACCATGTGTGTGCGGCATAACTTTTTTGCGGGAGGATGCCCCCATGCTTCGGCATATATAAATGGTGCATGTATGCCCATCATTAGAAGTGGGTGGATGAAGGGAGGTATTCTAATGGTGGGCATACCCACCGATCAATCTCTTTTTTTCGTTCAGCCAACAGGCTGCATGAAAAAAAAGATTACAATACATGTCCAACAAGGACCAGCAACGTACTGGTATGTTGCTGGACTTTGAATGTTTTTTTACCAGAATGATGCCTGCAGGTTTAGGTATCATCTTGGTATCATTCTTTTCAGCCAGTGGCCGGCTTTCATGTAAAAGCAATTTTAGCAGATAATTAGCCTCTAGACTGCTTTTACAAGCAGTGGGAGGGAATGCCCGCCCCCCCCCCCCCCGGATATAAACAGCTCCATTGGGAAGTTGGGAAAGCATTTTATCACACCAATCTTGGTGTGGTCAGATGCTTTGAGGGCAGAGGAAAGATCTAACCCCCCAATTTTTTTCAAAAAAAGAGTACCTGTCACTACTTATTGCTATCTAAGGGGACATTTACATTCCCTGAGATAACAATAAAAATAGTAAAAAAAAAATATGGAAGGAACAGTTTAAAAATAAAATAAAAAAGCAAAATAAATAATAATAACAATAATAAAAAAAAAAAAAGCACCGCTGTCCCCCCCTGCTCTTGCGCAAAGGCAAAGGCAAGCGTCGGTCTAGCGTCATATGTAAACAGCAATTGCATCATGCATGTGAGGTATCACCGTGAAGGTCAGATCGAGGGCAGTAATTTTAGCAGTAGACCTCCTCTGTAAATCTAACATGGTAACCTGTAAAGGCTTTTAAATGCTTTTAAAAATGAATGTAGTTTGTCGCCGCTGCGCATTTGTGCGCAATTTTAAAGCATGTCGTGTTTGGTATCCATGTACTCGGCTTAAGATCATCTTTTTTATTTCATCAAACATTTGGGCAATATAGTGTTTTTTAGTGCATTAAAAATAAAAAAAGTGTGTTTTTCGCCCCAAAAATGCGTTTGAAAAATCGCTGCGCAAATACTGTGTGGAAAAAAAATATGCAACACCCACTATTTTAATCTGTAGGACCTTTGCTTTAAAAAAATATATAATGTTTGGGGGTTCAACATAATTTTCTTGCAAAAATTTTTTTTTTTCATGTAAACAAAAAATGGCAGAAAGGGCTTTGTCTCCAAGTGGTTAGAAGAGTGGATGATGTGTGACATAAGCTTCCTAATGTTGTGCATAAAATGCCAGGACAGTTCAAAACCCCCCCAAATGACCCCATTTTGGAAAGTAGACACCCCAAGCTAAAGTGTAAATTTTTGATTTTACTCCTCACTGCCTATCACAGTTTTGGAGGCCATGGAATGCCCAGATGGCACAAACCCCCCCCCCCCCCAAAATGACCCCATTTTGGAAAGTAGACACCCCAAGCTATTTGCTGAGAGGTATGTTGAGTATTTTGCAGATCTCGCTTTTTGTCACAAAGTTTTGAAAATTGAAAAAAGAAAAAAAAAATATGTCTTTCTTAATTTTCAAAAACAAATGAGAGCTGTAAAATACTCCCCATGCTTCTCAGCAAATAGCTTGGGGTGTCTACTTTCCAAAATGGGGTCATTTGTGGGGGTTTTGGGCTATCTTGGCATTTTATGGCCTTCAAAACTGTGATAGGTAGTGAGGAGTGAAATCAAAAATTTGTGCCCTTAGAAATCCTGAAGGCGGTGCTTGGTTTTCGGGGGCCCGTACGCGGCTAGGCTCTCAAAAAGTCCCACACATGTGGTATCCCCGTACTCAGGAGAAGCAGCCAAATGTATTTTGGGGTGCAATTCCACATATAACCATGGCATGTTTGAGCAATATATCATTTAGTGACAACTTTTTGTAATTTTTTTTTTCTTTTTGTCATTATTCAATCACTTGGGACAAAAAAAAAAAAATATTCAATGGGCTCAACATGCCTCTCAGCAATTTCCTTGGGGTGTCTACTTTCCAAAATGGGGTCATTTTGGGGGGTTTTGGGCTTTTGGGCTATCTTGGCATTTTATGGCCTTCAAAACTGTGATAGGTAGTGAGGAGTGAAATCAAAAATTTATGCCCTTAGAAACCTTGAAGGCAGTACTTGGATTTTGGGGTCCCGTACGCTGCTAGGCTCCCAAAAAGTCCCACACATGTGGTATCCCCGTACTCAGGAGAAGCAGCAGAATGTATTTTGGGGTGTAATTTCACATATGCCCATGGCATGTGTGAGCAATATATCATTTAGTGACAACTTTGTGCAAAAAAAAAAAAAGTTTGTCATATTCCCGCAACTTGTGGCAAAATATAAAATATTCCATGGACTGAACATGCCTCTCAGTAAATAGCTTGGGGTGTCTACTTTCCAAAATGGGGTCATTTGGGGGGGTTTTGTGCTATTTGGGCATTTTATGGCCTTCGAAACTGTGATAGGTAGTGAGGAGTGAAATCAAAAATTTGCGCCCTTAGAAATCCTGAAGGCGGTGCTTGGTTTCCGGGGTCCCGTACGTGGCTAGGCTCCTAAAAAGTCCCACACATGTGGTATCCCCGTACTCAAGAGAAGCAGCAGAATGTATTTTGGGGTGCAATTCCACATATAACCATGGCATGTGTGAGCAATATATCATTTAGTGACAACTTTTTGTAATTTTTTATTTTTTTTTGTCATTATTCAATCACTTGGGACAAAAAATAAATAAAATATTCAATGGGCTCAACATGCCTCTCAGCAATTTCCTTGGGGTGTCTACTTTCCAAAATGGGGTCATTTGGGGGGGGGTTTGTACTGCCCTGCCATTTTAGCACCTCAAGAAATGAGATAGGCAGTCATAAATTTAAAGCTGTGTAAATTCCAGAAAATGTACCCTAGTTTGTAAACGCTATAACTTTTGCGCAAACCAATAAATATACGCTTATTGACATTTTTTTTACTAAAGACATGTGGCTGAATACATTTTGGCCTAAATGTATGACTAAAATTGAGTTTATTCGATTTTTCTTATAACAAAAATATCATTTTTTTTCAAAATTTTCGGTCTTTTTCCGTTTATATCGCAAAAAATAAAAATCGCAGAGGCAATCAAATACCATTAAAAGAAAGCTCTATTTGTGGGAAGAAGAGGATGCAAATTTCGTTTGGGTACAACATTGCATGTCCGCACAATTTACAGTTAAAGCAGCGCAGTGCAAAATTCTGAAATCACCTCTGGTCCTTTAGCTACAAAATGGTCCGGGGCTTAAGTGATTAAGGTGAAAAACCTTGAAGCCCCATACACACTATCAGTTTTTCTGCAGGTTTTTGTCTTCAGGTTTACCAAAACCATCTAATATGAGGTCAAACCTTAATGCCTCGTACACACGACCGGTTTTCCAGACGGGAAAACTGCTATGAGAGCTTTTGGTCGGGAATCCCGGCCATGTGTATGCTCCATCGCAGTTTTTCCGACGGGAAAACTGCCGGACAAAAAAAGAGAGCAGGATCTCTTTTTTCGCGTCAGGAAAAAATCCTGTCGGGAAAACCGTTCGTCTGTATGATTTTCCGACGGGCAAAAAACCGTGCATGCTCAGAATCAAGTATGAGACGGGAGCGCTCGTTCTGGTAAAACTAGCGTTGGCGTTAGCATAATGGAGATATCACATTCGTCACGCTGTAACGGACTGAAAAGCATGAGGCTGAAAAGCGTGAATCGTCTCTCACAAAACTTCTACTAACACGAGGATCAGCAAAAGCAGCCCAAATGGTGGCGCCGCTGGAATGGAACTTCCCCTTTATAGTGCCGTTGTACGTGTTGTACTGTACGTCACAGCGATTTGGAAGGGCGGACTTTTGTCTGAGCGTGTGTATGCAAGGCAGGCTGAGAGGAATTCTGTCGGGAAAACCGTCGGTTTTTTATCCGACGGAAAAACCGGTCGTGTGTACTAGGCATTAAGAGTTTCAATTTGTATGTAATCAGGCAGGCCCTTGCACTACATGGTTTTGGTAAACCTGAAGACAAAAACCTGCAGAAAAACTGATAGTGTGTATGGGGCTTAAGGGTTTACAACCCCTTTAAGGTAAGGTGACCAAATTTTAAAAAATGAAATCCGGGGACATATTTTTTTTTTTACCAGTAATGGCGGCAATCAGCGACTCTTTGCCCGTCGCTGCCCGCCTCACAGCCTGTCAAGTCTTAAGCCCTGTACACATGATCGGATTTCCTATGGATTCTAATCCGATGGATTTTTCCATCGGAAATCCGGTGAAGCTGACTTCCATCAGTCTTGCCTACACACCATCAGTCAAAAATCCGACCGTCCCAAACGGCGTGACGTAAAACACTCCGACAAGCCGAGAAAAATGAAGTTCAATGCTTCTGAGCATGCGTCGACTTGATTCTGAGCATGCGTGGGTTTTTTGTCCGATGGAGTTCCACACAGACGATCGGAATTTGCTATCGTTTTTTTTCCCATCGGATAAATTTAAAACATGTTCTATTTTTTCTCACCGATGGAAAAAAGACTGATGGGTCCCATACACGATCGGTTTGTCCGATGAGAAAAGTCCATCGGACTGTTTTCATCGGTAAAACCGATCATGTGTACACGGCATGACTCTCCGGGCCCCGGCTACTACTGGGAAGATCACTCCACCAGGGAAGGCAAGGAGATAAGCAGGCAGGCGGCTGGCTGGGACTTGAGCCAAGGAAGAAGAACATGTAAGCGGGAGCGGAAAGGGCGCCCGAAACTGAAGAAATATTCCCTCCGCTCGGACCAGCACATGATCATCAGAAAGGGGCTCAGATAATGGAAAAAAAATACACCCTCCTAAGCTAGTAGGAGTGGCGGAACAGGAGTGTGTAATTCAGATTTTTTTTTTTTATTCTGCACTGACTGTCTTTGAAATTGCCCCAGCCCCTGTTCAAATCCAATCCGGGGACGAAACTGGGGACAGACTTGGTCCAGGGACAGTGTCCTCAATCCGGGGACTGTCCCCTGAAATCGGGGATGTCTGGTCACCCTACTTTAAGGTCCCATGTACAAAAGTGTCAGGATAAATTATTTTAGGTGTTTTCCTAATACACCTGAGGTGCTGCATGACTCCCGAGAGCGAGTTTTAATAAGCCATATTGATCTAGGTTCCAAATTGTATGAATCAATCATTTTCTACAAGATTATTATTTCAACTATTTAGCTAATATACATTAAAGATTAAAGCGGTATTAAACCCAAAACCAAAAATTTTATATATTGCAGCTTACCAATCATTAGATGTGGACTGGTGGCTGCATTCCTTTTCTTATGTAGACTTTTCCCCTCTGTTTTCACCTGGTCAGTAACACACCTCCTGTGAGCTGATCCCCTGCAGATTGGGGTAGAGCGGGCAGGTGACAGGTCCGTGTCCGCTCAGTTTATACAGAGCTGACACGGACAGACCCCGCTTTGCTCTATGGACTCTGCTATCCGTTTACACCCGGCTGCCTCTGATCCACCCAAACGGAAGAGGAGGCAGCCCTCCTCCATTTTTTTAAACAGGTCTGATCGGACCTAAATGTAGGCGGTCCATTTACACCCGCCGGTCCATAGGAATGCATGGGCGATTAGGTTCACCTGAAAGACGGATTCAATCCTCATCAAAACTGACAATGCTGTTGACCAAAGGTGCAACCTGTGCTCCTTCATCCAGAGTGGAGGTACATTAACCACTTCACCCCCAGAAGGTTTTACCCTCTTAATGACCAGGCCATTTTTTTGCGATATGGCACTGCGTTATTTTAACTGACGATTGCGACGCTGTACCCAAACAAAATTGATGTCTTTTTCCCCACAAATAGAGCTTCCTTTTGGTGGTATTTGATCACCTCTGCAATTTTTATTTTTTTTCTTGCGCTATAAACAAAAAAAGACTGACAATTTTGAAAAAAAAAACAAACAATATTTTTTACTTTCTGCAATAATACATATCCAAAAAAAAAAATTTAAAAAATCTAATTTCTTCATCAATTTAGGCCAATATGTATTCTTCTACATATTTTTGGTAAAAAAAATCTTATTAAGCGTGTATTGATTGGTTTTTACAAAAATTATAGAGTCTAGAATCTATAGAATAGATTTATGGACTTTTAATTTTTTTTATTGTTTTTACTGGTAATGGCGGGGATCAGATTTTTAGTGGGACTGCGACATTGCGCTGGACATATCTGACCCCAAGTGACACTTTTTGGGGACCAGCGAAAACAATACAGTGATCAGTGCTAAAAAAAAAATACATTATTACTGTATAAATGACACTGGCAGAGAAGGGGTTAACATCAGGAGTGATCAAGGGGGTAAGTGTGTTCCCTGGGAATGTTTTCTAACTGTGTGGGGGATGGACTGACAGGAAGAACACAGAGATTTGTGTTCCTGCTTACAAGGCACAGCAGATCTCTGTGTACTTCCCTGTCAGAACGGGGATCTGCCTTGCATAGGAAGATCCTAGTTCTGCATCTCTATGGAGCGATCGCGGGTGATTTACACAGTAAAGGAAGTTCCCCATCAGGTCCACTCAGGCCAATGACGTAGGCGCGGTCTGACATACCGAGGGAGCGGACCTGATGGGGAATCTGCTTCACTGTGTAATTCATGTATAGATACGCCCCTTCTCATGTTCCGCATCAGGTCCTCAGCCTTACACCTAGTCATTGGCTGAGCGGACCTGATGGGGAACTTTAGAAGGGGCGGGTCTATACATTTAATAGACTGCGGAGGAAGTTCCCAATCAGGTCCGCTCAGGCTCAGCCAATGGCGGACAGCGCTGGACATCGGATCGCCGCGGGACACTGGATTTCATTCGGTGGAATGTTTTTTTTTATTTTTTTTTTATTTTTTTAATAAAGGACTTTTCCAAGGTGTCAGTGTTTCGGATTTTTGGGGGGACTCCACGCCATTTTTTTTAAATTTGGGGTGGAGTTCCCCTTAAAATCCATGCCAGATCTGAAGGGCCTGGTATGGATATTTGGAGGGAACCGCAAGCATTTTTTTTTTAAATTTGCGGCGGGGTTCCCCTTAATATCTTTACCAGACCTGAAGGGCCTGGTAATTGAATTTGGGGGGACCCCCACGCTTTTTTTTATTTTTTATCAATGATTTTTAGGGCTGTGGAAATTAACTATTAATTCCTCGATTAATCGATTAATTGTTTTGATCGATCAAAGTTCTTTTGATCGATTAAAATTGATTAAAATTCTTTTGATCGGTACTCACCTCTCCCCCGGCTTCCGGGTCTTCAGGGAGATCCGGTAATGTCACGGACACCGGCGGGGCTTGCCATGTCCATCTGAAGGGCTCCTTTGCTGTGCCTTCATATCTGCATGCCGGCGGGACCTTACTATCTGCCACACGCAAGTGCTGTTACACTTCCCTCTATCAACCTGGGATTCTACAGCCATCCAATGGGAGTTGTGATAGTTCCCTTCACGGGACATCTACATGCCGACGGACTGATGTTAACCCCTCCTCATCTGGATTCAGCAGTGGTATCGTTGTACACATTTTTATACCAGTATCATACTTAGCTACATGTTTTTATGACTGCTTTTGCTACCGTTTGGTATTACTCGCACCATTTTTACAGTTTATGTAGCTACATCGATTTTATCTCCAGTGCAATATTTATTTTGTTACCTACTTGAAGACTATAAAAGTTTTAATGCTATTCCCATCGAGCGCTGCCTCTGTGTGTTTTTTGTATCCTGCTATCCATTTTTCCAGTGGTTGGTAGCTGCACTGGGAATCAGCCTGCAAGGAGATCAGCTAAAAGTAGTTGGATCTGTATGTGCGTTATAATTAATCGGATTAATCTATTAAAAAAGAAATCGATTAATCGAACACGAAAATTTTAATCAGTAACAGCCCTAATGACTTTTCTATGTATTGCCGGGAGCCCACAATTTATTAATAGCCGCGAGTGAGTTTTAAATGACTTTTTTCCTTCAGAAATGATATTTTGTGCAGGGACAGTTCTAAGCACGGGAAACATGCGCGACTTTACATGCATATTATACACACCCCCCAGGTACGAAATTTCACTGCTCCCGTAAAAACGTCATTTAAAAAAAAAAATTTTTGCATTGATACATGTCCCATGGGGCAGGACCCGGGTCCCCAAACACTTTTTAGGACAATAAATTGCATATTAGTCTTTATAATTAGCACTTTAGATTTCGAACGTTCGAGTCCATTGTATTTAATAGGGTTCTAAAGTTCACGCGAACATTCTGTCTGTTCGCAGATTGTGGTGCAAACCGAACAGGGGGGTGTTCGGCTCATCCCTGGTTACCATCAGCCGCTGCTTACTCTGGACTGTTTGATCCTCCTGATCTTGCTACAGTGCACCGGTGTTCAGTGACCTGTGTTTTTTTGTGTTTATATGTTATTTTTTGGAGTATTAAAATCAGTCTACACTTAGAACGTCTCCAACCCCCCTTTTTTCTTCACATACTTATCTCTATCTGATGTTGTGCCTACCACACTGCTGGATCCTTCTACATCTGACATCATCTTCCCCTCATGGTGGAAACAAGCGTATCTGACCTTTTTGTTAATTCAAAAGGTCCATCTGTTCCGGTAAGCAGGTTTTCCTTATATTGGATGGACAAGTCATATATTGCATGAAGATTTCCACATTTCTCCAGTTGTTTCTACATTGTTCATATATGGACATTTATTGCGCTGCACTGTTATTTTCTATACATGTCAGGGATAAGGTATGGGATCGTCGAGGCATGCAATGGCACAGTGAGGTATGCAATGGCACAGTGAGGCATGTAATGGCACAGTGAGGTGAGGTGAGGCATGACTAGTTGGAAGGGGGTCGTCTTATACGGCGAGTATATCTCAAAACCAACATTTTAGCTGGAAAATTAGGGGGGTCGTCTTATACACCCAGTCGCCTTATACGCCGGCAAATACAGTACTTATGGGGACATTCATACTTGTATTGTTCATATTCACCATTTGAGCACTACACAGGTATTTATTTATTCATTCTAATTTTGATTAATCCTACGGACTAAGACTGGGATGCCATTAAAGTGGAAGTAAACCCTCTTTTAGAAAAAAAAAAACCTGCAAGAGAAAGGCATAATGAGCTAGTATGCATAGCATACTAGCTCATTATGAATGACTTACCTTAGATCGATGCCCCCGAAGCGCTCCTCGTTCCTCTCTGCCGCCATCTTGCCTTCGAGTCCCTTCCGTGTATCACCGTGTGACTGGCCGGAGCGGTGATGACGTCACTCCCACGCATGCGCGTGGTACCGGCACAATACCGCGCATGAGCGTGGGACCGGCATAATCCTGGCATGTCCCATTCAGAAAACCGGGACGCTCAGTGCGCCTGCGCTGTTGTCTACGGCGCGCATGCACCGTAGACATCAGTGCAGTGTTTTCTGCAAATATCTCCTTAACCGTGTAGGTTAAGGAGATATTTCTTGCACCTACAGGTAAGCCTTAATCTAGGCTTACCTGTAGGTGCAAGTTGTCAAAGTGGGTTTACAACCACTTTAAAGTTCATGTTGTGTGTGTAAAGGTAGACGTCCCAATACTTTTGGTAATATAGTGTATTTTTATATTATAATTATATATATATATATATATATATATATATATATATTGTAATGTTCGGGGAACCAGCTAGATCGCAGGACACAGGCTTTTCAAACAAAAGGACGTTTAGTAAACTTAAATGGCTTCACAGCAGCAAAACAAAAGAAATAACAGTCTCACCGACTTGTAGAGTTTATAACTGCTGTCGCAGTTAAACAGTCCTTACTTGGTGTTGTAGGTAAGTTTCCAAGCTAGCAGGCTTCCATGCAGGCCACTGCCATGTACATTCACAGCTTTCCAGAGCTTTTCACAGCCTCCACAGCTTTTGCAGTGTCCACCATTCACCATGCAGTCTTCACTACACTCCTTCACTCTCTCACCTACAACTTCCTGTCTCTCTTAAACCATTTCCTTGGACAGGTGTGTTAACCATTGCTGTTCCCTTAAAGGAACCACAGCCCAAACAGAGGGGAAATATAGCGTCCTTCCAGGACCCAGCCACGGCGTCCAGTACATACCCCCCCCTGTGCCCCAACGCCAAGGAGGTGGAGGCAACAGTGGAGCTAAAACAATGGACTCGGGAGAGGGCATCTGCATTTTGATGCAGTCTCCTGGGCCTATGCTCCACTACAAATTTAAATTCCTGGAGCGCCAGGAACCAACGTGTAATTCTGGCATTAGTCCCTTTACCTTGCCTCATCCATGTTAAAGGGGCATGGTCAGAAATTAACCTAAACTTCCTTCCCAAGAGGTAATATCTGAGGGATTCCAGTGCCCACTTAATGGCCAGACATTCTCGTTCAACTATAGCGTAGTTTTTCTCCGCTGGTGTCAACTTCCTTCTGAGGAAGACTACTGGGTGCTCCTCACCATGAACAACCTGTGACAACACAGCTCCCAATCCTACATCGGAAGCATCAGTCTGGACAACAAACTTGTTTGAAAAATTGGGTGCTATCAGGACAGGGTGTTGGCACAGTGCTGACTTGAGCTCCAAAAAAGCCTTTTCAGCATCTGCATTCCACCATGACCGATTTCCGTCCCTTAGTCAGATCGGTCAATGGAGCCGCCAATGTGGCAAAGTTGGGTACGAATCTCCTGTAGTATCCCACCATGCCCAGGAATGCACGTACCTGCTTTTTTGTGAGGGGGCGGGGCCAATTCTGTATAGCCTCTACCTTGTTAACCTGAGGTTTCACCACCCCTCTACCTACAATATAGCCCAGGTATTTCACCTCCTCCATTCCCAAAGCACATTTTTCAGGGTTTATTGTAAACCCCTCCTTCCAAAGAGAGTCCAGTATTGCCTGGACTTTGGGCAAGTGTGATTCCCAGTCTCTGCTAAAAATGACTATGTTGTCCAAGTACACTGAGGCATACTCCCGGTGAGGTCGTAAAATCCTATCCATTGCTCGCTGGAAAGTGGCTGGAGCAGTTTGTAGTCCAAAAGGCATTCTTTTGTACTGAAAACTCCCCTCTGGGGTAGAAAAAGCAGTTTTCTCTCTAGCAGCCTTAGTCAACGGGATTTGCCAATACCCCTTGGTAAGGTCTAATGTTGTAATATACCTGGCTGGACCTAGTCTCTCAATAAGCTCATCTACCCGGGGCATGGGGTAGGCATCAAACCGTGAAACCTCATTAAGTTTCCGGAAATTATTGCAGAATCGCAGAGTCCCGTTGGGCTTTGGTACCAACACAATCGGGCTCGACCACTCACTCTGCGACTCTTGAATGATCTCCAGGTCCAGCATCTTCTTCACTACCTCTGAAACAGCCTTCCTTTGAGCCTCTGGGATGCGGTAGGGCCGGACAAAAACTTTGACTCCAGGTTCCGTGATAATATCATGTTCTATGACACTAGTTAGCCCTGGCAAGTCTGAAAACGTTTCTTTATTTCTCTGCAAGAACTCCTTTGCCTGCTGACTTTGGATTTTAGACAGGGTACTTGCTACTTGGACACTCTCCACCCCAACCTGAGGCTCAAGTCTTGCACTAGCCAGGGAGGTCACCGGTTCCCTGTCTGTCCAGGGCTTTAACAAGTTGACATGATATATCTGATACAGTTTCCTCTTGCCTGGCTGGTGGACTCTATAATTTACCTCTCCCACTTTTTCCACAACTTCAAAGGGACATTGCCATCTGGCCAAGAATTTACTTTCCACAGTGGGAATTAGCACCGCTACTCGATCCCCCACTTGGAAGTGCCTTATTTTAGCAGCCCTGTTATAGACCCGTCGTTGAGCCTCCTGGGCTTTTTGCAAATGCTCTTTGACTAGTGGCATCACAGTTTGGATCCTTTCCTGCATTTGGGAGACATATTCAAGAACACTCGTATGCTGAACAGGTTCACTTTCCCATTCCTCTTTAATAAAGTCAAGTAGTCCGCAAGGTCTCCGCCCATATACCAACTCAAAGGGCGAAAACCCAGTGGAGGCCTGGGGCACTTCCCTGATAGCAAACAGGAGAGCTGGTAACAGGCAGTCCCAGTCTTTCCCATCCCTTTGTACCACTCTCTTTAGCATAGACTTAAGGGTCTTGTTAAAGCGTTCCACTAACCCGTCCGTTTGGGGATGGTAGACCGATGTACGCAGCTGTTTAATCCGGAACAGCTTGCACACATCGGCCATAACTCTCGACATAAATGGGGTGCCCTGGTCTGTGAGTATTTCCTTGGGAAAACCAGTCCGTGTAAACAACTGGAATAATTCCCGGGCAATAGCCTTAGAGGAGGTATTCCGCAGTGGAAGCGCCTCAGGATATCGGGTGGCATAGTCAAGAATCACCAATCTGTAGGAGTAACCTTGAGCCGACTTTACCAAGGGACCCACTATATCCATGGCTATCCTCTCGAATGGGACCTCAATTATGGGCAGAGGGACCAAAGGGCTCTGGAAGTGGGTCACCGGAGCGGTCAACTGACAGGTGGGACAAGAGGCACAGTATTTCTTTACCTCTGCTTTCAGACCTGGCCAGTAAAACCGGTCGGTGATCCGTGCTTCCGTCTTCTCAACTCCCAGGTGTCCCCCTAACACATCATCATGGGCCAGGTCCAGAACCTTTCGTCTATATTGTTGGGGTACCAACAATTGTTCTACCACATTTTCCCTCACCTTGGTAACCCGATACAATAACTCATTATACATTGCGAAGTGTGGCCACCGCTCATTTGCACCTGGCTCTTGGGGAACCCCATTTACTACTACAACTTGTTCCCGTGCACGGGCCAAAGTGAGGTCCTGCATCTGAGCAGTACCAAACGCCCCCCTGTGGAACACCCAAATCTGGCAGGGCAGGGGTAGAGGCCACTTCCTCGTCCTCTTCCCCCATCATTACCTGAAATGGGGAAGATCCTCCCCCCTCAGTGTTTTGGTAGGTCTGTGGACCACATGTCTTGACATTATCAACAGTATCAGCTCTACTTTCATCACCATTAACCCAACCATTAGCAATTTCATCATTTGGATCCACATTAAGAACATTTGGCAGTTCAGGGTTATTCCTCTCAGCAGCAGGAACAGGGAGGCTAGTTTCTCCCCAATCTCTGAACTGTTCTCCTTGTTCCCACAGTTTTGTAAACAAAGGACAGTCTCGTCCTATTATAACATCATGTACCAAGTTCTTTACCACCCCCACCTCTTGAGTACCAGTGCCACATGCTGAGGAGATGGTCACCGAGATGAGAGGGTACTCTCTAGTGTCCCCGTGAATGCACACCACCCGTAAGGTTTTTCTTACCGGACCGATCTTCCCAATTACTCTAGGATGAAACAGGGTTACCATGCTTCCGGAGTCCAACAAAGCCCGGGCAGGGAGGTGGTTCACTTGGACTTCACACTCAAATTTTTCCTCACCCAGGTCGAGCTGTGTGGTGCATACTTTATGGGCATAAAAAGACCCCCTCCAAAGAACCCCGCATTCCATGGGCTCCTCTTGCAGTGGGCAGTGTGCCCGGGTATGACCCCAGGAATGACATCGCCAACATTGTACATCCCCTCCTCTCCGAACAGGAACAGAACGCTGAGGAGGTACCGGGAATGACTCTTGACCTTCCGCGGTGTTTGCTCCAGGACTCCTTGGAACATCCTTTCGAAGGGCAGCAGTTGGTCGAACAGGCCGTGGTAGACTGGGGCCTATGCGCTTGGTAGGTCCGAGCAGGTCCTCCACCACTGTATATCGTTCCACCATCTCGACAAGGAGGTTTGCTGTTCTGGGGTCTCCATGGCTGACCCACCGTTGAAGGTCGTCTGGCAGGGATCGCAGGTATCGGTCCAGCACAACCCGTTCCACGATTTGGGGGCCCGACAACACCTCAGGCTGCAGCCATTTTTTTACCAGTTGCACCAGGTCATGCATTTGAGACCGAGGTGGCCGATCTGGATGATACTTCCATTGGTGCACTCGTTGGGCCCGAACGGCCGTAGTCACCCCCAGACGAGCCAGAATTTCTGCCTTTAACTTTTGATAGTCTTTAGCATCATCGGGTGGCAGGTCAAAGTAGGCTTTTTGAGGATCTCCAGTGAGAAAAGGGGCAATGAGGCCGTCCCACTGGTCCTGAGGCCACCCTTCTCTCTCTGCCGTCCTCTCAAATGTAGCAAGAAACGCCTCTACATCATCGCTCAGGGACAATTTCTGCAAAAAATGGCTTGCCCTCACAATCACCTGGTTGCCAGGGGCAACAGCCGCTTGCTCCCGAACCTGAGATAGCTGCTGCACTGCTTCCTTTAAGACAGCCACCTGAGCCTGCATAACCTCTTGCTGGGCTGCTTGCTGGGCTGCCAACTGGGTCACCAACAGGCGGGTATTTTCTTGCTGCAGCTGATTTGCTTCCTCATGGCGAGTTTGCGCTTGAATATTAGCCAGGGACAGCTGTTTAATTAGCTCCTCCATTGCTTCAGCTTTCAACATTTGTACAGCTTTAACCCAGGACATAAATCCAATGTACTGTCCCTTTAACTGTCAGTTCAATGTCAAGTTCAATGCAAAAAAAAATTTATTTATTTTTTCTTCTTATGCCTGTTATTCTGTCCTGCCCGCATTCGAGCACCAGTGTAATGTTCGGGGAACCAGCTAGATCGCAGGACACAGGCTTTTCAAACAAAAGGACGTTTATTAAACTTAAATGGCTTCACAGCAGCAAAACAAAAGAAATAACAGTCTCACCGACTTGTAGAGTTTATAACTGCTGTCGCAGTTAAACAGTCCTTACTTGGTGTTGTAGGTAAGTTTCCAAGCTAGCAGGCTTCCATGCAGGCCACTGCCATGTACATTCACAGCTTTCCAGAGCTTTTCACAGCCTCCACAGCTTTTGCAGTGTCCACCATTCACCATGCAGTCTTCACTCTCTCACCTACAACTTCCTGTCTCTCTTAAACCATTTCCTTGGACAGGTGTGTTAACCATTGCTGTTCCCTTAACCACTTCAATACCATGCACTTATGCACCTTCCCGCCCAGACCAATTTTCAGCTTTCAGTACTCTCACACTTTGAATGACAATTACTTAGTCATGCTACACTGTATCCAAACAAAATTTTTATCATTTTCTTCTCACAAATAGAGCTTTCTTTTGGTGGTATTTAATCACCACTGGGTTTTTTATTTTTTGCGATATAAGCAAAAAAACAGCAATTTTTTTTAAAAAAAAACACTTTTTTTTAGTTTCTATTGTAAAATTTTGCAAATAAGTAATTTTTCTTCATAAATTTGTGCCAAAATGTATACTGCTACATATCTTTGGTAAAATGAACCCAAATTAGTGTATATTATTTGGTCTTTGTGAAAGTTATAGAGTCTACAAACTATGGTGGCAATCACTGAAAATTTATCACATCTGATCACGCCTGATGTACTGAAGGGATATCTCATTTCTTGAGACACTAACAAGCGAGGAAAGTACAAATACCCCAAAATTACCCCTTTTTGGAAAGTAGACAGTCCAAGGTATTTACTAAGAGGCGTGGTGAGTTTTTTGAAGTTGTATTTTTTTCCCACAATTCTTGGGAAAATTTAATTTTTTTTTTTTTTACACAAACTGGTCATATTAACAGTTTTTTTCTCTCACACAGCATATGCATAATTGCAACTACACCCCAAAATACATTCTGCTACTCCTCCTGAGTGTAGCGATACCACATGTGTGAGACTTTTACACAGCCTGGCCATATACAGAGGCCCAACATTGAAGTAGCACTTTCAGGCGTTCTACAAGCATAAATCGCACATATCCTTTCTCAACCACCTATTACACTTTTGAAGGCCCTGGAGCACCAGGACAATGGAATTTTCCACAAAATGACCCCATTTTGGAAAGCACACACCCCAACGTATAATCTATGAAGCATTATGAGTCTTTTGAACGGTTCATTTTTTTCCAGAAGGTTTTGGAAAATGTGGAGAAAAAATGAAAATGCATTTTTTTTACACAAAGTTGTCCATTTATAAGATATTTCTAACGCATAGCATATACATAGCAAAAATGACACCCCAAAATGCATTCTGCTACTCCTCCTGAGTATAGCGATACCACATGTGTGAGACTTTTACACAGCCTGGCCATATACAGAGGCCCAACATTGAAGTAGCACTTTCAGGCGTTCTACAAGCATAAATCGCACATATCCTTTCTCAACCACCTATTACACTTTTGAAGGCCCTGGAGCACCAGGACAATGGAATTTTCCACAAAATGACCCCATTTTGGAAAGCACACACCCCAACGTATAATCTATGAAGCATTATGAGTCTTTTGAACGGTTCATTTTTTTCCAGAAGGTTTTGGAAAATGTGAAGAAAAAATGAAAATGCTTTTTTTTTACACAAAGTTGTCCATTTATAAGATATTTCTAACGCATAGCATATACATAGCAAAAATAACACCCCAAAATGCATTCTTCTACTCCTCCTGAGTATAGCGATACCACATGTGTGAGACTTTTAAACAGCCTGGCCATATACAGAGGCCCAACATTGAAGTAGCACTTTCAGGCGTTCTACAAGCATAAATCGCACATATCCTTTCTCAACCACCTATTACAATTTTGAAGGCCCTGGAGCACCAGGACAATAGAATTTTCCACAAAATGACCCCATTTTTGAAAGCACACACCCCAACGTATAATCTATGAGGCATTATGAGTCTTTTGAACGGTTCATTTTTTTCCAGAAGGTTTTGGAAAATGTGTAGAAAAAATTAAAATGCATTTTTTTTACACAAAGTTATCAATTTATAAGATATTTCTAACACATAATATGTACATAGCAAAAATTACACCCCAAAATGCATTCTGCTACTCCTCCTGAGTATGGCGATACCACATGTTTGAGACTTTTACACAGCCTGGCCACATACAGAGGCCCAACATCCAAGTAGCACCTCCAGGCATTCTAGCAGCATTAATTGCACATATCATTTTCTGACTACCGATCACATTTTTGAAGGCCCTTCATATATCTAACACATAGCAGGTACATACCAAATAACAAAAGATTACCTGTGGTTTTAGAAGTGCAGTGGTCCACAGAGGAGAGCATCGGTCCAGGCAGCAGGCAGGGATGAGGTCAGCGACAGCAAAAGCAATCATCCAGGCAGCAGGCAGGAATACTGTCCATAGTTCGCACAGGCAGAGATACTGTCAGCACAGCCAGAGCACAGCCAAAGCACAGGTCCAGGTAGCAGGCAGAGGTGTCCTATCCTATCCTATCGATGATATCTTCGATATATTGGAGGTAGTGGAGTCAGTGATTTTGAGTTGCTTTTTGGTAGCAGACAAACGAATTAAAAAGGGCCATGTGAAACAGGTGAAACGCAACTTTTTTGTGCCAATAATGGGACTTTCTGGTTGATAAGTAGGGCTGTAGCATCTGGTCGTTTAAATCCACCCCCCCCCCCATGTACAAATTGTAGTCGTGGACACATTCAGGCTTTACAATGGAGCCGCGTCTTTTTGGGATCTCCACTAGACTTGTGCACAACGGAAAAATTCGTTCCGTTTCGGTTCGTTTCTTTCTGGTCCTGTTGATTCGTAATCATTCGTAATTTTGCTAGACGGGATTTTTCGTGTTCGGACTCATTCGTATTTTTGCAAGCGACATTTTTCGTTGAATTTTTTGTTGCTTTATAATTCGTACTTTCGGTAGAGTACGTTGTTTTTCGTTGATTCTGGACACAACTCCTACTTTCGTAACTTTTTTTGGGTTCGTTGATTCGTAATTTTCCGTGTCTCTCTCACAACGACGCTGCCTATTATGCCTAATGTGCTTCGAATGGATTTGTACTTTTCTAAATACATAGCGGTTATTTGTAACGATTCGAAATCTCGTATTTTACTTTCGTTTTTTACATGCGGCTATAGGCTCCGCCCCTGTACACCATTTTGAGAGGGTTCAGCACGGTGAGGGAGAAGCAGAGAGCAGAGCAGAGTGAGTGTTATTGTGCTTCGAATGGATTTGAAATCTCGTATTTTACTTTCGTTTTTTCATGCGGCTATAGCCTCCGCCCCTGTACACCATTTTGAGAGGGAGTTCAACATGGTGAGGGAGAAGCAGAGAGCAGAGTGAGTGTTATTGTGCTTCGAATGGATTCGTACATTCGTAACTTTTTTCATAACGAATTATGCCGAAGACCTTCGGGCATTCGCTATTTTGCGGTATAATTTATTTCGGATTCGGTTTTATTCGTAATTGCTCTGTTCGGAAATTCGAATGCTTCCGAATGTCCGAAAGTTGCTAAATTCGGACGAATTTTGATTCGTTACGAAACGAATTGCACAAGCCTAATCTCCACCATGGTGTCATTGTGGATCGTAGAGAGGATGTGGACATCTTTCTTGTCCCTCCACTTCATGGCCAACACCTCCTCGTTCCTCATGGATGCCGATTCTCCAGGTCGCAATTTTTTTGTCAATAAATTTTGTGGGAATCCCTTCCGTTTTTTTTTAAGGTACCGCAGGCCGGGGTTTGTTTACTGTAAAGGTGGCGAAAAAGGGGCAGGCTGGTATAATAATTATCAACATATAAATGGTAACCTTTTCCGAACAGGGGGTAAGCCAACTCCCAGACAATTTTCCCACTGGTTCCAATATATGTGGGGCAATCACGGGGCTGGAGCTGGGAGTCTTTGCCTTCGTAGATCCTGAATTTGCAGATGTATCCAGTGGCTCGATCACATAATTTATTTAATTTTAACCCATACCTGGCTCTCTTGCTTGGTATGTACTGCTTGAACTGCAGTCGGCCGGTGAAATGTACGAGGGACTCGTCCACACAAATTTTTTGGTCTGGGATGAAAACTTCTTCAAATCGCTGGGAAAAGGCATTGATTAGGGGGCGTATCTTGTACAATTTGTCGTAGTTGGGATGATCTCGGGGAGGGCACTGTGAATTGTCATTGAAGTGGAGAAAGCGCATAATCATGTCGTATCTTTTCCTGGACATGACAGCGGAATATATGGGCATGTGTTGGATGGGGCGTTTGGACCAATATGAATGGACTTCGTTCTTTTTTGTAAGCCCCATATTGAACATAAGGCCCAAAAATAATTTAAATTCCTCCAATGTTATACGCCGCCACTGGAACATGCGGGCGTAGGAAGAATCGGGGTTGGCAGCAATAAATTGGGATGCATACAGATTCGTTTGATCCACTATATTCTGCAGCAAATCTTGTGGGAAAAATAAACAAAAATAATCAAATTTAGAAAAATTTGTAGTGTCGGGCTGCACACCTGGCTGTGCGGTGAAAGGGGGGATGATAGCGGATCCTGAGTTGGCAGGCAACCATAAGGGGTTTGCCAGGGCATCGGGAAGGTAGGATTGGGGCTGGATTCTTCGGGTTGGGCGTGCATTTCCATTGCTTGTACTGGGCTCCTCTTCCTGGGGTATGGCGCTGCTGGTGGTGGGCAGTTCTCCTGATCTTGGTGCTGATCTTGGTGCTGATCTTGGTGCCGATCACATTCTTTTGGGAGGGACGGTTTCCTCCGGGGACTCGGACTCTGAGCCACTATCCTCCACTGGCTCGTATTCCGAACCAGAATCGGATAATGGGAGCTCCCCGCTGCTCTCATCATCTGACATGGCAAGAATGGCATATGCCTCCTCAGGTGTGTAAACCCTTTGGGACATTATGGCAGTGCTTATTGGTGGGCCTGTGTAATGGTACTGCTGGTGGTAGTGGTGGCGGTCTGTGTGGTAGTACCGATGGAGGTATTAGTGGTGGGCCTGTGTGGTGGTACCGATGGCGGTATGGGTGGTGGTGGTACCAATGGCGGTACAGGTGGTGGTGGTACCGATGGCGGTACGGGTGGTGGTGGTGGCGGCGGTACCGATGGCGGTACAGGTGGCGGTACGGGTGGTGGTGGTAGCGATGGCGGTATGGGTGGTGGTGGTACCGATGGCGGTACAGGTGGTGGTGGTACCGATGGCGGTACAGATGGGCTGATTGATTGACAGATGGGCTGATTGATTGACAGATGGGCTGATTGATTGACAGATGGGCTGATTGATTGACAGATGGGCTGATTGACAGATGGGCTGATTGACAGATGGGCTGATTGACAGATGGGCTGATTGATGTGCTGGGCTGTGTGACAGGTCCTCTTTATGGGGGGGGCGTGTTGTGCATTGTAAACTTATGTAGACAAACTACACTGAGCTAACTTACTGATCTCTTCTCTCTCCTCACAGATCGGTGTGTGAGGAGAGAGCAGGGATCAGGTAGTAACTCCTGTGGAGTTTGTTTACATTTGTGACCGGCTGTGATTGGACACAGCCGGTCACGTGGTAAACAGCCAATTCATTGGCTGTTTACTCTGATCGGGGACGCGCTGTGTCCAAGGGACACTCGCCTTCCCCGATCCCCGCTCTGCAAGCCTGTGGCGGCGCGCACGGAGCGCGCCGCCGAGTTTGTTTTGACAGGTGATCGGCTGTGACTTTGACACAGCCGATCACATGGTAAACAGCCAATGAAATTGGCTATTTACCGTGATCGGGGAAGCGCTGTGTCCGAGGGACACATGCCGTCCCCGATCACCGCGCTGCGCGCCCCCGCGGGCGCGCGCAAGGCAATATCCTGCAGGACGTCATATGACGTCCAGTATCGATATTGCAACCACTTCCCGGACGTCAATTTGCTATTGACTGGGCGGGAAGTGGTTAAAGGAACCACAGCCCAAACAGAGGGGAAATATAGCGTCCTTCCAGGACCCAGCCACGGCGTCCTGTACAATATATATATATATACAGTGGGTACGGAAAGTATTCAGAACCCCTTAAATTTTTCACTCTTTGTTATATTGCAGCCATTTGCTAAAATCATTTAAGTTCATTTTTTTTCCTCATTATTTTACACACAGCACCCCATATTGACAGAAAAACACAGAATTGTTGACATTTTTGCAGATTTATTAAAAAAGAAAAAGTGAAATATCACATGGTCCTAAGTATTCAGACCCTTTGCTCAGTATTTAGTATTTGCACCTTTTTGATCTAATACAGCCATGAGTCTTTTTGGGAAAGATGCAACAAGTTTTTCACACCTGGATTTGGGGATCCTCTGCCATTCCTCCTTGCAGATCCTCTCCAGTTCTGTCAGGTTGGATGGTAAACGTTGGTGGACAGCCATTTTTAGGTCTCTCCAGAGATGCTCAATTGGGTTTAAGTCAGGGCTCTGGCTGGGCCATTCAAGAACAGTTACGGAGTTGTTGTGAAGCCACTCCTTCGTTATTTTAGCTGTGTGCTTAGGGTCATTGTCTTGTTGGAAGGTAAATCTTCGGCCCAGTCTGAGGTCCTGAGCACTCTGGAGAAGGTTTTCGTCCAGGATATCCCTGTACTTGGCCGCATTCATCTTTCCCTCAATTGCAACCAGTCGTCCTGTCCCTGCAGCTGAAAAACACCCCACAGCATGATGCTGCCACCACCATGCTTCACTGTTGGGACTGTATTGGACAGGTGATGAGCAGTGCCTGGTTTTCTCCACACATACCGCTTAGAATTAAGGCCAAAAAGTTCTATCTTGGTCTCATCAGACCAGAGAATCTTATTTCTTACCATCTTGGAGTCCTTCAGGTGTTTTTTTAGCAAACTCTATGCAGGCTTTCATGTGTCTTGCACTGAGGAGAGGCTTCCGTCGGGTCACTCTGCCATAAAGCCCTGACTGGTGGAGGGCTGCAGTGAGCTCAGCCACAGTGATCTTTGGGTTCTTCTTTACCTCTCTCATCAAGTTTCTTCTCCCCGATAGCTCAGTTTGGCCGGACGGCCAGCATTAGGAAGGGTTCTGATCATCCCAAACGTCTTCCATTTAAGGATTATGGAGGCCACTGTGCTCTTAGGAACCCTAAGTGCAGCATAATTTTTTTTTTAACCTTGGCCAGATCTGTGTCTTGCCACAATTCTGTCTCTGAGCTCTTCAGGCAGTTTCTTTGACCTCATGATTCTCATTTGTTCTGACATGCACTGTGAGCTGTAAGGTCTTATATAGACAGGTGTGTGGCTTTCCTAATCAAGTCCAATCAGTAGAATCAAACACAGATGGACTCAAATGAAGGTGTAGAACCATCTCAAGGATGATCAGAAGAAATGGACAGCACCTGAGTTAAATATATGAGTGTCATCAGCAAAGGGTCTGAATACTTAGGACCATGTGACATTTCAGTTTTTCTTTTTTAATAAATCTGCAAAAATGTCAACAATTCTGTGTTTTTCTGTCAATATGGGGTGCTGTGTGTACATTAATGAGGACAAAAAATGAACTTAAATGATTTTAGCAAATGGCTGCAATATAACAAAGAGTGAAAAATTTAAGGGGGTCTGAATACTTCCCACACCCACTGTATTTATATTTATTTTATATATATTAGATATATTTTGTAAAGGCAGGCTTCCCAATACTTTTGGTAATATAGTGTATTATATTATATTTATATATATATATATATTTATATATATATATTATATTAATATAGTAAAAATGTTTAAACCAATTTTGAGTGCTCAGAATCTGTAATTTTTCAAATTTACATTTACGAAAAAACAAAAAACAAGGGCGGACTGCTTGTTGACAGTGAAACCAAATATTTGCCGCAGTAACGCGCGAGGAAATGATCAGTGCTGTTTTTCAGCTGCTGGCAATGCTTCTCCGTACCCAGGAAAGATGCATAACCTTCCCACTTCCAGGAGGATATTTCAAGGCTGACATTCATATCTCATCTGCCCCATTTCAGTGACATTGCTTGAACACTTTATTCCTTTCATTGTTAATAGACTTGAAGTAGATATTTTTTTTCTTCAGCGAGTTATTATGATTTAGACAGATAAACACTCTTCCAGGCAGGAATCATATTACACAACCTTGACTTTGCCGCATTCTGTATGGGTATGTCAATTTGAACTTAAGTGGGTGTTGAGAACTGATGAAGTTGATAAATAAATCTTCCTTTTAACCAGTTTCAAGGCATTAAGGGGTTCAGAAGTCTGGCGGCAGTCAAACAGAAAACTTATAAATGGTGATCCGGGAAATCATTATTATTATGTCTTATAAAATCCTAGCATTAAATCCTGACTTTAGCCATAGCTCCCTGATTTCGAGGGACTGTCCCTCATTCGGAACAATGTCCCTCTGTCCCCCTTTCCTCCTCATTTGTCCCTCATTTTGGAATGATCTACATAGTTGTATAAAAAATTGCACTACTTATCCGTCAAAAAGTGTTTCCCAGTGCTAAACCTTTCATCCACTTTCTAAATTGCTGCATTTGTAAATTTTAAAAGCCAATATAAAGGAATAGTAGTGGTAAAAAAAGTACTCGTGGGTTTAACCACTTGACCTCCAGAAGATTTACCTTCATGACAGGCCATTTTTTGTGCGTTATTTTAACTAACAATTGCGCGGTCATGCAACGCTGTACCCAAATAAAATTTATGATTTTTTTTCCCACAAATAAAGCTTTCTTTTGGTGGTATTTGATCACCACTGCATTTTTTATTTTTTGCGCTATACACAAAAAATGACCAACAATTTAAAAAATATATATATATTTTTTTTACTTTCTGTTATAAAACATATATATACCGTATATACTCGAGTATAAGCCGACCCAAATATAAACCGAGGCACATAATTTTACCACAAAAAACTGGGAAAACTTATTGACTCGAGTATAAGCCTAGGGTGTCCATCTGCATGCCTCACTGTGCCTCACTTTGCCTCACTGTGTCCATGTGAATGCCTCACTGTTCCTCACTGTGTCCATGTGCATGCCTCACTGTGTCCATGCCTCACTGTGTCCATGACTAGACTGATGTTTAACATAGGAGTCTATGGAAGGGGTGCCTGGGTTTGAAAAATAAGTGCTCCCCGGCCGTAGGTCCCCCAGACAACAAACTTTGCACACTTGTAGAGTAGAAATGGGTCTACATGTGTACCATGTTTCGAAACCAGGGGACCTATGACCGGCCGGTACCAGGTCCCCAAATTTACCGGAGAAATTACCGTTTAACATGGGAGTCTATGGAAGGGGTGCCCGGCTTTAAAAAATCGGTGCTCCCTGGCCGTAGGTCCCCCGGACAACAAACTTTGCACACTTGTAGAGAAAGAGTGGGGCTACATGTGTGCCAAGTTGTCTGGTACCGGGTCCCAAAAATCCGGGAGATCAGGCGCAAAAATCTGACTCGAGTATAAGCCGAGGGGGGCATTTTTAGCACCAAAAAATGTGCTGAAAAACTTGGCTTATACTCGAGTATATACTGTAATCAAATACAATTCTTCATAAATTTAGGCCAATATGCATTCTTCTACATATTTTTGGTAAACAAAATCTAAATAATAGGGATGAGCTTCGAGTTCGAGTCGAACATCGTCCCAAAAAGCCGGGCGATCAGGCGCAAAAATGTGACTCGAGTATAAGCCGAGGGGGGCATTTTTAGCACAAAAGAATGTGATGAAAAACTTGGCTTATACTCGAGTATATACGGTAATCAAAAAAAATTCTTCATAAATTTAGGCCAATATGCATTCTTCTACATATTTTTGGTAAACAAAATCTCAATAATAGGGATGAGCTTCGAGTTCGAGTCGAACATCGTCTGTTCGGCCGTTCGCCAAATTTCGAACATTATGGGCTGTTCGTGCCAAATTCAAATGGCGCGTTACGGCCCATAATTCACTGTGGCATCGCAGTGCATTGCTGGCTGATGATTGGCCAAGCATGCACTATGACCCGCATGCTTTGTCCAATCACAGCGTGGAAAAAACGAAGAGCCATAATTGGCCAAAGCCAGGGTGGCTTTGGCCAATTATGTCTCAGGGGGTTTAGTACACGCCCCACACTATTTAAGGCCGCCTGTGTGGGCGGCCTTGTGTAGTGTGTTGCGGCGGTGGTTAAAGACAGAGAGAGAGAGAAAGAGATATTGTAATTTAATTTGAATTAGATAGAGCAGGCAGGCGAGTCAGTTAGCTTCAGTTAAAGTGTGTAGAGGATATATATGCATCCTAGGTGTTGTATATATATTTATACACTGTATTCAGTTTAGCTAGATCCGTTCCTGTTATTCTCTTCATAATATACTGACAGGCAGGCAGGTGATTGTGCTAGCTGCAGTATTTTCACTTAGTGTACTGTGTCCTTTTCACAGTGTGCACCTAAAGCTTACCTGAATACAATTTCTTGTGTTCTCATACAAATACAGGCAGGGAGCTGCAGTATTTTGTTTTAGTGTCCTTTGCACAGTGTGCACCTAAAGCTTACCTCAATACAATTGCTGGTGTTCTCATACAAATACAGGCAGGGAGCTGCAGTATTTTTGTTTTAGTGTCCTTTGGACAGTGTGCACCTAAAGCTTACCTCAATACAATTGCTGGTGTTCTCATACAAATACAGGCAGGGAGCTGCAGTATTTTGTTTTAGTGTCCTTTGCACAGTGTGCACCTAAAGCTTACCTCAATACAATTGCTGGTGTTCTCATACAAATACCACAGGCAGGGAGCTGCAGTATTTTCAGTTAGTGTACTGTGTCCTTTGCACAGTGTGCAACTAAAGCTAACTGAAGACAATTTCTGGTGTTCTCATACTAATAATACTACAGACAGGCAGTTGGTTCTGCTAGCTGCAGTATAATCAGTATATATAAACATCCCAGCTTTGTGCAGCTACATCTCCCTGCAGGCCATTAGTATGTCTGGAAGAACAACAAGGAGAGGCAGACAGTCACGAGCCAATAAAAGAGGGCAAGCAGGCTCTGTGTCTAGAGGCAACAGTGCTGGTCTTGGATACGGTGCATCCTCATCAGCACGTGGTTGTAGGACACGCTTGTCTTTTTTTTCGGCAGCTGGCCGTGTTGAGCCGCAACATGCTGAAGACTTGGTAGAGTGGATGACCAAGCCGTCCTCATCCTCCTCATCCTCTCTCACCCAGGAAAAGGGTACTTTGTCTGGCAAAGCATCTGCCAAAGCGGCCTCTTCCCTCGGCTCAATGGCATCAGTCACTCCTTCCCTAGCCCCACCATGTCCTCCTGAGGAGTCCCCCGAACTGTTTGACCACAGTGTTGGGTAAATGCTCCAGGATGATGCCCAGCGTTTTGAAGGCTTTGATGATGGTACCCAGCTAGAGAAAGGCAGTAACGTGAGCCCAGAGAGAGGGGGTGCCCAAGAAGGACAGCAATCTGGCAGTCATGTTCCCCCAGCTGCAGCATACTGCCAGGTTTGCGACAGTGATGAGGAGGGAGGGGATGATGAAGTCACGGACTCTCCGTGGGTGCCTGATAGGAGAAAAGAGGAGGATGAGGAGGAGGCACATCTCCAACGAGGCAGGATGCCCTCCAGGGGCCAGCTTAAGGGCAGCACACCGACAGCATCACACCACAGAGCTCCGCATGTGCAGGCTGCTGCTGTCTCTGCGCGTTATTCCAAAAGTTCTTTGGTGTGGGCCTTTTTTGAGATGAGTGCATCAGATTACAGCGCTGCTATTTGAAACATATGTCTCAGGCGTATGTCGCGTGGCCAAAACATCACCCGCTTGGGCACCACATGCTTAATCAGACATATGTCGACCTGCCATGCAGTTTGTTGGCAAGCACACCTAAAAGACCCACACCAAAGAACAAAAGCGGACCTCTCCTTGCTCCTCATCAGCTGGGATCTCCAATCCCACTATACCTTCAGTCCTCTCTGAAACCTACACTGAGAGGAATGAAGGTGTAGAATTAGGTGTGTCACAGCCAAGTACTTGCGGGCAATCTGCTATCGGTACACCAACATCAGATTGTACCAGGAAAATTTCCCTTCCCCAGCTGCTGTATCACCGAAAGAAGTTCGCTCCCAGCCATCCACATGCCCAGCGGTTAAATGCTAGCTTGGCTAAATTGCTAGCACTTCAACTGCCGCCTTTTTAGTCGGTAGACTCTGCCTCCTTCCGTGAGTTTGTGGAATGTGCGGTTCCTCAGTGGCAGGTTCCCAAACGCCACTTTTTCTCACGGAAGGCGATTCCGGCTCTCTACCGGCATGTGGAAGGCAATGTCCTGGCCTCACTGGACAGGGCGGTCAGCGGTAAGGTGCATATTACCACTGACTCATGGTCCAGCAGGCATGGACAGGGACGTTACCTATCTTTCACGGCACATTGGGTGACTCTGCTGGCAGCTGGGAAGGATGCAGGACAAGGTGCAGTAGTGTTGGAGGTTGTTCCACCACCACGCCTCCAAAATGCTACTACTGGTGATTCTGACACACCTCTCTCCTCCACCCCCTCCTCTTCTTCTTCCTTCATGGCCTTTTCCTGTGTGTTGTCCTCGGAACCAGCGGTGCTCCGTAGGCGTTCAGGGGGCTATGCAAGTACGCAGGCAAAGAGATGCCATGCGGTGCTTGAGCTGGTGTGCTTGGGGGACAGGAGCCACACTGGGGCAGAGATTCTGTCAGCTCTGCAGGGGCAGGCTCAGAGGTGGTTGATGCCACGTCAGCTTAAGCCAGGAATGGTGGTTTCCGACAATGGCACCAACCTCCTCTCCGCCCTCCGACAGGGACACCTGACCCATGTGCCCTGTTTGGCTCACGTCCTTAACTTGGTGGTGCAGCGGTTCTTGGGCAGGTACCCTGAGGCAGGCCGGGAAAGTCTGTGTGCATTTCCGCCGGTCATATAATGCCAGTGCTCGGCTGGCTGACCTGCAAAAGGATTACAACTTGCCCAAGAACCGCCTAATCTGTGACATGCCCACCAGGTGGAACTCAACGTTGGCCATGCCGCAGCAGCTGCACACGCAGCAGAGGGCCATCAATGAGTATCTGTGCCAATATGGCACCAGGAAAGGGTCAGGGGAGCTTGTTTTTTTTTTGCCATACCAGTGGGTCATGATCAGGGATGCATGCACTGTCCTGGCACCATTTGAGGAGGCCAAGAGGATGGTGAGCAATGACAGTGCATGCATCAGTGACACTGTCCCTCTTGTCCACCTGTTGGAGCACACGCTGCATGGAATAATGGACAGGGCACTTGAGGCAGAACAGAGGGAGGAATAGGAGGACTTCCTTATCTCTCAAGGCCCCCTTTATCCAGACAGTGTTCCTGCTGGCCCGCCTATCACACAGAGGATGAGGAGGAGGAGGATTGTGTCAGCATGGAGGTGGAGCTTAGCACTCAGCATCAGCAGCAGTCTTCAAGGGATCAATTACAGTCCCAAGACACCCATGGACTTGTACGTGGCTCGGAGTAGGTGGCTGCGGATCATGTCGTCCTGAGTGACCCAGAGGACTCCGGACCAAATGCCTCAGCAAACCTACGCTGCATGGCCTCCCTGATCCTGCAAAGCCTGCGGAAGGATCCTTGTATTCGTGCTATCAAGAAGAGGGATCATTACTGGCTGGCAACCCTCCTTGATCCACGTTACAAGGGTAAGGTTGCGAACCTTATCTTGCCGTTGCAGAGGGAGCAGAGGATGAAACATCTTCGGGAGGCCTTGCAGAAAGGTCTGTGCAACGCGTTCCCAGAGACTGGGAGGTTACAAATTCCTGGTCCCGGACAACGTGTTGCTGAGGCTTCGGTCAGTCAAAGAAGGAGCGGTGGAGAAGGTGGCCGTCTGACTGATGCGTTCAGACAATTTTTTAGTCCGCAGCCCCAAGGTATGATCGGTTCCAGCAACCATCACCAGCGTCTTTTTTACATGGTGCAGGAATACCAGGGGCAAGATCAGACTTGGACACCTTTCCCACCGAAAATCCTCGGGGTTACTGGGTCTTGAGGATGGATCACTGGCCAGAGATTGCACAGTATGCAATTGAGCTACTGGCCTGTCCTGCATCCAGCGTTCTTTCGGAACACACAATCAGTGCTGCTGGAGGCTTTGTAACTGATCACAGGGTGCGCCTGTCCACCGACTCGGTCGATCGACTGACCTTCATAAAAATGAATCAGTCTTGAATCACCACCAGCTACCAAGCACCTGATGCTGATGTAACCAAATAATTTTTTTTTTAAATGTCAGATCCCTTCAAGACTGCCTATGCTGATGCTGAGTAGGGATGAGCTTCGTGTTCGAGTCGAACATACGTTCGACTCGAACATCGGCTGTTCGATCGTTCGACGAAGATCGAACGATTTGGGCCGTTCGCGCCAAATTCGAGTGACGCGAACGGCCCACAATGCACTACGCCATCGCAGTGTCATCCAGGCGCTGTGATTGGCCAAGCATGCACTGTGACCCCGCATGCTTGGCCAATCACAGCGCCGGCAGCGAGGAGAGCAATGATTGGCCACAGCCAGGAATGGTGGTTTGCGACAATGGCACCAACCTCCTCTCCGCCCTTCGACAGGGACAACTGACCCATGTGCCCTGTGTGGCTCACGTCCTTAACCTGGTGGTGCAGCGTTTCTTGGGCAGGTACCCGGGCTTACAGGATGTCCTGAGGCAGGCCAGGAAAGTCTGTGTGCATTTCCGCAGATCTTATAATGCCAGTGCTCGCCTGGCTGAGCTGCAAAAGGAGTTGAACCTGCCCAAGAACCGCCTTATATGTGACATGCCCACCAGGTGGAACTCAACGTTGGCCATGCTGCAGCGGCTGCACACGCAGCAGAGGGCCATCAATGAGTACCTGTGTGACTACGGCACCAGGACAGGGTCAGGGGAGCTTGGTTTTTTTTCTCCACGCCAGTGGGGCATGATCAGGGATGCATGCACTGTCCTGGCACCATTTGAGGAGGCCACGAGGATGGTGAGCAGTGACAGTGCATGCATCAGTGACACTGTACCTCTTGTCCACCTGTTGGAGCACACGCTGCGTGGAATAATGGACAGGGCACTTGAGGCAGAACAGAGGCAGGAAGAGGAGGACTTCCTTGCCTCTCAAGGCCCCCTTTACCCAGACAGTGTTCCTTCTGTCCCACCCATCGCACAGGAAGAGGAGGAGGAGGAGGAGGAGGAGGAGGAGGATTGTGTCAGCATGGAGGTGGAGGCTGGCACTCAGCATCATCAGCAGCAGTCTTTTAGGGATGATTTACAGTCCCAAGAAACCAGTGGACTTGTACGTGGCTGGGAGGAGGTGACTGCGGATCATGTCGTCCTTAGTGACCCAGAGGACTCCGGAGCGAATGCCTCAGCAAACCTACGCTGCATGGCCTCCCTGATCCTGCAAAGTCTGCGGAAGGATCCTCGTATTCTTCGGATCAAGGAGAGGGACCATTACTGGCTGGCCACTCTCCTTGATCCACGGTACAAGGGTAAGGTTGCGGACCTTATGTTACCGTCGCAGAGGGAGCAGAGGATGAGACAACTCCGGGAGGCCTTGCAGAAAGGTCTGTGCAACGCGTTCCCAGAGACTGGGAGGTTACAAACTCCTGGTCCTGGACAACGAGTTGCTGAGGCTTCGGCCAGTCAAAGAAGGAGCGGTGGGGAAGGTGGCCGTCTGACCGATGCGTTCAGACAATTCTTTAGTCCGCAGCCCCAAAGTATGATCGGTTCCAGCAACCATCGCCAGCGTCTGATAAACATGGTGCAGGAATATCTAGGGGCAAGGTCAGACTTGGACACCTTCCCCACCGAAAATCCTCTGGCTTACTGGGTCTTGAGGATGGATCACTGGCCAGAGCTTGCACAGTATGCAATTGAGCTACTGGCCTGTCCTGCATCCAGCGTTCTTTCGGAACGCACATTCAGTGCTGCTGGAGGATTTGTCACGGATCACAGGGTGCGCCTGTCCACCGACTCGGTTGATCGACTGACTTTCATCAAGATGAACCAGTCTTGGATCACCACCAGCTACCACACACCTGATGCTGATATAACAGACTAATTGATTTTAACATGTCACATCCCTTCAAGACTGATGCTGATGCTGAGTGCCTGTGCTGTTATGTTGACTGGCTATCCTCCTCCTCCGAGTCCTCAATGATACGATTGATGATGATAGCTTGGAAGATCATTTTTGTTTATGGGTGCCGCCACTAGTGGCTAAGGCCCAATTTTTCAGCCCCTGTTTAACAGGGGCGTGTAATTACAATTTTTGAAGCAATACTTTGCAACAGGGCTCATTGCTGTGCTCCAAGTACAGTATGTGTGAGGGGTTGGAGTGTTGTGCCACCAGTGCCTAAGGCCCAATTTTTCAGCCCCTGTTTAACAGGGGCGTGTCATTACAATTTTTGAAGCAATACTTTGCAACAGGGCTCATTGCTGTGCTCCAAGTACAGTATCTGTGAGGGGTTGCAGTGTTGTGCCACCAGTGCCTAAGGCCCAATTTTTCAGCCCCTGTTCAACAGGGGCATGTAATTACAATTATTGATCTAATAATTCACAGCAGGGCCCATTCCTGCACCCACCAAGCAAGAGTAACTCTGAGGGCTTACAGTGTTGTGGCAACACCACCACCACCACCACCACCACGAAAGGCCCAATTTTTCAGCCCCTGTTCAACAGGGGCATGCAATTACAATTCTTGATCTAATAATTCACAGCAGGGCCCATTGCTGCACCCACCAAGAGTAACTGTCAGGGCTTACAGTGTTGTGGCACCAGCACCACCATCAAAGGCCCAATTTTTACTACCACTGTTCAACAATTATATGTAATTACAATTCCTGATATAATAGTTGACAGCAGGGCGTTCCAGCACCAACCAAGAGTAACTGTGAGTGCTTACAGTGTTGTGCCAACACCAACTAAGGGGCCTATTTCTGCAGATTATATACGGCAGGTCCCTACTTTCAAACATCCAACTTACAAACGACTCCTACTTGCAAACGCAAGAAGACAACAGGAAGTGAGAGGAAATCTACCCCTAGGAAGGAAAATTCTCTCCTGTAAGAATTAATATGGGAGAAAGGTGTCTCCTCTGTACTGATGCTTTATCAGCAATCCTTGTTTCAAGAAAAACACCACATTTCAAAAACAGTTGTCATTGGGACGGAAAGTGAGGTGAAATGTTCTGAACAGGGGCACAGACAGCAAAACAAATGTTACAGGGGTGATAACCCTTACCTATGTTTTCCAAAAAGTTTAAAAATAGATTTTTGGGCTGGAGCTACACTTAAACAATGTACCTGTTCAAAATTACAAACACATTCTACATAAGAACAAACATACAGTCCCTGTCTTGTATGCACCGCCTGTATACGGCTGTTCAGAGTATATAGGGCCTTTTTTATTTTATGTGCGGGGTTCCCCTTAATATCCATACAAGACCCAAAGGGGCTGGTAATGGGCTGGGGTAGGGGGGGGGGGTCATGGGGTAGCTATGCCATTTTTCTTAAAGATTTTCATCCATATTACCGGGACCAGACATTACATTAAAGCCGCAAGCAGTTTTAAATGGCTTTTTTTTCCTTTAGAAGTGTCATTTTGTGCAGGGACAGTTCTAAACACGGGAAACACGTGGCACTTCACAGGCATACTTTAGACACCCCCCAGGTACGATATTTAAAGGAATATTTGACTTTTTTTTTCACTTTATGCATCATTAAAATGACTGCTCCCGAAAAACGACCGTTTTTAAAACTTCTTTTTGCATTGATACATGTCCCCTGGTGCAGAACCCGGGTTCCCAAACCCTTTTTAGGACAATAACATGCATAATAGTTGTTATAATTAGCACTTTAGAATTCGAACGTTCGCATCCATTGTATTTAATAGGGTTCTAATGTTCGTACGAACTTTCGGTCCGTTCGCGGGTTCTGGTGCGAACCGAACCCGGGGGTGTTCGGCTCATCACTAATGCTGAGTGACTATCCTGTTATGCTGAGTGACTATCCTCTTCCTCCTCAATGATCATGCTGATAGCTTGTAAGAACAATTTTTGGTTCTGGGCACCGCCCCCAGTGGCTAAGGCCCAATTTTTCAGCCCCTGTTTAACAGGGGCGTGTAATTACAATTTATGATGCAATACTTTGCAGCAGGGCTCATTCCTGCGCTCCAACTAGAGTATCTGTGAGGGGTAGCAGTGTTGTGGCACCAGTGCCTAAGGCCCTATTTTTCTACCCCTGTTCAAAGGGGCATGTAATTACAATTCTTGTTCTAATATTTCACAGCTGGGCCCATTCCTGCGCCCACCAAGAGTAACTGTGAGGACTTACAGTGTTGTGGCACCAGCACCACCACCACCACCAAAGGCCCAATTTTTCCTACCACTGTTCAACAATGGCATGTAATTACAATTCTTGATATAATAGTTCACAGCAGGGCATTCCAGTGCCCACCAAGAGTAACTGAGAGGGCTTACAGTGTTGTGGCAACACCAACACCTAAAGGGCCAAATTTCTGCAGAGTATATACGGCAGGCCCCTACTTTAAAACATCCAACTTACAAACGACTCCTACTTGCAAACGGAAAGAGACAACAGGAAGTGAGAGGAAATCTACCCCTAGGAAGGGAAATTCTCTCCTGTAAGAGCTAATATGGAAAAAAGGTGTCTCCTCTCCACTGATGCTTTATCACCAACCCTTGTTTCACAAAAAAAAACAAATTTTCAAAAAACATTTGTCATTGGGACGGAAAGTGAGGTGAAATGTTCTGAACAGGTGCACAGACAGCAAAATAAATGTTACATGGGTGATAACCCTTCACTATGTTTTCCAAAAAGCTTAAATTTTTTTGGCATGAGCTACACTTTAAAAATGGACCAGTTCAAAATTACAAACAGATTTTACGTAACAACAAACCTACAGTCCCTGTCTTGTTTGCACCGCCTGTATACTGCTGTTCAGAGTATATAGTGCCTGGGGGCCCCACGCCTTTCCTTTTTTTTAATTTGGGTGCGGGATTCCCTTTAATATCCATACAAGACCCAAAGGGGCTGGTAATGGGCTGGGGGTGAGTACCCATGCCATTTTTCTCAATGATTTTCATCCATATTGCCGGGACCAGACATTACATTAAAGCCGCAAGCAGTTTTAACCACTTAAGGACCGCCGCCTGTAAATATACGTCGTCAGAATGTCACGGACAGCCATATCAACAAACCCATACGTCCCCTTTAAATGCCTGTCCGTGTGGTCCCGCGCTCGCCGCTGGCGGCGCGCTCGCAATCCTGCCGTCAGACCGTGGATCCTGCGGACTTGATCGCCGAGGGGATCCCCGCGATCTTCTCACGGAGGTATAGAGCGGGGAGATGCTTGTGTAAACGAGGATCTCCCCGCTCTGACTAGTGACAATGACACTGATCTCAGCTCCGTGTACTCGGAGCGAACATCAGTGTCATGTGACACAGAGCCCATCCCCCCTACAGTAAGAAACACTATGCAGGGAACACTTAACCCCTACAGCGCCACCTAGTGGGTAACCCCTTCACTGCCAGTGTCATTTTCACAGTAATCAGTGCATTTTTATAGCACTGATCGCTGTGAAAATGACAATACTCCCAAAAATCTGTCAAAAGTGTCCGATGTGTCCGCCATAATGTCGCAGTCATGAAAAAATCCCTGATCGCCGCCATTACTAGTAAAAAAAAAAGATTAATAAAAATGCCATAAAACTATCCCCTATTTTGAAAACACTATAACTTTTGCGCAAACCAATCAATAAACGCTTATTGCGATTTTTTTTACCAAATTTTTATAGAAGCATACATATCTGCCTAAACTGAGGAAAAAATGTATTTGTTTATATATTTTTTGGGGATATTTATTATAGCAAAAAGTAAAAAGATTTGCATTTTTTTCAAAATTGTCGCTCTATTTTTGTTTTTAGAGCAAAAAATAAAAAAAACGCAGAGGTGATCAAATACCAACAAAAGAAAGATCTATTTGTGGGGAAAAAAAAGGATGTAAATTTTGTCTGGGAGCCACGTCGCACGACCGCACAATTGTCAGTGCCGAATCGCAAAAAGTGGCCTGGTTCTTTAGCTTAGGTGGTTAAATTACTTTTTTTCCTTTAGAAATGTTATTTTGTGCAGGGACAGTTCTAAACACGGGAAACATGTGCCACTTCACAGGCATACTATAGACACCCCCCCCCCAGGTACGATATTTAAAAGAATATTTCACTTTTTATTTTCACTTTACGCATCATTAAAATCACTGCTCCCAAAAAAACAGCCGTTTTTAAAACTTCTTTTTGCATTGATACATGTCCCCTGGGGCAAGACCCGGGTCCCCAAACCCTTTTTAGGACAATAACTTGCATATTAGCCTTTAAAATTAGCACTTTTGATTCCGAACATTCGAGTCCCATAGACTTTAAAGTCTATGGGATTTTGAAATGTTCTTGGGATTTTGTAGACCTATTAGGCCAGCTTCTCAGGCACAGGGCCGTGGCCTTCCATCTCTCAGGCCTCCAGCCAGCTGCAGATCCCTTAACTTTGGTCCTGTTTTGAAAATTTTTAAGTCAGCACCCACAAATACTGTCTTTTAACAAATATGCACTTACCAGCCCAGGAGCAGCATTGTCTTCACTGGAGCCGATCCTTCACCAGGCTTTGAGTCCCAAGTGCTGCCATCTTAGCTGTGGGAGCTCGCTGTGGCTTCCAGCCAGATCTCTGCTGCTGATGAGCGAGATTGCGCTGTGCCTTCAGACTGGTCCCTTAGCCTCCTGGAACATGTGACGTGTCCCTGGTGGCTGTGAGTGAACAGGGGCAGGCCAAGCTTACATATTATTTGCCTAGGTGAGAACTGCAGAAATGGGAGACAGAATAAGGTGCCCAGAAAAAAGAAAACACCAATTTTGTTTTGAGTGGGGGAGTGGGGGAATTGGTGGGGGAGAATAAGTGGAACTTTTACTTTTTAGTGAAGTTCTGCTTTACCCTACTGCAGTGCCTCGCAGTATCCATAGTGCCCCCCCCCCCCCCCCCATCCTCCCATAATGCTGCTTAGTCTCCCACAGTGATCCTTAGCCTACTGCAGGGCCTCCAGCCCTCTATAGTGCCCCCGACCTCCAACTGTGTTCCACAGTGCCCTTCAATCTCCCACAGTGTTCCCTATCTTCCTCCACAAACCTCATCCCCTACAGGGCTACCAAAGTGTCAGAAAAAATTGTTCAAGCCCATCCAAAGATCCCAGATAGGAAAGCACGTCGACCTTGTGCAGCAGTTGGGAGCTTACCAGAAAAATGTGACCACTGAATAATGGTCAAACTCGCATTTGGTAAATATTAGAATCCTGCAAGATCCTCCAATCCCAGAGCCTCAATAAACATGTCATGATCACTGTTAGTCCCACAGGAGCAGCAGCTCTTAGCCAAATGAGTGAATCTCATACAACATCCGACATGATAACAAACAGAGCAATTCCCATAGGGAACAATAACAAAATGTATTAAACCTGTTGCACTCACAATGTTCCAGTAAAAACAGGCATGTACAGCATACAAGGTGAGCTCCAAATGCCTAATTCCAAAATGGCCACAAGTATATCGTGCATGCGTGATGTGACGTCGTCCTAGATCCACCCTACGTGCTTTGTCATATATAACGTCATCAGGGGCATAGGTTCTATTTCTGCTGACACTTCTATATTAAGAGTTTCAAATACTTTTTTTCTCCTATGAATCAATATCTAAATATACTGGTTTTGGGGACTTCTACATTTTTGTAATTATGAATGTTTAGATAATACAAGAACAAAGAAAAAGCCCCTAAAGGGCAACATGACTTTAATGGATGTGAGGTTGTCACTGAGGTGGACACATGCACAGTATAAAAGATATAAACTATCGTTATTATACATAGATTAAAAACACATAGTTAGGTGATCAAAGACATCACATTAAAAAAAAGTGAGAATAATATACAGGCATAAAGCTAAATCAGCATCAGTTTAGCATAGATACATATTTGGAGTTACAGACATTAGGTTTATTCACATCCATTTTCATAACACATCAGGTTCCAATGAATTTCGCAGAGCATTTCTGCTTCTTCAGGGAACTTCCAAATGTGTCAATTTTTTTTACAATTTTCAAGAGGGATATTATTATACAATTCGTGACTTTATACTACATTTAACAATAACCAAGACCAAGCTAATCCCCAACTCATTCAATGGATCATATAATTGGGCATCTTAATTGAAGAAAAAAGAAGACATGGCAGGTAAGTCACACAGACCCCGGTATTAACCACGGGATGGTTAAATGGACATTGGACCACACAGAGGAGGAGACAGAGGGGACCACAGCCATGCCGCCCATGACAACTGTAACAAAAGCCAATACTGTAAGAATATAAGCTGACTATAACGGGTCACATGACCCGACATTTCCCTACCTAGGAACTTCAAGTTACTTGACATCCTGTTGTGCCATCTCCATATCAACCTAAAGCCAAACACCATCTCAACAAATCTTCCTTACATCCCTATACATAAACTCACTGCCCCTCAGAGGCTCACCATCCTATATACTGTACATACACACACATACACCTCACCACTGTCATTTTCAACCCATATCACGTGCCCCCACATCCTCAGACACTTAATTGCCATACACGAAAAACATACCCATAAAAACCCTCAAGATTTATATTTCCGATGGTGTTTGGCTTTACGTTGATATGAAGATGGCTCAACAGGATGCCAAGTAGTTTGAGGTTCCTAGGTAGGGATTTGTCAGGTCATGTCACCTGTTATGGTCAACTTATAATCTTAGAGTATCGGTTTTTGTTCCAGTTGTCCTGGGCGGCGTGGCTGTTGTCCCGCCTGCCTCCTTCACTGTGTGGTCCAATGTCCATTTAACCACCCCGTTGTTAATATCGGGGGCTGTATGGCTTACCTGCCAAGTCCTCTTCTTTCTTCAACTGAGATGCCCGATTATATGATCCATTGATGGAGTTGGTGAGCAAGAGATTAGTTTGGTCTTGGTTATTGTTAAATGAGGTATAAAGTCATGAATTGTATATTAATATTCCTGTTGAAAATTGTTTTAGTTATTTACACATGTGGAAGTTCCCTGAAGAAGCAGAAATTATATGGGAAACACGTTGGAACCTGATGTGTTATGAAAAAGGATATGAATAGACCTAATGTCTGTAACTCCAAAACTGCTAAACTGCTGATTTAGCTTTATGCCTGTATATTATTCTCATGTGATGTCTTTAATGACCCAACTATGGGTTTTTAATCTATGTATAATAAAGATGGATTATATCTTTTAAACTGTGTATGTATCCACCCTCAGTGACAACCTCACATTCATTAAAGTCCTGTCACCCTTTAGGGGTTTTTCTTTGTTCTTGTGGTGTTTCCAATAGGATGTGGATGTGATTAGTTGTCACTAGAATTGGTAATCCTATAATAATATAGAATGTTCAGATAATCTCTGATTTTGCCTTATTTATTCACTCACGTATTTTTGTTTGTCACATTCATGGTTGTTTATGGTTTATACATATATGTTTAAGGTCAAAGTAGCGCTGCACGTTTGTGTCCCTATATGATTATAGTTTGTACCGAAGTATTGTACTAGTTGCTTTGTTTCATTATTTCACAGGCTGTAGCACGGAAGGTTCTTCTTTTTCACACTAATATGACATACACCCTACCAAGTGTTGTGCATATGGTTGCCTGTGTAGCCCAACAAGTATTAATAGGACACAGGCTTTAAATGCAGAAGAAGAGATTATACCATTAATCATCATAAACATTTTACAGAGAGTTACATTGTAAGTTATGAATTGCCATCTCTCCTCAAACTTTGTCTTCAAAAACTAAAGTCTGTCTTGCTTGGTTCTCTGTAAAAGCAGACATTAGGCAACTTCATTTCAGCATACAAACATTACAATAAATATTAAAGAATATTAAAACACCAATGTGAGCTGTCATTTTCTTATCTTTTGTGTTCATTTCACCTAAAGCCAACTAAGACTGCCGTTTGCATGAAGCTGATGCTAATTGGCGCTCTACAAATGAGGTAGGCTAGAAGACACATGGAGGATGATAAATATTAATACATTATTGTTTGTTTTCCTCTCCTTGCTTATGAATTCATACAAAGCCAGTGCTAAGACATTAACTTCAGTCTATTAATTGCCACCTGATAATTGCCACCTGATACCTTTCTCCTGGATAATTAGGTACCCATTAGTTCTAATCAGGTAGTTACTTAATTATTGCAGTAATTAGTCTAATGGGCTAGCAAATTGAAGCTTTATCACTTTTGGATACCTAATGTTCCTGACAGAATACTTGATAAGTGTCAGGGTCCCTTAATAGCAGCAAAGAACTTCAGTTATTCGAGAAGTTTCGGCCATAAGTGCACAAGGTGATGATCCTTTCATTGAAATATATCTGGGTTCATGGTTGTTATGTAGGAACATGAGTCTAATTTAAACACTCAATGCTTTGATTTAGTTGACCAGAGTTCCTCCAAATACTTGACAGTGCTCCTTGTTCTAATGATTTACAAAGCCATAAAAAAAAAATCATGTCTTTTGGTGGCAACCACGTTGTTTTAAAAAGATCCATAAGAAGAGGATGTGCCTTAGGTATTGTAGTATATTTTTGTATAGTCCTAAATGTTCACTATTCTTAAAGACTCAAGCCTCGTACACACGCACGGTTTTCTCGGCAAGAAAGCTGCTGGGAGAGCTTTTTGCCGTGAAAACCGTGCATGTTTATGCTTTCTCGGCGAGAATACTGGCGAGAATCCAGACAAGAAAAATAGAGAACCTACTCTCTATTCTCTCTTTGGGATTCTCGGCAGAGTGTTTCCTGCCGAGAAAACCGTGAGTGTGTATGCTTACCTGTCCCCAGGTAAACCCGCGTATGCTCGAAAAGACTTTGACGCATGCGCGGTAGCATACAAGGGTAGTGTAGGGTGTAGCAAGATGGCGGCGACGGCATCGAATGTGACGAGCGCAGGCTCATTGTAGTCGATGATGTCACCGCATTATTGCCATTCAAAAGAACGGCGGTTCTTTTGAATGACCGTCTGTATGCACGGCTTGGCAAGAAAAGTTGCCAGGAATCCCGTCAGGAAAACCAATGTTTTTTTCCTGACGGGATTCCCGGCCATGTGTACAGGGCTTAAGGCACTTTATTCTTCATATGTAGGTTATGGGAGAATCTATTTTATATACTGTATATTTGGACTTTACCCAAAGTGATGCAAAAGTGGGCATAGCTGTTTTATTACCTTACGTAGGTCATTCAAATTTCACATGTTGGTAGAGTAACTCTTTCTTTATAGTAACTTATCTACTTATTTTTCATTGCAGGTAAATAATGGATTCCAAGCAGAAGCAACGTGCCATCCACAGAAGTCTACAGAATGTTTACGGAGATTACACCATTGGCAAGAGTCACCAATGACAAGACAATACTCTCATCAATGGTGCCATCTCCATAAACATTCTCTCGCCTTATGTGTATGTCAGAGAGCTTTCACCCACCCCTTCTTCATCAAGAACATGAAAGCAATATAATTGAACATTAAAAGACAAATGTATCAATTATAAATGATGAAGTTTTATATTTTCCAAAATGTTACCATACTTTTGGGACATAGCTGGATTTATTATTCTGTTTCCAATGCAATTTCTCAACTATTTCATAAACCCCTCTCTTAGACTTAAGGGGGTATTTTCCTGTTAGCATTTTAGCTGAATGAAAAAGCTTAGTTCTGGAGTTCCATATAAAATTATTTTAGAAGTTTTAACTTACAGCAAACATGAATTTGGAATTTTAAATTAAATTGAGCCACCCGATAAAGCCTTTCCTTCTGGACTGAAGGAAGGCACAAGCTGATGAGTTTCACCATGAGCAAAGTATTGGGTGACCAGCAGAGCTGCACTATTGAGAAGTCATCAGTATTGTATTATTTTCAAGGGGATTGGGTACTTTTTGACAAGGGGATTGGGTATTAGGCTTGTGCAATTAGTTTCGTAACGAATTGAAATTTGGCCGAATTTAGCAACTATCGGACATTCGGAAGCATTCAAATTTCCGAACAAAGCAATTACGAATAAAACCGAATCCGAAATAAATTATATCGCAAATAGCGAATGCCCGAATGTCTTCGGCATAATTCGTTATGAAAAAAGTTAGGAATGTACGAATCCATTCGAAGCACAATAACACTCTGCTCTGCTCTCTGCTTCTCCCTCACCGTGCTGAACTCCCTCTCAAAATAGTGTACAGGGGCGGAGGCTATAGCCGCATGTAAAAAACGAAAGTAAAATACGAGATTTTGAATCATTACAAATAACCGCTATGTATTAGGAAAGTACAAATCCATGTGAGAGAGACATGAAAAATTACGAATCAACGAACCCAAAAAAGTTACGAAAGTAGGAGTTGTGTCCAGACTCAACAAAAAACAATGTACTCTACCGAAAGTACGAATTAGTCCGAACACGAAAAATCCCATTTAGCAAAATTAGAAACGATTACGAATCAACAGGACCAAAAAGAAACAAACTAAACAAATTTTTCCGTTGTGCACAAGAAACGAATCAAAACTAAACAAATTTTTCCGTTGTGCACAAGTCTATTGGGTACTTTTTGACAAGGGGATTGGGTACTTTTTGACAAGGGGATTGGGTACTTTTTGACAAGGGGATTGGGTACTTTTTGACAAGGGGATTGGGTACTTTTTGACAAGGAAATTGGGTACTTTTTGACAAGGGGATTGGGTACTTTTTGACAAGGGGATTGGGTACTTTTTGACAAGGGGATTGGGTACTTTGAAGGATTCAGATTGTTGTATTATTTTCAAGTACTCTGTGGACTTTGTCATCGGTTCTGGGAACTAATAAATGTTTCTCTCTAGATTAACCAAGTTGCTGCAAGAGAATTCAGTTGGATTGAAAGAGTTTTGTGTTGAATTAGTGTACTCCCGTTTCCATAGTCACACTAATAATTATATCAATTACTTTTTTTTTTTTGGGGGGATTTCAATTCTGGATTTCTTTTATTCCATCTATTATACTGCATTCTTGATGTAACCAGTACAACATTCGATGGCCCACATTTTTTTTTTTTTTGCATAAACATTTTATTGAATGTTTTGAATACAAGCAATAAACACAAGAGAGAAATGCCACATACATTGTACAGTCATGTAACTAGAAAATGAGTTATCTGAAAAAAACAAGTTATTAGCAATATCTTCCAATGGGTAGGAATGGGGTCTCCTGCCCTGAAGACCCCACAGTAACAGTATAGGAAACATCGAGAAATTCTAATGAACATTTTGACCCGTGTTCCTGAGTGCAATACTCGAGATAGCCAGATACGACCACTGCGTATTTCTATAAAGTAAGTAGTCTTCTCGGGTCTCTCTGAACTATTCTCGCTCACCGGAACTGAGCCACAGGGGTGGGGGAGGGGAGGAAAAGAAGAAAGGGAGGAGAGAAGAGGGAAGTAGGGTGTAAAGTATGGGGAGGGGGTGGGGACACCACCAACTGCCCTCTCCATCAATCATAGCCAAGTGTATGGATATAACGTCATAAATTATGTGCAAGGATGCCTATCACGATTTTCAGTTGTGTTGGTGTGATCAGATATTAATTGGCAGACTGGTACAGGTCTTGATATGAGCACGAACCTCGAAAGGTTGTCCAGGGCTACCATATATGAGAGTATTTGGAAACTTTGATCAATTACTTTTTTGATTGACAGATGAAGTTCCTCTTGAAATCCTAAAAAAAAAGAACACCCTGAATAACTAAGCCCTTGCAGTAATATGTCATACTTACATTCAGCCAGACATCTTACATATGGTACTGGCACAGCAGTTTTCTGGGCTGCTATCACATTCTTCACCCAATTCAGTCAGGTGTGGTTCAACAGTGTAGTGAAAATCACAAAGGCAACAGAGTACAAAGAACTGCTCTCTTTTTGTGTCAAAGAACAAACAAAGGATCAAGATTTGTGGCCAATAGACACAAAAAGATGTAGCAGCCTCCTAGATAGGTGTAAGGTTAGGTAAATTTAGTTCTGGCTCATTGTATTCAGAAGAGCTGCATTTGATTGTTCTGGCTCTGTCTGGCTGGAAATTTTCTGAAAGATAGTGGGCAAGGAGAGTCTAATCAGCAGTTGAACATTTATGCAGCACTAGCCAATCCCTGGGTAGAGGTGCCCAGCTGGTGGCTGCCTGGCTGGGAGTGTATATAAATTCTCTCAGACTTAGAGCAGGGGGGTCTTTCTCCCTGTAGAGGAGATCACAGCCTTTGGGGGCTGCTTGTCCCCTAGGATATTCTGCCATGTGTCTGCAGTACATCAAGGCCTCAGCTTGGCTATCTGGAGGCCTACTTTGCTGAGAGTTTGCTGAAGCTGACTGAGGGGCTTTTTCTCTGAGGATCTAGTCTGGTATCACTGGGAGAAAGTGTCTGGAAGATATTGGAAGAAGGCAATGAATTTTTCAAGGACATTAGCGAGTACAGACTAGTGTGAGAGATCTTAGAGACTGTGTGCTTCTGCCATGCCTCTTGTGCTAGAGTCAGATAGTTTAAAGGTGACACTGTGTTTGGTGTCTCAAAGAGCTCAGTCTATTTGGTTAATAGTGAAAGGACTCTGCTCTGATTTCTAAGAGGAAGATTAAAGTGGTTCTAGAGGCTCAAGGTTTTTTACCTTCTTGCATTCTATGCATGAAGGTAAAAATCCTTCTCTGTGCAGCAGCCTCCCCCCCAATACTTACATGAGCCCAATCACGATCCAATGTGTATGAGATCCTTGGCTCTCCAGGGTCCTCTCCCTTCTCATTGGCTGAGAGAGCAGCGGGAGCAATTGGCACAGCCAGTGAGCCAATGAGAAGAGATAGAACACCTTTGGGATGAATTAAAGCGGAGACTGCAAGCCAGGCCTGCTCTTCCACATCAGTGCCTGACCTCACAAATGCGCTTCTAGAAGAATGGTCAACCATCCCCATAGACACACTCCTAAACCTTGTGGACAGCCTTCCCAGAAAAGTTGAAGCTGTTATAGCTGCAAATGGTGGGCCAACTCAATATTGAACTCTACGGACTAAGACTGCCATTAAAGCTCATGTGCGTGTAAAGGCAGGTGTCTCAATACTTTTGACAATATAATGTATTTTATGGTGAAGAAAAGAAGGCTACCGTGTAAAAAAATGTCTAGCTGATGAATAGTAACACACAGTGACCAGCCATTCTGTCCTTATAAAGTTTCCTGTATGGTAAAGGAATCATTTGCTTGCCAATCGTAACCCAGGCAGTTTTTCTTTCAGACACTTTTCATGCGCAGGGCCTAATGCCTCTTCTGTGCTTACAAACAGCCCCCATACATTTTGCTGAAATAACCAATGTGAGAAGTGTGCCCTTTTGGTTACTTGAAAAAGCAGAAGTGGAATTAAATTGAGTCATGCAGAAAAAAAGCAATTGAAGCAGAGACAAGAAAAACCTGCATCACGTTTATATATATTTTCACTTTTCAGCTGGCGGCTGATGCAAAGACTGCTGATTACAGCAATAGTGCAGGAGGACTCCGTATACCTGCTGAAAGCTATTTCACTCCTCACAAGCCGTTTTTGGTCAAGCTGAAATACAGTTTTAATAGAAAACATGCAATTATGAGGTTATTTTTCTTCAGGGAAAATCTATACTAGAGCTTCTTAAACAAAACATTGTATTATATTGGCTTGTATTGTTTAATGAATATTTAGAGAGAAAAAAATGTTGTGCTGGAAAAATAGCTTCTGAAGAAATATTGACTTAATTATTTCAGATAGGACCTTTTGGAGGCTGGAAAAACATGTCTTCCCTATTATATACTGCTTGACTGGAATGCTGCTTTTTATGTGCTCTTTGTACAGTAACATGACAAAGGCATTAGCTATCATTTACTAACTTTGTATTACAAAGACTCAAAGGGTACTTTTTTCACAGATGAACCGGCTTTACACCTAGTACATACATAGGAGTGATATCATATTTTGTTTCGAAATTAGTCCTGTGTACCAGTGGCAGTTGGTGCTGTATATTTGGGGTGGAGGGGGGCCGCAAAAAAGACACCCGTCCGCCACCCCACCCCCCATTTCTCTGTCTTACCACATCTAAGGAGATTCGGCTCCTTTCTGCTTGGCGGCTTCACCCTGCTTCACCCTGTGTCTCTGGCTTCATGATGGCTTCCTCCTCTGCGGCTTCCCTCCTCCTTCCCTTGGCGGCCAATACGATCGCTTCTCCTCTTGGCCAATCAGGTCTTAAAACCCGCTTCCTGATTGGCCGGGAGGAGAATCAGGAAAACAATAGCGAATATTAATTCACTATTGTCACACAACTGGGTGGGCTCAGGGCGCAGTGTTCTGCGCCGCGAGCCCACCCTTTTTTGAAGCAAATTAGAGCCTCAGGCTATAATCATGTGTTTCAAGAAAAAAAAACCATTGAAAACCATGTGTCCGGCGCCCTGCATGTAGATTAGGGGCCAGACGCATGGATTAGGGGGGCAGTGCCCCTGCGCCCCTAATAGACGTTCCGCCACAGCTGTGTACTCTAAATCCTCACTGATGAAAGACTGAATATGTGGGTTTAAAGGATTTCTTGGTGTTGTATGTGGAACACTTCCTTCAGGTGCATAGCAAGCTAAAATTCTTATTAGTATCATGGAATCAGGCTCAGAGGCCAGTAGATTTAGCAGTACAGAGACACCCCCACCGACCAGCTGGATAAGTACAGAAGCATCAGGTCACCCCTACAGATGACCCTAGCTCTCCTGAGGTATGGAGTCTAAGTACTAACCGGTGTTCACCAGAGCTCCTGATGGTGGAGATGAGTTTTGCTGCATGTTAGTACTATGTCGCAGTCCTCAGGATCGCCCCACCAGGAGGTGAGCAAGCCAGGGTCCAGTAGAAGATATAGCAAGTAGGGATAAGTAGAAGCATTGTCAGTAAGCCAAAGGAAGGTAACAAATGGTTGCAGGCTGGGATTAATCAGAAGCATAGTCGAAGAACAAGCCAAGGGTCGGTAACCAGTGGTAGTGGAGATACGGACAGCAGCAGGAGTGACAAGAGTGAGATATTGACTGGAGAGAGCACAATATTCTGGCAAACAGGAAGTGAAAAGGTATGGCTAAAATAGGAAAATCATGGGAGGAGCAAGGAGTTCAAAGTTCAACAGAAACAAGGCTCAAGGCAGAATTGTCTGATGGATCAAACAGGGTGGTGCCCAGCATTCCAGGTAGCTCAGCAAGAAGAGTCATTGCCAGACACAGCAGAGGTTTGACCTGGGCCTCCTCTTCTTGTTAGACTCTTCTCTTATTTCGGATTACAAAAATGCAGTAAAAGAAAGAGATACTTCTTAACCGCTTAAGGACCGTGTCACGCCGATGTACGTCAGCAGAATGGCACGGCTGGGCAGATTAACGTATATATACGTCGCCCCTTTAAGAGCGGCAAGCTCCATGAGTCTGACCGCGGTTCCCGCGGATTCGATGTCCGCGGGGATACCCGCGATCGTCTCATGATGAGGAATAATGGGAAATGCTGATGTAAACAAGCATTTCCCCATTCTTCCTAGTGACAGGACACTGATCACAGCTCCCTGTAATCGGGAGCGGTGATCAGTGTTGTGTCACACGTAGCCCATCCCCCCTATTAGGACACATCCCTAGGACACATAACCCCTTCAGCGCCCCCTAGTGGTTAACCCCTTCACTGCCAGTGTCATTTTTACAGTAATCAGTGCTTTTTTATAGCACTGATCGCTGTAAAAATGACAATGGTCCCAAAATAGTGTCAAAAGTGTCCGATGTGTCCGCCATAATGTCGCAGTCACGATAAAAATCGGAGATCGCTGCCATTGCTAGTAAAAAAAAAAAAAAATTATAATAAAAATGTCATAAAACTATCCCCTATTTTGTAGACGCTATAACTTTTGCGTAAACCAATCAATAAACGCTTATTGCAATTTTTTTTACCAAAAATATGTAGAAGAATACGTATCGGCCTAAACTGAGGATTTTTTTTTTTTATATATATAGATTTTTTGGGGATATTTATTATAGCACAAAGTAAAAAATAGTCCTTTTTTTCAAAATTGTCGCTCTATATTTGTTTATAGCGCAAAAAATTAAAAACGCAGAGGTGATAAAATACCACCAAAGAAAGCTCTATTTGTGGGAAAAAAAGGATGTCAATTTTGTTTGGGAGCCACGTTGCACGACCGCGCAATTGTCAGTTAAAACGTTGCAGTGCCGAATCGCAAAAAGTGGCCTGGTCTTTGGCCAGCGAAATGGTCCGGGGCTTAAGTGGTTAAGTAGAAACTCCCCCACCCTTTCTACAGGAACTGGTGTACAACTATTTAAAACATGCTCCCCATGTACCAATGAATCAATTTCTTTAAAGATATACCAACCATGGATTAGAAGGAGGTAACCATTGCTTCAATAATACAAAATACAATTTTAATGGAAGAGATTGGTGATCACTCAATAGTAATACATATGCAGGTATCATACATTAAATAAGAATTCCAGGTATGGATATTTTTACATATTTATATTGGTCCCACTTGGAACAATGTTACTATGCATATAGCATACCTGTGGGATCCCTCTAGAAGCTGGAAATCACTGTAGTAGACACCTCTACTACACCTCTACTACAGCAATTCCTGCTATCTTTTGGGTCCTGCCAGTTTGGCAAAAGCACTGTTCAGGTCTTCAGGTATTTCTCAATGACTTGACAAATGTTTTTCAAAAGTACTTCTAAAAACATTTTCTTTTAACATTAGATTTTGAAATATTCACTAATAGAAATTTGTTTGTTCAAGAAAAAAAACTGTCCTACTCCTTCGAATTTTCTAAACACTGAATATTGAAAATCGATTTGACCCCAATAAATATTAGAAAATCGAATGATTGTTCTTAAAAGGAAAATGTAAAAAAAAAATTCTACTAGTGTATGGCCAGCCTTAAAGAGTGCTGCTTAACTGAAGATAGAATCATTTCCTGTGTTAAAAAAATGGATCTTCTTGCTGAAGGGTGTCGCAGAGGAGCTGGGTAGAAGCTAACATTTGGACATTGTAAGAAGTTATCCTTTACAAGGGGACAGGCACTTTGTTGAAAGACAAGGGTTTCAGATATGATCACCTTTTTAACCTCAATAATTCAGCTTTGGGATTGTGGCAAATGCCCTTGGAAACCGCAGCTTGACATTGCATGCTATTATTGAGCTTATGATCTACCAAAACCCCCAGATCCTTCTCCACTATGGATCCCCCCAGTTGTACTCCCCCTAGTATGTATGATGCATTCATATTCTTAGCCCCCAAGTGCATAACTTTACATTTATCAACATTAAACCTCATCTGCCACATAGTCGCCCAATTGAGGTCGGCTTGTAAATTGGAGACATCCTGTAAGGACGTTATTCCACTGGATAGGTTAGTGTCATCTGCAAAGACAAAAATTTTATTTCTGATCCCAGACCCAATATTATTTATAAAGATATTAAAAAGTAAGGGTCCCAGCACTGAACCATGGGGTACACCACTGATAACCTTAGACCATTCAGAGTAAGAATCATTAACCGCTACTCTCTGAATTATGTCTTTTAGACAGTTTTCTATCCATTTACAAACTGATATTTCCAAGCCTGTAGACTTTACCTTACACATGAGCCGTGTGTGGGGAACTGTATCAAACGCTTTTGAAAAATCCAAGTATACCCATTACCTATAACTGGGTACTAACATTTATAGGTAATAACACCAGGGGTACCTGATCTATGGAATATTCAATTACCTTCTGGGGGATCAGGAAGGTAATTGCAGGGCAGAGGCAGTGACAAATGGGCAGAGACTGAGAAGGCCTACAGTCACTAATGGTTCCATACCAAGCCTAATCAAACAGCTGTGTTTGTTTAACCACTTCAATACCAGGCACTTATGCACCTTCCCGCCCAGACCAATTTTCAGCTTTCAGCGCTCTTTCACTTTGACTAACAATTACTCAGTCATGCTACACTGTATCCAAACAAAAATGTTATCATTTTCTTCTCACAAATAGAGATTTCTTTTGGTGGTATTTTTTTAATTTTTTGCGATATAAGCAAAAAAACAGCGTTTTTTTTAAAAAAAAAACACACTTTTTTTTAGTTTCTATTGTAAAATTTTGCAAATAAGTAATTTTTCTTCATAAATTTGTGCCAAAATTTATACTGCTACATATCTTTGGTAAAAATAACCCAAATTAGTGTATATTATTTGGTCTTTGTGAAAGTTATAGAGTCTACAAACTATGGTGCCAATCACTGAAAATTGATCACATCTGATCACGCCTGATGTACTGAAGGCCTATCTCATTTCTTGAGACACTAACAAGCCAGGAAAGTACAAATACCCCAAAAGTACCTGTAGCGGGTATCTGAATTATGTGAGGACTCTGGTGGTGTGAGGTTCCTTGGGGCCCCTGGGTGGCGCTGTTGCCTTGGGCCGGAGTTGAACTCACACCGCAAACTGTGCCTTTTTGTCCTCCCCTGGAGCTGGTACAGCGGGGCGGGGAACCCGCTGTGATGCAAAGGGAGAGGTCATAAAAGGGGCGGAGGCCCAGATCACGGGGTTGGAGTCCGGAGTCGGAGGACGTGGCCGCACCCAGGCACCTTCAGCTTGGGTGCTGGCGTTCCGGTGTTCCAGGCCTAGGCACCCTTGGCCTAGCTGGAGCGGAGATGGAGTCCATCTCAGGCACCTTTAGCCTGGGGTGAGGTACTATGGCAGACGCCTGGGGCTCAGTACCTTCGACAGAGTTCCGCGAGGGTGGAGGAATCCGAGGGGGCCCTAATGCCTTGGGTGCCCGTCTCTGAGTTCATGAGGACTGGTGCGCAGTAACTTCTCCGAAGAGTCCGGCGCAGCATCGCTGGTGACGGAGAGGCCTCCACTTCTCCCTTGGACGGATTTCTTCCTCTGACAGGGGCCAATTGAGAGAAGGTAATTCACGTTCTATATTATCTAGTCAGTGGCAGTGACTATTCACCACTGGTGACAGCACAGTGGGCAGCAGCAAGAAGGGAAAGGATTGTGCCTCGATCTGTCCCCATTTTCCAAAGAAGAAAGATTGTTTTATTGCTTGGCAAGAAGAATAAAACTGATTTGTACCTACTCACTGTGTGGAACTTGGGTTACTAAGCAAAGGAGTCAGGGACGAAGGACTGGACTTGGCTCTAGGATACCTACACAAAAGCCCAATCTCTGGCCTTCACCTCCTAGTTACGGGAGGACATGGGCCGTGGTGTGTATCATCTCTCTCCCAGGTACCCCAAGACAACAGCCATATAACCGATAAAGCAAGGGAGAGGGGTGAGGCCGCTACATACCCCTTTTTGGAAAGTAGACAGTCCAAGGTTAGGGATGAGCTTCGAGTTCGAGTCGAACAGCGAACAATTTGGGGTGTTCGCGGCAAATTCCAAAAGTCTATGGGAGAAATCTAAAGTGCTAATTATAAAGGCTTATATGCAAGTTATTGTCATAAAAAGTGTTTGGGGACCCGGTTGCCAGGTTGCGTGCTCGGATAAGGGTCTGGTATGGATTTTTGGGGGGACTCTGCGCCATTTTTTTTAATTTGGGGTGGAGTTCCCCTTAAAATCCATGCCAGATCTGAAGGGCCTGGTATGGATATTTGGGGGGAACCGCACGCATTTTTTTTTAAATTTGCGGCGGGGTTCCCCTTAAGATCTATACCAGACATGAAGGGCCTGGTAATTGAATTTGGGGGGACCCTCAAACTTTTATTTTTATCAATGACTTTTCTATGTATTGCCGGGAGCCGACAATTCATTAATAGCCGCGAGTGAGTTTTAAATGACTTTTTTTCCTTCAGAAATGACATTTTGTGCAGGGTCAGTTCTAAGCACGGGAAACAAGCGCCACTTCACATGCATATTATACACACCCCCCAGGTACGAAATTTAAAGGAAAATTTAACTTTTATTTTTTCATTTTAAGCATTATTAAAATCACTGCTCCCGTAAAAACGTAAATTTTTAAAACTTTTTTTTGCATTGATACATGTCCCCTGGGGCAGAACCTGGGTCCCTAAACACTTTTTAGGACAATAACTTGCATATTAGCCTTTATAATTAGCACTTTAGATTTCGAACGTTCGAGTCCATTGTATTTAATAGGGTTCTAAAGTTCACACGAACATTCTGTCTGTTCGCAGGTTCTGGTGCGAACCGAACAGGGGGGTGTTCGGCTCATCCCTGTCCAAGGTATTTACTAAGAGGCATGGTGAGTTTTTTGAAGTTGTATTTTTTTCCCACAATTCTTGGGAAAATTAGGATTTTTTTTTTCTTTTTTTACACAAACTGGTCATATTAACAGGTTATTTCTCTCACACAGCATATGCATAATTGCAACTACACCCCAAAATACATTCTGCTACTCCTCCTGAGTATAGCGATACCACATGTATGAGGCTTTTACACAGCCTGGCCACATACAGAGGTCCAACAATAAAGTAGCACTTTCAGGCGTTCTACAAGCATAAATTGCACATATCCTTTCTCAACCACCTATTACACTTTTGAAGGCCCTGGAGCACCAGGACAATTGAATTGTCCACAAAATAACCCCATTTTGGAAAGCACACACCCCAACATATAATCTATAAAGCATTATGAGTCTTTTGAACGGTTCATTTTTTTCCAAAAGGTTTTGGAAAATGTGGAAAAAAAATGAAAATGCATTTTTTTTGCACAAAGTTGTCCATTTATAAGATATTTCTAACACAAAGCATATACATAGCAAAAATGACACCCCAAAATGCATTCTGCTACTCCTCCTGAGTATGGCGATACCACATGTGTGAGACTTTTACACAGCCTGGCCACATACAAAGGCCCAACATTGAAGTCGCACTTTCAGGCGTTCTACAAGCATAAATTGCACATATCCTTTCTCAACCACCTATTACACTTTTGAAGGCCCTGGAGCACCAGGACAATGGAATTGTCCACAAAATGACCCCATTTTGGAAAGCACACACCCCAACGTATAATCTATGAAGCATTATGAGTCTTTTGAATGGTTTAGTTTTTTCCAGAAGGTTTTGGAAAATGTGGGAAAAAAATGAAAATGCATTTTTTTTACACAAAGTTGCCATTTATAAGATATTTCTAACACATAGCATGTACATAGCAACATTGACACCCCAAAATGCATTTTGCTACTCCTCCTGAGTATGGCGATACCACATGTTTGAGACTTTTACACAGACTGGCCACATACAGAGGCCCAACATCCAAGTAGCACCTCCAGGCATTCTAGCAGCATTAATTGCACATATAATTTTCTGACTACCGATCACATTTTTGAAGGCCCTTCATATATCTAACACATAGCAGGTACATACCAAATAACAAAAGATTACCTGTGGTTTTAGAAGTGCAGTGGTCCACAGAGGAGAGCATCAGTCCAGGCAGCAGGCAGGGATGAGGTCAGCGACAGCAAAAGCAATCATTCAGGCAGCAGGCAGGAATACTGTCCATAGTTCGTACAGGCAGAGATACTGTCAGCACAGCCAGAGCACAGCCAAAGCACAGGTCCAGGTAGCAGGCAGAGGTGTCCTGGCAGAAATACTGTCCAAAGTCAGTAGAGGCAGCAGACAGATATATGGTCAACACAGCCAAAGTATTGGTCCAAGCAGCAGGAAGAAACATGGTGCATAATGTCATGGGTCATTACAGGCAGTAATATGGTCAGCACAGCCAAAGTATTGGTCCAGGCAGCAAGAAGGACCATCAAGCTTTGGGCCAGGGGGACAGGGGTAGAGGCTTCTCCCACCCAAATCGCTTTGAAGCCTTCGGGCAACCAGACCATGTTCTGGGAGCATAGAAAACGAAAAACAGTTTTTCTCTACTCAGAACGCTATTCTGAAGCCCCTCACATATGTGAGACCCCTGTGTACTAAAAGTAGATGGCCAAAAGATCAGTCCAAGTGGCAGGCAAAAACATGGTCGATTAACAGGACAAGGTCGGTACACGTGGAAGTCAGAAATGTGGTTTAAATCGGCAGGCAGAGGCATCGTCGGTAAACAGGCTGAGGTTGGTGCACGTGGAGGTCAGAAACGTGGTTTAAATCGGCAAGCAAAGACATCGTCGGTAAACAGGCCAGGGTCAGTTAATTAACATGGAAGGTAGTAACATGGTAGCAGGCAAATAGGGAAATGGCAGTCTGTTAATAATAAGGGGAACTAATGGATGTATGATAATTTTTTAAGCAATTTCCGATGCACAGGCCAGGTTTGGAGGGACAATTGGGACAATAATAGGTGGTGTCTCTTCTTACTCCTCCTCTGCTGAATACACAGCATTTCTTTTGGCGTGTTCTTCCAGTTCTGAGGGGGGGTGCTAAAGGGATAGTGTCGCTCATGAAGCCGACTCACACTATCAGAGCGAATGCTTCCTGGGGCGGGATCTTGTTGGTAAATGAGGGCATCGATGATATCTTCGAGGTAGGGGAGTTGTTGGTTTTGAGTTGCTTGTTGGTAGCAGACAAACGAATTAAAAAGGGCCATGTGAAACAGATGTAACGCAACTTTTTTGTGCCAATAACGTAACTTTCTTGTTTAGTAGGGCTGTAGCATCTGGTCGTTTAAATCCACCCCCCCCCATGTACAAATTGTAGTCGTGGACACATTCGGGCTTTACAATGGGGCCGCGTCTTCTTTGGATCTCCACCACAGTGTCATTGTGGATCGTAGGGAGGATGTGGACATCTTTCTTGTCCCTCCACTTCATGGCCAACACCTCCTCATTCCTCATGAATGCCGATTCTCCAGGTTGCAATTTTTTGGTCAACAAATTTTGTGGGAATCCCTTCCGTTTTTTTTTTTAAGGTACCGCAGGCCGGGGTTTGCTTACTGTAAAGGTGGCGAAAAAGGGGCAGGCTGGTATAGTAATTGTCAACATATAAATGGTAACCTTTTCCGAACAGGGGGTATGCCAACTCCCAGACAATTTCCCCACTGGTTCCAATATATGTGGGGCAATCACGGGGCTGGAGCTGGGAGTCTTTGCCTTCATAGATCCTGAATGTGAAGACGTATCCAGTGGCTCGATCGCATAATTTATTTAACTTTAACCCATACCTGGCTCTCTTGCTTGGTATATACTGCTTGAAGTGCAGTCGGCCAGTGAAATGTATGAGGGACTCGTTCACACAAATTTTTTGGTCTGGGATGAAAACTTCTTGAAATCGCTGGGAAAAGGCATTGATTAGGGGGCGTATCTTGTACAATTTGTCGTAGTTGGGATGATCTCGGGAAGGGCACTGTGAATTGTCGTTGAAGTGGAGAAAACGCATAATCATGTCGTATCTTGTCCTGGACATGACAGCGGAATACATGGGCATGTGTTGGATGGGGCATTTGGACCAATATGCATGGACTTCGTTCTTTTTTGTAAGCCCCATATTGAACGTAAGGCCCAAAAACAATTTAAATTCGACCAATGTTAGACGCCGCCACTGGAACATGCGGGCGTAGGAAGAATTGGGGTTGGCAGCAATAAATTGGGATGCATAGAGATTAGTTTGATCCACTATATTCTGCAGCAAATCTTGTGGGAAAAATAAACAAAAATAATCAAATTGAGAAAAATTTGTAGTGTCGGGCTGCACACCTGGCTGTGCGGGGAAAGGGGGGATGATAGCGGATCCTGAGTTGGCAGGCAACCATAAGGGGTTTGCCAGGGCATCGGGAAGGTAGGACTGGGGCTGGATTCTTCGGGTTGGGCGTGTATTTCCATTACTTGTATTGGGCTCCTCTTCCTGGGGTATGGCGCTGCTGGTGGTGGGCTCGGACTCTGAGCCACTATCCTCCACTGGCGCGTATTCCGAACCAGAATCGAATAATGGGAGCTTCCCGCTGCTCTCATCATCCGACATGGCAAGAATGGCATATGCCTCCTCAAGTGTGTAAACCCTTTGGGACATTATGGCAGTGCTTATTGGTAGGCCTGTGTAATGATACTGCTGGTGGTAGTGGTGGCGGCCTGTGTGGTGGTACCGATGGAGGTATTAGTGGTGGGCCTGTGTGATGGTACCGATGGCGGTACAGGTGGTGGTGGTACAGATGGCAGTACGGGTGGTGGTGGTGGCAGTACCGATGGCGGTACAGGTGGTGGTGGCGCTACCGACGGTGGTACTGGTGGTGGTACCGATGGCGGCACTAGTGGCGATACTGGTAGCGGGCCTGTGTGTCAGTATAGATGCTGGGCCTGATGGCGGTACTAGTGGAGGTACTGGTGGTGGTACCGATGGCGGTACTGGTAGTGGTACAGATGCCGGTACTGGTAGCCTGTGTGGCGGTACCAATGGTGGTACCAATGGAGGTGGGCCTGTGACAGATGATTGACAGATGGGCCGATTGATTGATTGACAGATGGGCTGATTGATTGACAGGTGGGCTGATTGATTGACAGATGGGCTGGGCTGATTGAGAGATGGGCTGATTGATGTGCTGGGCTGTGTGACAGGTCCTCTTTATTGGGGGGCAGGCGTGTTGTGCACAGTACTATAGACAAACTACACTGATCTCACTTACTGATCCCTGCTCTCTCCTCACAGATCGGTGTGTGAGGAGAGAGCAGGGATCAGGTAGTAACTGCTGCTCTGTGTTTACATTTGTGACCGGCTGTGATTGGACGTGGTAAACAGCCAATTTCATCCAAGAGACACTCGCCTTCCCCAATCCCCGCTCTGCAAGCCTCTGGTGGCATGCACAGAGCGCGCCGCCGAGTTTGTTGCAACATGTGATCAGCTTTGACTTTGACACAGCCGATCACATGGTACACAGCCAATGAAATTGGCTGTTTACCATGATCGGGGAAGCGATATGTCCGAGGGACACACGCCATCCCCGATCACCGCGCTGCGCGGCCCCCACGGGCGCGCACTAGGCATTATCCTGCAGGACGTCAATGGTCGTCCAGTCAGGATAATGCAACCACCGCCCGGCCATCATTTTCCTATAGGCCGGGCAGGAAGTGTTAAAGGCAACCTCTACCTCAGAGCTTGCTTCCCGGGAAATTTCTATAGCAAGTTGGCATATCAGAAGCAAAAGGTGGATACTTTAACCCTGTCCAAACTGACTGTGTGGAGCTCAGGTACTAAGCTATTCAAACAAAGTCATCTAAAGGGTACCTCTGCCTCAAAAGCAGCCGTCCAAACAGGCTTCATCAGATTAACCAAGGGTGCCATTCTTCCAACAGAAGAGACAATATAAGTTGCAGAGACCCTAGGACAGCAAATAGATCTGGAGATGAAGAAGGTTCATACTACTGTTAAAGCGGAGGTGCAGGGAAAAAAAAATAGTCAGCAGCTACTAACAGTGTAGCTGCTGACTTTGAATAAGGACACTTACCTGTCCTACTCGCCCGCGATGTGGGTCCTGCCACAGCGATCGATCGCTGCTGGCAGGCTCCCGGCTCCTCCATCCTGAGTAGGGGAAACAGGCAGTGAAGCCGTAAGGCTTCACTGCCCGTTTCCTACTGCGCATGCGCCACTCGCACGTGAATGGGCGGCTTGCCTCCTGGGATACACACAGTTCCCAGAGGAAGCGGAAGGAGACCCACCGCGGATGGAGAAGAGGAACATTAGAGGAAGATTAGGGGACTTCCGCATAGCAACAGGCCTTTCGGGTGAGTATAATTTTTTTTTTTTTTTATATAAATTTTTTTATTTTTTTTGGGATTTTTAGTGTAACGATTTTTTTAGAGTGGACCTCCACTTTAAGTAGTGTTTTGTGACTTGTGATTGAGCTCACTTCGGTAGCCAGACTGTCAAGACCCCAGATAGGATGAAAGCAGAGCTCTGGTCAGTGATAAACTCTCTATGATGGCGGATCCTAGATTGAAAATGGAGTAGCCAATGATGCAGTTCAGCACTGCGGATACAAGACTGTATGCTGTTTCTCCAGTAATCATTGTGGTCAGTGAACCCTTATGGCTCATCCCACAAGTAAAAACATGCCGCATTAAGTCAGAGTGGTGACTGTTCCAGTCGGATCTGGTGATATCTAGAAGGAGGATTAATTCCTTTTGTTAATCGCCAATGACCAGAGGATAGCCAAAAGGCAAAGTAACAAAGAGTGAATGACAGGTTAAACCTGGGAGTACTATAGCGGAGAATAAAGAATCAATAGTCATCTTTATTTGCCTAAACCCAAGCCGCCTAGTAGGGTCAGTGGACAGTTATATGTAAATTTGAGCTTAGGATCCGTGGGTCCTGTGCATTAAGGAAGCCAATGGAATTTTCATTCCTATCTATCATTCATTGCATTCCCTCCATGAGGCATCAGTGCACAAGGGTTGTGATTACATGGTCGTTAGTCAAAAGTAAGACTTGAATAACAAGCGGAAGGATGAGGATCCAAAATTGCATAGGCCATCGTTGCAATTAATCTCTCCAGCCGTCAGTAAGGCTTGACCTCCACAAATCATACCCCATGATTTCTAAGGAGTATCGTTCATAGCAGTGCGACTCCGGGTCGCAGCGACTTCAAAGTAGTCTCTACACTACTTTTGATCCTACTGTGATCTAACTTGGGGCCATGAACATCAAGAATACACAGGCATTGATTCAAGTCGCATAGAAATCGCAGTAAAATCACACGATTTTTAGGTTGCAATAGTGGAAACCTAGGCTAAGACTGTAGATGGTCTTTAGACCTAGCAAGTTGCATAATCACATAGTTGCATAGTGGGTGAGGTTGAGGATAGACACAAGTCGATCAAGTCCAACCTATGTGTGTGATTATTTGTCAGTATTACCTTGTATATCCTGTATGTTGTGGTCGTTCACAAGTGTGTGTTTGAGTGTGTGTGTGTGTATACTGTATACACGCTTCGAGATACCCATGTTTTGGCAAGTACCTTCGCTTGGCCGTTAGAGTTCACTACAAGTTCATCTGGCAGACTGTGACCTTTCCACAAACTCCGGGCATTTCCCGGGATATTGGGTCCAGTAAGGGCTGACTTGCGGGAGCAAGGACTTCTGGTGAACCTTTTTTGGGCAACAGACTGGCGCAATGACTTCCAGGTTCTGGGAAAAGAGTCCTAGTACAGACTCTGATCGAGTTGGGAGGAGCCATCATCTAGAGACCAACTAGTCTCATTACAACAATGACCTACCGGGAAACAGTTCTGAATCTCTGAAAAAATACAGTATAAGTATCTCACTTGAGCAAATAGCTCTTCCCCATTGGTTGCATCCCACGGTCCCAAGAGGGGTAAAGTAGCCTGTAGTAACCTATGTGGTCCGAAGGGCCCAAGGGAAGGTTGACAACTGTATTAACTGGTTTTGTAGTAAGGAAAGACTTGCTTCCTGCACCAGGAACAGTGACTCCACAGAGAAGACAAGTCCCCTTTTGGGGAGGTAGCTAAGCTAACTACAGTAGGTGCCGCCAATATTGTATTTCTATCGCGCTCCCATCGCCGAGATTCTCGGCGACAGGAGTGCCGAGATCTCGGCAGCAGGGTGGCGACACGTGTCGCGCTCGCTGCAATAGCGAGGAGATGCGACACTGTATTGAGCGGGGATCCGACGCGGATTCCCGCCAATACCAGGCACTGCGTTTGGTATGAATCCTGAGCGGGAACTCCATGCCAATTTTTGAAGAAAAAAACGGCGTGGGTTCCCCCTCCAGGAGCATACCAGGCCCTTGGGTCTGGTCTGGATTTGAAGGGGAGCGCTACGCCGAAAAAACGGCGTGGGAGTCCCCCTCAAGATCCAAACCAGACCCTTATCCGAGCACGCAACCTGGCAGGCCGCAGGGGAAGAGGGGGGGGACGAGAGCGGCCCCCCTCCCTCCTGAACCGTACCAGGCCACATGCCCTTAACATGGGGGTTTTGGTGCTCTGGGGCAGGGGGTTTTGGTGCGACCTGAGGCCCCCCCACCCCAGAGCACCCTGCCCCCATGTTGATGAGGACAGGGCCTCTTCCCGACAACCCTGGCCGTTGGTTGTCGGGGTCTGCGGGCGGGGGGCTTATCGGAATCCGGGAGCCCCCTTTAATAAGGGGGCCCCCAGATCCCGACCCCCCCACCCTATGTGAATGAGTATGTGGTACATCGTACCCCTACCCATTCACCTGGTAGAAAATAAATGGAAATAAAAACACAACACAGTTTTTAAAAGTATTTTATTGCACCGCTCCGGAGGTCTTCTTCCGACTTCGGGGGTCTCCGGTGTCGTCGCCGCGTTCTTTCTTCTGCCGGGCCTCCGCTAACTTCTTTTTAGCTCTTTTGCTAGCAGAGGCCCGGTCTTCTCCGTCGCCTTCTTCTTCTCCCGATCTCCGGTTCTTCTCCCGCTCTCCGGTTCTTCTCCCGCTCTCCGGTTCTTTCTTCCGCCGGGCCTCCGCTAACTTCTTTTTAGCTCTTTTGCTAATGGAGGCCCGGTCTTCTCCGTCGTCTCGTCCAGCTCTCCGTTGTCCTTCTGCCGGCCCCTCCACTAACTTCTTGTAGCTCTTTTGCTAGTGGAGGAGCCGGTCTTCTCCGTCGTCGCCGTCGGTGTCTTCTTCCCTCTTCTCCTCCTCGATGTTGACTCGTCGCTTCCTCTCGCAGTAATGATAAATCTTCGGTCCGCAGAGATTAATATAGGCTTCACATGACGTCACAGTCACATGCTCCGGGGCACATGTGCACATGACGTCACAGTCACATGCTCCAGAGCACATGTGCACATGTGCCCCGGAGCATGTGACTGTGACGTCATGGGACCATGTGACTGTGACATCATGAGAAGCCTATATTAATCTTTCAGCGTATCGGCTATTAGGCATACCAATCGTCACAAGTTGTTACTCGTCGGGTATTCATGCTGATGGAGGACAAGGTGTCCAAAAGTCAGAGTTGCAGTGGTCGCAGACTGAAGTCTTTCCGAAACGCAACAAAAAGAGCCTGAACTATGCTGCAACGACTCAGCAAAATGGGGAAGGCCTATCTTCGCTGTCAAGAAGGAATGTAAAACTAGTCAACTTCTGTCAGAGGTATCTCCCAGTCAGGTTTACCAGCCCGTTAGGTAGGGTTTGCTAGAACTTACTGCCAGACGGCGTAAGGTACAAAGCCATTGGATGACAAGGGATAGTCTCCAAACCAACAAGCCGATCAAGGAATCGTCAACAATTAAGGCTATCAAGATATTGGTCTGACAGTAATCTGTGTGGCTTCCCAGAGGTGGAAGCACAGAAATGAATGACAGCCAGCTGGGTCTGCAGATTAGCCAATATATATATTGAACGAATCTAATAGTCTCCAGGATCCTTATCCGGATTTGCAGCCGTTCGGTGGTGATAATAATAATTGCCCTGTGGCTTGGAGGCCAAGATATACGCAGGTACAGTCTCATCCTATTCTCCTTCCGGAGATCCAACACCTCATACAGCGTGGCCAACGGTATCTTCCAAATTCATACAAGTTATATCTAGATGCTGGAGACCAAGAAGTGGAGGTCTCACCTTTTTTAGTGTTTGAAATCCTATGGAGGTCAGAGCGCCTACTCCAGACTTCAAGTACATTAGATACGAGAAAAACCTACAGAATTTAAAGGATGGAATTCTCTGTGTTCCTTGCTGTAAGAATTGAATTGTATACAAGTAAGCCTAGAGACGGCATTAAAGTATACATGAAACTCAGTCGTGTCCTCACTCTCTGGGATCCAGTAATGGTTACTTATCTTGGCAACCAATTCCGAAAGACCTGGGCAGATTATTCTTTCCCCCATGTGGTCTTCCAAATAGTGTGAAAAACATTGTCTCACTTTCCATTCAGAGGGATAAGACATCCTCAATATGGCCACTGGCCAGTAACACGGAATAAGTATTCTGTATGGCAAATACAGTAGGTCTAGAAGGATCTCAGACATCCAAGTGTCAAGACATAATCGACCTTGTTGCTGAAATTGTCAGGCAAAACGGCTCAAGTCTCTTCCATAGATTTGGCCCTACTTCAAGGAGTAAAACGATAGGCTCGTCAGGCCTAACGACATCAGAAGACAAGCACTGTCTAACAAAGACAATCGCAGGGGTGCGGATCAAGTCAGTCAAAGGGCTTCGATGGCTAGGACAAATCTATCAGATAAGGGCAGAGACTGCTCTTCCAAACTGATTGCGCATCCATGGACAGAACTCCAAAGGAGTCCCTCCAGAGGTAATATGTAAACTACGACCTGGTCTACATTCAGCACACTGGGGGTCCATTCTTGTGGACCCAGCAGCCTTAACTACAATACATCTCAGTCATTAGTGGGGATAGCTCTAATCCTCGACTTAAACACTTCAGTAGTACCCACCCTTGTTATCTGGTGATTTGGTACATCCCATACGTATATGCTGTCATGCTGTGTCAGGAAAGAGGAACATTTTATTCTTACCTGACGATAATTTTCCTTTCCTGCAAGCATGATAGCATATAGGTCCCTCCCGAAACTAAAAAGAAAATTTAAAGAAATGCTTTGCAGTGATACTAAGATACTAGAATGCTGCAGGCAGGAAGGAGACCTAGTTTTATAATATAACCGGTCCTGGTCTGATGGATAGATGAAGGGCAGATGACTGGAGGGAGACCAACCCTCCTTAAAGGCACAGGAACACACTAGACACCCAGCACATTGCACAATGGCAGCAAAGGTGTTTGCAAAGTGCGTAGCCTGACTAATATGTCAACAATACAAAAAAAGGTCACTGCCCCCAAATATAACTGGTCCTCACAGCAAGGAGCAATGGAAGGGCAAGTGCATGTCAAATAAAACCAAAGAATTTCCAAGCTCAACTTACCAACCAGCCCCGCCCTCCTTTGAGTCCCCCTCAGCAGCTTGCTACAGGGGGCACCCAACATGAGTCAGATCTCTGTGTATCCATATAGACATGGAGCCCCGACCTGGCCTCGCCCCCCTCTCCTCTGATTGGCTTACTGACTTTGATTGACAGCCGTGGGAGCCAATGGCGCTGCTGCTCTGTCTCAGCCAATCAGGAGGAGTGTCCTGGATGGCTGAGGGGATCGTGGGCTTCGCTGGAGAGAGAAGGGGCTCTGGTAAGTATTAGGGAGTGCTGGGGGGGCTGCTACATAGAGATGGTTTTTTATCTTAATGCATAGAATGCATTAAGGTTAAAAAACCTTCTGCCTTTTTCAACTCCTTTAATGTAAATAGACGCTGGGGTAGATTCACTGAAGGAAAATCGACTGTTCACTTTGCAAGGGCAGCTGCACTTTGCAAAGGAATTTCCCTAATGCCTCGTACACATGACCGGTTTTCCCGTCTGGAAAACTGCCATGAGAGCTTTTGGCCTGGGAAAACTGGCCGTGTGTATGCTCCATCGCAGTTTTCCCGGCAGGAAAAAAGAGAGCTTGTTTTCCCAGCAGTTTTCCTATGGGAAACACTGCGATGGAGCATACACACGGCCGGGATTCCCGGCCAAAGCTCTCACCGCAGTTTTCCCGACGGGAAAACCTCTCGTGTGTACAGGGGGAAAGTTACCAAGCAGGTTCTCGGTTTTCCCCTTGGGATTTCCGGCGGACTTTTTACCACCGGGAATCCCGGTCGTGTGTACGAGGCATCAGAGTTTATTGAATGTAGTGAAATTTCCCTTTGCAAAGAATACACAATCACATGCAAGGAAAATACTGTTAAAAAAATATCATTTTTGCTTGCTCATGATTGAATGATGGAAGTCAGCAGAATTTCACCCCATTCACTATGCTCTGGCGAAAAATCCCCTGCAAATTGCAACTTTCCTTGCAGCATGAACAGTCCAACAGTCTTTGGTAAATCAACCCCAATGAGTCGCAAAGTGCAATCTGCAGTGTTACTTAAAAAAAAAAAAAAAAAACTAAGTGCAAATAAATCACTGCATCCCTGGGGTTGCCCTCCACTAAATGCACAGTGGAGGGGCCAGGTTTCTCTATTGTCGTTCTTGCAGTTACAACTGTATCTTCGGAACATTCTCCCATCTGAGTGTAGGTTAGTTTTCGGGGAGGACGAATAGCTCTCTTCACTTTTTGTTCCCTGGGAACTGAGACATCAGGTACACTGGGCTCTTCCATTCTTCCTTCCACTTGGTCAGGTGTAATGGTTACTGCTGCTTCAGGGGCATCCAATTCTGGTGCAGAGAGGTACAAAGAATCTCTTGGATCTTCGACTGGGATTGACTCTAGGGCATCTTCCCACTCCTCAGTTAGAGTACACGATAGAAAGAGCTCATCAGCTTCAGCATTCAAGGTGCCTTCAATGGTAACTTCACAGGGTGCAGGATCCATGACCATGGGTTCAACAGTTACTGGGTCTAGAGATCCTGTATTATTCTCTGAGCAGGTGCTCTCTCACCCAACCGGACCAGTCCACATCCGTATCTTCCGTTGCTGTGTCTTGGTACACATATTCCAAGACACCCGGGTCTTCGGTCCTCCTGGTAGTAGCAGAACAGCAGCAGGATGAGACGTCCCTCAGGCTCCTCAGTGGGTATGGAAGGCTCTTTGGAGTAATACAGGCCTAGGCTTCAGGCCCTGTATTCTCAGCAGACTCAGCACAGAGTTCCACTTGCTGGGCGGGCGGTGTCCAAAGAGAACGTACTCCAGTCCGCCACCTGGTTAAATACCCCGCCCCAGCAGTCCTTACGCGGGGAAATGCATCCTGGGTATGGTAGTCTCTGGGCCTTAAAGCAAACACCCGCTACACACACGATCCAATTGTTGGCCAACCGAGCGTCTGATTTTTGTTTTCATGGCGTGTGCCTGGATCTTGTCTTGCATACTAATAGTACACAATTGTCGGGCAACAAACACGAAAGAAGTGACGTACTACGAGGAATTTCAGCTCTTGAGTGCCACCCTTTGGGCCCCTACTGCTAATTTTGTGTTTGGTGAGCATTGATTTTGAGTATGGGTGTTTGTACTTTTGACTTTTGTGTGTACTTTCGACGGATTTGTGTAATGACCATCAGAAAATCTGACAACCAACCATTGTCAGTCGAAAATTTACTAGCATGTCATCCAACATTTGTTGGCGGAAAGTTAGACAATAATTGTCAAAAGAAGCGTACTAACGGTCAGATTTTAGAACAACAGTCTGTCAACAGACAATCCCCTGCCAACAATTGGATCGTGTGTACGAGGCTTAAGATAGAAAGTGACCAGAAGCAGAGCAATTTATACATCTGTGGGAACGGGGACAGCCTCAGCAAACTTCTTGCCAATTTTTATCTGCAGCCCTATTATCTGCAGCCCTATTCCCACTTCATATAAAAAATGGGGCCCTGCTTAAACATGTGTCCCTACCTGAAAAAAAGCATTTTTTCAGAATGAGGCCTCGTACACACGGCCGAGATTCTCGTTGAAAAAAACATGTCGTTTTTTTCGACGAGATTCTTGGACAAGAAACTTGTCCCGGCCGAGTGTACACACGCTCGTTTCAAAGAACCCGCGGTTCTTTGAAAGGAGTGTACGCAGAGACGTCATCGACTACGTCGAGCATGCGCTCGTCACATTCGATGCCGTCGCCGCCATCTTGGTATACCCTACGTATGCCTAGGAAGCTACCGCGCATGCGTCAAATTCATTTCGAACATGCGCGGGCTTCCGGGAGGACAGGTAAGTGTACACACACTCACTTTTCTCGTCGAGAAACATGCCGAGGAGAATCTCGACGAGAAAATAGAGAGCAGGTTCTCTATTTTCTCGTCGAGGTTTCTTGTCGGTTTTCTCGAGAGTTGTAGAGCTGATTGGAGGAAGGGACACTCCCCTCCTTCACACAGCACACAGGAAGTGAGCTGAGGCTGTAATTCACAGGCTGGAGCTCCCTCCCCTGTCACTTGTTTCCTCTTGGTGTCAGGAAAGCTTCTCAGAAGGGATTTTCTTCAGATAGCAAAGGAATAAAGCAGCAGACAGAAATTACACTAATGCCCCGTACACACGATCGGACCTTTTTCCGATCAAACTTCCATCGAAATTCCGACGGAATTTCATCGGAAAAAAATAGAACATGTTCTATTTGAAAATTCAGATGGAATTCAATGGAATTTCTCCGATGGGGCCCACACACGGTCCAGGGATATCCTTTGTTCTCTTTTCATGTCTGAGGTTTACAACTACCTGTACTTTAAAAAAAATTTAAGGTTGCCCTGAAAAGACCCATTTCCTTTTGTATGGTGTTAAAAAAAATATATACTGACTATCTGAGGTCTTGTTATGGATCTAAATCCGATCCCTTCCAACAGTCCTTCATCGACACAGTGCTACAGAGAAATGATTACTCCATCTCCAGTCTTTACTCCTATCTTATTCAACACCAATCAGAAAAATACCACCTCAAACCATTCCGAAAATGGACTACCCTATTTGATGACAATGAACTGCCGGAAAAAATCCTTGAGGGATACAGACACGTCCGCAAACTTATTATATCAGAAACGTGGCGTGAAACACAATTTAAGATCATGCACAGAGCCTACTACCCATTTTGCATCAACAAAGAGGACCCAACTCAAGCGCAATGCCCCTGGTGCTCCCTACCTCGCCCCACGTTGTTACACCGTCTCTGGGACTGCACAGCTATCACCACCTACTGGGACTCTGTACTTGCCCACATCTGCAAAATCAATAAAACAAGGATCCCGAAAGATCATTTACTATGTTTGTTTGGCTACACACCACTGGCATCCTCTTCAACTGCATTGGGACCCTTAAATTTTCCACAGTGGGCCCATCTATGTCTCTTAGTTGCTTGCAGGACTATTATGTCCTACTGGATTTCACCAACACCACCCACGCTACTGGTATTGAAAAGAGTTATGCTATCGCTCTTTTACTTAGAGAGGCTGGACTCTTTCGCTCTACCTTCACGAGATGTCGTAAATATATAGAGGCCACTTTAACTCAGAAAGTCTTACAAGAAGTCATGCAACCATTTCGTTATACCGATTGGTATTTGAAAAGAGATCTCACAACCTCAAGGTATGCAATTTATCCGACCCCTCTACCTTTTTACCACCATAGGACATCCACTGACTCCTGCAGCTCTTTGACTTCCATGACTCTCTTATATTTAAAGCTAATAGCTCCCGTAGTTATTATTGTTATGGCTAGACCACTATATGAGATCGCCAGTCATTAATATCCAAACCATGCTTTCACTCCTGAAGGTATTATGGTATAAGTTATCACTTCTGTATGTATCACATTGCTTTAACATTGCTGTACAGGTAAATATGACTTACCTGTTCCACCCCCCCTACTCAGAACTTCACCTCCTTTGTCAAATTTAATACATATATATATAACTGCTTTAGAGCTATTGTACTCTATATGATTGTACAGTGAAAATCCCAATATTTTTTTTTTTTTTAATGAATTAAAATATATATAATAACAGTAATTTCAGACTGGAGAAGGCTGACTGCCACTTCTAATAAATATATTGGTCAAAAATAAACAGATTTATCTTGGATGCATCTGGATTAAAAAGATGAGTGCTGTTGATCCAACACCATGCACATTATTTGCCCAGGAAAACAAGACAAAAAATAAATAACTCAAAAGAAAAAAAAAAGATGAGTGACACTCTTACTAAATCCCTAAATCTATTACATATGTCAGCTCTCCTTTGGCGTTTCCTTGGCCATCCAAAAAAATGGTTGGTAACATGTTCTATTTTATTGTCTTGACAAGTAACAATAATTTTAATGATATCTACTTATGTTTTTACCACTTCAGCCTTCATATTTCTGTGGATGATTCCTCGGAACTGTAGAGAATCATGTTGAAGAACAGCTATAATAGGCTTGACCTTTACTGCAAAGGGTTATGGGTAAATTTGATGAAAAAGTATCAAAGCTTCATCGCTAACCTTACTTCATAAAGAAGTATGTTTTCAATGAAAGAGAGCCATACACCGTATTATTCATTGTTTGTTCATTTGCTTTCTAAAGACTAATTAAGCAATACACAAGACTCCTTTTGGTGTTATTAAGTCCTTGAAACAAAGTAACGCGACCTTCCAGATTCTGTACAATCTGCCTCATTATGTCAAAGTTTAAAGTTCTTCTTTGTAGTGTTGTCACATAGCATTACTACTGTTTGTGAACATTAAAGTGCCATTGAGCATTGTCCTCCTCCTCTTCTGATTCAAATTTTCTCCCATAACCTCTGGGGCTCGTGTACTGAAATACTGTATTCCTGTAAGCTATAACACTTAGCATTGCTTGAAAGTTCACCCTCAGTTTAAAAGAATATTTTATTCTGTAAAAAAGTGAGATATATGTGAAATAGAACTGTTTAATGGTAAAGCGTTTGTTTCATCCAGAATTTCTATTAATCAAACCCAGAGCTATATTATTAACAATTCTAATATTATGTTACATATATCTATGTTAACCAATTTTTCTCACGGCTATGTTTTGCATCATTAGCTATAATATTACAAAGACATGTAATATCTCCTATTATTTCTGCTTTTGTTCTATCACAATTATTTTCTAATGTGTTGCTTTATCTTCCATGGCCATGTTCTTACTCAAGACAAAGATGTCTTACTACAGTGATCATTTTGGTAACCTTTACTGATTTCTTATAGCTTTACAAGACTCCGGTGGCAAGAGATCCCAACCTCCATTCCCAGCATTAGACCCCATACACACTATTAGATTTTCTGCAGATTCTTGTCTTCAGATTTACCAAAACCATATAATATGAGGTCAAACGTTAAAGTGGGTGTAAACCCACAAAAAAACTAACACTTGCAAGACAAAGGCATAATGAGCTAGTATGCATAGCATACTAGCACATTATGTAATACTCACCTGGGATCGAAGCCCCCGCTGTGGTGCCCGCACTGGCCGGCGACATGTCATCCCAGGGAGTATCGCGGCTCCGGAGCTGCGATGACGTCACTCCCGCGCATGCACGATCGCCGTTTCTAAAGTGCGCCTGTGCTGTTGTCTACGGCGCATGCGCCGTAGACATCGGCGCAAGTCTCTATTGTAAATATCTCCTAAACCGTGTGGGTTCAGGAGATATTTCTAGCACCTACAGGTAAGCCTTAATCTAGGCTTACCTGTAGGTAAAAATGATTGTACAGGGTGTACAACCACTTTAAGAGTTTCAAATTGTATGCAATCAGGCAGGCCTTTGCACTACATGGTTTTGGTAAATCTGAACACAAAAATCTGCAGAAAATCGAATAGTGTGTATGGGGCTTAACCCTTGCATTGTTTAACTCCTTTTTCTGCAACCTCAGAAGTCTAAATTCTGCTACTGCCTTTCTGCAAATCAAAAATAAATAAAAAAATAAAATAAGGGAGAGTGAGATCCTCTCATAATGATTGCAGGGGGTAAGTAAACCTGGGATTCATGTGCAGAGATGTTACTGAAGTCTCTAAGAAATATTTGCTTTTGCATCATTTAAAAAAAAATAATAATAAGTGTAAGAACAGTGTGCAAATAAACCACCTCACCCCCTCTTCCCATAGTAAAAATAAAAGTTAGGGAGACATAGGTTAGGACTGTTATCTCTAACTATTTTGCAAATTGAGGTGAGTATATCATGGGCTAAGGGCTGCTCCGTCCTTAATTACAGTATTATATAAAAAGGAAGCATCTCCCAGGGACTTTGTTGCAGCCAGAAAATTTTATTCCAAACTATTTTTTAATTAAAAATAGAAAAGTTTATCTCCTGAAATGCGAATTGGATGCGGGTTTCCCCACATCCAATTTGCAATGGTTTTAACCCAACCCAACCTTAGGGGTCCTTGGCCATCGGGCATCATGATTAATGTGGATTTGTATTGACGTTGATGATGGATTTACAACAAGGGACTTTTTGGGGGGATTTTTTATATATTTTTTAATAAAGGATTTATTATGTTATATTTGGGTGTCTTAATATATATTTAAAACGTGATGGTGACTGCGCTGTAGTGTGTAAAAATAGGGTGATGGGAAGGGAGAGAAAAAATTAAACTCGGAGGGGATGTGGCAGGGAAGGGTAGGGTATGGAGGTGTGGAGAGGAGGGGGAAGGGGAGGGGAAGAGGGAGAGACTGGGAGACGAAGTGGGTGAGTAATAAGCTAGTACTGGGCTAACTAGCAGTGATGTGCAATGTGCACAGTGACACAAATGAAAATACACTAATAAAAGACTGATCAATAATAATCAGAAACATATGTAACACAGTGAATAATAGACAAAGATGTGACATATAAAACCAATATCCAAATGGTCAAGATATGCAACACGTGCTAAAGATAAACCACTTAAACATAGTAATAATCCACAAACAAATCCATGAATGGGAAAAGTGAAATGGATGGGATGAATGAAAACACACACTCAGTGAATGAGTGAACTGTACTAGTAAGGGAAGGCAGTCCCAAATAAGTCCTGGTGATGATGACTTCCCAGAACTTCCAAAATAACTATATGGTATATGAATAAGTCATATGTGGATAAAGTCCCGTCACCAATAAAGTGCTTGGAAAAAATCCTGTGGCGTCCACCCGGTGATCACACCTGGCTTACCTCCCTATTGGAAGGGGGGACAGTATACAGCAGTTCTCTGTAGTGAAGGGGGGTGTCACGTCCTTATTGCCTGATCTTTATGGCACCGTTACTCATTGGAGTATATAAGAGAAAACAAAAACAGAGGGTACATCAATAGCGCAACTCTGTGAGTGCAGCAAGAGGAGTAGCTGATGCATACATTCACACACTCACTTGTGATGGAGTGAGCATGGACCTCAATCCAAACGAGCGCCGAGCTCGTGCCAATGGGAAAGAGTGTGGCATCTATGGTGCATCCGATGCAACCCTCAGGTGGCAGGTGTCGGCAGCGGCAATCACAGAGTTGGAATGTAGAGAAAACAAAGGACGGAGAAATAGTGTGGGTCTGAAACCGCTAAACGTTTATTAAAACTAAAGTAAAAAAACTCACATTTGGAAGTAAAAACCGGGTATTGAATCCTTACGAGCGCGAGCTTGTCTCCTCTCGGATCTGCTGGCAGTGTGTCTGTGCTACGTCCTGATGCGTGTCGTCATATCACATGACTTCATCAGAGGCTAGCACTAGACACGGGATGTAGAGTTTAAATAGTCCTCGGCACAGGGTGGGCGGCGGCCATTTTGTTGTAGACCAATGTATATATATGCGCGCAGCCATGATTGCTATGTCTTTTTAAATCTGACTGGCAAGTGTCAGCAAGCAATAAACTGTGCACACTAGGGAGGAAAAGGAAGGGACGCTGCAGGACAAAGAAGTATGCCGCATAAGGAATAAACCTTAGGACATAAATGACACTGTGATAGAACGGGACAACTGTCCACAGAGTATGGATAAATATATGTATGTGAAAAGGGTATATGGAAACTAATTAAAAATATACAAATATAAACCGGGTATAAAAAGTTGCTCCGCTCTTAACTAAAAAAGCTCCATTACCATGGAGCTAGAGTATGTCATATATAAAATAAATAGAGCTCAGACACACTCCAGCTATGATCCTGAGAGGAAATATACCGGGTTGGTTCCTAAAATCACTTGACATGTTAACATAGGAATAAACATATTAAATATACAGACATAATATGTATAACACGGGAGAAAAAATAAAAATGGGATCAGGGATCACTAACTCAACATATAAGATAAATAAAATGATAAAAATTAGTTAAAAAGAAACAAGGGGGGGGAGGAAATGGACCTAAGTATATAGTCAAAGGTGCAACCCACCTAAATAGTGAACTAATGAAGGTCCTGCCTTGGCGAATGGATAATCTCAGTTCACATATAATAGGGTCCAACATCAAGGAGAATATACCTGTTTTAAATAAGTACATCATGCCAGTCGTAGTGGGAACATCTATGGCAGTAGGCAAGGACCCAATGTCGATTATGAATGAGGAGAGGTATGTGACTAGATGTACTAATAGTCACTCAAAAAACAATTTAGGTCGAATTCTATATTAAGACCTTTAGGTGTAAACGTATCCATCGAAAAAATCCAATGGGATTCAATTTGACTTAGTGTTCGTACCTTATGCCCTCCTCTCCATGGACATGAATAGGGTACTATGCCCCTGTCAGAAATTTAGATAAATTTCACGCATATATCAACATCCAGAAATACATTAGAAAACTAAATATCAAGAAGTATATATCAGAAAATCCCATCAGTGCTACAATACGCGAAGATAACCTGGTGGTACACAGCAATCTCAAAAATAAATCCACCTTCAACCCGAAACTAAAAGACAACAAGCACATTGAGGTCTTCAAACATATGGTGACAGACGAACTCAAGAGTATGACAGTAAAAAGTTTGCAAGAACCTAGAATTATCAAAACGGGGTTGCGTAAACTGACAGCGAGAAAAGAGTTGGTGATTAGACCTTCAGACAAGGGAGGAGGTATAGTCATATTAACTACTGAACAATACCATAAAGGGATGTGTGCATTGCTAGAAGATAACAACACCTACTGCAAACTTCGCAGTAACCCTGTGTTTCGGTGGAAAAAAGAATTGGAACAGGTAGTACATCTGGGACTAAAAAAGGGTGTCCTTGACAAAAAGGAAGCGAGATATCTAATACCGGAGGCGTGTAGAACCCCGATTATCTATGCATTGCCCAAGATACACAAAAACAGAGCCAACCCACCTTATAGACCTATAGTGAATGGGATTGACTCCATAACAGCAAGACTTGGGCAATACATAGACCGCTTCCTCCAACCAGCAGTCCAAAAGACCAGGGCATACTTGCGGGATACCAAAGAGATGTTGCAGATCCTAGATGAAGATAAGACAACAGGATCCATCTTGATGGCTACAGCTGATGTGTCATCGCTGTACACTATCATACCCCACTATTTGGCATGCGAAGCCACTAAGTGGGGTCTGAGAAAGTTCACTAAATTGGCGTGTATGCAAAGGAAATACATCATCAAATGCCTCGATTTTTGCCTTAAACACAGCCATTTCTGGTATGGTAAAGAATATTACCAACAGAAGACTGGCGTTGCAATGGGGGCCAAATTTGCCCCCAGCGTAGCTGGACTATTCATGGCAAAGTGGGAAGACGAAAGCGTTTTCCTCGAAACACCAGAAGATCTAGTACTTTACAAACGCTACATAGACGACATCTTCCTTATATGGAAAGGTGGTCGTGAACAGTTGGTAACCTTCTTTGAGAGATTAAACAATAACCATCAAAACATAGTACTAACTTGGCAAATTGAGGAATCAAACATATCCTTCCTAGACCTTACAATAACAAGAGTCAACAACACCTTTGCCACTAAGACCTTTTTTAAAAGTGTAGATCGCAATAGCTATCTCCCAGTGAGAAGCTGTCACCATCAAAACTGGCTTTTTAATATTCCTAAAGGTCAGATGCTATGCTTACGACGGAACTGTACAGATATCACAGATTTCCATACTCAGGCAAACCTACTAGGTGAAAGATTTGTACAAAAAGGATACAAAGAAGAGTTTATAAAAAGTAAAATAGAAGAAGCCATACACATCCCAAGATGTGAACTACTTCAAAACAAAGGAAAGATTCTTAAACCCGACAAGGTTCCGGTCATTTTGGATTATAACATTCAATATAAGAAGATTGAGAGCATTTTCAGACGCCACTGGCATATCTTGAAAGCAGACAAAAGCCTTAAAGACATACTACCTGACAGACCCCAATTCATCTACAGGCGTGCACCCACATTACGAGATCAGCTAGTGAAGAGTGTGGTTAATCCACCTAAAAAGATATTTACTTTCTTCACTGGCAAAGGGTTCTATCCCTGCAAAAGGTGCTACGCCTGCAGACGCACGAAACTCCCGAATGAAAAGAGATCCACTTTCCAGTCCAACAGTAATGGGAGAGAATATGAAATTAAAGAATTCATTGGTTGTAATACAGAAGGGGCGGTTTATGTGTTGGAGTGCAGTTGCGGCCTACAGTATGTAGGCCGCACTAAAAGGCTACTTAGGATCCTCGTTAAGGAACACGTACAAAACATACAACGCGGATTTGTTAAACATAGTGTCTCAAGGCACTTCGCAGAAACACATAACCGAGACCCCTCCCATTTAAAATTCTGGGGCATAGTACCCTATTCATGTCCATGGAGAGGAGGGCATAAGGTACGAACACTAAGTCAAATTGAATCCCATTGGATTTTTTCGATGGATACGTTTACACCTAAAGGTCTTAATATAGAATTCGACCTAAATTGTTTTTTGAGTGACTATTAGTACATCTAGTCACATACCTCTCCTCATTCATAATCGACATTGGGTCCTTGCCTACTGCCATAGATGTTCCCACTACGACTGGCATGATGTACTTATTTAAAACAGGTATATTCTCCTTGATGTTGGACCCTATTATATGTGAACTGAGATTATCCATTCGCCAAGGCAGGACCTTCATTAGTTCACTATTTAGGTGGGTTGCACCTTTGACTATATACTTAGGTCCATTTCCTCCCCCCCCTTGTTTCTTTTTAACTAATTTTTATCATTTTATTTATCTTATATGTTGAGTTAGTGATCCCTGATCCCATTTTTATTTTTTCTCCCGTGTTATACATATTATGTCTGTATATTTAATATGTTTATTCCTATGTTAACATGTCAAGTGATTTTAGGAACCAACCCGGTATATTTCCTCTCAGGATCATAGCTGGAGTGTGTCTGAGCTCTATTTATTTTATATATGACATACTCTAGCTCCATGGTAATGGAGCTTTTTTAGTTAAGAGCGGAGCAACTTTTTATACCCGGTTTATATTTGTATATTTTTAATTAGTTTCCATATACCCTTTTCACATACATATATTTATCCATACTCTGTGGACAGTTGTCCCGTTCTATCACAGTGTCATTTATGTCCTAAGGTTTATTCCTTATGCAGCATACTTCTTTGTCCTGCAGCGTCCCTTCCTTTTCCTCCCTAGTGTGCACAGTTTATTGCTTGCTGACACTTGCCAGTCAGATTTAAAAAGACATAGCAATCATGGCTGCGCGCATATATATACATTGGTCTACAACAAAATGGCCGCCGCCCACCTTGTGCCGAGGACTATTTAAACTCTACATCCCGTGTCTAGTGCTAGCCTCTGATGAAGTCATGTGATATGACGACACGCATCAGGACGTAGCACAGACACACTGCCAGCAGATCCGAGAGGAGACGAGCTCGCGCTCGTAAGGATTCAATACCCGGTTTTTACTTCCAAATGTGAGTTTTTTTACTTTAGTTTTAATAAACGTTTAGCGGTTTCAGAGCCACACTATTTCTCCGTCCTTTGTTTTCTCTACATTCCAACTCTGTGATTGCCGCTGCCGACACCTGCCACCTGAGGGTTGCATCGGATGCACCATAGATGCCACACTCTTTCCCATTGGCACGAGCTCGGCGCTCGTTTGGATTGAGGTCCATGCTCACTCCATCACAAGTGAGTGTGTGAATGTATGCATCAGCTACTCCTCTTGCTGCACTCACAGAGTTGCGCTATTGATGTACCCTCTGTTTTTGTTTTCTCTTATATACTCCAATGAGTAACGGTGCCATAAAGATCAGGCAATAAGGACGTGACACCCCCCTTCACTACAGAGAACTGCTGTATACTGTCCCCCCTTCCAATAGGGAGGTAAGCCAGGTGTGATCACCGGGTGGACGCCACAGGATTTTTTCCAAGCACTTTATTGGTGACGGGACTTTATCCACATATGACTTATTCATATACCATATAGTTATTTTGGAAGTTCTGGGAAGTCATCATCACCAGGACTTATTTGGGACTGCCTTCCCTTACTAGTACAGTTCACTCATTCACTGAGTGTGTGTTTTCATTCATCCCATCCATTTCACTTTTCCCATTCATGGATTTGTTTGTGGATTATTACTATGTTTAAGTGGTTTATCTTTAGCACGTGTTGCATATCTTGACCATTTGGATATTGGTTTTATATGTCACATCTTTGTCTATTATTCACTGTGTTACATATGTTTCTGATTATTATTGATCAGTCTTTTATTAGTGTATTTTCATTTGTGTCACTGTGCACATTGCACATCACTGCTAGTTAGCCCAGTACTAGCTTATTACTCACCCACTTCGTCTCCCAGTCTCTCCCTCTTCCCCTCCCCTTCCCCCTCCTCTCCACACCTCCATACCCTACCCTTCCCTGCCACATCCCCTCCGAGTTTAATTTTTTCTCTCCCTTCCCATCACCCTATTTTTACACACTACAGTGCAGTCACCATCACGTTTTATATATATTTTATTGTTCACTTGGACCAGACCCTCCGGTGACTGCTGCAGTATCCCATCCGTTCCCCTTACACCTCTCATCTGTGCCACTACTTAGCTAGCGCGAGGGTTTTCTTGTTTTATATTTAATATATATTACTTTCTTCTTTTTAGTGAATGAGTAGGAGGATCCCTTACTCATTCACATGGGAGGGGAGCAGTATCTGGGTGCCCCCTTATTTTTAAAGGGAGCTTCCAGATTCCGATAAGCCCCATGCTTGGAGACCCCTACAATCACCGGGCAAGGATTGTGGGGAAGAGGCATGTGTCTTCATCAACATGGGGACAAGGTACCCCTGGAAAGGCACCCTCCATTTTGGGGGCATGTGGCCTGGTTTGGTTCAGGATCAGGCCAGGGGGCATACGCCCCCCCCCCAAAAAAAAATAATTCCTGGCCAGCCAGGCTGCATGCTTGAATTAAGGGTCTGGTATGGATTTCCTGGGGGATCCCCAAACATTTTTTTTTGTGTGAGGTACCTTCTTGAAATCCATACAAAACTAAAAAGCTCTGATAGTAATTTTTGGGGAGGACCCTATGCTATTTTTTTTTCATTCTTGCAGTAGGATGTAGCAAAAATTACATTTACAGAGAAATAAATAATTAATATGTTTTAATTGCTGGCAAATGACATTCATTGCCAACTTAAAAAATAAATAAAAAATAGCACACAGGCTTCTCCAAATGCTGTTTTCGTCTTCTTTTTTTTTAACAAAGAAGCCAGCAATGACAGCTGTCAAAGTAATTTGCTGACAATTGTAAAACTTTTATTTCAATGCTAAAAAATCCTGGCTGCATGGAACTTTTTTTTAAACTTTTTTTTTCCATTTGTTTTCTTTATTCCTTTTTTTTTTTTTTTCGTTAACTTTATTGTCTGACTATCGATCTATGTTTGTCCCAAGCATGAAGCCATTTACTGTTCCCCAGGGCAGTACCCACCCCTTGCCATTTCTTTTTACACCCCCTTGCCTATTAACCCAGAAATTAGGATGAAAGACAGATATACCATATATAACAATAACCTACAATTTATATGTTCTCAACAACACCCTACCGATAACTACATATAGAACTTTCTGAACAAAGAAAATTGCATATTACATATGGATATCTTCAACTACTACTCATAGGAAATGCATTGAACTAAACTACTATAATATGTATTGGACACATCTGAAGGCAGCTTACTTTATTTTCCATAAAAAAAAAAAGAAAAAAAAGAAAAAAAAAAGTCTAGCTTGAGACCAAAATGGAAAGTTAAAACTAATGCTCTACATTTATCATGCGCTGGGCACATATTAGCCTGGGCCACGGACACGCCACCTTTACGCAGAGGAATTTGTATAGTCATCTCTGTTCACTCAACAGAAAGCCTTGAAAGAAGGAATCAAATACTTCACAAAGACAGCAAATGAAACACATCAGCTAAAAGATTGACTGATTGGTTTCTTCGCAGATCTGATGGATGGTTCCTACTGACCTGTAAAATCATTGGTTGGGCTTGGAGCCACAACTGCAAGGCTTGAAGAAGAAATATAAATACAACTCAACAGCTAACACTTATTAGTGACTGGTACAAAACTTGTCAGCTAAGACTTTTACTCAAGAAAAAAAAACCAGTACCAGTCACTAAGTGTTAGCTGTTGGTAAAAAAATAAATAAAAAGAAAAGAAAAAAATATATATAGTGCCTTGAAAAAGTATTCATATCCCTTGAATATTTCCACATTTTGTCATGTTACAACCAAAAACATAAATGTTTTTTATTGGCATTTGATGTGATGGACCAACACAAAGTGGCACATTATTGTGAATTGGAAAGAAAATGATAAATGGTTTTCATATATTTATAAAAATAAATACAGGTATCTGAAAAGTGTGGTGTGCATGTGTATTCAGCCCTCTTTACTCTGATACCCCTAACTAAAATCCAGTGCAACCAATTGCCTTCAGAAATCACCTACTTAGTAAATAGAGTCCACCTGTGTGAAATTTAATCTCAGTAAAAATACAGCTGTTCTGTGAAGCCCCTTTAGAGGTTTGTTAGAGAACCTTAGTGAACTAACAGCATCGTGAAGGCCAAGGAACACACCAGACAGGTCAGGGATAAAGTTGTGGAGAAGTTTAAAGCAGAGTTAGGCAATAAACAAAATATTAAAGCACAGCCGTGCTCTCGAGCGCCTATGGCGTAAGACTAAGTCCCAGAAAGATTTCGGCCAGTATAAATCTGCCCTCCAAATATACAATTCCAGCCTCCTCACTGCCAAGCAGACCTATTTCATCACCCTCATTAAAAACTTATCATCCCGTCCCCGTCAACTCTTCTCTACCTTCAACTCGCTCCTTCGTCCCCCACTGCCTCCACCCACTAACTCACTCACTGCCCAGGAGATTGCCAATCACTTCAAACAGAAGATTGATAGAATTTGCGAGGAAATCTCTACGGTTCAGATACCCTTTATGCTATACACCTCATGCCCACAGGTACAACCTTTACTTCCCTCTTTCAATCCCACCACTATAGACGAGGTTGCTAAATTACTTGCTAATGTCCATCTTACCACCAGTGCTCTGGATCCTGTTCCCTCGCAAATGCTACGTTCACCCTCTGGCTCTATTCTACACTCCATAACCCACATCTTCAATCTCTCCCTCTCTTCTGGCATCTTCCCTAACTCTTGGAAACATGCACTAGTCAGCCCCATACCTAAAAAGCCCTCTCTGGACCCATCCAATCTTGACAACCTATGCCCCATCTCCTTGCTCCCCTTCTTATCCAAACTCCTTGAACGTCTAGTCTACAACCAACTGAGCGTCCACCTTGCTGATAATAACCTTCTTGATCCCCTTCAGTCTGGATTTCGTCCTCAGCATTCCACAGAAACTGCCCTCCTAAAATTAACAAATGATATACTAACGGCCAAAACTAAGGGACACTACTCCGTACTCCTACTCCTGGACCTCTCTGCTGCCTTCGATACAGTTGACCCCCCCTCCTCCTCAAAAAACTCCATGCCTTTGGTCTCCGCGACTGTGCTCTTCGCTGGTTCTCTACCTACTTATCCAACCGCACCTTTAGCGTTACTTACAACTCTACTTCCTCCTCTCCCCTTCCTTTTTCAATTGGGGTCCCCCAAGGCTCTGTTCTTGGACCTCTCCTATTCTCAATCTACACCTCCTCCCTGGGTCAGCTGATAGCCTCCCACGGCTTCCAATACCACCTCTACGCTGATGACACTCAAATCTATTTCTCTGCCCCTCAACTCACTCCTTCATTCTCCTCACGTATCTCTAATTTACTATCAGATATATCAGTTTGGATGTCACACCACTTCCTCAAACTTAATCTATCCAAAACTGAACTGGTCATTTTTCCTCCCCCTCGTGCCTCCTCCCCCGATCTCTCTGTTAAAATTGATGGCACAACTATCAGCCCATCCCCACACGCCAAGGTCCTAGGAGTAGTTCTAGACTCTGAACTCTCCTTTAATCCTCACATCCAATCACTGTCCAAATCTTGCCACATCAACCTCCGCAACATCCCCAAAATACGCCCCTTTTTAACCAAAGATACAACAAAGCTCCTTATTCACTCCCTGGTCATTTCTTGCCTCGATTACTGCAACTCCCTCCTCATTGGCTTACCTCGGAAAACTTTAACCCCCCTTCAGTCCATCATGAATGCTGCTGCCAGACTCATCCACCTTACCAACCGCTCTGTGTCTCCTTCTCCTCTCTGTCAATCCCTCCACTGGCTTCCACTCACCCAACAAATTAAATTCAAAATACTAACGACCACCTACAAAGCCATCCACAACACCGCTCCTAGATACATCACTGACCTAGTCTCTAAATACCAACCTAATCGTTCTCTTCGTTCTTCTCAAGACCTCCTGCTCTCTAGCTCGCTCATCACCTCCTCCCATGCTCGTCTACAGGACTTTTCCAGAGCCTCTCCAAGCCTATGGAACTCCTTACCCCAATCTGTCCGTCTATCTCCTTCTCTATTAGCTTTTAGAGGATCCCTAAAAACCCTCCTCTTCAGAGAAGCCTATCCCACCCACACCTAACAACTATATTTCAGTTCTGTCCACCTGATCATCCCCCACAGCTAATACCCTTTGTTTCACGTGTCCCTCCCTTCTAGACTGTAAGCTCTAACGAGCAGGGCCCTCTAATCCCTCTGTATTGAATTGTATTATGACTGTACTGTCTTCCCTGATGTTGTAAAGCGCTGCGCAAACTGTTGGCGCCATATAAATCCTGTATAATAATAATAATAATAATAATAATATCCCAAGCTTTCAACATTTCAGGGAGCACTGTTCAATCCATCATCCGAAAAGGCAAAGAGCATGATACAACTGCTAACCTACCATGACATGGCCGTCCACCTAAACTGACAGGCCTGGCAAGGAGATCATTAATCAGAAAAGCAGCCAAGAGGCCCATGGTAACTCTGGAGGAGCTGCAGAGATCCACAGCTCAGGTGGGAGAATCTGTCCACAGGAAAACTATTAGTCGTGCACTCCACAAATATGCCCTTTATAGAAGAGTGGCAAAAAGAAAGACATTGTTGAAAGAAAGCCATAAGAAGTTCCATTTGCAGTTTGTGAGACGCCATGTGGGGGACACAGAAAACATGTGAAAGAAGGTGCTCTGGTCACATGAGACCAAGATTGAACTTTTTGGCCTAAAAGCAAAACGCTATGTGTGGCAAAAAACTAACACTGCACATCATCCTGAACACACCATGCCCACCGAGAAACACGGTGGCGGCTGCATCATGTTGTGGGGATTATTTTCTTCAGCAGGGACCGGGAAGCTGGTCAGAGTTGATGGGTAGATGGATGAACCCAAATACAGGGCAATCTTTGAAGAAAACCTGTTATGCCTCATACACACGATCGCGACTCCCGAAGAAAAGTGCGATGTGAGCTTTTGTCGCGAATTCTGACCGTGTGTATGCTCCATCGCACTTTGTCTGTGAGAATTCCGGCCAAGAAAAGATTGAAAGCAGGATCTCAATTTTCGTAACAGGAAAAATTCCTATCGGGAATCGCGATTGTCTGTATGCAATTTTGACACAAGAAAAAACACGCATGCTTAGAATCAAGCAGAAGAGCCGATCTGCCTATTGAACTTCATTGATTTCGACTCGTCATACGTGTTGTACATCACCACGTTCTCGACGGTCTGAATTTCAGCCAACATTTGTGTGTATGCAAGACAATTTTGAGCCGTTTTCCTGCTGAAAAAAACCCCGGGTTTCTCGTTGGAAAAACTGATCGTGTGTATGAGGCATTAGAGTCTACAAAAGACTTGAGACTGGGGCGGAGGTTTACCTTCCAGCTGGACAATGACCAAAAAACATACAGCCAGAGCTACAATGGAATGGTTTAGATCAAAGCATATTCATGTGTTAGAATGGCCCAGTCAAAGTCCAGACCTAAATCCAATTGAGAATCTGTGACAAGACTTAAAAATTGCTGTTCACAGACGCTCTCCATCCAATCTGACAGAGCTTGAGCTATTTTGCAAAAAGAGTGGGCAAAAATTTCACTCTCTAGATGTGCAAAGCTGGTAAAGACATATCCAAAAAGACTTGCAGCTGTAATTGCAATGAAAGGTGGTTCTACAAAGTATTGACTCAGGGGGGCTGAATACTGCTGGCAGGACAGTCCGTGGCTGAGGCCTAGTTCCGGCCTCCTCCACCTCAGCATCGGCCCCCCTCACCCCCATCCTTTGCGGGCACGCCTGTCTCCCCCGCATCGGAGATCCCCAGTCGGCAGCAGACCCGTAGCCACAACTACCAGCGCCTGTCCTTGTTAGGACAGCGTGCGGCTCCAGCATAACTTCCAGCCGCGGCGGCCATATTGGTACACCCGCCCGGCCTCAGCACTCTCCTGACCCAGCCTAGGCACCAGGGGCCATCTTGGTACACCTGGGCCTATATCTACTAGGACCCTAACAGTAACAACAGAAGTACAAGCAGCAATATACCTGCTAATACAATCATTGTCATCTTGTCCTCATTCTCAGCACCATCATCATCCTCTTCATCTTCATCCTCATCATCATCACCAGCACCCTCATCAGCCGCACCCTCATCATCATCTGCATCCTCTTTCTCATCATCATCCTCATCATCCTTATCCCCATCCTCAGCTGCATGTACATCATCATCATCCTCATCCTCTTCTCAGGATCATCACCAGTTGTCCTGGCAAACCTGACAACTAGGTAAGTATACCGGGCTCCTCCATTAGCTAGCTGATCCAGGGCAAGCCGATTGCCTCTAGAGGGATCAGGAAGGAATTTTTTTCCCCCGCTGTAGCACTATTGGCCCGTGCTTGGCTGGGGTTTTTCGCCTTCCTCTGGATCAATGGGGGGGGTTAGATAGTTGGGATCATCGCCGTCTTCACCAGGACCATCATCCGCATCACCATCATCATTCATCTTTATCCTATCATCATCATCATCATCCTATCATCATCATCATCCTCTTCTCAGGACCATCATTAGTCGTTCATCAAATCTGATAACCAGGTAAGTATATCAGGCTCCTTCCATTAGTGGGAAGGCTCAGGGCAGCTTCAACCGCCTCCAGGGATCAGGAAGGAATCATCATCATTAGGATCATCATCAGCATTGGATTATCATCCTCATTGGATCATTATCATCAGTTGGATCATCAGCATCATTGGATAATCATCACCACCATCGGATCATTGGATCATCACTATCGGATCATCATCATTATTGGATCATCATCCTGGTCAACATCAAACACCAATTTCAAGCTTCAAGTACACCTCAGCAGCTTCTCATCGCATCGCTCATCATCATCATTATCATCAACATTAACGCCATCAGGTTCATCATCATTATCTACATCAACATCATCTCATCGCTTCAACAGTATCAGCACGTTCTCAACATGGGCAACATTAAATACTCAGCTGACACCATTCGAAGCCTAAAGAACTTCACCACTACACTACCAACACCCATCCAAAAAAGACTACAAAAAGAACGAATCCTAAGAATTAGTCAACTATCAACAAGAAAAAACAGAGAACCACGGCAACTACAACATCTATCAAGTGCCCTAATCAACACCAGATTGGCAGTCAAACACAGACAGGAAATCCATGATTTCATCACTCAACATAACATAGACTGCCTCTTTATCACGGAAAGCTGGCTAACACCCGACTGCAATACCATCCTAGCAGAACTAGTGCCGGAGAACTACCGCATCCTAACTGAGCATAGAACAGGACAAAGAGGAGGAGGCCTAGCAGTAATTTACAAGGACCACCTTACGTTCATCAAACCAACTCTACAGAATGCATTGCCTTTCATGGAAATGCTCACTTTGCAACTTCAAACGACACCCCAGGATACTGTCCACATACTGCTCTGCTACAGACCACCGGGACCAAAGACACAACTCCTCACACATTTCGATGAATTTTTCTCGACATACACCAAGAAAACCAAAAACCTCCTGCTACTCGGAGACTTCAACCTCTGGGCCAAAACCCCCGAAGACCCTATCGCCACTGCCTGCATCGACCAACTAGAAAAACTAGGCTTGCAACAACTGATAAATACTCCTACACATGTATCAGGTCACACTCTTGACCTAATCTTCAAACAAAATATGGACATCAACACCAACCAGCCTCTACCATGGACAGACCACCATGCCATCAAATTTACTATAACGACCAACACCACCCTCCAAAAATCAATACAATCAGCAACAACACACTGGACAAGATCACAGAAGAAACTATACTCTGAACTTTTCAAAACCACACTACGGAACAATATGGAAATGCTAAACCAAAACCACTCAACAGAAGAAACACTTAACTCCCTGAACAAAGCTTTGCTATAGACAGCAGACACGGTAGCTCCAAGACGCAGAGCACTCATCCGCAAAAACAACACGGGCTGGTTCAATGATGCTCTTACTTTACTGAAACAAGAACGCAGAAGAGCATAAGGAGCATGGAGAAGAAATTCAACAAAGGAGAACTACACAATCTACAAAGCACTCACCAGGAAATATCATAAAGCAATCTTCAAAGCAAAAAAAGACCATTTCGCTAACACCATCGCAAAAGCCCTAAACCGCCCCCCGCAAACTCTTTAAACTAGTGGCCCAGACCATGAATCCCACCTGCTTGGAGTCTTCAGCAAATGAAACACAGGAATTCTGCAATGAACTGTCCAATTTTTTTATCAACAAAATCGATAACATTAGGAAAATAATTCAGCAGGAAAAATCAAACAACCCCACACGGCCAAAGGAAGAAAAGAACCAGATAAATTAACTGCAACCAAGGAAATTTACTCTGGTCCCAATTACAATCGACACTACTAAAAACATCATCAGAAGCCTCCAAGATAGCACTTCACCGAACGACAGCATTCCGGCAAAACTGCTGAAAGAATGTACCGACATCTTGGCACCCCTCATAACACACTTCATCAACCAATCGTTCAAAGAAGGTATTGTGCCGACTTCTTTTAAACAAGGAATAATCAAACCCCTCCTAAAGAAACCCAACCTTGACCCGAATGACCCAAATTTTAGAAGACCGGTAACAAGCCACAACACCATCTCCAAGATAATCGAGAAAGTTGTAACACAACAGCTACAACTTCATTTGGATACACACAAATTCCTGGATTCACTTCAATCGGGGTTCTGCCCAGGCCATGGGACGGAAACGGCACTTCTCAAAATATGGGACGACAAATTAGAAGCAGCAGATGATGGAGAATCGTGTCTCCTGGTGCTGCTGGACCTCAGTGCAGCCTTTGATACAGTAGATCACAAAATTCTACTTACGCGCCTCACAGAAGTAGCAGGAATCGCAGACGAGGACCTACCATGGTTCACATCCTTTTTTGAAAACCGATCCCAGACAGTGAAACTGGGAGCCTTCACCTCGGCACCACGCATAAATACATGCGGAGTCCCTCAAGGATCACCCCTGTCACTGGTACTCTTCAACATCTACCTTCGGCCACTCCTCAAAATCATCAGTGAACAGAACCTACGTTATCACTCCTATGCAGATGACATCCAACTTTACTTTTGCATCAACAACAAAAAAGATCAATATTACGGACTGGAAAAATGCCTTACACTGATCAACAATTGGATGACAGAGAGCTCCCTCAAGCTTAATGGATCCAACACAGAACTGCTCATTTTCCACGATAACCGAAAGGAAAACACCAGGACCACATGGAGGCCACACACCATCCTTGGACAAAACATAACCCCAAGCACCAAAGTTAAAAGCCTGGGAGTCATCTTTAACTCAGACATGACTATTGTTGTGGAGATTTTTATGGAGATGTATTTAATATGTATTGTCATAGTGTCACCCAGTGTTAGTACTTCCGCAACCCGCTCTAAAAGAGCTGATTGGGGTAGTCTGAGGCTGGTTGAATCCCGTCTGATAGGGGAAAACGTTTTGAGGTTGGAGTGTGATGTTTGCAGGGTGCGGATATGTCCACCAACGGGGGCCCTCTGTGCATTAGCATGGACGATAGTTAAGGAGGGGATATGCTCGCTCTGCAACAACATCATTGGTTATGAGCAGATGCGTACTCTTGTCTCTGCTGTGTCTGATCAACATTGGTTGGAGTTCGTAGTGCGCATCTGCAGATAGCCTCCCTCCCCCATTCAATAATAGTATAATCTTAATATGCGTTATTCTATGGAATAGCGCAGAATAAGAATTCCTATCAACGGTAACTTTAGCCACCCTGCGTTATTGTATTCATGTATGACATCTCCTGTTGGAAGGAATGTCCAGGTATTGTCATTCTCATGTGGAAGGAACATCCTGTGATGTTCCCGCCCATGGGGGGAGGTGACTGGTTGCTGCAACCAATCACCTCCTGTCTTGAGATCTTTTGAGTTTAATAAAAGCCTATGATTAGGCGTTGGCTGAACAGTCTTTGCTGGAATGGCCTGATAAGAAGATAAGCTTTTGTGGTGCTGCCTTTCTTGGATGAATGATGGAATGAACGGTGAGTGGATTTTAGCAAACTTAGGCTAAAGATAGCATTATTGCAAAAAGATGAAATCTGATGTGTGCTTAGATAGCACAGGAATTATAGGCTGTGTGCTCTGCAAACAGCAGCCTGGAATTCCACAACAGTAATGGCGGGCCAGGATTTTTGGGAATAGATGGAGTCCCTTTGGACATCGGATCGAGATGGGGGGAAGAGTGGATCTATGTTCCGATGTGGGGGGCTCTACTCTTTAAAAGAACATTTTTTTGTCTTTTTGAAATAATGCTTTAAGTTTGCAGCGTGTGTATGTGTGCGAATCGTATGTGTGTGTGATTTTGTTGGGAGAGAGATCGTATGCCTGTGAATCCGATCGTATGCCTGTGAATTTGATTGTGTGTGGGTATGCCTGCATGTGCCTGTGTGATTAGATTGTTTGTGTGATGTAGGACATGTGTACCCATAAGTGTGACTGAAGTTGTGTAAGAGATGATCTGATGGAGACTGTATATTGTGTATGAAATGAAGGTATAGCTGTGGTATTTCATGCAGCCTACACTGAGATTGGCGGCCTTGTTAAAGATGGCCGCTGCATTGAGCCATAAGCCATGAGGTTTAGTGGGGGAGGGGCGGGCAACATCTCAGTTACAATGGTAAAAGTTGGTGACTTTCTGTAAATAGCATGCAGGAGTTTTGTAGTGGGAGGGCCCTGAGAGAGGATCTGATGGAAACTGTGGGCTGTAAGAGTGTAACTAAGCGAGAAATATAAACTGTATATTGTGTATGAAATGAAGGTATAGATGTGGGATTATTCAGTCTGCAATGTGTGTGGTTGGTTGAGCTTTTTGTATTTCTCAGAGGTTTGTTTGTGAGATATGTGCTTGAATGGGGGAAGGGCTTGCCCACTGTTTTGTGTTGCAGGGGCTGTGCCCTGAGGGAAAGACACTCTAAGCAGATGTACAAGCAACAATATACTGTATGTGTGTGGTGTTTGTGATTTCTATGAAAAATAGAAATGGTTAGATTGTGATTTTTGCCTTTATAGGGGACAAAGACACATGTCCCCATAAGTGTAAGAATATTTTAACGAAAGTGTTTGGTTTTTGAGTTGAAAGTTCCCGCCGCATATCCAAGTGGCCAGGCATTGCTAGAAGGCAGACATAGTATGTCTCTGTGATGGCTTGTTATGGAAGCTGAGGCCACTGTGTGTGAACTTTAGGTAGAGAAAAGTGGTGAATATCTCAGAGTATATGAACTTAGAGAAATGAACATGTTTTTAATATTGTCATGTAACTAACATTTATTGAATGTGCTGTGTAGTTGGCAAAAGGGAGGCTAAGTTTGTAAGTGTACATGTGGTCCTTGTAGAGGGTAGCTGACACTTTTTTCAGTGGATTTTGATGATAATTTAGAAAAGTTTCAATGGTGTAGTCAGTCTTTGTGGAGAAAAACATTTTTTATTTTCTTTTAACCACTTAACGACCGCTCACTGTATATATACGTCGGCACAATGGCACCGACAGGCACAA